>CM069857.1:140430651-141630651 GCA_036172795.1 Pelodytes ibericus | reverse complement strand
GGGTGCCCCTCTGAACACAATTGAGGGTATCTCAGGTATAATGTTTTTAAGTACCTCATCTTTATGTAGAATTTTCCAATGTTTCTTCACAATTTTTTTGATATATTTGGATTTATTGTTGTAGTTAAAGATAAGGGGCATATTATTCAGAAATTTATTGTCTGCCTCTTTGGTTTTATATGTTAGTAATAGATTTCTATCTGTTTCTGAAATAATAGCGATGGTCTGATCTATATAGCTACTGTCGTATCCCTTTTCCACAAACTTTTCTTTTAGAACATTTGTTTGTTCTTTATAGGTATTTAAGTCGGTGCAATTTCTTCTAATTCGGGCAAACTGCCCCTTTGGTATGCCCTTGAGCCATGGGGGATAGTGACAACTATTTCTCTCTATATAGCTATTGGCATCTACCTTTTTGAAATAATTTTTGGTTTTAATGTGTCCATTTTCTATATAAATTTCTAGATCCAAAAAAGTGATACGTTCTTTACTGTATATAGTATTAAGAGCTATATTTAGGTTGTTGTCATTCAAAAAATTAAGGAAAGAATTTAGACTTGCTTCATCACCCCTCCATATAAAAATAAGATCGTCTATATAGCGGTAATACAGGACCAGGTTCGCCTCCCAGTTATGCCCCCAAACATATGTGTCTTCCCATTGGGACATAAACAAGTTGGCATAACTGGGGGCGAACCTGGATCCCATGGCTGTACCGGTGCACTGGAGATAGAATTTGTCCAGAAACCAAAAAAAATTGTGGTTTAATATGAGATCAATACCTTCTACCACATAGTCAATCTGACCGTCTTTCAATATATTTTTTTCTTTTAAAGTTTTCTTTACTGCCTCACATCCCTGTTGGTGATTGATTATGGTATAGAGGGACGTAACATCGCTAGACACCAGAAAGAAATCATCTTCCCACTTGCAGTTTTGTAGAATCTGCAATATACTTATGGTGTATAAAGCTGTGCTACATTTTTTCAGCAGTTCTGTGAGTGCAAAACCATAGGGGAGACATAGCTTCTCCTGGATCTCACTACAGTTCACTCATTATTCACTTATATTAATAAGGTTGACACCTTGTATTTTTTCACAGTTTGTGTTAAGCGCACTTTTGTTTACTTGTTTACTTGTTTGTTTTGTTTTATTTATTCACATAGTTTACTAGCATTTTGTTATGTTCTTTATGGATCTATACTGTACTTGGTCTGGGTTTCACTTATGAATAATGTATTTGACTTTGTATAGTGAGTTTTAAGAGAAGCTTAAATAGCACCACCCACCCCTAGATCTGAATATACTAAAGTTGTTACATATGTTTTATTTGCAAACGTATTTACTAAAACCATCTGAAAAGTATATTTTTTAATTCCACCGCTCAGGGTAAATTCATACGGATCCACTTTGGCAACACTGGGAAGCTGTCTTCTGCTGACATAGAGATTTGTAAGTGTTTACTACGTAAAGTAGTAATAGAAATAAAAAAGTAGAAAAAGATCCTGCAAGGTGGGATCAAAACAGGACCCCAAATCATACTTTATATTCACAATTATATTTGCCCAGAGTCAATACTGATCTCATGGTCCTACTAGGTTTAAATTGTATGTCTATTTCTGAATAGACCCATTGGTTTCCATTTCACTGTCTGTGAACAGAACTCTTTAGGTAATAGAACTGTCATTTGCTTAGAAGTGTCAGACACACCAACATTTAACACCTAATTAAAAAACGTGTTAAAATATCAACCACTTAATGTGACAGTGACAATATCAATAGCTGGTATGTCTAAAAGAATATGTCTTTCCATTTTAAAAATAAGTTACAAAAAACACTGTTTACTTACAGATCTACTGGAAAAATCCAGAGTTATTTTTCAGCAGCCTGGAGAAAGAAGTTACCACATCTTTTACCAGATAACCAGTGGGAAAAAGAGTGAATTGCAAGGTCTGGATCTTTTGGATATTACACCAATATCTTACCATATAAGAAAGCCTATGCTATGCTGAAACCTGTGCATTTTCTTTACCAACAGAAGAGCTTTGTAATTTAGGCAACACAAACTGAACTGACAGGTGAACTGCAGAAAGAAGGCATTAGTAGCTGAGTTAGAAACATTTTCTCACTTTCCTATGTTTCCAACAAATGGTTTTCACGTTATTCATTTTTGCTCCTCATATAAATAGGTTACTGTGAAAAGGTTATAATGATAACAATTTTAGTTCAATAATCACCTGGCATTGTTTAATCTCATTATATCATGTTTCCTTTAGAAGATATAATTATCTACACAGGGATGAAAGCCAGTAGTAGATGGTTTCTTTATTGCAGTCTCTGCTTCTCAGGGTGATCAGCACTTTTGCTGACTGCCAGACTCTCTCATGGCTATTCACTAAAAGGTGTGTTGCAGGTGAAATGAGGTGAGATGAACATTTTGTCTCACCAGTTTAGCTATACATTGTGCAGGGACAAACCTGATGAGTTTACTTGGCAGGGGAAACCTTCAAGGATTGTCCCTGTACAGTGTGCAGACAAACTGATGAGAGGAAATGTTCATCTCACCTAAACTCACCTGCACTTTACCTTTTAATGAAAAGAACCCTCTGTCAGATATTTTTGTGTTCTGTTTTCTATGGTGCAGAACTTTCCCCAATGCATTGCACTTTGGACCCCATTCTGCCTCCAACTGGTCAATTCTTTTGTCAAATGCCATTTTCCTTAAGCTTTTACACTATCCAGTATAATCAAATGGGTCATTAAGTCAATAATACCATTTATATACTACATACCTGTCTCTTTGAATCAGCAATATCCTTAATCTCTGTCAATTCTTTTCATAAGAAATTTCTAATGGATAAAGTGTTTATTCATTGATCTGCTACAAATACTAGGAACTTACATTTTGCTGTGAAACCATAGATAACCAAGCTGACTTAACTCTAGAGCCTTGCAATAAGATAGTGTACTGAATATATCATATGTTAATGAGATGCAAATTACTTCTTAAAAGACATTATAAATAATGGTCCTTTTTTTTTGTTATTTTGCAGATTTGTTGCTGGTAAGCACAAACCCTTATGACTTTCACTTTAGCTCACAAGGTGTTGTTACTGTGGACAACATGGATGACAGTGAAGAGCTGATGGCAACTGATGTAAGTATATTTATTGGTCTTGTTATTGTTATGTTTTGAGTCTTTGTGACCAGTAGATGGCAGCATCGAAGAAGAATCTTCATTTTATCATATTTTAAATGAACATAAGCAAAGTATCAATATCCATCTAGCAATTGAATAGAATTCATTTCATATGTAAACATAGTATATTTCATTAGAAAATGGGTAACCCTGTCCCGCCTGTAGAGCGTTCTATGTTGTCCTACTTTTCGATGCCTAAAAGCCTGTGGGAGAGTATAGAACGTCTTGAATTTAACACCTCATCGTGGCTCCAAGTGGAAATTGCAGTAAGGTCCCCGCTGTTAGATGAGGCCACTTTGAGTGGAATCAGAATGACACAGAAAATGTAGTTGATGCTTAAAGTGAGCGCCAACTTAATTTTACTAAAAAACCTGCAGGATGGCATAGACCGTATTGACTAATACAACTCATTGTAGCTCCCCATGATGACCTGCGCTGTGGATGCCGCTGCAGGGACTTGCAGCTGGATCCCCAGTGTCAGATGAGGCCACTTTTATTGGCCTCAGTCTGACATACACAATGTACATGAGTACTTTTTAATATTTTTGTATTCTCGATTATACAATCAATAACCTATTAATAGCAGTGTATAGTAGAGACATTACAATCTATGGTATAAAGAAATAAGAATGATGGTCTACCATAACAGACACCTTGAACCACTGGATAATTTAAGTGACTCCTTCTCTACAACAATGAAATTTAATTTCACTGGTTTATTTAATATTTAATGGGGCACAATGGGGAGGATTAATGCATATTTTTGCCACATCAGCATGTGCGCCAAACTATGCTCTTGCTCTTCTGTTTATGTTTGCTACCCATGATTCATTTTCAGAATTGCCATGCAAAATAGCAACTGCATATTCCCAAATGGGTGCTGTTATACTATTTTTTGTAAAATAATTAGCTATAATGTAGGCTTCTACCAAATAACATTGGGAGAATATCACCAAACCTGGCTTTCTCAGTAAGGCTTTCTTCTGAAACCATTCTATTAAAATGAAGGTTATAATGTCACTCTTTTGAAGGCATTTTAATTTTTTTTTTTCACAGCAAGCTTTTGATATTTTGGGATTTATTCCTGAAGAAAAATATGGTGCTTACAAGCTGACAGGTGCAATAATGCATTTTGGAAATATGAAATTTAAACAGAAACAAAGGGAAGAACAAGCAGAACCTGATGGCACTGAAAGTGAGTCTACTATATATTTTTACTGATATGTCACACCTGTGCTTTTTAAGAATTATACATTAGTCCTATAATGCTACTTATTGACAAAGCTCAGCAAATTGTGTTGGGGGTTTTCTGCATGGATACAAAATTCCTACCTTGATTAAAAAAGTATGTAGTAGGATCCAAAAGATTTATAAATATGACCAGTGGTTATACAATTTGAGTACAATCCAATTAAAAACCTTTTAACACATTTAAATATTACTAGTCAAGCTTTATTTGTAATTTTTTTAGACCCGTTGACAAAAAACATTTATGTTAATAATTAAACTAGTAGTATTTTAAACCTACCTGATTGGTGCATTACAATGAATCAAAACTGGCTAAAAATTAAAGGGACTCATGTGACGAAGAAAATAATTGTGGCTAGTTGAGATTGATAGTGGAGCATAAGTATACCTATTTTTTGTTGTCCACCCCCTTAGAAATATATTTTACAGCTACTGTAATTGTATCTGCCCCCCATGGTACTCACTGTTTTATTTCTCTCCTTCTGATATTAAATATTTAATTTTTCTTTACATTCAATACTACGAATGTTTCTTTAAAGAAGACATGTCTTTGCTTTGAGGGGGGTTGAGTTAACAGCAATTTCAAAATATTTCCTTTAAGACATTATGGACTTTCATCTGCATCGACATTTTTTAGACAGTTTTGAAAGTTTTTAAGCAACATTTTATTATTTTTAGTGGCAATTGTACGCAATGCAGCAGGCATAAAATAAGAATTTTTTTTGTAATTGTTTTTTTTCTAATTAGATACGGATAAGGCTGCCTATCTAATGGGTGTCAGCTCATCTGAGTTGGTAAAGGGCTTAATGCACCCAAGAGTAAAGGTTGGCAATGAGTATGTGACCAAAGGCCAAACTGTAGAGCAGGTAAGCGTTTGAGTATTGACTTAAGATATTTAATCAACTGTTTTTGAATACTTCTATAGACATTACCAGGGTCACAATGCCATATTTCAGAATAGAGAAAAGTTGGTACAATGGCCAAATGACACATGTGGGCCATAGTTTGCATAGCTTAATAAATATAGGCCTCTAGCGCTCATGTGAGCTGCATAAAGAGCATACAATACATCCAGCTGGTGGCAACCGTACAATTTAAGTAAAAAAATATATAATTGAAAAATGTCTTAGCTTGATTTTTTAGAATTAGATTGGCTCAGATGGCACATCCCCTTCTGGCAGCCAATCCCTAGATATAATTATAATATATTTGAAAGCAAATTATTGTGTAGCATGTAGCATATTTATTTCAATCCTGAAATACATTTTTGTAATGATTTTCCATATATTTTTAGGTTGTCAATTCAGTCGGTGCATTAGCCAAAGGCATATATGACCGTATGTTTAAATGGCTGGTGGTTCGCATCAACAAGACATTGGACACAAAGTTACCGAGACAGTTCTTTATTGGTGTGCTTGATATTGCTGGATTTGAGATATTTGATGTAAGTTAATTGACTGTATTTTTATTCACTGAAATTGAGTCCCATATAGGTGAATGACTGCAAAAAAATAAAAAATGATTGAGATATATGATGGAATTGTATACTATTGCCAGAAATTGTTTGTATTACATAAAATAGAATAGTTATCATTGATAACCTGTGAAACTACTGTCACTTGCCTGAGCATCACATCATGATTGCAGTAGGTGAGAGAGGGAGTAGAGGTAATCAACAGACATGAAGCCCCATGTGCTATTCCTTTACCAGTAAACATGCACATGGGAGTCAAATTCTCTACATCAGGGGTGTCCAATACGGCTTACTTGACTTACTTATCTATATTTATAGTGTCTAAGTTTTGTTTCAATATCCAAAATGAACTGTTATCCAAAACAAATTTATTTTGAAAAATTACAAACGTGCAATATTTTATTCAGTGTCCAGCCCCCTTTAAGCTGTGATATAGCCTTTCCATAAATGCTCAGATTCCCTCATGCCTACCATATAGTGGCAAGTGTGCAGTCCTAACACACCAGTGGCAGATTCCCGACCATGCCTCACATCACAGCTAAAGGTGATTTACTTGCTCTGTACAGTATTTGCATTGATAGTACTGTATTTCATGAGTGCCAAGAGGCTTTAATATATATTTTTGGTGAAAATGATCTGCTTTACGAAATGATCCATTATCCAAAATACTTCTGGTCCCAAGCATTTTGGTTTTGGTATTTGCTTCCTAAAACTCCATAATGCAGGGGAGGGCTGACAATTGCCGCTCATGCTGCTCTCTAACCTGGCTCAATGGGCTGGGGAGTGCACCACATTTTAAATCTATATGCCCAAGGTCATATCACTTTCATTATTTCTATTCAATTATCTTACATGTCTATCACTATGGGGCACTGAATTGTTTTTGTCCCCTTGGCCCACAAGTTTATTGTCAGCAAAATGGTAGCTTAGGAATTTAGGTTACTTTAATCATGAACTGTAAAACAGATTTTAGCACATATTGTGTTTTTTAGAAACAATATCTTGTTCCTTGAGGCAGGGTAGCCACGGCCAAAAAAGATGCAGTATTTCACAAATCACAGGTTAACTTTGTGTCACCTTTGCCTATATAATCTATATACATTTTATATGATACAGTGAATGTTCATACATAAATTGCAACTATGTGCATAAAGAGTTTAGTAGGGTGAAGTTGATACCTTTATTGGCTAACTGAGTAGGTTCAACTTTCTAGAAAGCCAACTCTTACCTTTCATAAAGAATTTGTGTTTATTTTTTCTGTGTCCAAAGGTTTAATTGAACTGTTTTTGTATTTTCCCTTTAGTATAACAGCTTTGAACAGCTTTGTATTAATTTCACAAATGAAAAACTGCAACAGTTTTTTAACCACCACATGTTTGTGTTGGAACAAGAAGAATATAAGAAGGAAGGCATTGAATGGGAATTCATTGACTTTGGTTTAGACCTTCAAGCCTGTATTGATCTGATTGAAAAGGTAATGTTGCTCTTGTTGTCTAAAGAAAAACTAAAGCCGTTCTGATTATGGTAGAAAGTTATCTTTAAAGTCAATCAGATGTGTACCATAGACCGATCACACATCCACATGTGTCTGATGCCACCATCATGAATGCTAGAATGATAGTACTATCTCTAATATTTCCAATGAGGAAAGCACTGGACATGTACCCAACTAGTTTAGGAGTTAGAAGCATGTTTTTTTTTTATTGCATACATAATTATACAAATGCTATGATTCATTGAGCAAGCACAAAATCACCCATAATCACATTTGATGCTGATAGCACACCAGCCTCCCAAAAATATACATTGGAAAAGCCCTTTAAAAGGCAGCTCCACCCGATCTTATTATCTGTATGTTGTAAAGCACAATCACTGTGAATAGCTAGTGATACACGTGTGCAATACAAGTGCCAGAAATCAAAAAGTACAAATGAGTCAGTGACTTGTTGCAAATATACAAGTGTTACAAACCAAAATCGCTCATCAGCATGTCTCAGTGTAAATAATGGTGATGAAAACAGTGATGATTATAAAACCACCTTTCTTAAAGCAAACCTGAATATAATGCTGTTATACTGAGGGTTTCAATATACAAATGATAAATGATAATAATAGAATGGTGATTCTTAAGGATAATGCACTCACAAAACTGACTGTTTCAAACTAAGGAGTAAAGTAAATCAGCTCAGGAGGGAATACTTGACAATCATCGATGGTGATCACTTCTCCAACCCAAAAAAGGTGGTTTTATAATCATCACGGTTTTCATCACCATTTATTTACACTGCCTTATCACATTTAAACACTAGTAGCACTGAAGGTCAGCTTGACCAATATTTTTCCCCCATTCCTATCTATATATTTACATGTTTATAATATATGTGAAAATTTACAGTTCTCCTTTACGTTTACTTTTAAAATTATTTAACTGGGGGCTTCAAGGTCAGTGACATTTAATAAGGAAATCTCGAGGAGATAGGCAGGGCTATTGCTATAGAATACAATTTATTTGCATTTTTTAGGATGTAGGAAGTTGAGATTAAAATGATAAGACAGATCTGTTTCTTTATGCTTACTTTACACTATGAAGTCTAAAATCTTTTTTGGACACTGTATATGAAACAGCTCTTTTAAATTGTGTGTATTGTTATGATTTTCTTACATGAGTAGAATTTTATGTCACCCAGTGCAAGGGTGGTCAACAATTTGTGCACATTTGTAGGTAGCAGTTTTGTAAAACTCATGCCAAATTTGTATATGAATATATAGAAAATGTTAAAATAAGCCACATGTGTACTGCTGGAAATAGCATCATTACTTTTTTCTTTCCTGTTGTTGTCTAAGTTTTCTAAATATGTATTATGTGCATTACGTTAGCCCATGGGGATATTGTCAATCCTAGAAGAGGAATGCATGTTTCCCAAAGCTACAGACATGTCTTTCAAATCCAAGCTGTACGACAACCATCTTGGAAAATCACCTAACTTACAAAAACCCAGACTAGACAAGAAGAGGAAATATGAGGCACACTTTGAGCTTGTGCACTATGCAGGTGTGGTAAGTATAGCCATTGTATATTAAAAAGGCCAATCTTCAGACTGCATTGTCTTGCACCTGCATGTGCCTTCTAATATGTTACTTTAACAAATACTAGCAAAGTTAGTAAATCTGTTTATGGCTTTTGGAAATGTGTATAACTGTAAAACTGTTTCCCTAATGGTTATATTTTATTCTGGACTAAAATGCTAGAACAAAAAACTTACCTATAAATCAGTGTGTTCTTTGCTTCTTATACTACTGTGTAGACATCTTGTGTCTGTCTCTCTGTCTGACTGCTTCTTCCTGCTTCTTCCTACTACAATGTGATACTTCTTAGTTGTTCATATAAGAATTCACATACATGTTTACATACGCATTCACGTTCACATACACTCTCACATTTACTCAAACTTCACTATCGGTGATAAATATGAATTATGAATGACTAGCTGCCACTAAAGATGTCCAATAACCATTCATAAAAACAGTATCTCCCAAGTTTACTTTACAAGGGGATAATATGACATATAGTTTAACTACCGTATTTATCGCCATATAACACGCGCCGGCGTATATCACACGCACCTCATTTTAAGAAGGAAATTTCAGGAAAAAAATCTTAAATTTCAAATAAAGAACTTTGAAGCCCAATATGCCATTTAATATGCCAGGATATTGCCCCCAATATGCCATTTTAATATGCCAGGATATTGCCCCCAATATGCCATTTTAATATGCCAGGATATTGCCCCCAATATGCCATTTTAATATGCCAGGATATTGCCCCCAATATGCCATTTAATATGCTTGGATATTGCCCCCAATATGCCATTTTAATATGCCAGGATATTGCCCCCAATATGCCATTTTAATATGCCAGGATATTGCCCCCAATATGCCATTTTAATATGCCAGGATATTTCCCCCAATATGCCAGGATATTGCCCCCAATATGCCATGTAATATGCCAGGATATTGCCCCTTAGTATGCCACCCTCCTCCCCCCCTTCCCCAGACCCCAGTACTTACCTCATTCCTGCTCTGTCCCCCGGTGCTCTGAAGCTGCGTGGCTGTGAGGGAAGCGTTGTGAGCTCCCCTCCAGACACGCGGAACAATAAAGTTTGTTTAAAAAAAACCACTTTATTGACCGCGCAGCTGGAGGGGAGCTCACAACGCTTCCCTCACAGCCACACAGCTTCAGAGCACCGGGGGACAGCAGGAACGAGGTAAGTTTTAGATTTTTTTTTTTTTTCCCCAGGCACCGAACGGCGTACAACACGCACACATCATTTGCTCCCTATTTTCAGGGAGAAAAAGTGTGTGTTATACGCCGATAAATACGGTATATCTGAAATAGTGTACAAGGTTAATACATGCCAACATAGGATTTGATTTACAATACAAGTATGCAGAAACAGCAATTTAAAATACAAAGTTCAAAGTAGAACTATATTTACCAAGGTGTTTGAGGGTGTTTGCTGCACCTAGAGGATCATCAGCAATACCACACTGACAAGGCCAGTGTAGGCCGAAATGTTTATATATCTGTGTTTTGCTGTGTTCTTCCTGCAGAGGAGACTTGCCATGCATTTTGTGTTTAGACTGCCCTTATGGGTGGGACTAATCTGATATGCTAATGGAGAGGTTTCCTCTGTAATGGTTCAAGTGAGCAAAAAATAGTGAAGCCTCACCCAAACAGGTATTGTACTGGCTATCAAAAGTGCTGTCCATTCTCTACGAATTGCGGCTCCCACCCCCCTTTTTGTCTCCATGAAGGAAAAGCTACTGTGCAATGTTATTTTACAGAAAAGGTGGTGGATGCCTAGAATACATTTCAAGCAGATATCACAGAGGCTGGAATGCCTTATGCTTCTTTCATTGCACTCTGATAGTTCATTAAAGTATGCCTGTTAAACAAAAATGAGTAGCACTTTAAAGATAATAATTTTGCAGTTGAAAAACAAGTAAGAACCACAAATATTACTTCACAAGCACACAAGCTCCCACAATGCTCGGTATTCAGTCACAGAATGACGTCCGCTAGACATCCAGGAAACAAATCTAATAAATAGTTTTTCTGGAAATATTGCTGGTAAATATATACAAGCTTAAATTACATTACCAATCAGTAGGAGACCTTGTCCTCATTGTGGATGACAAGTCTAATTTGAAGAAAGACAGAAATGGTAAATTAAATCCCCTATTAATAAATGAACCCTCATTATGTTAATGCTAAAAGGCTTCTTTGTTTTTTTTGCACAGGAATATTAACCAAGTCATGTGTCATATCTATGCCTTTGTCAGGTTCCGTACAACATTACGGGTTGGTTGGAGAAAAACAAAGATCCACTAAATGAAACAGTGGTGGGCCTATTGCAAAAATCTTCCAACAAATTGCTTGCTTGCCTGTTTGAAAGCTATATTAGTTCAGACAGTGGTGAGTAATGAAACATGAATGGAGCTTGCTTATCTTAACATTGATTTTAACTAAGCAATGATTTCCCTCGAAATAGATGTATACTGAGGGACACATTTTAAAGAAACAAAAAATGCATGTTTATCTAGATACAAATAATTATATAAAGTATGTATTTCCATGTATTAATAAAATATTTTGTGTGTACAGTGTGGGTGATAGGTCCTAATGGTCTCTATTCAATTATATGACTTATCACACATTTTTCCACCGTTCTTTTCAGAGGTAACCCAAAATTGTATTAAAACATGCACTGAAAGTTTTACTATTTTCATCAGTAAAAATAGTGAATCAATTTCCAGATTATTTAGCTTTGATAACTGTACTATATGTACATACACCTAGTTTGTAAGCTCAGTGGAATATGTTTGGGTGGAGGTTGTGGAGTTATACAGAAAATATATGGTATCCTTGCAATTCACTATGATTTATAGTTGCCTCACCCAATTATTCACAAGATCAATTATAATTATCACCAATATATACAATCACCACATGAACTCATATCGTGAATCATATAATAACTATCACTGGGGAAGCTCTTAAAATAATGAGCTTCATGCATGCTTGATAAGAAAATCTATACTTATATGTAGCTTCCCAGAGTAATAGAAATTAAATCCCATTTTAAAAACCTTTTATGCCCGGTGGACAATTAGATTCTAAGTATGAAATTATCTAAGTACTTGTGTTATTTCTAAGAGTAACACATGGCTTCTGGAGATAGGAGAAATGTTTTTGCCAGATAAAAAGTTGTTTTCTCAAGATAATCTGAAAAATATTGAAGAAACATGGCCTCTCTGGGCTTCCATAGCTTAAAAAAGCAATACAACAATAAATGATTGCCCACAAGAGTGCTCCAGGGGAGGATTGAAGTTGTATTGCTGTATTAAGCACTATATAGTTATGGACTAGTTACATAAGAGACTTTCAATGCATTTCTGTGAAAATGAGCTTCATCACTAATGATCATTAATGGTGAATGTGACATGTACTTTTTTAGTGACACTGTGACAGCATTAAACAATAGAACTGCTTATTTTGATCATAATGGCACAGAGTGTGATAATCAAATACTAATTAAATAGGGCAGAGGACAGATTATCAGTTGACACCGGACAAACAAACAGAGATGATCTGAGGAGATGTATATTCCAAAGTAGAACCATTTATTGGTAGTCCTTGGACTTGATAAAATCATTGAGGGCAGACAAACACGGTGACGGGTTACAGACTTTGTAGCCTTTCACCCTCTTTGTTGGCCCTCAATGATTTTATCAAGTCCAAGGACTACCAAAACATTTTTCGACATTGGGATATACATCTTCTATGATCATCTCCGTTTGTTTGTCAGGGGTCAGCTGGTGCAGCAGTTTGTTGATTACAATTGAGGATGGGAGTTGTAGTCCTACCACACTGCAGCACCTGGTTAAATATTAACCCTGTAGCAGTATACACAGAGGGATTGAGCTGGCATTTAAAATCTGTTTGACATATTATCAGTGCAGAAGATATCCTTTTTTAGTCTGATCTAGTTTTAATATATTGGGTGACCAAGCTTTTAGATTGGGGTCTACTCACTAAACAGTGACTTTTGATAAATAGTAGACCTTAATTGCAAAAATTAGACCAAAATAGCTACAAAGTTTTTTAAATTTCTCTATTATGTCAACTCGACTATTTAAAATGATATTTGCGATTCTTTTCACTTTCAGTTCATTGTTTAGTGAATAGACCACATGTATCAAAAGTCATTGACATATCACACTTCATGCCAAACAGTCATGCTTACAAGTTTATCTAACCTATAATTGAATGTTGGTCTTGGTAAAGGATGCTATCCAGTGCTATTTAATAAATATCCACTATTTGTTTTCAGCTGACCAAGGTGGAGAAAAGAAACGCAAGAAAGGTGCTTCGTTCCAAACTGTGTCATCTATGCATAAAGTAATTCAATATTCTTATTATTCTAAAATATTATATTGAACATACTGAATACTCTGCATATCATGCTTTTTTATCATTTATCAGAATGGAAATTAATAATAAAATAGGTAACAATGCATGGATATTTTGCCGGGATTCTATCAAGTCAATCAGACCATATTTATTTTTCGTTTCTGAACATAATGTAATAATTTATCACATGATGTCAAAGATTGTTCACAGACAGGTACTGACGGGAACATCCAACTTCTATCGATGCAAAGCTGTATTCTATGCTTATTTTCTCAAACCCTTTTAATTATGAGTGATTACAATGCCTTTAAAACATACTCACCTGTCAAGATGAACAGAGTTAAATACCTACTGATAACTTTAAAACTATTTCAAGTTACTACACTTTAAGTGATAGAGATTTTAGATTTACACTGTGTTTTAATAGATTGCTTAGTGTTATTTCTTCTCAGCTTTCATCTTTTGTGATGGATTCCACTCATGAAGACAATTTAAGAGTTATTCAATAACTGTTTTTATTCAATAACTCTTAGTTGATATTGATTAACCACCTCTCAGCAAGAGATACTGTATTCCTGATGCTGTCACAGCATAGAAATCCCCAGTGGAAAACACACTTGGACACATACATGTAGAAAAAAATAAACTTATGTTGAATTGAAAGATGGTATTACGTATAGACATTTTAAATACAAATTCCTTAATGGAAGAATACAGATAAAGTAGCCTATTGAGCCCTCTTTGCTGCCAATAGCTGTAAGATGGAACTGGCATGTTGTTCAGAATCTTATGTCAAATTGTTCAGATCTTCTTTTATCTAACCTAAGATTTAGGAACATATGACCCAAGATTCTAAACAGCCCAGTGATAGAGCTATAAAGGGGAGGGCTGGTAAGGGTGGTAGAGGGAAATTGCCCCACCGTTTGCCCTCTAGCTTAGCTCAATGGACTGGAGTAGCAGCACTTCTCACGTCTAAATGCCCTAGTGCTTAGGCATTCAACTGTAGCCCAACAGCTGATGCAGTACTACAAACCCCATAATTCTCCACCAGCTTTCTAGAACTGCAGGGAATTATTGTAGTTGTAGTCTAAAAATAGCTGGAGGGCCATAGTTGGATGTCTAGCCGTTAGTGTATAGCTCTTTCTATATTTCTATCCAATTGTCTTGTCTATGTATCAGTCTCTGCACCTTATCTGTCAGTATATCTGTCCTGATTGTATCAGATGATAACGAGCGGGCTAACTACATTGTTTTTTCCCTCCTGGGCCAAAAGTTGCCAGTCATCCACTGGACCAATACAAAGCAAATATTTCTCAATAAGTCGTTGTATTTGCATTCTTTCATTAAAACATTTATATTTAAAATGTATAAACTTGATCCAATAGTTCAGTTAAGCATAAATGAATATTATGCATACTGTTGTTCTATAATAAATGTAAAGCACTTATGATAATATTATTTGATATATATATATATATTTGTATAATATTATGTCAACCTGTAGCCAGACATATACCCAAACGTCTTAATATACAGGAAATTAAAAATAAAATGTATTCTGTATTACTCATATAATGTTAATTGTTTGCTTGACTTTTTAGGAAAACCTCAATAAACTGATGACCAATCTGAGGTCAACTGCACCCCATTTTGTTCGCTGTATTATTCCCAATGAAACTAAGACGCCAGGTACTGTAGTAACTCTTCACTAATGCAAAATAAACTGCTAAATAATCATAGTAGCAGAAATATTTTGTGAACTGCAGAATTGAGACAATAAGAAATTGGTAGATTATTATTATGATTAGGTCTGATATACTTTTTGGACACTGTTGCAAAATATATTTAATATATGTAAGTATATAACTAAATAACAGGATTATTCTTGCTCTGTGTATCTATCTCTCAGCCTAGCTATTATGCTGAAATTGTTTAGTTGATGTGTTATGTTGTTAATTTTTTTTCTTACAAGGTGAAATGGACCCATTTTTAGTTCTTCATCAGCTACGTTGTAACGGTGTACTGGAGGGGATCCGTATTTGCCGTAAAGGGTTTCCAAATCGAGTTATGTATGCTGATTTCAAGCAAAGGTAGACTTACAACTCCATCTTTTTGCTGAAGTAATATTTGCTATAGTACAAAAAAAAAAAAAAAGTGGCCCAAATGGAAAAGAGAGAATTTATTTAAGTGTTTAAAAATTTCAAAACTTCATGACTTTGTGTGAAGAGACTGTTATAGTCAGAATTATTCCACATAAGTGGAGAAAAACAAAATATTCACAAGAGATCCACAATTTTTGGTTCTTTGTGGATTTATGTTATATTTTATTTAAAAGATATTACTGATTAAGTAGGGAAGAAACCAAGGCCCAGGGCATTTACTTTTTCTACATGTCTGAATTTGTCTGTCAGGCAGTCAATATGACAAACAAGTACTTTTCATAACTCCATTAAAGGTAGGTAGGCTAGTATAAAACTAACTTGTGTATCAATTGTAGACCCTTGAATGCTTTAAATAATAAATACAAAGATATTGCTTTATTGAGCTCTTTTGATCATACAGCCCTTTCAGGAGCCTCACAAATATTTCTTTATCATACTCAACCCTGGGTCAGATAAACCAAGATCTGACCCAAGATTCCAAACAGAATATTGTCTCCCTGATAAAGCTGAAAAAATATTCAATATTCCATCAGTTTTTATGTAACAAAGTTGGAAATCTTTTCTTTACAACATCAGTCCGGCAATGGTAATATCCTACAAAAATATCCATCCTGTTTGCCATCAGCCTAATATAAAACCTTTCTTAAAAGGTACCGGATTCTTAATCCAAGTGCTATCCCCGAGGACAAGTTCGTAGACAGCAGAAAAGCATCTGAAAAACTTTTGGGCTCCTTGGACATTGATAGTACTCAGTATCGATTTGGACATACCAAGGTAAAACATAGGACACTACCACTCTAGCCATAAGGCGGATAGCTCATGTATGTCACCCAAAAAACATTTAGGAATCCAATCTGTTTGACTACCAGCTTGTTATCTTCTTATTGTATTGATGGCATGTATGAGTTTAATTACATTTGTTCAAATTGAAAAATATTTATTCAATTATTTTTTCCATCAGGTTTTTTTCAAAGCTGGTCTCTTGGGTCATCTGGAAGAAATGAGAGATGAAAGATTAGCTAAAATTCTCACACTAATCCAATCAAGAGCTAGGGGCAAAATAATGCGCATTGAATTCCAAAGGATTTTGGAGAGAAGGTAACAAACACATCTAAGTATAATTAGACAAATGTTAATGTTGGTTTTAAGAATCATAATTTAGAATGTTATAATGTGTTCAGAAATAGTAGAAATATCTAGGTTCAGGGACTCTTAGCCACTAATGGAAACATAAGTATTACTTTTTGGTTTGGGATTTGTATTTGTCATTTCATTTTATTTTAAAATAACTACACTGATAAGAATGTATTTATTTTATCCACCTAATTGCATTTCTTCAGGGATGCTCTGCTAGTGATCCAGTGGAACATTCGTGCTTTTATGGCTGTCAAAAACTGGCCATGGATGAAGCTCTACTTTAAGATCAAACCATTGTTAAAGTCTGCAGAGACAGAGAAGGAAATGGCAAACATGAAAGAGGAGTTTTTAAAATTGAAAGAAGCTCTTGAAAAATCTGAAGCTAGAAGAAAAGAACTTGAGGAAAAACAAGTCTCGTTGGTGCAGGAGAAAAACGATCTAACGCTTCAGCTGCAAGCAGTAAAACCCTTTATTACTTGTACTTTGTTGCACATATAGTATGTTTTTTCACTAAACTATAAACATATGTTATAAAAAAGTAAAGCATAAAACACTATCAAAACTACAATTGGGTCACAGCTGTATAAGATATCTTGTTATCATCAGTAGTGTATCTTCCCCAAGGCAAGGTGGGGGAAGATGGCACTTTGCTAGAGGGCGGCACTTTGCAGAGGGTGTTAAAGCACACTTCTGGTGCTTCAAACATCGCTCCCTCCCCCACCATTCAGCAGGCTTTAGCGCCTTCCAATTAATCGGGGTGATGAGGGCATGTAATGAATGTGGTGGGGGTATGTAATGAGGGAGATAAAGATGTAATGGGGGGATGGGCCATGTATTGTGTATGCAATGTGGGTGATGAGGGCATATATTGGGGTGATTGGGCATTTTATGTGTGTGCAATGTGGGTGATGGGGAATATCGTAGTTGGGCAATGTGGGGGGGGGGGGCGGTGCCCGAATTTTGTCTGCCTAGGGCAGCACAAAACCAAGATACACCACCGGTTATCATGATTGGATTGGAAAGAATGTAAAAATTGGACTTTGCTTACATACCTTCATCAACAGCCATATGAAGGTCAAAAGCATTTCAAAGATCAAATCTATTTTTTAATGCAGTAACAACTGCAAAATAAGTTGCACTTGAATTTAACAAATTAACACTGAAGAAGGCACTAGCCTACAAGTTAGTTCTTGCATAAAAGTTTAATTCGTAGTACTTATTGTCAAATATTTTTAATTTAGGAACAAGATACGCTGGCTGATGCAGAAGAACGATGTGATTTACTCATTAAATCAAAGATCCAAATGGAATCCAAAATCAAAGACCTGACTGAGCGTATGGAAGATGAGGAAGAAATGAATTCTGAGCTGAGTGCTAAAAAAAGAAAATTGGAGGATGAATGTTCTGAACTTAAAAAAGATATTGATGATCTTGAGATAACATTAGCAAAAGCAGAAAAAGAAAAACATGCAACTGAAAACAAGGTATATATTTGTATTTATCCTCAAAGAGCAGTGCAAGAGGCAAGTGGGTGTGAATAAAATCCACCACATTCCATCTTGCCTCATTGGCTATTCTTGTGCCATCTAATTTTTCCATACTCTTCCTCTGTCCTCTAAACCTTTAATTATTTTATTTATATGCCAAATAAGGGGCTTTAAGGACTAAACATAGAACTTAAATTAACAAAAAAAAAGTAGATTTTCTAATAAACATCCTTTGGCAAGGTAAACATATAGATATTAATTCTATGAATTGTTTGATCTTTAGGTGAAAAACTTAACTGAAGAAATGGCAACTCTTGATGAAACTATAAATAAATTAACCAAAGAGAAGAAAGCTTTACAAGAGGCACATCAGCAAACTCTGGATGACCTTCAAGCTGAAGAAGACAAAGTCAACTCACTGACTAAAATAAAAGCAAAACTTGAGCAACAAGTAGATGATGTAAGAAACTATTTTTTTTCTTATTTGTGATAACTGAATTAAATCATACACAAGGGTCCCCTAATAAAAGATCATATATATGTATATATATATGTTTAACAATGCCTAGAGGGCAATATAAACTTGTTTCCACCAACAAGCTGAGAATTAATTTTGTCAGTTCAATTTGTGGAAATATTTTTTATATATTTGAATTTTCACCCACTAATGTTTTAAAATGTATTATTCCACACATGTTGTAAACTGTAGAGGGATTTTGCTGAAACTTACTGAAGGCTACTGTAGTCTATAAATTGTAGGTATTATTTGATAACAAGAAAGATATATTAGATATATATAGAAATTAGGAATCACTTTTTTTCAGCATTTCTTTTGCTAGTATTTGTATGTTTGTATGTAGTTACATTTGTTCTCCTTTTCAGCTTGAGGGATCCTTAGAGCAAGAAAAAAAGGTCAGAATGGATTTGGAAAGGGCTAAACGTAAACTAGAGGGAGACCTGAAGCTGACACAAGAGAGCCTGATGGATGCTGAAAATGATAAACAGCAAATAGAGGAAAAGTTAAAAAAGTAAGATTTTTGTAAAAGAATTAAGGTGATTAACCTGCCATTAAATAATATGATTTTAAAATATATGTGTTACATAGAATAATATTTCAGTTACACAGACCTAACATGACACTTGTCATCAAAATAGCTAATTAGCATACATATTTTGATATTCAAAAAAAATTATGTTTAGTGGTTATTATATTAACAGATGTAATTTGTTTTTATAATTTAACAGAAAGGAATTCGAAATAAACCAGATGACTTCTAAAATAGAAGATGAGCAAGCTATAGTAATTCAACTGCAGAAGAAGATAAAGGAACTACAGGCAAGGGTTTTTTCTGCCTCTTCTTTTTAAAGATCTTATAACAAACATACATCTAAGACACAAGGATCCATGTGACCATAACACTTTGCTGTACTCAGCAATATTTTGACCATGTTGTGACGTTCATTATGTACATTTCTGCGGTGTTTGTGTTTAGCTTAATTTTTTTGTTCTAATTTACTGTATCCACACAAATTATATATTGTTTGTTTCAGGATATGAAGGTATTTCTTTAGATACCATTTTATTGATCATATCGTTTAAATAAAAATAAAATATGGTGAAGAATTGAAAGACATCTTTTGCCCCAAATTTTAGTTGAAAAAATCTTTACACACCTACAAACACTAATTAACATGCTAAATAGAGTCTAATATTTGTTCTGAATCTAGAAATACCCCATGTTTTAACTTTCTTTGCAGGTTGTAGCACATTGTTTTTAAAGGAAGAGAGTATATTTAAAAGAAGAAAAACTACCACAACTAGAGGACATAGTCTAAAATTAGAGGGGCAACGATTTAAAAGTAATATCAGGAAGTATTACTTTACTGAGAGGGTAGTGGATGTATGGAATAGCCTGCTAGCAGAAGTGTAGAGGTAAACACAGTCAAGGATTTTAAGCATGCGTGGGATAGACACAAGGCTATCCTAGCTATAAGACCGGGAACGGGGGACTAATAAAAGTACTCAAAAAAAATTGGGCAGACTAGATGGACCGAATGGTTCTTATCTGCCGACACATTCTATGTTTCTATGTTTCTATGTTTTTTGCTAACCATATTTTCCCCAGAATGTCCTATAGTGACATTGTAGCCCTAATCCTAATTGAAAGCCAAACTTTAAAAAAAGTTTTTTTATTTTAATAACATATGTGGGCTATAGGTTGCTTGGGGGCATGGCCATGGACAAGTTGCTTCTGCCATAATTAGTCTCTCCCCGCCCCACGATTGCTGTGGGATCAGGAGAAACTAAACCTGTCAGCTAAATACTAAGTGGTCGCTGTGATTGGCTGTTATAGTGAGCGATCACATGTGGGGAAATTCAAGTCTCTGCTATTTCTGTGACTGTCTCAGTTATTAAGGCACATAGAAATAGCATTTACCTGCTACTTATTGCACACAGCATATTTTAACACAAGATATTCCATGTTGTCATTAGCTCCTCAAAGAAACTCGGTCCAAGGAACACTATTAAGTTATAAATTAATAGGTATCTTCAAATTACGTTGGTACTCCACTCTACAACGGAAGAGACAAATTGCGAATAATATACTCTAGATATCAGTGTTAGAACATAGAGGAGTACAATTTAAACACTGTAGCCTGTATTAGAAACAATATATTCCTCCATACGACACTTCTTTTTAGCCACAAGTATTAATTTCACATGATGAAGAAATGATGTTCACTTTCAGTTGAAACCCACATTAGCTCCTCAAGGCATGGATCTACAGGATGGCATGGATTATCCTTCTTTCCTCAAGGAGTTAATACCAGATTTGCTGGACTAAAAGACGAGTTTTTTTCAGATGAAATGCTCTAAAAAAAAAGGCCCCTTGTATAAGACTAGGATCCAGGTGCCCTGCAGAGCTGTAGGGGAACTGGATCCTCTTTGCAGGCAGCCGGTGGATGTATGTGCAATGAGCATAGACTACCTCTGATGCTGCCTGGCACTTCCGCTGGGACTTCTGTGATGGAATGCCAAGGTCCCTTAACTGCCCGGGGTCCAGTAGTGTATCTTCCACAAGGCAAACAAGGCACTTGCCTAGGGCAGCACGCTCCCTCCCCCACCATTCAGCAAGCTTTAGCTCCTTCCAATTAATCGGTGTGATGGGGGCATGTAATGGATGTGATGGGGTTATGTAATGAGGGTGATGGTGGCATGTAATGGGGGTGATGGGGCATTTAGTGTGGATGCAATGTGGGTGATTGGGCATTTCTTGCGTGTGCAATGTGGGTGACGGGGCATGTAATTGGGTGATGGGCATGTCATGGGTGTGCAACAGGGGTGATGGGGCATGTCGTAGATGTGCAACGTGGGTGGGGTGGTGCCCGAATTCTGTCTGACTAGGGCAGCACAAAATCAATGTACACCACTGCCGTGAACATAGAAGCCTTGGCAGAAGTGTCAGGCAGCATCGAGAATCCACCAGCTTCCGCCACTAGACACCAGGGAGTCTGGTGGAGCATTAGAAAGTCTGGGGGCAGATGGCTAAGTCTGGGAGGAAGATGGCTAAGTGTGTGTGGGGAGGCAATGGCTAAGTCTGTGGGGTAGATTGGTAAATAAAATGAAATAAAAACAATACATTTTTGTTAAATATGAAAAAAAAAAGTTTACATGTGAAATTTACAAGTAAAACTTGCCTATAGTGTAGTCTTTTATTCAGGCCTTTTCTTTTTTCCCTAAATTAATATCCAAAGTTTGGTGGGAATCAGCATCATATTTTATTTAAGCAAATACAGTAATAAAGCTCACAACTTTAAGTGTTTACATTTTAAATGCTAACTGTAGAAAGATAATTGCCTATTTTTAATACAGATTACCTTACATGTAGATGGTTTATACAGAAATGGTTTAACAAATAATAAATCCTCTTTCCTCCAAATATCTGTAAAAAGAAACAGACATGTTGTTTAGAATCTTGGGTCATAAGGGTCAGATCTTCCACAAGACACCTTCCACTGACACAAGATAAATGAAAATCTGGCTACAGATTCTAAATAACATGTCTGCCCCTGATAAAAAAACGGAACCTATTGTCTTGATTGATATCATAGTTAACCTACATCCAACTGCAAGTCAATGCACACTTATTCCTCATAATATCAGTATCATTGAGATTTGAGAGTGCTGTATTACTGTACTAGATTTATGTGTCTCAAGTGGGATGGGCAATATTCTGTTAAAAATTTAATGTTCAGCTTTTTTTTTAAATCTGAATATTCCTTGTGAACAAACAGAAATGTGTATACAACTGGGATACAGAAAGTTTTCACATGGGTTGAGAACTATATTTTTTATTTATTTGGACACTTTTTTCCAGGCCCGTATAGAAGAATTAGAAGAAGAGCTGGAAGCAGAGAGAGCGGCTCGAGCAAAGGTAGAAAAGCAAAGATCTGATCTCTCCAGAGAGCTGGAAGAATTAAGTGAAAGACTTGAAGAAGCTGGTGGAGCAACATCTGCCCAGACGGAAATGAATAAGAAACGGGAGGCAGAATACTTAAAATTACGTAGAGATCTTGAAGAAGCAACATTACACCATGAAACCACAGCCTCTGCTCTTCGGAAGAAACATGCAGATAGTGTGGCAGAACTGGGAGAACAAATTGACAATTTACAGAGAGTTAAACAGAAACTTGAGAAGGAGAAGAGTGAGCTTAAACTGGAAGCGGATGATCTAGCCTCAAATATGGAACAGATAGCCAAATCAAAGGTAAAACAACATTTTCACATGATGCATGTATGTATGCCATTCCTTTTTAGCTTTCAAAATACATTTAGGGCTTTCAATCTTATGGGCAAGGTAGCTGAGTTGGAAAAACTCACTCTGCAGAGAAAGAATTTATATTGTGAACATACAATTAGGGCTTTCAAACATAGCTGGATCATTTTTCCAACTTGGCTATCTAGGCCTTAAGTGTGAAATTCCCACCTCAATTCTCAGCAATCCTCTCTTCATGTATATAGCCCTAAATGTCTCAGACTATGGTTCAATATAATTAACTCTGACACATCCAGTATAATTAAAATTCTTAAAATTCCAGCTCATAAAAATCAGCTGTTTCGAGAAAGATCTTTAATCAGTAACCAAAAGGTAATTACCTTTTATGTAGAGAAAAAAACTTATCAAAAAAAATAAATCATGATACTGTAATCAATTATTCATGTACAAAGTGCTTCAATTGGAATGTCTGGTCATAAACATTTAACTATAATCACCCGTACTGAAACACCTTCTCACTATATTTATTAATGGTACTTGTTAATGGTATTAATGGTATTTGTTAATGTATGAGTTCCTGTTGGCTTTAGTGTAACCCCTCCTGTAGTGGTCTATTCACAAGTGAGCTGACAGTTGAACTGAAAACCAGCCAATCATTTTTTTTCCAACGTATCTATCTTTATTCCAACTCAGCTATTAAGACTCACATCATGGTGTTTACTTCGCATGATTTGTTTCAATGTTTTACCATGTGATTTGTAATTAAAATAACTACATAGAGACATTCAAAATTAGATTTTTTTGTACAGCTGTAAGACTAATCAACACCTGTATGTTTTAGGGTATATCTGAAAAACTGTGTCGCACATATGAAGATCAGTTAAATGAAACTAAAGCAAAGCTGGATGAAATGACTCGCCAGACGAATGACCTCACCAGTCAAAGAGGAAGATTGCAAACTGAAAATGGTAAATTAGCTTGTTAGTAGCAATGTTAATATTGCAGCTTCTGCATTGCATGTGCTTAAAGCGCCTGTCAATCTAACCTTTTCTTATACTGTGAATGTAAAGAATAACAATGTATTGGGTCTCCTCAATAAAGAGAGAATTGCAAAAAAAAGTCTGAAATTCCTGTCTCAATTCTCGGCAACTGTCTCTTTATGGACTAGACCCGTATTAAAAAGAAAATCTATATATTATGTTATCAGAATTGCACTCAACAATTAGGAGAAAAATGTGTTTTAAATGTGTCTGTGGTATCTGCTGCTTATGACATCACCTTGTGGCTTGATAAGCAAATTAACTAACCTTCAGTGGAAAGTATGTAATTTGCAAATCAATTCACAGGGAGATCATGCTAGAGAGTTTGCTGTTCCTGTTTAAAATTTCAGGAAACAGCACAGAATGGATGCATATTTAATAAAATTTGACTTTGGAGATTGACTTTCATTTTGAGACTAAGTTAAATTCGGCACTGGAGTTTAACGTAGGAAAATAAACAGTTTTGAATCTTCCCCGTTGAAAGTAAAGTGTGGTAAATTTATCAAATTCGGCACCTGAGTCTCTAAAATAGCTTCAATCATTTGCCTCCCATTACTTTCCATTTGAATTTCGAGCATCCGCCACATTTTCCATGTCAGACTGTGGGCTCAACTGACAGATGGGATCCCGCTGCGGGGATCCGAGCACAGCTCATCACAAGGAGCCAGGATGAGCTGTTAAACCCTGGACTTTCTATGCCATCCCAGTGTCTTTTGGACTCATAGCAGAAACATTAGGACAGCATAGCAGAAAACAAAAAGCTACTGCAATAATGAAATATGTATTTTTAGAGCTGAAATTATCAGCTTTAATATGTATTGTAGCTTGGTCCTATACATTCCTTATAAGTACACAAACAAACCACTAATGTATTAGATGTTATTAAATTGTTTGGTGCTGTTTGCATGCACTAAGTGCTCTTTTAAATTTCATTGAAAAGTGACTCACAGATATTAAGTACATTGATTTGTTTTTTCTCTTCATGTAACAGGGGAATTTTCCAGACTTCTTGAAGAGAAGGAATCTTTGATAAGTCAACTATCCCGGGGTAAATCTTCCTTCACTCAACAAATTGAGGAACTTAAAAGACAACTTGAGGAAGAGACGAAGGTAAAATGTGTAGTGCTATAGATATTTTAAGAACATTTCATAAAATATTGGTCACTTTCCCACACTAAGCTGCAGGTTGCTATGGCTGCATCGTGTTAATTTATTTATTGTATAAGACTCTTATTGAACTAGGAGTCCAATTTCAAGTACTGTCAACAGTTCAGGTTTATGCAGCATAGATGAACCAGTTAGTCTACAAGTGTATGTTGTATATTGATAACAATCCAAGTAGGCATTTTAAAGTTGGCAGTACAATGTTCTATAGAAGAGGTACAGATGCTATGAGAGGTGGTCAAACATAACATTTTTCTTAGGTAACAAGACTATATGATAAATCTACTTTCCTAGTTTCCTCACTTTTTTGAAAAGTTTTGATGACACTACCAAGATATTCTCTTTTAATTTTCTTTTGGAACATTCTGAGGTTTACTCCTGAAGCTCAACATCAATATCACCTATGTCAGACTATTACAATTAAAGTAAATTAAATATATATAATTATCTTATATTTGATGTATTAAATATGTATTTCATTGAGTTTGCTTTGACTGTTATCTTCCCATTCCTATGGTTTAATTCAGGCCAAAAATGCGCTAGCCCATGCTCTCCAATCATCCAGACATGACTGTGATCTCCTCAGAGAACAATTTGACGAGGAACAGGAAGCAAAAGCTGAGCTCCAAAGAAGCTTGTCGAAAGGCAATGCTGAAGTGGCACTGTGGAGAACTAAATATGAAACAGATGCAATTCAAAGGACAGAGGAACTTGAAGAAGCTAAGTAAGCTATGTGCTCATAATAATAATTCCTCATAAAGTTGGTCTTGTTTTAATTTACTCGTCTTATGTTCTGGTTTGTTAATTTGTTTAGGAGGCCCTAACAAATTATTATTCATATTACACCTCATCTGGTTTAGACAACTGTTTGAGTCATTGTTTTACATAAACAAACAAAGCTTCAGTATAAATTAGTAGTCTATTTTAATCATTATTTTCAGACAATATAATGTATACTAATGTTATATATATTGTTTTTGGCTCACACTAATTTGTGTTAACTATTCAGTTGTAATTTTACACACCAGTTAAATTTTGTAAGAAAGTACTTTCCTCATTAAGCTACAAAAAATGTAAAGTTTAATAAATACACCAACAAAATCAGAAACAAAATTGCAATATGTACAATGCGGAACATGGTTTCCTAGTTCTTTAAATCCACTCTGACAATATATTTATTTATGTTACTATTTCATTTTTTTCCCTGATTACCAAGCATGCTGGTAAATGTTCTTAAATTAAGTACATTATGATTGTGTAATATGTATCCAGTTTAGACTCAGGCCTGTGTCTTAAAAAAGCCTTACTGTGTTCAGTAGACATTTTATCATACACATTTTGTTTATCTTTCATGTGTTCCACTTTTCATAGGAAGAAGCTGGCTGCTCGCCTTCAGGAAGCAGAAGAAGCAGTTGAGGCAGCTAATGCTAAGTGTGCCTCTCTGGATAAAACAAAACACCGTTTGCAGAGTGAGCTGGAGGACATGATGATTGACCTAGAGAGATCAAATGCCGCTGCAGCAGTCATGGACAAGAAGCAGCGCAATTTTGACAAACTCCTTGCTGATTGGAAACAGAAGTATGAGGAATCTCAGGCTGAGCTCGAATCCTCGCAGAAAGAGGCACGCAACCTCAGCACTGAGCTGTTTAAGTTGAAGAATGCCTATGAGGAAGTCATGGATATTCTGGAAACTGTGAAAAGGGAGAACAAGAATTTGCAAGGTAAATCAACAGTAGATGAATTATTTATCCTTTAAGGATGGATGAAGCCAAAATGATAACATTTTGCTACATAAATATTTCCCCTAATACATACCTTTTATCCTTGGTTACTATACCGGAACAAACAACCTATACATATTCAGCATGTTCTGTGCTCCTTCTGATACTACAGTGCTGACATCTTGTGTCAGTCTGACTGTCTGTCTCTTCCCTCCTAATACATTCTCATACCTCACGTTGTCCTTTTTGTCACTGGCTACAGTCTTGCACACCTTAGACATAGAAGATGGTGGTTCCTCAACCTCTGTGTGTGAGCCTTTCTCCATATTACCACTACACCAGTGCTGTATTTACCGCGAGGCATCCTAGGCGGATGCCTAGGGCGGCAAATTTTGGGGGGCGGCAGCGCCCCCCAGCACTGGGAAAAAAATAAATAAAAAAAAATAAAATCTTTTTTTTTTTTTTTTAAAACGCGGCCCTTTAAAAAAAAAAGACCGTGCTTGCCGGCAGAGACAGAGGTGAGAGGGGATCGGAAGATCCCCCCTCACCATCGCTCTGCCTGCCAGGCTGCACGGGGAGCCGAACAGGCAGCACAGAGAAACCTCCGTGCTGCCTGTTCGGCTCCCCGTGCAGTGTGCCGACACGGAAGTGCCGACAGTCACGTGACCGGCGCGCTGACGTCATACGCGCTCCCGGTCACGTGACCTGTCGGCACAATCGCCGGGAAGCCGAACAGGCAGCATGGAGGGACCATGCTGCCTGCCTGCCAGGCAGTGCTGTATTTACCGCGAGGCATCCTAGGCGGATGCCTATGGCGGCAAATTTTGGGGGGCGGCAGCGCCCCCCAGCACTGGAAAAAGAAAAAAATAAAAAAATAAAAATCCGGCCCTTTAAATAAAAAATAAAAAAAAACCCACCGCGCTTGCAGGCAGAGACGGAGGTGAGAGGGGAACGGAAGATCCCCCCTCACCATCGCTCTGCCTGCCAGGCTGCACGGGGAGCCGAACAGGCA
The DNA here is from genome assembly GCA_036172795.1 of Pelodytes ibericus. NCBI lineage: Eukaryota > Metazoa > Chordata > Amphibia > Anura > Pelodytidae > Pelodytes > Pelodytes ibericus. The sequence goes on along the minus strand of CM069857.1, from coordinate 141,602,755 downwards.
GCACAGAGAAACCTCCGTGCTGCCTGTCCGGCTCCCCGTGCAGTGTGCCGACACGGAAGTGCCGACAGTCACGTGACGGGACGTCATACGCGCGCCCGGTCACGTGACCTGTCGGCACAATCGCCGGGAAGCCGAACAGGCAGCATGGAGGGGCCATGCTGCCTGCCACTAAGCACCAAAGAAAGGTAAGTGCTGATGGGAGACTGTGTGTGTGTGTGTGTGTGTGTGTGTGATGGGAGTCAGAGTGTGTGTGATGGGAGACAGTGTGTGTGACTGAGTGTGATGGGAGTCAGAGTGTGTGTGATGGGAGACTGTGTGTGACTGAGTGTGATGGGAGTCAGAGTGTGTGTGATGGGAGACTGTGTGTGACTGAGTGTGATGGAAGTCAGAGTGTGTGTGATAGGAGACAGTGTGTGTGACTGAGTGTGATGGGAGTCAGAGTGTGTGTGATGGGAGACAGTGTGTGTGACTGAGTGTGATGGGAGTCAGAGTGTGCGTGATGGGAGTAGGAGTGTGTGACTGAGTGTGATGGGAGTAGGAGTGTGTGACTGAGTGTGATGGGAGTATGAGCTTGATGTGAGTCTGAATGATGGGGCATGTCTTAGGTGTGTAACGTGGGTGTGCAGCTTGGGTAGGGGGGTGCCCGGATTTTGTCTGCCTAGGGCAGCACAAAATCAAGATACACCACTGCTGCCAGGGAAAGGTAAGTGTTGATGGGAGACTGTGTGTGTGTGTGACTGAGTGTGATGGGAGTCAGAGTGTGTGTGATGGGAGACAGTGTGTGTGACTGAGTGTGATGGGAGTCAGAGTGTGTGTGATGGGAGACAGTGTGTGTGACTGAGTGTGATGGGAGTCAGAGTGTGTGTGATGGGAGACAGTGTGTGTGACTGAGTGTGATGGGAGTCAGTGTGTGTGTGATGGGAGTCAGTGTGTGACTGAGTGTGATGGGAGTCAGAGTGTGTGTGTGTGTGTGTGTGTGTGTGTGACTGAGTGTGATGGGAGTAGGAGTGTGTGACTGAGTGTGATGGGAGTAGGAGTGTGTGACTGAGTGTGATGGGGGTGTGTGTGTGATGGGAGTATGAGCTTGAAGTGAGTCTGAATGATGGGGCATGTCTTAGGTGTGTAAGGTGGGTGTGCAGCTTGGGTAGGGGGTGCACGGATTTTGTCTGCCTAGGGCAGCACAAAATCATGATACACCACTGCACTACACTCTGAAAGTGCTGCAAATGAGTTTTGGAGAGCCACATACTTTTGGACCTGCCTGTTATCCGTAACTCTAAGTGTACCAGATCCTACAGCAATCCATCTGCCATTCCTAGGAAACCTCTGTGGCAATGACTTTGCACCAGTCCCAGCCTGAGTTTGTATAAAGCGAAAGTCCAACTTGTTTAACCCTTGCTTTCTTCAAGGAAGCAAGGGTTAAACATAACATGTTCCGCAATTTTAAAGTAAACACGACGTGTATCTTAATAGATACACGCAGATTTACTATCTGCTGTGTCTCACATGCAGATGAGGTCCCCCCTGCTGATCCCATGCAAAAACGAGGGGCTCTCTCTGCGCTAGCAGAGAGTGCTGGTCGCCGACCAAACAGCTGCCTGCTTCCTATAGAAGCTTGGCAGCTGTCGGTCAGAGGATAAACTGGCGTGTACTATCAAAAGTACACACCAGTTTATCCTCATACTAGGGACAACTACAATTTCACTTGTTCTTCTATATTAGAAGCACAAGTGGAAAAAAAAAACGTTTAGTGTCCCTGATTTACAAATCTCTGACTTCTAAAATGCAATCTCAGTCATAGAAAGAACTGTCTACAGATGAGACATTATGCAATCTTCCAAAAAGTAGAGTGTGAAAGAAATGCAAACTATTACACTGAACTAAGTCTGCCATTTTAAAGGTGTGAAGAAATGAAAAAATGTCTCAATTCACTGTTATTCTCCCTATCTGTTCACATTCGCATTCACTTTCTCATTCAAATTCCAAATAGTTTCCTCCTGCCCTGCTAACATGACTAACACACAAATACATTAGAAGTAACCACTCAACTGGTTTAGCAACAGAATGGCAACTAAGAAGGCCACTCCACTGGCTTAGCAACAGCTCATAAAATGAGTTCCCCTAATCATAGTTTCTTTTAAAGAAGACAACAGGATATCTTTTTAATGGTACAATGATAAATTATATAAAGTGGAAAAATGGTCTTTTATATATAAAAATTTATTTGGGTTTTTAGTCCCTCTTTACTATCTACTTCATCAGAATTATGGCGAACATTCTTCCACACATGGTACATCAACAAAAGCAGATGGGGTATCTCACGGTAACAGTATTACAATTATAATGTCTTTAAAAACGTACATCATGTTTTATTTTTTGCATGAGAACAGGTAATTCTCTGAAAATGTCTTGTGTCTATTGAACATGTGTAATCGGTTAATTAGGTAGAGATATGACTCATAATCAACAGTAACATACTGTATACAGACTAGATAGGCCAATGTACTCTTTTAAGGAAATATTTATTTCTCTTTTTTTTTATAGAGGAGATTTCAGATTTAACAGATCAAATCAGTGAAGGAAATAAAAATCTTCATGAGATAGAAAAGGTGAAGAAACAAATAGAGCAAGAGAAATCAGAGGTGCAGTTTGCACTTGAAGAATCTGAGGTGAGCTTTGAAAATATATAGAGTTTCATAAACATAATCACATTTTCTGTTGATATTAATTAAAGGAAACCTGGTTGATACTATGCTTACAGAAGGGAATTTCAAACTGAATGAGAACATTTTTCCAATGGCCTTAATTTTGAAATTCTCATCTCAATTCCCTCCAATTCTCCATTTTATGAATAAAACCCTTAGTTATATGTTTGGAATAGGTACTCTATTTTCATGAAAAATAGGCAATTATCATGTGTTTGGAAAAGAGACAGCATAGATAAAAAATGCTCAAGTGGAAATAGTGGGATTATTACCATTTACCCCACTTATGCTCTTAGTGTCAGACCAACCCATGTCTAAATAACCTGGTGCTTAGAAGCAACTGAAAATAAAATGTCCCACACAAGTGCCAGGATGTATAAATAAAAAAGGTTCAAGATGACTATGCTTTTTTTGAAACTTCCCAACAGTTTCATGAGCTGGACTGTTATAAATAGCCACCAACATAAGAAAGACAATAATATATACAATACACAAAGGGACCAGCAGAGTATTAATTACAGATGCTGAAAAAACACCTATATGAGATGACAAAAAATGGAGATTTAGTCATATTTTATGGCTATATTATGCTTAGCCCACGATTACAGTAACCCATTATGAGTGGGTAAATGTCTTTTGTGGAGTTTAATTTCTTCAATTGCACTTCCTGGGACACGAATTTCTTCCTATTTTACATACTCATGCATTTTATAGGTTTCTCTTTACACCATTTGTTGAGTACCTGTGATGGGAAGAGGTGCTAAACCCGGAAGCTTGGTCAGAACGTCAAGTATACAAACAAATACATAGTAGGTCAGATCTAGCTTAACCCCTTAACGACAGATGATGTGCCAGGCACGTCACGGCAAATCGAGGACTTGCCGACAGGTGACGTGCTTGGCACGTCAGGCACTTAACAGAGTAAAGAAAGCGACCAGCGGTCGCTTTCTTTACTCTATCGGTGTTGCTACAATGCCTCTATGTAGAGGCATTGTGCAGCACCCCCAAAAAGTGCAGGGGCGCGCTACGATCACTCCCCGGAGTGATCATAGCAGCCATTTAAAAATGGCTGCGCCCGCTGCACACATGTGCTTAGAAAGCGAACGATCGTTCGCTTTCTAAGCATCTCCGGTGTTGCTAAAGTGCCTCGCTAGCGAGCCACTTAGCAGCACCTTCAGGCTCCCCAGAACCGATGGTGGTCGCTCTCCTGAGCGACCCCATCGGCTCAGTAGAAGGGAACGCTGCCTATACAGGCAGCGCTTCCCTTCTAATGGCAAGAGCATCGGAAGTGAAAGTATTTCACTTCCGATGCTCTAGGGGGAGCCAATCAATGCCGGCACAACAGATCTGTGTGATCTGTGTGCAGGCATGTATGGTCAAAGGCAGTATTAGTAAATATTGCCTTTGACAAGTATTGATCTGCCTCCCTCAACTTACTAGTTTTAGTAAGGGAGAGAGACAGATCAGATAAAGTAAAAAATAAAATAAAATAATAAAATAAAATATTTATTAAAATTTTAAACACCAAGGGCTTTTATAAAAGCCATTTAACCCCTTCCCTGCCATTGATCGCTGTGTACGCAGTGATCATACACAGCAGCACATTTTTTGCTGTCTGTGCATTTTTTAGGGGTTAATTTTTTTTACTGTAATTCATTACAGTATGAAAAAAGCTCTTTTAAGAGAGATTAACCCCTTGCTTGCTGTAGATCACTGCCTAAGCAGCGATCTGACGCAAATGCAGCAATCTTGCTGCAGAAGCATTTTTAATTTTTTGTAAACTTTTTTTATTACACCCGTCACATGTTAATTATACCCGCTAGGGGACTACGTTTAACGCAAAAAAATGTTTTTAGCTGTCTGAGCGCATGTATAGCGATCAGTAACAGCTGATAAGTGACAAAGGCGGGTTGGTGTTTGCTCAGATGGGCATCACCATTCGTCTGGTTAGATCAATATCTGTAAATATTTGATCTGACCCGTGTAGATCTGCCTCCCTCTCACTTGAGTTTTAGTGAGGGAGAAAGACAGAGCTGTATAATGTAAGTTTTTAATTATAATATATTTAATAGAATTGAGACCCAAAGGCTTTTATAAAAGCCGTTTCCAGTATTTAACCCCTTCCCTGCAATTGATCGCTGTGTACGCAGTGATCTTACACAGCAGCACATTTTTTGCTGTCTGTGCATTTTTTTAGGCGTTAATTTTTTTTACTGTGATTTATTACAGTATATCAAAGGCTCTTTTAAGAGCTATTAACCCCTGCCTTGCCGTATATCACTTCCTAAGCAGCACATATGGTCACTGCCTAAGCAGTGCATATGGTCACTGCCTATGCAGCGCATATGGAGCAATCTAGTCGCAGAAGGATTTTTTTTTGCTATCAGCATTTTTTTTGTCACACTCGCTAGGGGTTAATTATACCCACTAGGGGATTACGTGTATTGCTTTTGAAGCTGTCTGAACGCGTGTATAGCGATCAGTAACAGCCGATCAGTGGCAAAGGGGGTTTGGTGATTTCTCAGATGAGCATCACCATTCGTCTGGTTCGATCAATATTGGTAAATATTGTTCTGACCCATATGGATCTGCCTCCTTCTCCTCACTTGAGTTTCAGTGAGGGAAAGAGACAGATCTGTATAATATAATTTTTTAATTGTAATAAATTAAATTAAATGTTAAAAAATTGTGAGTCCCAAGGGCTTTTATAAAAGCCATACCCTTTGTATAGTGTAGCCTGTGTATAAACCCCTTCCCTGCCACTGATCACTGCACAGCAGAATAATTTGGACTTTTACCCCCCAAACAACCCAACAAACCTATGCATGGGTGGTATCCCTGTACTCAAGAGATGTTGCTGAACACTTAATGGGGTGTTATTTGGCAGTGACACATAAAATACCACCATTTGAGATAGCCTAGGGTGTCTACTTTTAAAAAATATATGGGTTGACGGGGTAAAATACACTGGCTGGTTTCAAATATGTCCCAAATGGGACATGTGTGCAGGCTGTCTGCGTGTCAAAATTTCAAGTTGGAAAACCAAAAACTGCACCTCCCAAATGTGGCCTTTTACCCCCCAAACAATCCAACAAACCTATGCATTGGGGGTATCCCTGTACTCAAGAGATGTTGCTGAACACTTATTGGGGTGTTATTTGGCAGTGACACATACCAAAATCTGTGAATTCATGTCTGAAGTACAAGGTTTGTGAAAAAAACACACCAAAAAATTACTACCACAAACTTTGACAAAGGCTGGTGGTAGAATTAGTGCTTGGAAAGTGTTAAAATACCACCATTTGAGATAGCCTAGGGTGTCTACTTTAAAAAAATATATGGGTTGATGGGGTAAAATACACTAGCTGGCTTCAAATATGTCCCAAATGGGACATGGGTGCAGGGTGTCTGCATGTAAAAATTTCAAGTTGGAAAACAAAAAACTGCACCTAGCAATTTTGGCATTTTAGCCCCCAAACAACCAAACAAACCTATGCATGGGTGGTATCCCTGTACTCAGGAGAAATAGTAGAATCTATTTAGCAGGTTTTTTCGTTTCGCTTTTGTCGATGAGGAGAAGTTGTTTCAAATAAAAGTCAGGAAATTTGTGTATTTTTTTTTTTTTACCATATTTTATTATTTTTTTTAAATAATATTATAAGATATGATCCAAAAGATGGCATCCATAGAAAGCCCTTCTTGTCCCGATATAAACAATATATAATTACAGATAATATGTGTGGGTACAGAAAATGACAAAGAAGAAAATTACTGCTAAACACAAACAGCACAGAAATGTTAAAATAGCCATTGTCCAGAAAGGACAAAAATGTTTCAAAGGCTCTGTCCTTAAGGGGTTAACCAAAAGGGGAAGCCATGCAATGTTATCTTTCTCCACAGGATGGAGCTCTGAACATCATTCTGTTGACGACTTAATACATTTTCTAGACAATGAAACTTTATCTATTAATTGCAGGTAAAATCTAATAAAGAGAAAACTGAAAGTCCTTTGATGTTTTCATATGCCAAATAATTTAGTAACTAGAGGAAAATGTCAGTATGTGGTGATGAAGGCAGCAATAACAAGGTGCTTATCAAAAAGGAGTATTTGTAATACTCAAGATTATTATTTCAATGTTAGTGTGAAAGAACTTTTGTGGAGGCAACACATGAGCCTATCCATAATCTGCCTTGTGTTAAGTATTGACACACTTTTCACATGTTGTTTTTCTTATTAACAAATACAGCGAAAAAATAAAATGTAGTGGGTGTGGCATTATTTAGATAAGAGCAAAGCTAAGGGTCATGCTGAGTGATTTTGCAGTTTCATCAGCTTAATCGTTATCATAAGTGACAGACACAAACAGACTGGCAGGACACATATACTGACAGATAGGGTACAGAGAATAAAAGGCAGGACACAGATAGGGTCAGTTTTATTTTTGATTCATTTTAATTATTATTATTGAAAAATATAGTCCCCATGGAAAAAAATATCCATGAGTGTTTTGAAAGATGGTAAGGTTGAAAAAATATTGGCACCATGGGATGTTTGCTTTGAAAATAAAGGAACATAAAGCTAAAGTGTTTTGATATGCATTTCTTTAAAACCACAGGAATAGTAATTTAAGCATAGTTGGAAAGTCCCTAGGTGGTAACTAGATTAACTGATATTAGTTTTGTTTCTATAACATCTATTTATTCAGATAAACATTATGTTTACAATTAGTGACTAATCAGTACACTATGTATCAAACATTGTAGGGAGTATTCACCTGTGGAAATAGCAATGTTTCCTCGTATTGTTGTACAAATGAGTATACCTGTTCAGCATATTGACGTATGAGTATTTAAGGCTTTGTTAATCGCCCACGTTTGTGTTCTCAATAATTCTTGATGTAGACAACAGAACATGTTAGCTCTATTCCCTCTCATTCTTTATAGTGCTAAAACATTCTAATCCACTTTTCTAATTGTTGTTCTGTAATCCCCTTTTCCAATATCCCCTTTTTTACAAATAAAAAATAACTAATCTGAAATGACTAGCTGGGATAATTAATAGCATGACATCACTCCAAAATTCGATAACACTATCTTGAGGCCAAAATAGCTGACAAATGATTTTATGCAAATTTGCAGGAATCAGGTATGGCAACCAAACAACATTGCAATTTACCTTAGAATCAAGGCCCAGATGAACAAATTTTGGTCATGGAATGGGGCACAATGCATGCATCTCAACAGTATTTTATATCTCTCTTCAAATTGTATTTTTTTGTACTAAAGTTTTTTTTTTTAGTGTTGAAATGTGGTGTATTGTAGTACTGTTTTTCCTTTTCCATGTAAGGGTGCATTGGAGCATGAAGAAAGCAAGTCCCTCCGTTTCCAACTAGAATTATCACAGATAAGAGCCGAATTTGAACGAAAACTTGCTGAAAAAGATGAAGAAACAGAAAATATAAGGTATGTAACAAAATTTGCCAGTTATCACTATAGAAAAACATTATTTTATTAGCAATAGTTTGAAAAAATAATGTAATTTAATTGCAGACAAAATGAGTTGAAAATACATTACAGGACACAAATTCCTGTATATATTCTGATTATGCATCTCAGCAAAACAGAGCCACTTTAGAAATACTTTTACAAATGATAGCAAATGATTGCATTACTGCTTCTTTAAAGGACAACCAAATATGTTATATTTAATTAAAAGATTGCATCAAGTGTGCGTATTTTAAATAGAAATATTTTACTGATAAAATACAAATAAAGAACCTTTTTGAGTACTTATTGCTTGTATAGCTCTATCAAGGGGGTGGATGACATGTTGTTTAGAATCTTTTGTGAGATAAAGGAAGATCTGATCAAAGATTGTTAACAACATGTCCGCCCTTGATGTAGTTGTAAGGATCAAAGAAGGGTCAATAATGTATGTTACTTGTACTAGTACTTTTATTTCTATTTAAAATCTAAACCCGATGCAAACTTTTCATTAAACATCAGTTGTGTGATAGTAAGATTGCTTCTTTCATTGACATCTCTGTTCAAGCAGTTAAGGCTTGTAGGCCAAACTTTTGTGCTCACTTAACCTGTTAGCCAAGTTGTTTTTAGTAAAAAATAATTTTTATCTGTTTTGATCTAATTTTAAACTCAAGAGAAGTGAACAATAGATGCCGGCAATCTTAAAAGCAAAACCTGTTCTCTAATGTACAGTTTGGCTCCACATATGATAAACAAATGTTGAGAAATAACTATCTTGAAAGAAATATATGATACTTTGCATAGTCATCTGACATGTTTACTATGAATCACTAGGTAACAGCAGTTTCACTTTCTATTTATATAGAATGTTTTCTAATTCAGTGGGTAAACCTGGTCCAAGCTTTTAGAGCCTTAACAAATAGACAAACAAACAACCAATCCACAACAAACAAGGGACTTCTCTATAGATCTCAAACCCTAAACCGAGAAAGATGTTGAAGATTATTCAAATAGCTACCTCACATTACTAAAAATCATCTAGTCCTACCAGTTTTTAAATCCATGTCTCTCAATACTGCAGATTTTGCCTGTAATTGTTATATATCTTATCTAGCCCTATCTTTCCATTCTGAACTGGAAGAGTAGCTGATATGTCATATTCAGCAATTCTTTTTAATGTTTGTTGATTATGTGTTTTTCTCTAGTCACTATGTCAAATGTATTGTACATATGTACTGGGACAGTTATAGATTTTGTTTGTAACATGTGTGAGATTGAATTGGTTAAAGGTTAAAGGTGGGGTATGATACCTAAATAAAAAAACAGCCCCTGCTGGGCCACATTGATTTTTCTGACATTTACTATACATTTTTCATAAGTGTATTCATCTCGGTACTTTACAATTCCTTAAAGGGGACAGTTTAACTCAAACACCTGTCAAAATGCTAAATGGCAGTTTCTCGGACATAGATTGTACATTTTGTACAAAGTACACTCAATCACATATACACACTTAAAAATATAATAAAGAGCAGTTACAGGACTTTGCATTTAATGCTGATGGATGTTTCAGTCCTCTAATGGACTATTTAGCAAACATAAAGATGTACACTTGTTTTGTCTTGGAAGTGGACCACGTGATAGGCTACAAGGTTATTTTGTAACTTTGCCTTTTGAAAGTATACAACTGACCGAATACACTCATAGGAAAATATTTCTATCACAAAGATACACCACATGATCTGCCACAAAGCTTCTATGTATCTCCTTTAAAATACGTGGACACTCCTTCTAATTCGTGGATTTTGTTCTTTGAGTACTGAAGATGGCTATAACTTTCAATGTAGCACAGTCATTGGATGCTAGATTTCAAAAAAGTATTTGAGCTGCCCTGGTCAGCTGCAAGTGTTATTATGGGGAAATGTTTAGGAGCAGAAACAGCTCAGTCACAAAGTGGTTGGCCACCCATGCTCACTTTTATTGGAATTAAAAAAGAAAATTGCACCTATACCAAACATCGTTTTTTTATAGTATGGTTTGGCAGATGTTGTCTGCAACTTTTCAGCTCCTGATTATTTTTGCTCAAAGCACCGAAGCATCCCAGAAGTTCAGTCTGGGACATACATATCTGTGTTATACATGCGGCATTACAACCCCTATTAGTTGATATTTCCATGTCTGTCGTTTTTACACAAAACCCCATTGTATCTCGTTTTATTCTTCTACCTTTCTTTTTTTAAGCAATATTTTAGTCTTCTCATTAAAATGTGCCACACTTAATTGTGAGCATAACCAATTACTTAATCTAATCCATTTTGTATATTCTAAGGGTATCCTATGTCTGCCACTAATTCATGCTGTATATGCCAGTCCAATAATTGTCACGCCAGGATTTTGTGTCATTGTGATGACAATGAGTATATTCGCTGATATTCATATTTTACCACTAGAAGGGCAAATAATTCAAACTCTGAATACCAAAATTAGGCGAAACCAGCAGCGGATGATTGAATCGCTTCAATCCAACTTGGAAGCAGAAGCTAAGAGCAGAAATGAGGCCATGAGGCTGAAGAAGAAGATGGAAGGAGACTTGAATGAAATGGAGATTCAACTAAGTCATTCTACCCGCCAGGCAACAGATGCCACTAAAGCACTGCGTTCTCTTCAAGCCCAAATCAAGGTATCACTAGGTCCCTACTTGAGCTGACTAAGTTATTAGTGACATTATCAAGCATCATGATTGAAATTATAATTTCTGTGCAGATCACATACTGACTTCTAAGTTCTTCGTAGATACCTGGTTATCGTCTAGAGAAAGCTGATATCAGAAAACATCTTTAGCTAACTTCCAATTGTGAGGCAAAGGGCCCTAGTTGCTACCTAACAGTATGCAAAATTTTCTGTGGCCCCCAGATTGGCATATCAAACTAGCACAGAATCTCTTCTACTGCTCTGATGGCAGACCTGATGGGAAAATATATCTCTTTACAGTAAGACTGCAATAAATTCAATAGCCTGGAAATGTGGCAGTTTGGTGATTTGCATGAAAGATGGGATCCCGAAGCAATAATCCATGATTCAATAAATCATATTTATATATATGTATTCCTGAGTCTGTAGAAGAGAATAGATCATTAGGCGATTCACTCCAGTTTGCAAGCTTTTTGCAGCGGTCCGGAGCAATTGCCAAATTATCCACTTATTTATCTGGTGTCAGATAATACAAATTTAATTCAGGAATTCTACAGCATATTGATCACATAATGCTTTGAAATACTTTTATATGATGTTTCAACATCCTTCATGAATGGGGCCAGACATTTTATTTGTCTTGTGTAATCAAACAATTATTATTGTGTACCATTAACGAATCTGTGAAGCATTATCCTGATCCTTTTGTGTTTTTGGCATTTGAAAGTTGGAGTTTGACATTCTTTTGACATGGTTTTGTATAATGTCTACAGGACTTGCAAGTCCAGCTCGATGATTCTATTCATTATACTGAGGACCTAAAGGAACAGTCTGCAGTCAGTGAGAGACGAAACAATCTTCTCCAATCTGAGCTTGATGAGCTAAGGGTTGGACTGGATCAAACTGAACGTGCTAGGAAGCTGGCAGAACAAGAACTGCTGGAAGCTACAGAGAGAGTCAATCTCCTCCATTCCCAGGTGATGATCATAAAACAAACATCTTCAATATACTGTTTTGTTTGACTAGGGCATTAGATTATTTTACGCCTTACTGTTGATCTCCTACACCAGATTCATAGTTGTCAGAGAACATTTTTTTGTTAATCTAACAATCATTGCTAATTGGTTTATTTTCTTCTGGTAGTGGCTTATAGAAATATATATATATTGAAAAAATAAATTGCTAAAATATATGAAAAGTTTTATTTACTACATAACATTGAGATAACAAGTGTAATTTTTGGGCAAAAGGTACAAACACAAATCGGAGGGTCCTCTATGTCTAATAAGTGTTGACTAATTGTTGTAAGATGCTACCAAAGGTATACTGTATTGTTGTCCAGCTCTTAATGTAGAGGGCAGCATACCAGGTTGGGGTGATGGACATTACTAATTTCACGAGGTAATACAATAGAACCTATGCGGTATTTAGCTTGGACCACGTACACACAATAAAGCTAGAGGGCTACATTCAACCAGTGGCCGTAATATATTGTTGCTATGATCTCTTCAGAATACAAGCCTTATTAACCAGAAGAAGAAGTTGGAAGGTGACCTCTCCCATATGCTGAATGAAGTTGAGGAGGCCATCCAGGAATGCAGAAATGCTGAAGACAAAGCAAAGAAAGCAATCACTGATGTAAGTCTGTGTGCGGCCTTGGATCTAATTAAAAGCAGTTAAATCAAGGCCTTTCCTGGTAAATTCATCTTTTGCTGATATGAACGTCTGTGCAGAATACTGGAATTTGATATGTCTTTTTTTATTTTAAGGCTGCCATGATGGCTGAAGAGCTTAAGAAAGAACAAGATACCAGCGCTCACCTTGAAAGAATGAAAAAGAACATGGAACAAACAATCAAGGATCTCCAGAAGAGACTGGACGAGGCGGAACAGATTGCATTGAAAGGTGGCAAGAAACAGATACAAAAGTTGGAGACCAGGGTATGATATTTTTTAATTCATCAGCATATTCTACATTTAAAGAGACAATAAAGTACAAAGCTATAGCCATATATTTTACAGTGGAACTTAACTGATACTAGACAGATACTGATAGCAACAATTATATATTCTTGACTGTAGGTGCGTGAACTGGAAAATGAGCTGGAGGTGGAGCAACGTCGTAATTCAGAGTCTCTAAAAGGAGTTCGGAAGTTTGAACGCCGCATTAAGGAGTTAACTTATCAGGTGGTTGTCAATTGTGCAATGAGTTTTAACTGTGATTATAGCTGTAATAATCTCAGGAACATAAAACAAAAATAAATATTAACCCAATTATTGATCTTTAGGAAACGTGCAGTTGCAAACATGTCTAAACTATTTACATCTTGGAATTTTTCACTATAATTAGATATTTTGAAATTATCCCATTGAAATTGCACCTATGGATATTTATGTGCAAAGAAACATTCAGGAAGGTCAGCACTTGTGCTCCAATTAATGTCTACATTGATTTAAATAATAAAAGCCAGTTCGAACAACTTTGTACATGGTAAGATGCAAAAATAGGATTTAGTGCTCAAAATACTCTTACTAGCTATAGGTTTCTCCATTGTTTCTTTTTCCAAACTATATATTTTTTGCTAATTTAAAATACTTTGTTTTATACATATACCTCAATATATTGTAATACAAATCTGGGCTGGCCTAAGATATTATGCTGTCTGGGTCTAACATTTAAATGCTGCTCTCCTGGGATGCATCCAGTCACACTCCCTTATATAATGAAACATATTGTCACACACATAGAAATAGTGATGGTGACCCCACACAGGAGAAATGTTTTTGGAGCAGCTACCCAATCACCAGGGATTTGTTCTCTCGGTACAACAAAGAGGATACGCAAATAAGGAAATATGGTGGGAGCGCTATAAAGTGTTTTCTTTCTAATAAGGGATTTTTGAAAGTGATAAACAAATGTCAGATATTGGCAGAACCTGTTTCAGTATTTATCTTAATTTTTAATTATTAAAAATTTAGATAAATACTGAAACAGGTTTTGCCAGTCTCTGACATTTGTTTATCACTTTCAAAAATCCCTTATTAGAAAGTAAACACTTTATTCCTTCTCCTAGCGCTCCCACCATCTTTCCTTATTTACATAGTCACACAGTCAAACATACTCATGCACACATACATGTATACAGACTCACAAATGCGCGTTTATACACAGGCGCAGTCCCACACCCAAAGCCAGCAGTTTTTTTTATTTAAAAAAAAAAAAATCATATATATGCTCCCTCTCCTTGCTGTATTACTTACTTCTCATTGCAGCAAGGGGGGCTCTTCAACACTGTTTGTGACTGGAAACTGTAGTCCCGTGCTCTGAGCGCCAGGTTGTGATGTGACAACTGGCAGTCTGGCTTTATGCCCTCGCACAGCGCTCCTGGGACACCAGTGAGGGCCTCTCTTAAGGTCCCGCCTGGATCCAAAGGACCCACCTGGACCTATTGTAGGGCCTGCTCTGTTACTACGTATTTTATGAAACATTTTGGCCTTCAGTTTGTCCTTTATTTTGTCTTTAATATTCTTGTTCCACAAACCTTTTTTTCCCCCTTATGCTGTTCTAGCACTAACATAATTAATTAGATCAGAGTATTTTGCAACGCCATATGGTTTTTACTATAACTACTTTGATGCTGAGCTTGCAACTGAAAGTTGCAGTGTTGCAATGTTTATTAAAATTAAGGCAGAAGCACATTTTTGGAGCAAATAAAAACTGGATAAAATTTATCATTGCAATACTTCTGAGGTATTATTGTGAAAGTATTATTTTTTTAATAGGGAGAAGAAGATAAGAAAAATCTGATCCGTATGCAAGACTTAATTGATAAGTTGCAGCTTAAAGTTAAGAGTTATAAGCATCAATGTGAAGAGGCTGTAAGTATGACAATATTATTGGAGTTAATTTTATAGCACACTTTGTAAAGTTCACAGTTACTGGTTTGATATGGTATAACTTGGATTCGTACTACCAAAAACAAGTGCCCAAATCCCAACCAATTTGAGTTTCAACATTTTCCAACAATTGAAGCGACAAGCTAGGACACCATCTTCTCCTTCAATTGGCTCCCATTGGGACAAGCTAGATCTTGTAAGATAACCAAATTGATAGGAGCACACATTTGCATTATATAGTTACTTGCTGTATCAGGTGGGTGAACACCGTAACTATAGACAATTCTTCTCTCTTGTACCAGGTATCTTTTAGGGATACTTATTCACTGGGTTCCAAAAGGTGAAAATACCCCTTTGTCACTAGGTTCATTTAAGGTCAACTATGCAAAGATCCATACTTTCTTAATGTTTGTTTTATTGTTTCCTTAATGTCATAGGAAGAGCAAGCCAATCAGTACTTGGCAAAGTACAAGAAGCTTCAGCATGAGCTGGATGAGGCCCAGGAAAGGGCTGATATAGCAGAGTCTCAAGTAAATAAACTCAGGAGCAAAACAAGAGATGCAGGTGCAAAGGTGGGACATTTTATCACATCATTAACTCAGGTTTTAAATGCAGTGTTAGTTTAGTCAACCATTCATATTCGCCATTAAGCCCAATTATCAAAATATGCAATCACCTTTTTCTAGGCAATATTAGAAATTATGGTGCACAGTACTAAATCTATGTCCCCTTTCCTCTTCTTTTAGATTCATCCCCTTTTATCCTTTCGTGCTTCCTTTAATCTCGTTATCCTCATTGACCCCCCCCCCCCCCCATATGCTAACCTTTTTCCTTCATAAGCACACTTTGTCCCTCTTTATCAGCCCTCTGTTATGGGAAAACACGTCAGGGTTAATAAAACACCAATCTAATGGGGAGCAAAGATTTGGCCTTCCAAATTTATACACCATTACACCATTGTTCTGACCACAAATGGAATTATCAACGTAGAAAGGGTAGAGTTGGTTTAGAAGTTTATTTGATTACAGTGTCCATGTTGTAATGTAAAATATACAGACCGTTACTCATAATGGAACATAGCTGAACAAAGTACTTTGAAATGCATATTTTACATTGCTTACAATATCAAATGAAAAAAAATGAAATTGCACTTTTGCTGAGCTTTAGGACGGCCCCTTTCAGTTTCTCTGCTTTAGACTTCTTAAGGTTTTTTTTTTTCAGCATCAACCAATAAGAATTTGCATGTGATTTTCTGTTTCCCTGGTGATTTCATCAGACAATGTGTTGCACTATTAGAGATCCTAGTGTCTACATGAGCATTATAAGTTACTTCACTGACACTTCATAATTTCAGTAATGTCATCAAAACATGCCATCTCTCTCTCTCTCTCTCTCTCTCTCTCTGAGGATGATAGGAATTCCATCTCTCTCTCATATAAATACCTGCTTGCTGAGGTATTTGCTGGATATAATGAGCATTCCATCTCTCTCCTATACATACAAGTTGGCTGAGGATGATAGGCATTTAATCTCTATCCGATATAAATACCCACTGTCTGAGGATGATAGGCATTCCATCTCTCCTATAAATACCAGGTGGCTGAGGATGATAGGCCTTAAATCTTTCTGTGTTACATATGAATTTGCCCTTTAAAAATAATCCCCACTTGGCTATGAATAGGTTACCTTTGTATCCCAGTCCATATTTCAATACTGTCCTTAGCTACAGTCAGTTGGTTTTAGTCAGATAATCAGTGTTGGAGAGGAGGGTAAGTGCAGGTAAGCAAGAAGTAGCACAGAGAACATCCTGCAGGTTATCACTGGGGGAGGGCTTTAGTAAAATATTCAAAATGTGATTTATGCAGAATGCCTGCATCAAATCACACTGAAAAAAGTCGGTGCAGGTCATATTCTTCAACTTGCACCAAAGTGAGTTTGGGGACTTGACTGTCCCTTCAAGTGTTAACAGTCTCTGCAGTATTGTGTTAACTTGTTAAATGCTGGATGAATATATATATATATATATATATATATATATATATATTCAAATTAACCATTATAATATTAGTTCCATAACATAATAATAGCAATATGCCCCCTCATGATATCATTGCAAACCCTCTTTTTATGTCACATTAATATTGTGCTTCAAAGCATCATCTCCACTGACCTTTATAGCAGCTCATCTGAAATCCATTATAGTTTGTTTCATATTGTCCTCTGTAGCCTCCCTCGCCTTAACCAATTGTTATCCTTCCCTCCTCAGTAGGCACATACTTCTCATACCCTCTTTCATCCAACTACATAGTCCAAATGTACCCTCCGGCATACAGAGGCGGCTCTCTAATTAGGCAAGTTAGGTCGCCTAAGGCCTCTGTAAGACCACTTTCAACTTTGAGACCCTCTTCTTCTGGCTGAGTGAGTGAGTGTGTGCTGGCTGAGTGTGTCTGTGAGTGATAGTGTGTGCTGGCTGATTGTGTTTGTGAGTCTGTGCTGGCTGAATGTTAGTGTATGCTGGCTGAGTATGTCTGTCAGTGTGTGCTGGCTGAGTGTGTCTGTGAGTGAGTGTGTGCTGACTGAGTGGATCTATGAGTGAGTGTGTGCTGGATGAGTGGGTCTGTGAGTGTGTAAGCCTCTGTAAGACCACTTTCAACTTTGAGACCCTCTCCTTCTGGCTGAGTGAGTGAGTGTTTGCTGGCTGAGTGTGTCTGTGGGTGAGTTTGTGCTGGCTGAGTGTGATTGTGGGCTGGCTGAGTGTGTCTGTGAGTGATAGTGTATGCTGGCTGATTGTGTCAGTGCTAACTGAGCGTGTCTGTGAGTCAATGTGTCTATGAATAAGTGTGTGCTGGCTGAGTGTGTGTGATAAGCTGTTTGGGGACAGATATGGCCCTGCCAAGCTATTTGGGGACAGTGTCCTGATTAAGGACAATGATAATCACAGCTATCTGTTTGAGGACACTGATGGCAGTGATTAGCTGCCTGTGTCCGTGAGGGCCTCACAAAGTCTAGAGCCACCCCTGCCAGCATATACGCCTATCCACAACTCCATCACAAGCCTCTCATTTCAACCTTTATCCCTCTTCTCAACCCTAGATCTCTCTCTTCCTGCATAGTCACCCACCACTTTAATATAATGATCCATAATCCACTTCCCTTGCATTGCACTCCAGAGCCCTCTTCCATATTGTATAGAAAAGTTATGTCTATATCATAATAGACAGTGGGTGTAATGTGTAAAAACCCCTACACTCAAAGTGTCAGGAGATTTATATAAAGGTGTAATCACTGTATGTTCTGTATTCCACCTTTTTATAAATCCCAACACTTTGCAGTGTGGGAAAGGGACCTCCACCAAACAGTGTTTGGCAGAGGTTCCCCGACACTAATCAGGCACCTTTCAGCACTTGATTTTTTATACATTGGCTGCGCAGGCACAATGAGCACTGGTACAACCAAATTAGTAAGTGTATAAAAAAAATCAGATGTTGAAAAGCTCCGTATTAGTGTGGGTGGAACTCCCCCAAACTCTGTTTGCCGCAGGTCCCTTTCGCGCACTGCAAAGTCTCTGGATTTATAAAAATTTACTTTTTTATACCTCTCCTAACACTTTACAGGGCGGGGTAGATTTTATACATGAAACCTAAGTATTCGGCGGATACAGAGTAGACTCCCAAAATTTGTCGGGAGTCTGCTTTATACATTGTTGCAGACGCTGATAGTGCCATTATTTGGCGTTTTCTACATGTTTAAAAAAAATACTTCATGAATATGAAAGCAATGTTCTAGAACATTCAAACTTGTCTCTAGCTCATGCATTTCTCAAATTAGCCACTCTTGGTTTTAATAACAGCCTCACGTGAGATATTCGGTCAACAGGTGTCAGCACTCAATTGCCATCTCTTCCCATACACATTTCAGACTGAAATCCTCTTACCTGGTATGACCATTTGATTTTCATTTAAAAATTACATTTTGGAATGCAAAAAACGTGTGTACTTTTATCAGCTAATAATTATATTATGAAAAAACAAGCTTTTCACTATTACTGTATACATAAAAAGTGTAGGAATACCGCTTCCTCCACTATAGTTATGTCATTGACTGGAGCTAATAGAATACGTTGTTTGTAGCCAGATTTGCACTTTTAGTGTCTCAAGTACATGGTTTTCTTTTCACCTTGTCTTTACAGCTCTGATATCACATCCCACATACAGGTCCGTGAGGAGGAGTGAAGAGTCTGAAGGCTGAAGATTTGTATGAGCCTTTTCACAAAGATTAAATAATCTTGTATGTCTTTATTTAGCACGTGCTCTTTGAGTTGATGAAAATTAAAAAATAAAGCAATAAGCAAGTGTAGTAGTGTTGTTCATTTGCTATTTAATCAGAACTGATGCAGCAAGGAACGAGTTAACAGACACCAATTCAATAGAAGATGAAGATTCTACTTAGTGTTACTTTTTTCTTTCATGTGGTGATGCATATGTTTATTAAGCGCACCTAGGAATGGTGTGCGTTTCTAATACAATTTACAGTATCCAAATTAAATTTATATTGTTTCTATGTGGCACTTTAAAGAAAGCCAAGTGGCTAAAAATGAAATATTACATACCTTTGGAACATGAGCTTCTATGGAAAATGATTAAAGGGGCAGTCTAGTTCCCAAACCCACTTTGGTGCACAATGAAGATTACTGCCTGTATAGTGAACAGTCTTTTTTTCCAGTGTCATTTGATGGAAGGCATTCTGCATAAATCACATTTTTAATATTTAACTCTAGCCTTCCCCCAGCAATTACTCTGCATGTTTACTGCAGGTGTGGTAACACTGATTATTTAGACACTGATCATATAAAGATTTGTCTGGCAAAACGTTGCCGACATAGTATGAACTCCTGCAGAAAAAGTAGCACTGAAATTGATTTTTGTTATTGATTTCACCGCTCCACTGGTATTGCTACAATGCCTCTGTGCCTCCAAAAAATGTTGGGTGTATTTTCAATCGCTCCGCAGAGCTACTTAAAATGCTGGTTTTAAAGGAGCAGTGCTTAGAGAGCAGTTTAAAGAGTATAAGAAGTGATGACATTGCTTCCTATTGCTCTCTCTGTGTGTTGCTGACATGCCTCGCATGTTAAGGCAGTCAGCAACACACAAAAAAATACTTACCTGCCCCCAGATCTTCAGCTACTGTTCTGTGGCCAAAGATGGTGGTGCACTTCTAAAGGCAAGCGCACAGAAAGCAGGAAGCAGCTGCTTCCTGTGCTCTGGAGGGGGTTACAAGATGAGAATCACCACTGACTGGTCAGATCAATATTTGTAAAATATTGATCTGACCACTATGGATCTGTTCTCACTTGTATTTTAGTGAGGGATAGAGACAGATCAGTGTAGTAAAATAAGTTAAAAATAAAAATAAAATAATAAAAATAAATAAACATTTTGACCCAAGGACTTTTATTTAAGCCATTCCCTGTGTTTAACCCCTTCCCTGCCATTTGTCACTGCATAAGCAGTGATCTTGCACAGCAGCATGTTTTGCTGTTTGTGCAATTTTTAGGGCTTATTTTTTAAAATCTATTAACCCATTCCTTGCCATAGATCACTTCTTAAACATTGACATTGATTCCAAAGCAATTTTTAGCTATCTGCATATTTTTAGAATTTTTGTTTACACCTGCTAGGGGTTAATTATACCTGCTAGGGGTTACATGTATTTATATTTGTACGTTTTTTTTTACACTGTCTGAATGCATGTATAGCGATCAGTAGCAGCCAATTAGTGGCAAAGGCAGTTTGGTGATTGCATAGATGAGTGTCACAATTTGACCAATTTGGATCTGCCTCCCTCTCCTCATTTACATTTTTGTGAGGGAGAGAAACAGATCAGTATTAGTTAAAATAAAATTTTATAAAATTGTGAGACCCAATGGCTTTTATAAAAGCTTTTCCCTGTATCCGAACCCCTTCCTTGTTATTGAGGAAGGCATAAGCAGTGATCTTACACTGCGACACATTTTTGCTATCTGCATTTGTTTAGGGGTTAATTTATTTGTACTGTAATTTATTACATTACTATAAAGGCTCTTCTAAGAGCTATTAAACCCTTCCTTGCCATAGATCACTGCTTAGGTATCAATTCTAAAGCCGATACCTCAGGGTCCGAATTTGACCCTGGTCAGCATTCTGATACATCAGCTAGTGCCGAGCCCTTGTCACAAGGAGTTGTGGGTGTCTACTTTAAAATATATGGTTTGGTGGGGGTAAATTACATTGGCCGGCTTCAAAGATATCCCAAATAGGACATGGGTGCAGGTTGACTACATGTCAAAATTCCAAGTTGGAACACTGAGATGCCCACCTCCCAAATGTGGCCTTTTAGCCCACACACAACCCAACAAACCTATGCATGGGTCGTATACCTATACTCAGGAAGTGTTGCTGAATGCATATTGAGGTGTTGGTTGGCAGTAACACATACAAGAATTTGAACATTCGTGTCCAAAGTACAAAGTGTAGGGAAGGGGGGGGGGGGGGGGGCCAGAGACTACCCAACAGTTTGGCAAAGCTGGTGGTAGAATTAGTACATGGAAAGTGTTAAAATACCACCATTTGATATGCCCTATGATGTCTAGTTTTCCAAAAGATATAGATTGATGGGTTAAATTACATTGGCTGGCTTCAAATGGAACATAGGCATAGGCATCCTCCAGGCCAAAATTCCAAGTTGCAAATTCACACCTGCCAAATGTGGCCTTTTAGCCCCCAAACAACCCAACAAACCTCAGGAGACATTGCTGAACACATATTGAGGTGTTGTTTGGCAGTGACACATAACAGGATCTGTGAATTCATGCCTGAAGTACAAAATATTTGAAAAAAACACACAAAACAATTACTACCCAACATTTTGACAAAAGCTGGTGGTAGAATTAGTGCATGGAAAGTGGTAACATACCACTATTTGAAATACCCTAGGATGTCTAGCTTTCAAAATAGATGGTTTTATTGGGGTAAAATACATTGGCCGGCTTCAAAAAAATCCCAAATGAAACATGGGAGCTGGTTGACTACATGTCAAAACTCCTAGTTGGAATATATAACAATCCAGCACAATGAAGATTACTGCCTGTATAGTGAACAGTCTTTTTTTCCAGTGTCATTTGATGGAAGGCATTCTGCATAAATCACATTTTTAATATTTAACTCTAGCCTTCCCCCAGCAATTACTCTGCATGTTTACTGCAGGTGTGGTAACACTGATTATTTAGACACTGATCATATAAAGATTTGTCTGGCAAAACGTTGCCGACATAGTATGAACTCCTGCAGAAAAAGTAGCACTGAAATTGATTTTTGTTATTGATTTCACCGCTCCACTGGTATTGCTACAATGCCTCTGTGCCTCCAAAAAATGTTGGGTGTATTTTCAATCGCTCCGCAGAGCTACTTAAAATGCTGGTTTTAAAGGAGCAGTGCTTAGAGAGCAGTTTAAAGAGTATAAGAAGTGATGACATTGCTTCCTATTGCTCTCTCTGTGTGTTGCTGACATGCCTCGCATGTTAAGGCAGTCAGCAACACACAAAAAAATACTTACCTGCCCCCAGATCTTCAGCTACTGTTCTGTGGCCAAAGATGGTGGTGCACTTCTAAAGGCAAGCGCACAGAAAGCAGGAAGCAGCTGCTTCCTGTGCTCTGGAGGGGGTTACAAGATGAGAATCACCACTGACTGGTCAGATCAATATTTGTAAAATATTGATCTGACCACTATGGATCTGTTCTCACTTGTATTTTAGTGAGGGATAGAGACAGATCAGTGTAGTAAAATAAGTTAAAAATAAAAATAAAATAATAAAAATAAATAAACATTTTGACCCAAGGACTTTTATTTAAGCCATTCCCTGTGTTTAACCCCTTCCCTGCCATTTGACACTGCATAAGCAGTGATCTTGCACAGCATCATGTTTTGCTGTTTGTGCAATTTTTAGGGCTTATTTTTTAAAATCTATTAACCCATTCCTTGCCATAGATCACTTCTTAAACATTGACATTGATTCCAAAGCAATTTTTAGCTATCTGCATATTTTTAGAATTTTTGTTTACACCTGCTAGGGGTTAATTATACCTGCTAGGGGTTACATGTATTTATATTTGTACGTTTTTTTTTACACTGTCTGAATGCATGTATAGCGATCAGTAGCAGCCAATTAGTGGCAAAGGCAGTTTGGTGATTGCATAGATGAGTGTCACAATTTGACCAATTTGGATCTGCCTCCCTCTCCTCATTTACATTTTTGTGAGGGAGAGAAACAGATCAGTATTAGTTAAAATAAAATTTTATAAAATTGTGAGACCCAATGGCTTTTATAAAAGCTTTTCCCTGTATCCGAACCCCTTCCTTGTTATTGAGGAAGGCATAAGCAGTGATCTTACACAGCGACACATTTTTGCTATCTGCATTTGTTTAGGGGTTAATTTATTTGTACTGTAATTTATTACATTACTATAAAGGCTCTTCTAAGAGCTATTAAACCCTTCCTTGCCATAGATCACTGCTTAGGTATCAATTCTAAAGCCGATACCTCAGGGTCCGAATTTGACCCTGGTCAGCATTCTGATACATCAGCTAGTGCCGAGCCCTTGTCACAAGGAGTTGTGGGTGTCTACTTTAAAATATATGGTTTGGTGGGGGTAAATTACATTGGCCGGCTTCAAAGATATCCCAAATAGGACATGGGTGCAGGTTGACTACATGTCAAAATTCCAAGTTGGAACACTGAGATGCCCACCTCCCAAATGTGGCCTTTTAGCCCACACACAACCCAACAAACCTATGCATGGGTCGTATACCTATACTCAGGAAGTGTTGCTGAATGCATATTGAGGTGTTGGTTGGCAGTAACACATACAAGAATTTGAACATTCGTGTCCAAAGTACAAAGTGTAGGGAAGGGGGGGGGGGGGGGGCCAGAGACTACCCAACAGTTTGGCAAAGCTGGTGGTAGAATTAGTACATGGAAAGTGTTAAAATACCACCATTTGATATGCCCTATGATGTCTAGTTTTCCAAAAGATATAGATTGATGGGTTAAATTACATTGGCTGGCTTCAAATGGAACATAGGCATAGGCATCCTCCAGGCCAAAATTCCAAGTTGCAAATTCACACCTGCCAAATGTGGCCTTTTAGCCCCCAAACAACCCAACAAACCTCAGGAGACATTGCTGAACACATATTGAGGTGTTGTTTGGCAGTGACACATAACAGGATCTGTGAATTCATGCCTGAAGTACAAAATATTTGAAAAAAACACACAAAACAATTACTACCCAACATTTTGACAAAAGCTGGTGGTAGAATTAGTGCATGGAAAGTGGTAACATACCACTATTTGAAATACCCTAGGATGTCTAGCTTTCAAAATAGATGGTTTTATTGGGGTAAAATACATTGGCCGGCTTCAAAAAAATCCCAAATGAAACATGGGAGCTGGTTGACTACATGTCAAAACTCCTAGTTGGAATATCTAACAATCCAGCAAACCTATGCATTGGTGGCATCTCTGTGCTCAGGAGATTTTGCTGAACATATAAATTATATGATCAAAAGAATGATATCAATGGAAAGCCCTTCTTATGCCGATAAAAACAATAAATAATTTGTGTGGATACGGTAAAAGAGGACATAAAAAAATTCAAGCTAAAACACAAACACCTGAGAAATGTTAAAACAGCCCAAGTCACCAAGGGTAAGACAAGGTCAAAAAGTCATGTCACTAAAGTGTTAAAGGCACTGTCTGGTGCCCAAAATGCATCTTCCAAATATTAATGCATATTAATGTGCTTTCAAAGTACTTTAAAATGCATATTTTGCATTGCTTAAAATATAAAATACTTACAGCTAGATGAAATTGTGAAATTTCAGCAGTTTGCAAGAAACTAGTATTTCCCACACTAGCAGAGCAAAAGTCAATTTACTTTTTGTGTGTGCTGCAGAATCCAATGAGAATAATGCTATTCAAATTAATGAAACATCCTGTTTCTCTAGTGATGTCATCAGACACTGTGTTGCACTGTTATGTACAAGAGCAAGGTCACTTAGGTTACATACAATGTATTCTATTCCACCAGCAGAGCAGCAGAGGAAGTGACTAAATTAAACAAAACTGATACATGCTCAGTGCCTACACACAAGCAGCGCAACAGTACATGTAGGATAGGAAGCAGGGAAGGGCTTAAGTAGATTTGTGCAGAATGTCTGCATTAAATCACACTGGAAAAAAAGCATGTGCACTATTCAGGTAGTAGTCTTGCAAAAAAAGTGAGTGCTGCTGCACCTGTTGTAAACATGGATATTAATCACAACGGGGACTGCTTGCATCAATGCCTTCAGAAAATCACACTGGAAAAAATCCTGTGCCCTATAAAAGCAGTAATCTTCATCTTGCACCAAAGGGAGTTTGGGAAGTCCCTTTAACAGTGCAACACGTTATGTGATGACATCACTAGAGAGACAGGAAATTCCATTCATTTGAATGAAATTATTCTCACTGGTTCCAGCAGCAAAATAAAAAAGTAAATGTATGTTTACCAAACTAGTGTGGGCAGTCCTGGTCTTTGGTCTTGCAAACTGCTGTAATTTCACAATTTCATCGAGCTGTATTTTATATTTTAAGCAATGCAAAATGTAAAACATGCATTTTTAAAGAACATTAATATGCATTAACATTTGGAAAATGCATTTTGGGCAGTAGTCAGTCCGTTTAAAATAGTGAATTGTTGATTTGTGCAGAAATAAGGAAATTACAGCATATGGTTGACATAGGTAGCTGAATCAATGTAGTCTATGCATTATGTTACTATTCTGAACACTGAGATAGACAGTATAGGAATGGAAGGTGGCTTAGTTAGTACCCAGGTGGGTAGATTTGGGGGCATGCTTAGTATGGATTGTAGGGAGAAACCTACAACTTCAAAATTAAATCACAAATGGTTCATGGCAGTGGCATTAAGTGTATGCATGCAAATTCCAGAAGTTTAACTGGCAGGGGCGTTGCTAGGCTCAAAAATGATCTGGGGCTATAGCCCACAGCTTTAATAATACTTAAAATACAATGATGTCTCATGATCGATAGGTAGACAGACAGAGGTACAGAATGCATAGGTATAGATATAGGATAGATGTAGATAGATATAGGTACATGATGATGCATGAGTACATATATGATACAGATGCATATATAGATAAAGATACAGGATGCATAGGTACAGATTTAGGCTATATGGACAGGTACAGGATCCATAGGTACGGATATAAGCTATATGGACAGACACAGGTGCAAGATGCACAGGTACAGATATAAGATACAGGTATAGTAATGCATAGGTAAAGGTATAGATATAAGATAAAGGTATAGGATGCATAGGTACAGGTGTGGTCAGTCTTAAATATCCTAATATCTAGGATAACCTTATACCTGTCCCACGCATGCTTAAACTCCTTCGCTGTATTAACCTCTACCACTTCTACTGGAAGGCTATTCCATGCACCCACCACCCTCGCAGCAAAAAAATATTACGTTTATAATCAGAAAACAAAACCTGTAAAATATTAAATATTTCCAGCCTTTTCAAAAGCTTGAGGTAGACCCCAAATAGATGTATATAACTAGTTGCATTTATGCCAGGGCTTGACGAACTTAACTGAGTTTTAGGAGCCAGTAAAAAATTTAGGAGCCAGACAACAGCACATACACACAATCACATGCAGTCATATACAGACACACATACACACTCATACATGCAGTCTGTCACATTCATTCGTACATGCATACATAGTCTGTCACATACACTCATACATACAGTCTGTCACATACACTCATACATACAGTCTGTCACATAGACACACACTCATACAGTGTCAGATACACACATACATACAGTCTGTCACATACACTCATACATACAGTCTGTCACATAGACACACACTCATACAGTGTCAGATCCACACATACATACAGTCTGTCACAGAGACACACTCATACATACATACAGTCTGTCACAGACACACACTCATACAGTCTGTCACAAACACACACTCATACATACATACAGTCTGTCACAGACACACACACATACAGTCTGTCACAGATACACACTCATACATACAGTCTGTCACATAGACACACACTCATACATACAGTCGGTAACATAGACACATACATTCATAGAGTCAGTCACATAAACACACACCCATACAGTCTGTCACACAGATACACACATACATACAATCTGTCAAAAAGACACACACACTCATACATAGTCTCACACATACATAGTCTATCACATACATACGTACAGTCTGTCACATACATACAGTCTGTCATATACTCTCATACATACACACACACATACAGTCTGTCACATACATTCATACATACATACAGTCTGTCACATACACTCATACATACATACATCCAGTCTGTCACATACACTCATACAAGTGGTGTATTTAAAAATAAAATAAAATAAATGTTGATCAATATGTCCCCCCTCCCTGCTGCTATATCTCATTGCAGGGAAGGGGGCATTTCCGTTACGCACAGACCATCACTACTTATTAATTATCATTAACCATCATTTGTCAGGGTTGCCAGGGTTAATTTCTCCATCATTTGCCAGGGTGAATTTCTCCATAATATGCCAGGGTTATTTATCCATCATTTGCCAGGGTTAATTTATCCATCATTTGCCAGTGTTAATTTTCCCACCATTTGCCAGGGATAATTTCCCCACCATTTGCCAGGGTTAATTTCTCCATCATATGCCAGGGTTATTTATTCATCATTTGCCAGGGTTAATTCATACATCATTTGCCAGGGTTAATTTATCCATCATTTGCCAGAGTTAATGTATCCATCATTTGCCAGGGTTCCTTTATCCATCAATTGCCAGGGCTAATTTATCCATTATTTGCCAGGGTTCATTTATCCATCATTTGCCAGGGTTAATTTCCCCACCATTTGCCAGGGTTAATTTCCCCACCATTTGCCAGGGTTAATTTCTCCACCATATGCCAGGGTTATTTATTCATCATTTGCCAGTGTTAATTTATACATCATTTGCCAGGGTTAATTTATACATCATTTGCCAGGGTTAATTTATACATCATTTGCCAGGGTTAATTCATACATCATTTGCCAGGGTTAATTTATACAACATTTGCCAGGGTTAATTCATATATCATTTGCCAGGGTTAATTCATACATCATTTGCCAGGGTTAATGTATCCATCATTTGCCAGGGTTAATTCATACATCATTTGCCAGGGTTAATTTATCCATCATTTGCCAGGGTTAATTCATATATCATTTGCCAGGGTTAATTTTCCATCATTTGCCAGGGTTAATTTATCCATCATTTGCCAGGGTTAATTTATCCATCTTTTGGCAGGGTTAATTTCCCCACCATTTGACAGGGTTAATTTCTCCACCATATGCCAGGGTTATTTATTCATCATTTGCCAGGGTTAATTTATACATCATTTGCCAGGGTTAATTCATACATCATTTGCCAGGGTTAATTCATAAATCATGTGCCAGGGTTAATTTATACATCATTTGCTAGGGTTAATTCATACATCATTTGCCAGGGTTAATTCATACATCATTTGCCAGAGTTAATTCATACATCATTTTCCAGGGTTAATTCATACATACATACATACAATCTGTCACACAGACACA
Source organism: Pelodytes ibericus (assembly GCA_036172795.1). Taxonomy (NCBI): domain Eukaryota; kingdom Metazoa; phylum Chordata; class Amphibia; order Anura; family Pelodytidae; genus Pelodytes; species Pelodytes ibericus. Next base: position 141,574,242 of record CM069857.1, on the reverse strand, counting down.
CACACTCATACATAGTCTCACACATACATAGTCTATCACATACATACGTACAGTCTGTCACATACATACAGTCTGTCACATACTCTCATACATACACACACACATACAGTCTGTCACATACACTCATACATACATACAGTCTGTCACATACACTCATACAAGTGGTGTATTTAAAAATAAAATAAAAAAAATGTTGATCAATATGTCCCCCCTCCCTGCTGCTATATCTCATTGCAATTTTTCAATAACATTTTTATTACATAGAATATTGAATAATTCAAATAAGTATAAATGCAACTAGTTATAGAGAGATGTCTGTGTTTATAGATATGTATTGTTTCCGAATGGTACAATTGTTACCTTGTGGGGCTCCTGTGTGTTGCATTATTAATGGCTGTCCCATGTGTGGCATATTTAAGGGCCCCATGTGTGGCATCATGAAGGGGCTCTTTTGTGTGGCATAATTATGGGGCGCTTGTGTGTGGCATTATTAATTGGGCTCCAAGGTGAGGCATAATTTATGGGGCTTTGGTGTGGCATAATTTATGGGGCTCTTGTGTGTCATAGTTATGGGGCTCCTGTATGTGGCATAGTTATGGGCTCCTGTGTGTGGCATAGTTAAAGGGCTCCTGCGTGTGGCATATTTAATGGGCCATCTGACTGGCATTACTAAGGAATCTGTTTGGCATGGTATTGGAGAAAATCCAGGGGGGTGACACCATGAGTTACCGCACCGGGTGACACCAACCCTAGTGACGCCTCTGAGGCCAGGGACTAATGAAAGTATTACTTTACTGAGAGGGTAGTGGATGTATGGAAAAGTCTTCCAGTAGAAGTGGTAGAGGTTAATACATGAAGGAGTTAAAACATGCATGGTATATGATAAGGCTATCCTAGATATAAGATAAGGCCAGGGACTAAAGAAAGTATTATTTTACAGAGAGGGTAGTGGATGCATGGAAAAGTCTTCCAGCAGAAGTGGTATAGGTAAACACAGTGAAGGACTTTAAGCATGTGTGGGATAGGTATTAAGCTATCCCAGATATAAGATAACTCCAGGGACTAATGAAAGTATTACATTACTAATAGGGTAGTGGATACATGGAATGACATTCCAGCAGAAGTTGTAGGTTTTTACTTGTATGTACATGTATGTTTTATGGTGTACACACAGCTCTCTGACTGAAGCACATCTGCACGTGGTTTTTCATGTAAAAATTATACTGCCTGATGTAGATGTTGTGCTGTGAATGTATCTGTTGTATACCAAGGATGCATGGTAATGTTGTGGGGGACCTTAGTGATATAATCTACGCTGTGACACGTAGGTGGAGTTACATTATGCTAATCATGTGGAGTGGGCGGAGCTTTTGACAGTGGGTGGGGTCAGTCTTAAAGGAAGGAATTCGAAGCTTAGCTGCAAAGTGTCCCTGGCATTTTTTTTTCAAATGTTGGCATCTATGGACCTGCCCAGAAAGTATAAGTGGGTATTTGTTACAAACCACCAATATTGGTGATCTTGAAGAATCACAATTATTAATGCAAATAGAATTATAGATCATTACGGGGGATTTTTTTTTTTTTTTAAAGTAGAAAAATGGAACTACCAATTCTGCTAAAAGCGGTACGTTTCTGAATTTGCTGAATGACAACTTTTTGTCTCAGCTAGTACAGAAACCAACCAGAGGAGAAGCATGCCTGGATCTGGTTATAACTAACATGGAGGAGCGAATCTCTAACATTTAAGTAAGGGAGCATTTAGGGAATAGTGACCATAACATGGTATCCTTTGAGATATATTAAAAAAGGTAAATAGTTATGGGTCCGACCAAAACACAGAATTTTACAAAAGGCCAACTTTAGTAGGTCTTGTTGACTGGGATTGATTTTTTGGAGGAAAACACAGAAGGGATGTGGAATATCTTTAAACTAACACTACAAAAATATACATATAACAAATATACATTGCTAACAAATATAAAATAACCAAACTAAAACCAGTGTGACTAACCAGTAAGGTAAATCAGGAAATAAATAAAAAGAAAGTAGTGTTCAAACATGATAATGCTGAGGGATCAGCAGAGGTATTTGCAAAACTAGTCAATAAAGTCAATAAAGTCTGTAAAAAGGCAATTGAATTAGCTAAATTGCAGTATCATTTTTTTTTTTGCTAAAGAGAGCAAGAGGAATCCCATAAATTATTTAAATATATATGTGGCAAAAAAGGAAAGGCTGAAAATGAAAGTGAAATCAGATATTTTAAATAATTAATTTTCTTCTGTTTTTACCAAGGAAGAAGCAATGAACAAGAACTTCCAAACTATTTTACAGGAAAGTCCCAGAAAGCATGTTAAATGGTATTAAAGTGCACAAACTCCCGGTGCCGGATGGTATACACCCATGGGTACTTAAAGAGCAAAGCCAGGTCTTGGACAGAGCGCTATTTTTTATTTTTTTTTATTTCAGACATGGTGCCCACAGCTTAGCATAGGGCCGATGAGGTGCCCATATTTAAAAAGAGTTCAAAATCACAGCCGGAAATTACAGACCTGTAAACTTGACATGTGGTTGGAAACTGTTTGAAGTGTTACTAAGGGAATATATTTAAGATTTCATATTGAACAATAATTTCATTAGCAGGAGCCAACATGGCTTTGTGAAAGACAGATATTGTCAAACTAACAATTACATTCTATGAAGAAGTGAGTAAAAATATAGATATTGGTGCTCCAGTTGATGTGACATATTTAGACTTTGCTAAGGCATTAGATGCAGTTCCACACAAAAGGTTAATGTACAATAATGTTGACTGAAATAGGCTTAGGGCCAGATGTTTGTGGATTGGCAATTGGTTGAAAGATAGAATGCATGGGTGTGAAGCTCTCAAATTGGACAGATGTGATCCTCAGGGATCTATCATGGGTTCTCTTGTTTTCCATGGTAAGACCCCACACCTTGAATATGCGGTCCAATTCTGAGCATTTTTTTTTTTTTTTAAAAGGACATAATGGAACTAGAGAAAGTGCAGAGGAGGGCTACAAAATTAATACGAGGGATGGAAGATTTTAGTCATGAAGAAAGGATAGAAAAGTTAAATTTGTACATTCTAGAGAAATGGCGGCTTAGAGGGGATGTGATAATTTTATGTAAATATGTACAGGACCCAAACAAAGGGCTTTCTAAAGACCTGAGTTGAATGAAGTCTGCATTTAAAAATAATGTAAATAATATATTAGTATTGAAATAAAATAAATTCACACTTCTTCACCTAACCAGGTGAAATAAACTATAAAAGTGTACAAAAAAAATAAATTCAAAGAAAGTCAAAAAGAATAAAAAATATAGGTAATGATCCAATTTCCCATAAGGTGTAATTTAAAATCACTTGGAAGATGTGCCTGGGTTGGTTGGTGTAGGTAGTTCTTTAATAACTGTCCCACCATCACATTCAGGATATATCCCCCTGGGCTAGTCTTTAGACTTGCTAAGATTGTGTAGATAGTGAGGCTGGTTTATCCAGTCATCCGCTTCTGCTGTAACTAGCTCTGAAACAATTCCAAATGTATCAATATCCACAGCCCCTTAATGCATCCAAATTAAATTATTACATAATGTAACGCAGTTAAGGTAATGAGAGAAACTTCTGACAGTCTGAATGCCCACTGGGCTTTTAAATTTAAGTAGCCTGCCGTCTTCTGCTACACCGGTTGATCCGTTCAACTAAAAGTGTCTTTGCTCAATACCTGATTGATTCTGCTATGGGAGATGAGTGTTGGAGCTGTTTAGCCAGAGAAAAGAGCCCGACGCACGTTTCGCTGCAGCTCTGATCTGATCGGAGAACGCAGCTTTGTCAAGGGCCTTCAGCCCTTCTAAAGACCTGTTCATTAACAGAACAGTACAAGGGTACCCACTAAGACTTGAAGAAAGGAGATTTAGTCTACGACAGTGGAAGTTAATTTTTATAGTAAGGACAATTAGGGTATGGAATTCACTACCTTAATATTTATTTAGTGCTTGTTGATACAAGGAGAAATCTGATTGCCTGAGACAGGACTGAGCTAATACAGGGATTCAGTATACAGGGCAAAAGAGCAGACAGAGGGCCTGATTTATCAAGGCAAAAAAATGTGCTATTTCAAAAAAGTGGTTTCTATGGTTATTACTACTATTTTAGCACTTTTTCATGAAATAGCACCAGTTTTGTCTTGATAAATAAGGCCTATAGCCTCCAATTTCATGGGCAACCTCCGGAAGCGACCAGCACTACTGCTTTGCTGGGTAACTTCTTTAAGAGAACAGAAGTTATCACGTACAGATTCCCTGGTCATATACGCTACACTGGTAGGGACTACTCTGGAACAGGGAACGATCTGGACTGTAGCTGTATAGGGCAGGTGCCACTCTGGGGGAGTACCAGTCTGAGGCCAAGAAAGACAAGGGTTGCCACTCTGTGGGGGATACACTTTGTGGCCAAGCTATAGAGAGATGCCACTCTGTGGGGGATACCACTATGTGGCTGAGCAAGGAGGGATGCCACTCTGTGGTCAAGCTATAGAGAATTTCCACTCTGTAGGGGATACCCCTCTGTGGCCAAACAAGGAGGAAGGAACAAATATATAAACCAAGAGCGCGTATAAGTCACAAGCAAGTGAGAAAGCAAGAGCAGGAGCGAGCATAGATAATAAGCAAGTGAAAGGATACGAAAAATAACTTGAGACAACATGGGTGACTCTGCCAATGGGTACCTGCCTGATACCTCATTAGCCCCACAAATTAATTATGGGAGAAATTGTAACTAAAAACACAAAAAGCAAAAAACTGGAATATATAGGCTCCAAAAATTACACACCTCTCAAAGACCGGAGCTAATCATTATTCATTTTAGCAACAGTTATAAAGTGCAAAAATATAAAAATTGCATGCCAGGTAGGAGACCTAGTACACCTGCTTCCTACTAAATTAGAACTATCCAGAGCAGAATTTGCTTCCCAGATTCTCATATGCACCAAACGTACAAGTGTCCATTTCCTTTTGCAACCTAACAAAATCATTACATTAACATGTATTTATGTAGCACAAACAATTTACACAACGCTTTGTACAAAACATAAAGGGGATTTACAAACTAAGATAAATGAACAGAAACAGAGAGCCCTCTCTAAAAGGAAAATAAAACGTTTTATGGCAGGACTCAAGTGTGTTCTATTATTTCCTATGTTACAACCTCATATAAAAATACATGTCTAGCTTCAAATATGATGTCTTTTTATTTTCAATGGATTTTACCTGTGTCTGCATGCATGGTTCTAACATGGTGTTTCTTCATCTTCAGAAGGGTCAGTTAAATGCTCTCTGCCTGCTGGGCATAACTGATTAGACTCTTGTTGAACTTGTGCATCTTCATTTTCATCCAAATTATTATTTCCTAAAATTAAATTAATGACAAATACATAATGAGATCACTTATATGTAATGTTAAAAAGAAAATGCAAGCACCATACCAAGAAAATAATTAAATAAACAAACGCCAACCAAGGGAATACCAATCCACTTTAAATTTGTACATTATGCTACCAGAACGTGACGGTGAAAAGCTTCTTTTAGTTAGAAAGACGTAAGCTCCGAATTGAGGTTATACTGGGCAATGAAGCCCAATCTGTATGTAGATTAGACACTGGCCCTCCCTGGAAGAGATAAAATAGGACAGGAAAGCTCTAGGATACGTTTGTTTTTGGATTATAGCTAAACTATAACACTAGTCATAATAAGAGAATGAATTACATAACTTGCAATACACACCATGCAATGTTTAATGGACATATTTTAGATAGAAAATATTTGTAAAATATAAAACAAAATAAAAATCACCTGTTTTGGCGCAATTTCTTGAGATGCTATGAAGAAAAAAAAACATTTAGGAAAAATTCTTTGACATGAAATGAAAGCTTTAGCGTTACAAACAATATTCAGTAATCACTATGAATTAATGTCTACTCACTAAATTTGAATTTAAAGTGAACTGCAAAATTCAACCTTAATAGCCAACTTGAAAAGACGGAGTCAGTTTTACAACTTCACTTGATGTAGTGCTGGATTGTTGCAGTTCACTTGTTAGTTCAGTTTATAGCCCTTAAAATCATCTCTATGTTGAGCCCACAGATTTGGAGTTACTATCCCAACTGTCTGGTCTAACCCTGACAGTGCTGCTTCTGACACCTTTCCTAGGTTCCAATTGAAGGGACGTGCAGACTAATTACAGTGCTTATATCGCACTTCATATATCATTGCAACCTCGCTTGTACTGATTAGCAAATATGTGACCATTATCAGTCTAGTATCAGTATTAGTCCATTATCCAAAATAATTCTGATTGCAAGCATTGGATAAAGGATACTCAACCTGTATAATTATTTTGTCTTATTGATTTCTCCTGATTATAAAAAAACTAAATTTTACATTGTATTAAACATATAACGTACCAAATATATAATAGTACACCAATTACCGGGATGATGGATAAGACAATCCAAATGTAATTTCTTGAAGCTCCATTTTCTAAAAGGGAAATCAATTCATAAGCTTTACTTTGATATAAAAATAAAACAACATTTTAAAAACCTGATTGTAGTACCGTGCTAATTTAATGAATTAATCACATTCCATTTACAGAAAGAATAGCTTCTGCATATTCTATAAACAGCCATGCTGACAGTGACCTTATGATGGGATAACCCTTCCTCCATTAAACATAGCAGTAGTTGTGTAGAATATCACTGGCAAAATAGTGAAAAAAGTTTTTTCCTCCTTTGGATATGTATTTTTAATAATAAATAGAAGAATATATATATATATATATATATATATATATATATATATATATATATATACATACACACACACATATATAAACAAATATATACACACACATGCATACACAAATATATACACACACACACACATACATTAATGTTAATGTTAAACAAGGCCCTCAAATATATGCTAATCCATAAACTGCAGCTGTGCAAAAACCGCATAATCAAAAGTTGAAAAAATAGACATTACTTTGAATTTTCTTCTCAAATCGCCAAATAATTCCTTGAAAAGAGTGACCATAAACCAAAATGAGGACAAACAGCTGACATCCGAGCTTTCACATAGGGACCCCCAAAACCTAGACCCAAACCTAAATATACGTATATCAATCATCTTGAGTCTGCTCACTCCATGAAGATTCACTTATTTTCATTTACTTTTACTTACATGCTTTGAAAATGTGACATACGTCCCCAGATGATGTGTTTTGGTTGCCTACAATGTTTCTGTACTGAACTCTAAAAACAAAATTGGTGTTTGCAACTCTGTGTATACTTGATTTCTGTATAATTTGGCTACTTTTTAAGGGTATTAAGGGTATTTTGCTACTCTCGGGTGTGTCATAACCATAAAAATCAAGAATTATACACAATAGTCTGCCACCCCATTGAATCCATAACATTTGAGAGGTAAAAAAAGAAAAGAAAAGGATTATATGCCTTTTTCAGGTGTGAAATTAGTCTACTCTATTGAATGAAATAAGATATTTTGGTAAATACCTGTGATATCTTTACCACAGAAAATGGTTTTACTTTTTTTATAATGATAGCCATGGTTTAATCAATTGAGGTCTATCCTGGAATGCTAACATTGGCATACAAAATTCATGGACAATGTTTATTTCTTTTCCTTCTTGAATATACTGCTACTATGACTCTTGTGTGGTTTTGTTGTGATATAGCACATAAATGAACTTATTGTTTAAAAAAATAATGTTGTACATAGTAGTGAAATAAAAAAGAATTTTGCAAAGCTCATATCTGATTTTATGAGCCTTACCATGTATATGTACATCAGTGAAGAGCTTTTCTGCTCACCTACAAGTGAGTACCATACCTGGGTGTGAGCACAGTGTCAATCACTATCATTCCATAACATATGAGGAATCAACACTTCATTATTGAATTTAAGTATTTTATAGTCACAACATTGGAGTTTGAGTCAATATTTGTGTGGTTTTCTTTTTTCTCACTATGTACTTCTTTACATACTTTTAGTAGCAGGTGTTTTGAGACTGCTGCACTACTTATATATTTTGTTATTTGTATATTTAGCATTCGGTATCACTTTTTTCTTATTGTAATGAACATAAACTATTAATACATAACAATAAAAAAATCATCTCAGTACCATAGGTCAGAAAAGTGTCTTACCGGCACTGACTATGATCCTGATAGAGGTCACATTAATATACTTGCCAAGTGCTGTCTCAACAATACAAATATACTCAGCAGTATCCTCCATGTTGGTGTTTGTTAACTCAAAACTTGGTTCTTCATTAATAGCTGGTGTTATTCTGTTTATATAACTTTCATTAATATTAAAGTTGATTGGTAGAGTAGTCATTGATACTAGAGTAGTTTCTTTTCCTTTCTCTTCAGACTCTTTTCTTTTCAACCACAAGACAGAAATGTTTGTGTTCATACTTTCACACAGTTTACATCCAAATTTTATAGATTTTGATACTGTCACGTTGACTTCTGAAAAAGAAAAAGGAACAACGTTTAAAATATTCTGCTTCTAATTTTTTTATTTGCTTATTAATAGACCTTCTTAGAAATCCTCCTTACTTTTGACTTACTCAACCTTTGTTTAATCATATTCGTCCTGCTTTAGGTCATGCTTGTACCATCCACAAAACCTTTTTCATATTTGTATTGTTTGTTTTGACATGACCTGCCTTTTATCCAGCCCTGGCAATGATTTGAAGCAGCAATTTATCACAGCCCCCAGACTGTGAACCCAGTATTATAAGTCTGGTAGTACTCATGTACACAAAAGAGGAAGCACTTTATTATCAAGCACCCAACCCCCAAAGAAATCTAATCTGGAAATTTGACTAATACTGCAGATATTTTCAGGAGGTGGCAGCTAAAAAACACAATGTGGCAATTAAGGCAACATTTTGTATTGTATAGATATTGTCATACTGGTATTGTGCAGGTTGAGGTGTTTCACATTAACCAACTTAACCCCAAGGTTGAGCCCCAAGGTAAGTTTTGCCAAGGACTTAGATGATCCCAATGTGTGCTAAGCCACAATATGGATACAATAGTATGTTTAGGGCAATATGAGAGCAAATGATCAGCAATGACAAGGCCGGTAAATGGAGCAAGAAGTTCATGGGCATGGTCACTGGCAATGCAAAGGTTAGAGGGAGAAAGTGCTCCAGCTCGAATTGGAGAAGCAGCATAGTGTGTGGACGTAACAATATTAGCCACATGTGGCATGGATATTCAGAAGCCAAGTAATTGCTTGGCAATTAATTGTTATGTTTTTCTGCCAATTATTTGCCAAAACATTTTACATGAGTACTGAAGTATACCTAAAACATGTTTTCAATCAGAACATTTTCCTAACACTGACATGGAGATTCTCCTTTGATAATCTTCTTTTGAGATAACATAAAATGCACTTCCTCTAATCACATACTACAATCATACTATCATACTTTCCTTGCATTTCCCAGGTGCCTTGCCAGGTAAAACTGAGAGCTGAGTGGTGAATGAGGCATGTATAAGGAGTAGTTGAATTTGTAACATTTAGGGAGCTCGTAGAGGCATTGATTCTGTCCAGTACAATGTCACCCTGTGTCCATTTTATGCTGATCGCATCGTCTGGATAGGAGTATTTCACAGAACAGGTGAGGCAGACTGTCCCATTTTTGAACTCGTAGTCAAGTGATGGCTGGTCAAATTCTATTAAAATAACAATAGAATTAAAGATATATTTATGAATTTGCACTCAATTACTATATTTGCTCGCAAATGCTCTGAAAAAGTCCCCTCATCTTATATGTGATATGGGAAATAATATTTACTGATACTTTTTGTTCTGTTGGTTTGTCTTATATAAAGTTTCTTTTCTTTGCTTTCCTTAAATAATATCCAATGTTTGGGGGGTCACCTTATAGTCAGGGTCGTCTTATATTCAAGCAAATATGGTAATGAAACAGATAATTATATGTTCTGAGAAGGTGATGTCATTAACAGACAGATTTAATCTGTACATGAGTCATGAATTTTGCTGTACATTGCTACTGTAAATGTAGTAATTCCCTTCCACTTATTGCATCATAAAATTCAGGTTCAGCCAGCCAATAAGATTATTTTGTGAAATGATCCATGTTAAGATCAGTGCTTGAGGAGGTAGACAAATGTCATATTCCCCAAAGTCCTTATTATAACAATAGGATATACAAACATGGTCAGTAGATAAGCGTTTTATCTTTATTCATATATTGGAAATCAGAGAAGATCCCCGTTTAGGCTGAGGGATAATACAGTTAAAGATGGAGATTGGAATGTCGGGGCCACTTAGAAGGGATGAACACAAGTTGTGGACTATACGATAGTGGGGTCTCGAGGCGCCATGTCATAACATGCAGGCAGTGCTTATACGAAGTTTTTGGAATGTAATTGTTACCCTTTTGTCTCTGTCCTTCGGTTGGGAAGCAAAATATACGAGGAACAACACATTTAAAATGATTACATTAATTGATTTTTATGTGGGCATATTATGTATGTTTGTTTGTTGTTTTTACAAGTTCTATGAAATTAAAAATACAATATAAATATTAAAAGAAAAAAAATCAGGTTCGGCTGCTTTGAAGCCTTTACTAAAGGTGCGTTGTAGGTGAGTTGAGATAAGTCTTTCATCTCACCAATTTAGCTACACATTGTGCAGGAACAAACCTGGTTAGCTTGCTAAGCACAGGAAGCTCACTAGGTTTGTCCCTACACAATGTATAGCTAAATTGCTGAGATGAAATGTTCATCTCACTTCAACTCACCATTTAGTGAATAGCCCCCAGAGAGATTCGGCTCTACACTACATCTGAAGCATAGTTTCAATCTGAGCAGCTCAAACACAGCAGAACACATTGTGTTTATTTTTAGATGTATAACTAAGGATTACATTTTTCACATATAAATATCAGCACCTCATCCATAGATCAATCATACGAGAAGAACAATAAAAAATTCCTTACGAGCAAGTTTTAATTTCACTTTGTATTCATGTTTTTTTAAGTTCGTTGACACATAGCAGGAATATATTTTTTCATCATCTTTTGTCAAATTTGTTATTTTGAGGGAGGCATTTCCTTTGCTCACGTCTTTTAGGAACAATGATGTTCTGCCCTTATATTGTTCATCCTGTTGGTCTAGTTGGTCTGTTCCTTCATAGTAAGTGTGCACGTATTGCTCCCCATTGTTTGCAATTATCCAGTGAATGACAACATTATCTGCTGGGCCAAATGAACAAGGCAAGATGGCTTCTTTGGATAACTGACCCCAAACTTCACCCTCGGCTAAAAGTCAATGAAAAGCACAAGTATTGATTATACAGGGTTATTCAAAAGTCACAAATTACCAAAATATCTCTAAGACACTTTAGGTTCTATTTAACAAAAGAGGTAATTGATGATGATCCAGGATGATGTGCATTGTGTGAATATATCACAGAGCTCTACAAGTCCAGAGTAACATGCAGTGTGAGATTATTTTTTTTTTACATAGAAAATTATGCAACTACCATTTCACTGGCTCCATAAACAACTCAGGTGGTTTGAGTGCTGCCTTTCACTATAATGTAATACTTAATTTTGTTCATGAAATGTACCTGTTATGACAAGCCATTATGGAAGATATACCCCGTTAAACATATCATGTTTTATATTTGGTTTATCCCATTTTTTTAATGATAATGATATTATTATACATTATGGGTTCTTCCTTTACGCTTTTGGTTCAGAAACCAGGTATCCTACTACTTTTAGCTAGTATTTTTTAAATTAAAAAGGTAATAATACTTAAATAGACATTTGTTTAATAAAACTTACCATAAACTAAGAAACCGCAATAGGATATTAGGAAAATAGCACTGAATAGACTTTCAGGTTTCCTCATTTGCATTCTCTTCTACTGAATGACCTAAAGGAAGCAAAATAGTATGGATGAAATGGGCATTTGGTGGTTAAAGTTACAAATGTAGTAGAAAGTAGAAAAATATTATATGTTACAACACAGTTACATTTTTTCATATTCCTCTAACCACATAATGGATAACTGTTTCAGTTTTATTCACTAAACTGTGAAGTTTGGTTCCTGGCTCCTATTTCCACAGCTAACATGGTACTAAACGGTAAAATACATTCAGCAACACAAACATGGTTTTACCACCTATTGTAGAAATGTCATCACCCCCAGATTCGATTCCACTGGGGGAGACTATATCTGGCTCCCAGAAGGACAGAGGTCACACACACTGGGTGAAAGCAATACAAAAGATGATATATAGCAAAAGTTATCCACACATAATATCTGCAAATTATCACAAGGAGAAGAAAAGTTGAGAGGTTACTATTATAATTAAAGAAGCACTATCACTGGAAATGATTCACAAAATAATAGATAAAAATGGTAGATTTGTAATACTGATATGTGAAATTCATAACACATTCTTTACACTGGTTAATGTCTATGCACCTAATGAAAATAAAATTCCTTGAAAAAGTAGCACAAATAGAGAAAGTTAAACAAGGGCAACTGATCATAGGGGGGGATTTTAACTGTATATGTGATGTGGAATTAGATAAGAAAATAGAAAGGGGGAAAAAATAAATACTAAGCAAAAGCAAAATGCCAAAAAAAAATGGAAGAATTTTTAATTAAAAATAACATGATTGACGCGTGGAGAGTCTTAAATCCATCAATGAAAGATTATACTCATTACTCAAGCCCACATAATTCCTACTCACGTATAGATTTATTTATTGTTAACAGGGAGGCATTTAATGATGACCTAGTGTGTGATATTGGCTCAGCGGCATGGTCGGACCATGCCCCGGTAACTTGAAAATCAGTGAAAATATGGGCAAAAAGCAATTTAATTGGAAATGAAATTAATCTTTATTAATGGAAGACAATATTAGGAATCAAATTCAGGTAACATTTCTTCAGGGAAAATGATACAAACTCGACCTCAAACGCAGTACTATGGTGTGCCTTAAAAGCAGTAATTAGGGGAAATCTCATAAAAATTGGCTCAATGGAAAAGAAAAAAAAGGCTTAACATACCAACAACTGCAATTAGAACTAGAAAGGCTAAAAAAAAAAAAATACATAAACAACTATTAGATGGAGACTCACTGGAGAAAATAAAAAAAATTAAATCTTTAATAAAACAGAGAGCTATCGAGAGGACTAATAAGAATCTGCTATACCTAAAACAGAAGTGGTATTTGAGGGGTAACAAAGCTGACAAGTTACTATCGAACTTGTTGAAGAAACAAAGAATTAAAAACACCATAAATAAAATAGTGCACCGGGGAAAGATACTGCTTGATCCATCAAAAATAGGTGATGCATTCATGGAATTTTATAGTGAGTTGTACCATCTTAATAAAAATCAAGAGGTATCAAGAGAGGAGGAAAGAATGAAAACACAAAAATACCTAAATGGATTGGATTTACCAAAACTAACAGCAAAAGAACAGGATGTGCTGAATGCATCATTCTCCTTGATAGAAATAACAGAAATAATAAGAAACTTGAAGAGAAATAAGTCACCCAGTCCTGAAGAGTTTTCAAACCTCTTTTATAAGATTCATGAGAATGAGATCACACCATAGTTATTAAGATTCTTTTAAGAAATAAAAGGGAAAAAAGAGATGCCTAAAGAGCTGCTCAAAGCTAATATCAGCCCCATTTTAAAATAGGGAAAGGATAAAACTGAAATCAAAAAATATAAGCCTTTGATCAATACAGATGTTAAAATTTACTCTGCTGTGCTGGCAGGCAGGATGAAAAAAATAATTTCACGTTTAATAATACATCCAGACCAATCGGGCTTTATACCATCAAGATCCGCAACAGACAATATTAGGAGAAACTTGGATGTCCTGTTCTCGGTTAGAGCTCAGGGTGGATCCATGCTCACCCTGTTCCTGGATGCCGAGAAGGCCTTTGACAGGGTTAGCTGGATCTACCTTGAGGAAACATTAAAAGCATTTAGGGTTGGAGGTAGCTTTCTAGACGCAGTATGGGGGTTATATACAAATCCTAGTGCAAGAATAATGGGTTCCGGGATTGCATCTCCAAGCTTGGCATATTTAACGGGACATGGCAGGGTTGCCCCTTGGCACCGTTGCTTTATGTGATGTCTCTTGAGGCATTGGCACAGAGTATTAAGAACAACAAAGAGGTGCAAGGCATAAATATCCAATCAAAAGAGTTTAAGATATCACTCTTTGCGGACGATCCTTACCCTAGGAAGCCCTCTTCGATCTATAGAAACCTTGATAGGTTAAATTGAGCAAGTCTCAAGTGTTTCTTATTACAAACTAAATATTGAGAAATGTCAAGCATTAGGTTGTGAGATAGAAGAAAAAGAGCAGGAGGAACTAAAAAAGAAATATAGGTTCACATGGAGTCTAGAATGTATAGACTACTTAGGGACAAAAATATCATATGACCCCCGAAAAAATCATCAATTTAAACTATCAACCATTACTGAGGGACATAACTAATAAGTTAAATGAGTGGAAAACAATGTTCATATCTTGGTTTGGTAGAATAAATGCTGTAAATTACTATTCCATACTCCCATGTTTGTACTTTCTATTAAGATCGATCCCACTGAAAGTATATCAGAGCATGTTAAAACAGTTCCAGTAGAGATTCAACAAATTTATCTGGCAGGCGAAGAGATCAAGAGTGGCATTCAGGGTAATATCAAGATCGCAGGACCAGGGAGGGCTTAGAGCCCCAGACGTTGTTAAGATCCATGATGCAGTAATGCTATCCCATTTGGCAAAATGGACCCACCTAAACCCAGAAAATCATAACTGGATATTAATGGAAAAAAAAACCTCAAATCTAACTGAGAACCTTTTCAAAGAAGTGGGAAACCATGGAAGGATGGACAACCCAATAGTGAATGACCTGTTGTATATGTGGAAGAGGATAAGGAGAAGGTATCTGCCTTTCTACAAGATAGAAAGACATCTCCCTCTGGGGTTAGTATAGAGTCACATCCAAAATATAACATTTAAGGCATGGGGAGAGGCAAATATTTTCTCAGTCAATTAGATCATATTTGAGGATAGAGTCCTTCCTTTTTTCGGACATAAGAGATAAATATGATCTGCATACAGGAGAGCTTTATTCCTATTTAAGACTAAACATTTTTGTTGAAAGAGAAAAAATACCACGCACGCGTAAAGAGAACTTGGAGATAGATGAGTGTTTTAAAGCCTTGTGGGGAAAAAATGGGGGAAAAATCGTTTAAGGCAATAAATCATGTAGAAAAATTACAACGTAATGTTACAATGTACAAAAAAAACGAACTACCCTTAATAAAAAAAAAAAATGGGAAAACAAGCTTAAAATATTCACTGAGGAAATAGACTGGATAAAAGCCATAAATATAACAAAAAAAGCTCCCCACTCCCTAAGTCTTATAGAATTGTATTATAAAGTAATCTATCGTTGGTATCTAACCCCCTCCAGACTGAAAAAAATATACCCTGATTCTAGTGAACAATGCTGGAGATGTTTGAAAAGTAAAGGGACTTTAATTCATGTATGGTGGGAATGTAACCTTTCTATGAACCGAATGAGAGCCCCATTCATATGAATGGGGCTCTCGTTTGGTTCATAGAAAGGCAATACTACTTTACGTTTTCTATAAGCCGAAAGTCTATAAACCAAAGGTCGTTCGGTTTATAGACTTTCGGTTTATAGAATACATAGAATTACATGTAATTCAATGTATTCTATAAACCGAAAGTCTATAAACCGAACGACCTTCGGTTTATAGACTTTCGGCTTATAGAAAACTTGTAGTAGTATTGTCTTTCTATAAACCGAACGAGAGCCCCATTCATAAGAATTTCTTATGAATGGGGCTCTCGTTTGGTTCATAGACTTTCGGCTTATGGAATACATGTAATACTATGGGCTTTCTATAAACCGAACTAGAGTTCCCATTCATAAAAATTTATGAATGGGGACTCTGTTTCGGTTTATAGAAAGCTAAGAAGTGAACGAATGAACGAATCGTTTAATATAAACAAAATCATTCGTCCATTCGTGCTATAGTATTGGCATTACTATAAACCGAAATAGAGTCGGTTTATAGAATGCCAATAGACTTACATGCATTCCATAAACCGAAAGTCGTTCATTATGTCGGTTTATGGAATGTAGTGTACTATGCTATTGTATTCTATAAACCGACTCTATTTCGGCTTATAGAATGCCAATAGTACTACGAATGGACGAATGAACGAATGATTTTCGTTTATTAACCATTCGTTCATTCGGCTTTCGTTAGCTTAGCATTTTCGTTATTCGTTTTTCAAAATGCATTAGTCCGAAAATGAATGCACATGTCTAGTGTGTATGTGTGGCTGCATGTGTATATGTGTGTATTTGTGGCTGTGTATTTATATGTATAAGTGTAACTTCGAGTAATGTGAGTTTTGTGTGTGCTCTGAGTCTTATTGTGTATTGTGGTACAGTAATGTGCAGCATGAGTGTGTGATATACTCACATACTGCAAATTACTGTGAGTTTTATTTCTGTGTAGTCTGTGTTATACTCACACATTTGCACATAACTGAGTTTAATTGCTGTGGAGTCAGTCACAGACAGACAGACACACACACACACACATATAGTAAGTAACAGACAGACAAACACATACAGGCAGTCACAGACACAGTCGATCACAGGCAGACATACACACAGTCAGTCACGTAAACACACAATCAGTCATACACACACACACACACTGTTAGTCACATACACTTACACACGTCAGCAATTTTGTTGTTTTTTATGATAAAAAAAAAGTGCATCTATCAATATGTCCCCCTTCCGGCTGTTATACCTCATTCTAGCCTGGTCTGTGCCCTGCTGTTGTTTGTAGCCCTGCTGAGCACACTCAGTGCTCATACACTATAAGACTGTGCAGTCGGTGCACACACTGCTCCCTCCTGCTCCGCTTGATAAATAAATAAATAAAATGATCCCAGCAGCAAGGGCACCATGCACGGACAATAATAAACAGGCGTCAGGTATAATTTCTTGGTGCACAGGATTTGCTGAGCCCTGATATGTACCCATATTTACCTATTGTTCATTGGTTCTACACCCCTGGGAATCACAATCCACACTGCAATGGCTGAGACAACCTGTCTCAGCTATTGCAGGCTAAGACAGCCTCTTTTTTGAGTGTTACAGACTTTCCTCAATGAGAGGCAGTCTGAAACATCCATCACCCTGGGTGATGGGTGTTTCATTTGGTGAGGGGGCGTGATTGTCATGTCAGTGACTATTGTCACTAGCCAGTCACTTTAATACAGACCTTTATTTTTTTTTTTGCTTTCCTGGATGCTTTCACTCATGACGCATCCAGCAACACCGAAAAAAAGCTCAAATCACAGCAAAAACGAAGTCCGTATATGTACGGGTATTGTCACCAACGCATTGCATTGGGAGCCTGTACATATACAGGCATTGTCGTTAAAGGGTTAATAAATAAGCAATAAGCAAAATAAATAACGATCGTTGCACTGGTACTCCACACTGGTAATATCTTCAAAAAGAAGAGTGTACCCGATAATTCAATTAAATTGTTCCTGAGTAGGGCAAAAACATAAAACAATCCAAAACATAAATATTACTGCTTGTACAATAAACTACACTGCATTAAACACTGGCAAATGGAGATAAAAAATAAAAAGAGAAATGTGCAATCCAATAATAGTGTTGCAATAGGACAACAATAATATTCCCAATATGAGAGTCTCTCTCATCAATTTAAAACCCCTAAATGCCTTTGCGGCCAATCACCATTTCAGATGGAAATGATTCTGTATCCTGTTATCCACTATCTATATATTACTATACAAATACTCATCTATATCATCTATATCTGGCTCACTATATACAGGTGCTTACCATTCTATACCTTTGTCTATGTCAAGTTAACTAGGTAATGATGTTAGCTTTTCTGTACCATCCATTTATTTATTAACTTGAGTTATTACAGGGCTAATTCAACCTAGTTTATTTTATCATGTTTTAAATATATGCGGAGTGCACTTATTTTTACTATAAGACAAATTACTGTTTTCCTGTTGCTTTATATTAAAAATATTTTCACAGAAGCTGTTAAATTCAGTGACATGGGTGAGATGGAGTACTCAGGAGTGGAGCTGGCTTCCTCCAAGGCAGTTTGCATCTTCCCATCTGTATTCCCCCTAACTGTTTTACGTGACTCAGTCCCAATTTGGGAGGTCTGTCCTGCTTTTCAGACGGAGGTAGACCTCCTCAGGACAATGGGATTCAGGACCACATTTCTGTGATCCTGACAGGGCCGTCTTTAATAGTGATTGGACCCTGGGCAAGCATTTGCTTGGGCCCCCTGGACCCTGCCCCCTCCCTGCATGCAATCCCGCCATCCATCGCAATGTTACCCCCCCCCCCCCCCACACACACACACACATATGCCATAATTGTTGTGCCATTCAGATGCCAGTAATATTGTAACTTTCGGATGCCAGTAATATTGTGCCAGTCAGATACCAATAATATTGTGCCAGTCAGATACCAATAATATTGTGCCAGTCAGATACCAGGAATATTGTGCCTGTCAGAGCCCAGGAATATGGTGCCTGTCAGATGCCTGTAATATTATGCCAGTCAGATGCCTGTAATAGTGTGCAGTCAGAGGCCAGGAATATTGTGCCAGTCAGATGCCTGTAATATTGTGCCAGTCAGATGCCTGTAATATTATGCCAGTCAGATGCCTGTAATATTATGCCAGTCAGATGCTTGTAATAGTGTGCCAGTCAGAGCCCAGGAATATTGTGCCTGTCAGAGCCCAAGAATATGGTGCCTGTCAGATGCCTGTAATATTATGCCAGTCAGATGCCTGTAATAGTGTGCAGTCAGAGGCCAGTAATATTGTGCCAGCCAGATGCCCAGTAATATTGTACCAGCCAGATGCCCAGTAATATAGTGCCAGCCAGATGCCAGGAATATTGTGCCAGTCAGATGCCTGTAATATTATGCCAGTCAGATGCCTGTAATAGTGTGCAGTCAGAGGCCAGGAATATTGTGCCAGTCAGATGCCTGTAATATTGTGCCAGTCAGATGCCTGTAATATTATGCCAGTCAGATGCCTGTAATATTGTGCCAGCCAGAGCCCAGTATTGTGCCAGTCAGAGCCCAGTAATATTGTGCCAGCCAGAGCCCAGTAATATTGTGCCAGTCAGATGCCCAGTAATATAGTGCCAATCAGATGCCCAGTAATATAGTGCCAATCATATACCCAGTAATATAGTGCCAATCAGATGCCCAGTAATATAGTGCCAATCAGATGCCAAGTAATATAGTGCCAATCAGATGCCAAGTAATATAGTGCCAGTCAGATACCCAGTAATATAGTGCCAATCAGATGCCCAGTAATATAGTGCCAGTCAGATGCCAAGTAATATAGTGCCAATCAGATGCCCAGTAATATAGTGCCAATCAGATACCCAGTAATATAGTGCCAGTCAGATACCCAGTAATATAGTGCCAATCAGATGCCCAGTAATATAGTGCCAGTCAGATGCCAAGTAATATAGTGCCAATCAAATGCCCAGTAATATAGTGCCAAACAGATTCCCAGTAATATTGTGCCAATCCGATGCCAAGTAATATAGTGCCAGTCAGATACCCAGTAATATAGTGCCAATCAGATACCCAGTAATATAGTGCCAATCAGATGCCAAGTAATATAGTGCCAGTCAGATACCCAGTAATATAGTGCCAATCAGATGCCCAGTAATATAGTGCCAGTCAGATGCCAAGTAATATAGTGCCAATCAGATACCCAGTAATATAGTGCCAATCAGATACCCAGTAATATAGTGCCAATCAGATGCCAAGTAATATAGTGCCAATCAGATACCCAGTAATATAGTGCCAATCAGATGCCCAGTAATATTGTGCCAATCAGATACCCAGTAATATAGTGCCAGTCAGATACCAGGAATATTGTGCCAGCCAGCCCCCCCCCCCCCCCTAGTACTTACATGAATCTGCTCCGTGTCCCCCGCCGGATGTCTCCTCCGTGCAGTCTTCCCTCTTGCACGGAGGAGGGAAACAGAAACCGGATGTGACGCGACGTCACATCCGGCGTCAGTTTTTTTTTTTTTTTTTCCCGGCCGTCGCATCCATCGGATGCGGCTTGCCGGAAAAAAGCGTTCACAAGCGCAATGCGCTGTGAACGCGGCAGCAGGGGCTGGGGGCCCACGGGACAGCTGCCTTGGGGCCCCCCAGGAGTAAATGGGCCCAGGGCAGCTGCCCCGTTTGCCCCGCGTTAAAGACGGCCCTGGATCCTGATCACATTTTCCAGAGGCTGGGACACAGGAGAAGGTGAGTAGAGCTGCCAGGATAACTGAGATGCTTGGAATCCTGGGGGCATGGTGATTTCAGATTGTTCCCACAATCTAAATAAGTCATCTCTGTAACCTTCTGTACAACCACTTTTGATGACATTGTGAAACCAGATTACACACCCACTCCACCAAAAGCATGTGACTATATTTATTAAATATAAAAATAACATTTTTATAAAGGCACCCCATATTTATTACAAAGGTATAGATACAGAATAAGAAATTAACTTGGGAGTTTAGACTCCCATGCATTGAAACAAGTATAAACTATACAGCATTAGGTCTGTGGAGTGCAGAGGATCCAGGAATCACTTATATATACGGTGTGTATATAAATTCACATATATACACCGATCAGCCATAACATTTTGACCACCTGCCCAATAGTGTATGGTCCCCATCACGCTGCCAAAATAGCCCGGACCCAATGAAGCATGCTCTCTACTAGACCTCTGAAGGTGCGCTGTGGTATCTGGCACCAAGACGTTAGCAGCAGATCCTTTCAGTCCTGTAATTTGCGTGGTGTCCCCAAACGCTGGTTCACCACTTTTCCGTACTTGGACCACTTTTGATAGGTACAGACCAGGAACACCCCACAAGAGCTACAGTTTAGGAGATGCTCTGACCCAGTTGTCTACTCACAGATGCCATGATAATGAGATTATCAGTGTTATTCATGATATATGTTATTTCCTGGGAATTAAATATTGGCAGGGGTGGTAAAAAATAGACAATATGGCAAAAATGTTTAGGGGCTACATAGATGGAAGAAGGGGAACAGAAACTCAGTTTAGGGTCAATTGAGAATTTTAACATGTTGGCATGACTCCCTATTCAAAGGCAACCATGTGCTTATTGTTTCACCTTTACAAGGCTTGTATGTAATAGATAGGGTTGCCACCTGGCCAGTGTTATACTGGCAGGCCGATAAAAAATTAGCATCAGGTCAATGTTAAGTCTATGGAGACAGTAGCAAGGCCGGTATTTTTCTGAAGAAAATGTGGCAACCCTAGCAATAGAATGTAACTAAGGAACCTCATGTACCTTCACAACAAACACTATTATAACAATAACATCTCTATTATTAATTGCAAATGGGACAATGGTTTGAAGCCAAGGAGACAACTGAAAGATTTTACTTCCTTGATTGTATAATCAGACTTTGACCGTACAACCAACCTACTATATTCTAAGATGTGAAAACAGGTTTTATAACATTTCTTTTTGTCACAGAGCATGAAAACAAGATGAGAAAGATCTCTACATTTCTACTGACAGTATAAACCCAATGAGGATTGTGGGGAAAGTTTCTAAAAGTGAAGCAATCACCATGGAAAGCAATGGAATATTCTTGCTGACTTCTTCGTATTTATAACTTTGTCGTAGATTATAAACCCATTCTGAATGGTGAAAAAACAGCTTATTAAAAATGTATAGATGAGGGAAAATATTTTCTTCTAACACTAAAACATCATTTACAAAGTACCAACAATTTAAACGGCATTTGAAACCAAACATAAAGGTGTATCTTAGAAACATAGATCTTCCACACACAAATTAACACACAGAAACGAATGAATACACAATTAGTACACACAGTCATACTTCTATACTTACAATCAGTGGTGTATTTAGGGTATTTGATGGGATGAGAGGAGTGATGATGTAGAACGTGTGCACAGGTGCATGTGGGCATCTCCGGATGCTTGGACAAAAAGAGGCCATATGATGATTCAAATTAAGCTGTTCTGCTTTGCCAATTGGCACACACACCATTACAAATACAGTTTTAATTATAAGAACATGAATCAATACATAAAAGTAATAGCAATAACAAAAAATAGCCAGTAACATGTAAAAATATATATATGCTTTCTTGTGACAGAACACCTGACGCGTTTCGCCAACAGGCTTCCTCAGAGGGGAAATTCAGATATACATAGCAAACAGCATACATAGCCTGGCTGGAAATCGTTATGATGAATAAAAGGGGAATAAAGTGCATAAAAGAAGAATTGCCAAATATAGAGTTTGAAAAATAAATTCCATGTTTTTTTAGTAAGAAAGGATCACGAGTCACTTTAGATGCTTGCATGTTTTTAGATGTTGTTGATGGGTGATATGGCTCTGTAGAGATCACTATTAAGCAAAATGTGCTAGCAAACAATCGGTTAAACGAAAGGTAATTAGGGTGTTGTCCTTTTTTTAGTAGAATAATTGCCTTTATTAATCAGTGTTATAGTGCCACTTTCAAGTGGCATTTGTAAAGATTGTGCAGTTATGTGGTCATCTCTACCATTTGGAGGCAAGCAAGCATTTTGATTCTTTGCTACAACGGCAGTATGGAGGTATAATTATTTAGGCTACTTCAGTCTTCAAAGTACCTCTTTATTTTAAAATGAAAAATTGTGTATATATTACCAGACTTCTTATGTACAATGTTTCACGATTCCTATCCAGAGAAGTCACAGACTCTTTTTAAGGCTGGCTATTTTTTTTCAAAATTTGGACTCTGTTTCTAAGGAAAATTACTTTGAATGCCACTGAGATGAATACTGCCTGTAGCATAGTTTGAATCATATTTTGGATCACCACAGTACTAGGGAATTCATCAGCAAGTTTTCCTATGCTTTGGTTTAGGATAGCGGCTAGCATTCAGATATATATTATCCTGAGGCGTAACTGCAGTTCCTGGATCAGTGATGCGCAAGCTGTTAGGTCCTTTCAACTTGTTTAACCCTTGCTTCCTTCAAGGAAGCAAGGGTTAAACAATACATGTCCTGGTCTTTGAAAGTAAACCCGAAGTGTCTCTTAATAATGCCACATGTGAGACACAGTATTTACCGGTTGTTGCGTGCTGTTAGCAAGCGCACAGCCAATCAGAGTGGGCGCTCGCCCCGCTCTGACAGCCGAATGCGAGAGTCTCTCACTGCTAGCGCAGAGAGAGACCCTTGTTTTTGAATTAGATCAGCAGGGGGGACCTAGTTAAGGTCCCCCCCTGCTGATCCCATGAAAAAACGAGGGCAGAGAGAGCCAGTCGACAACCAAACGACTGCCTGCTTCCTATGGAAGCATGGCAGCTGTCAGTGAGAGGATAAACTGGCATGTACTATCAAAAGTACATGCCCCCAGTTCATCCTCCTACTAGGGACAATGGGCATTTCACTTGTCCTTCTATGTTAGAAGCACAAGTGAAAAAAATGTTGTGTCCCTTTAAGAAAAGGAATCAGAGAATCTGAATTTTGTTTGCAATCTGTCTGCTGGATTTCTATTATATGGTCTTCATTCTACTTTAGCTCTGAGTACTTGAAATACTATTGTATATAAACTTACAAATATCACCACTCTCTCTGCAGAAATTCTAGGTAGAACTCCTGATTATTTTACTTGGACCATTGGAATAGCCACTATAAAATTGTAATTAGTGTTGGCCTCTATTTATAATTAACTGCAGCGAAGGGCTTATCCCCCAAGAGGAACTAACCAAATGATTGCATGGTCCATCTGACCACCTAGACAAAGCTAGGTTAGAAGATGGTCTAGAACGCTAGATGAAGGTACTATTGATACATAAAATGTGGTTACCCACGAAATCCTGACTCAAGCCATAGAAAATGTGTTGGATAAAGATGAAGGAAGACTCTAAACAGAAATTTACAGTACTTAAAGCAAGAAGTTTTTCAAATCTCTAATAATTTAATAGCTCAAATCAAGGTCACGCAAATACACTGTCAACAAACTAAAGCTTAAACTGGTGGAGTATGCTGTAAAGGAAATCCTGCTAGTTGTATCTTCTTCAAAAATGGTAAACTTTATTTGGAAAAGATCCAGTCTCGGGGAGTCTTTACTTCTACCACTAGTAGGATTTCCCTTACTTTGAATCTACAACCATTTATTTATGCTTTCCCAGTATATCTGCATACAAGGCAGGGCCGTCTTTAAAGCAGGGCAAACGGGGCAGCTGCCCTGGGCCCAGTTACTCCTGGGGGGCCCCAAGGCAGCTGTCCCGTGGGCCCCCAGCCCCTGCTTGCCGAGTTCACGACCGGAAAAAAAAAAAAAAAACTGACGCCGGATGTGACGTCGCTTCACATCTGGTGACTGTTTCCCTCTTCCGTGCAAGAGGGAAGACTGCACGGAGGAGACATCCGGCGGGGGACACGGAGCAGGTTCATGTAAGTACTAGGGAGGGGGGGGGGGCATCTGACTGGCATAATATTACTGGCATAATATTACAGGCATCTGACTGGCACAATATTGCAGGCATCTGACTGGCATAATATTACATGCATCTGACTGGCATAATATTACAGTCATCTGACTGGCACAATATTACAGGCATCTGACTGGCACAATATTACAGGCATCTGACTGGCATAATATTACAGGCATCTGACTGGCACAATATTACAGGCATCTGACTGGCATAATATTACAGGCATCTGACTGGCACAATATTACAGGCATCTGACTGGCATAATATTACAGGCATCTGACTGGCACAATATTACAGGCATCTGACTGGCACAATATTCCTGGTATCTGACTGGCCCAATATTCCTGGGCTCTGACTGGCCCAATATTCCTGGGCTCTGACTGGCCCAATATTACTGGGCTCTGACTGGCCCAATATTACTGGGCTCTGACTGTTACAATATTGCAGGCATCTGACTGGCACATTATTACTGGGCTCTGAATGGCACAATATTGCAGGCATCTTACTGGCACTATATTCCTGGGGTCTGAATTTCACAATATTCCTGGTATCTGACTGGCACAATATTCCTGGTATCTGACTGGCACAATATTCCTGGGCTCTGACTGACACAATATTACAGGCATCTGACTGGCACAATATTATTGGGCTCTGAATGGTACAATATTACTGGGCTCTGAATGGCACAATATTACTGGGCTCTGACTGGCACAATAATACTGCGCTCTGAATGGCACAATATTACTGGCATCTGAATGGCACAACTATTATGGCATTTGTGTGTGTGTGGGGGGGTAACATTGCGATGGATGGCGGGATCAGTGCTGTATTTACCGCGAGGCATCCTAGGCGGATGCCTATGGCGGCAAATTTTGGGGAGCGGCAGCGCCCCCCAGCACTGGAAAAAAAAAAAATTAAAAAAAAAAAAAACAAAAAAAACAAACCCCACCGCGCTTGCAGGCAGAGACGGAGGTGAGAAGGGATCGCAAGATCCCCCCTCACCAACGCTCTGCCTGCCAGGCTGCACGGGGAGCCGAACAGGCAGCACAGAGAAACCTCCGTGCTGCCTGTTCGGCTCCCCGTGCAGTGTGCCGACACGGAAGTGCCGACAGGTCACGTGACGGGCGCGCTGACGTCATACGCGCGCCCGGTCACGTGACCTGTCGGCACAATCGCCGGGAAGCCGAACAGGCAGCATGGAGGGACCATGCTGCCTGCCTGCCAGGGAAAGGTAAGTGCTGATGGGATGTGTGTGTGTGTGTGTGTGTGTGTGTGTGTGTGTGACTGTGTGTGATGGGAGACAGTGTGTGTGACTGAGTGTGATGGGAGTCAGAGTGTGTGTGATTGGAGACAGTGTGTGTGAATGAGTGGGATGGGAATCAGAGTGTGTGTGATGGGAGACAGTGTGTGACTGAGTGTGATGGGAGTCAGAGTGTGTGTGATTGGAGACAGTGGGTGTGAATGAGTGTGGTGTGTGATGGGAGACAGTGTGTGTGACTGAGTGTGATGGGAGTCAGAGTGTGTGTGATTGGAGACAGTGTGTGTGAATGAGTGTGGTGTGTGATGGGAGACAGTGTGTGTGACTGAGTGTGATGGGAGTCAGAGTGTGTGTGATTGGAGACAGTGTGTGTGACTGAGTGTGATGGGAGTCAGAGTGTGTGTGATGGGAAACAGTGTGTGTGACTGAGCGTGATGAGAGACTGTGTGTGACTGAGTGTGATGGGAGACAGTGTGTGTGACCTGTGTGTGATGGGAGTCAGAGTGTGTGTGATGGGAGACAGTGTGTGTGACTGAGTGTGATGGGAGTCAGAGTGTGCGTGATGGGAGTAGGAGTGTGTGACTGAGTGTGATGGGAGTCAGAGTGTGCGTGATGGGAGTAGGAGTGTGTGACTGAGTGTGATGGGAGTAGGAGTGTGTGACTGAGTGTGATGGGAGTGTAAGCTTGATGTGAGTCTGAATGATGGGGCATGTCTTAGGTGTGTAACGTGGGTGTGCAGCTTGGGTAGGGGGGTGCCCGGATTTTGTCTGCCTAGGGCAGCACAAAATCAAGATACATCACTGGGCGGGATTGCATGCAGGGGAGGGGGCAGGGTCCAGGGGGCCCAAGCAAATGCTTGCCCAGGGTCCAATCACTATTAAAGACGGCCCTGATACAAGGGATCCAGTGCAGTACATGGAGAGGCTAACAGCGAGTGAGTACAATTATTTTTAGCACTTTACCACATGGTGGATTTTTATCTCCTACAAAAAAAAGAAAAGTCTTGACAAGCTGCTGCACGACCTATTGGAAGTCACTGCTTTGATTTAAAAGGTAATTTATTCTCTTTAGATCAGTGACTGACAGTTCTGTATTCCAAGAGGATCTTCAACAGCTGCAGCCAGTTTTTCCTCTATTTGTGAGGGATATGTGATAAATCACAGTTAGTTTTATCTGCCCTTACGTATATTTTCATTACTGTTTATTCAACAATTACATTCACATAAAACTTTAACCATAACATTTGTAAAAATATAAGTCGTATGATCTATGTTAACATCTTGTAACTCGACTCGCAAGGACAGTTCATACAGTTCATTTGAAAAATAAACTGATTCAGAGAGAAATTGCTTAGTGTAATATAACGTATGAAGAAGCAAGAGTTAACACCAGCTACATATAGTTAGTACTTACTTCTATAGTGCTCTTTAGGAGCACCCTTCTTCACCTGTGTCAGATTTTTAAGTTAGTTGTGTACTATGGACAGTGCAATCAGCTGGAACTGAAACTAGCTACACCCTTTGCAGAGCAGGTTTATCAGTTCAAGGAATCACACTTAAAGGTGCATGCATTCCTTACTTAAGGGTGTACTCAATATGTGCCGATTTTTTGGCGTCCAAAGGTGGGCATGGTTATATTATGAACTCCTCCCCTTTAGACATTTATGTTCCAGACATGCCCATTTCATTATTGGGGAGAGGGGGAGGAGAGCACAAACTTTATTTTGATGTAAAGGACCAACACAAACTTTTATTTTAATTAAAGATATATATTTTGCCATAATACTGTGTAGTGGTTTTATTTATTTCTATGATGCTCAGCCAGCAACATGGGAGACTTTTGGCTGGCTAGCAGAATGAGTTTTTACTTCAGTTCCCATGATGTCCATCCAGCCAAAGTCTGGCTGAGCATCACTGGAAAAGAAGTACACAAGGAGCGATAAATAATATTCCACCATGCCAGTCACTCGAGTGTCTCTCTCTGCCTATGCCCACATGTCTTTCTTTCTCTTTCCTCATACCCTCATGTCTGTCTCTCTCCCCATACCCACATGTCTGTCTCTCTCTTCCCATACCCACATGTCTTTCTTTCTTTCCCCATACCCTCATGTCTGTCTGTCTCTCTCCCCATACCCTCATGTCTGTCTCTCTCTCCCCACTCATACCCAATGTCTGTCTCTCTCTCCACTCATACCCAATGTGTGTGTCTCTCTCTCTCTCCACTAATACCCAATGTGTGTGTCTCTCTCCACTCATACCCAATGTGTGTGTCTCTCTCCACTCATACCCAATGTGTGTGTCTCTCTCCACTCATACCCAATGTGTGTGTCTCTCTCCACTCATACCCAATGTGTGTGTCTCTCTCTCCACTCATACCCAATGTCTATCTCTCTCTCTCCACTCATACCCAATGTCTATCTCTCTCTCTCCACTCATACCCAATGTCTGTCTGTCTCTCTCTCTACTCATACCCAATGTCTGTCTCTCTCTCCACTCATACCCAATGTCTGTCTCTCTCTCCACTCATACCCAATGTCTATCTCTCTCTCTCCACTCATACCCAATGTCTGTCTGTCTCTCTCTCTACTCATACCCAATGTCTGTCTCTCACTCTCTCTCCACTCATACCCAATATCTGTCTCTCTCCACTTATATCTAATGTCTGTCTCTCTCTCCACTCATACCTAATGTCTGTCTCTCTCTCCACTCATACCTAATGTCTGTCTCTCTCTCTCTACTCATACCCAATATCTGTCTCTCTCTCCACTCATACCTAATGTCTGTCTCTCTCTCTCTACTCATACCCAATATCTGTCTCTCTCTCCACTCATACCTAATGTCTGTCTCTCTCTTTCTATCTCTCTCCACTCCTGCCCCATGTCTGTCTCTCTCTCTGTCTCCACTCCTGCCCCATATCAGGCACTTTTCAGTGCTTTATGTTTTACACATACGCTGCGCCGGCACAATGAACATGAACCAACTTAAATCTCCCAGACTCCCGTGAGTCTGTTTTATACATTGGCGCACACGCCGATTGCACCAGTGTGTGCCGTGTTTATACATGGTATATGTGATTATGTATGCATGCACATACATAATTAAATACACAGTCACATAATCACACAGTCATATACAAGTATGCACAGTTACATAGACACACATATATTTCCTGGCCATATCCATGGCAGCACTACAATGGGTTAGCTCCTCCCTATCCCTAATTAGACAGGAAACAGAATTAATTCAGGGGTATAAGTACCCCCTCCCACCAATGGTCCCTTAGTCTTTTTTTCCTGTCCTATCCCTATAGGACTCCAGTCGTTTTGGACTGTGAACATTTTTTTTTTTTTTTCTGGCTTACCTGAGGGTTTTTACCTTCGGCCTCAAGGGAGTTCAGCCTCTCTTCCTTGGGAAGTCTCCAGTACGTGGCCCTGCGCAAAGGATTTCCCCCTGGAGATGCTCCTTTAGTGACCGGGAGCCACTTGCAGTGACCCTAGGGGTAGCAAGGAAAAGTATTGCCAGTACGGAACGTTCCCTGCAGTAACCAAGCGGTAGCAGGAAGTGGCAGAAGAACCTCATCTTCAAAAGATTCTTCTTACCTCTACCTGGCAGGCACAGTAAGTTGAAATGCAGAGGCAGGAGAAGATTTGGTATTTATTTTGCTGATGGCTGTCAGGTTCCCCCTTCCACCTCTTGTTGTGCCATATTTACCGTTTTTTGTTGGGGCGGCCGCCATCTTGCCGGCGTCCTCCTGGCGCTCTGCGCCGGCGCGGACTGCGGGCGCGTCATTCCGGGTCCCCGCGCATGCGCAGTCCGGTAGCTACGTCTCGGGACATTTTCCGCGCATGCGCGGATCGGGACGCGTCATGCGCGGAGTAATTGCGCGCATGCGCGGGACGTTCTTCCGGGTTCGCGGTGACGTCATCGATGACGTCATTCGCCGCCTTTAAAAAGGCGCTGAATTTGATTTTCTTTACCTGTTGCAGGTTGCTTGGACTCCAGGGAGCTCTTACAGCATCTTTTGTTCCAGTTTTTCAGTGTTTTTCTCAACATCCAGTTTTCTGTTACTCAGGTATGGTTTTCTTTCTTAAAGGCACATCCCTTTTTTTTTTTTTTCTCACAAATTGAATTTTATGCTTTTTTGGGTATAAATTATTCAATTCCTTCCTATATCATGAACAGGGAAGATGGACAAGTCTTTTTCATCGGACTCTGAGGCATCCGTCCATAAACAAAGGTCACAATCCAAAGGTTATAGGTAAAGCCATCATTCTTTTTTTTTTTTTTTTTTTTTTTTTTTTATATACCAAACAAAAGAGTGCCTGGTCTAATTGTATTTCCCTATTATGACAGCTCTACGGGAATTAAAGCATCCAGAACTTCCAAAGGCAAGTCGCCTATGAAGAAAAGATGCGAAGCCTGCAGCAATAAACCGCTAGAAGGCAAACGTCTCTGCGCGGAATGCCTGTCTGCAGCCGCTGGCACTCCTACTACTGCCCCTACTCCGGATATGATAGAGTTTATCAAGCAGGCGGTCTTCCAGGGCATCACAGAGGCGGGGAAATCCCACAAGAGGCCCAGATTCGCGGAACCCTTGGGGTTCTCTCGGGAAGAATCCTCAGACGAGTCCATGGACTCCTACAGGGACGGGCTGTCCTCTTCAGAAGAAGAATCTTATGCCCCAGAATTCATGGAGCCTGCCCAGGTTGACCATTTGATTTCCAGAGTGCGCAAATCCTTGAGTCTCAAGGAAATAGCCTCGGAGCAACCCTCTACTTCCAGTAGATATTTTGCTGATCTGAAGAAAAAGAGAGCCACATTTCCAGCTCATGAAACAATCAAGGAGCTGATTGGAGACGAATGGTCTAAGACTCGTAAGAAACTGACATCCCAGGGCAGAGTTGCTCGTCTTTATCCTTTTGAAAGGAAAGACTCCTCCTGTTGGGATTCAGCTCCCAAGGTGGATGCGGCCGTAGTAAGACTGGCTAAACACACTACCCTTCCGGTTGACGACGCAGGTTCGTTTAGAGATCCTATGGATAAGAAAATGGATCTGAACCTCGCCAAGGCCTACGTGGCTGCAGGCACAGGCCTCCATCCAGCAGTCGCTCTCACTTCGGTTTCCAGAGCTTTAAAAATCTGGACGGAAAGTCTAGAGGCAGACATCCAAAGAGGCAGGAGCAGATCCAGTCTTCTGGAAAGTCTGAAAGATATCAAGCTTGCAGTAGACTTTACTTCTGATGCTTCGGTGGATCTGGTTAAAGCCTTTGCCAGAAATATGGCCCTTTCTGTCTCAGCCAGAAGGGCTTTATGGTTGAGGTCCTGGACAGCAGATACCTTTTCTAAATCTAGCTTATGTGCCTTACCTTTCCACGGCGACATGTTGTTTGGAAAAAACTTGGATGAATGTATTAAGAGAGCAGCCGAGGGCAAAAGAGCTTTTCTTCCGCAGGATCGCAAACCCAGAGGTTCCTTTCGATCCAGACGATATCCGGACTATTTTTCCTTTCGTGATGCCAGATCCTACAAGCCTGGAAGAGAGCATGGAAGATCCCAGCCTTGGAGAGGTGGACAGTCATCTTCCAGAGGCGGTAAAACTAGAGGCGCCTCGTTCCACAAGAACCCCAGATCTTTATGACTGGTCCCCTCCCCAGTCCGTAGGTGTGGGGGCACGTCTGTTACTCTTCCGAGACGTATGGGAACTATCCACCACAGACGTATGGGTGTTGGATATCATAAAAAGAGGATATCGATTAGAATTCTTCAGACCCCCTCCAGCTTGCTCCTTTCAAACGACCAAATGGCCAGGAGAAGCAGAAAAAAGACTGGCCTTAAAGGATTTTATCTCGACACTCCAGGAAGGAAATGTCATCGTTCCGGTTCCCCTGCGACAGCAAGGTCAGGGGTTTTACTCTCACCTGTTTCTCACCAGAAAAGCTTCAGGTGGTTGGAGACCTATCTTAGACCTAAGCAGACTAAATCATCATCTCCTCGTCCGGAAGTTCAAGATGGAGTCTATTCAATCCATCATAAAAGTCGTTTTTCCACACCAATGGATGATTTCTATCGACTTGGCAGACGCTTATTTCCACATCCCCATTGCTCTGGAACATCAGCAATTCCTTCGGTTTGCGGTGGAACAAGGGCATTTTCAATTCCGAGCCCTACCGTTCGGTCTCAGCACTGCTCCAAGAACATTCTCCAAAGTCTTGGTTGTTTTGATTGCAGAGCTCAGGAAAATGGGCATAGCCATTTACCATTACCTAGACGACATCCTCATCTTGGCAGAAGACACAGATACCCTTCAGACCCATGGGCAGGTTTGTCTACGTTTTCTACGCCGTCATGGTTGGATGATAAACAAGAACAAGAGCCAATTACAGCCGGCTCAGGAGATGAAATATTTGGGGGCCATATTCAACACCTTAACAGGCACAGTGAGTCTGTCTCCAGAAAGAGGTACGAAGTTGAGGAACAGAGTCAGAGACATGTTGGTATCCAATGTGACCTCAGCAGAAAGATGCATGAGCCTGTTAGGATCAATGTCCTCCACCATCGGACTGACAAGATGGGCCCAATGGAGGATGAGGATTTTCCAGAAGAATTTCATCCTGCAATTCAGAACGGGAAATCCGTTTCAGCCTATCAAGCTTCCCCCTCTGGTCCATCAATCTCTGATTTGGTGGTTACAGACGAAATACCTGTTCAGAGGGTTTCCATTAGGGAACATCACATGGACAGTCATTACCACGGACGCAAGCCAGTGGGGATGGGGAGCTCACCTACGCGATCAGTTTATCCAAGGGAAATGGTCTTTTCCGGTAACAGAGACTCCCTCCAACCAATTGGAGCTTCTGGCAGTTCTAAAAGCTCTGGAAATCCTCCTTCCCCTCATACGCTTCAAGTGGGTCAAGATCAGATCAGACAATTCCACTGTGGTTGCCTACATAAACCACCAAGGGGGAACACGGAGTCGGAGTTTGATGTCCATTATGAAGCCCCTGATGTCCTTCTCCCAGAAGCATCTTGCAGGCCTATCAGCAATTCATCTTCCGGGAATCCAGAATTCCATTGCGGATTACCTGAGCAGAGTGGAATTAGATCCGGGGGAATGGAGTCTGTCACACGAGGTGTTCGACGACATCACTCGAGTATGGGGCATGCCACAAGTCGACCTTATGGCTACACACAAGAACAAGAAGGTGAAGCGCTTCTTTTCGAATAGCATCGATCCCCAAGCATCAGGAAGGGATGCTCTTTCAATCGATTGGGAATTTCACCTGGGCTACGCATTTCCTCCTACACCCCTCATCTTTCCTCTTCTGAGACGATTGAGGCAGGAGAAGGTATCCATTATCCTCATAGCCCCCTGTTGGCCTCGCAGGCCTTGGTTTCCTCTATTGTTGAGCCTTTGCAGTGCAGAACCCTGGCGGCTTCCGAATGTTCCTTCCCTTCTACATCAGGGTCCTGTCCTCCACCCAGACCCTGCCTCCCTCAAGCTGATGGCATGGAGATTGAAAGGGAAAGGTTGAACGGCAAGGGATTTTCTCACGCTGTCATCGATACTCTACTGCAAGCAAGGAAACGCTCTACATCTTCCACATACTACAGAATCTGGGACGCCTTTTCCTCCTGGGCTTCTTCCAACCGCAGGAATATTCAGTCTATCTCCACCAAGGAGATCCTTGAATTTCTACAATCTGGTCTTGATAAGGGTCTGAGCTACTATACCCTGAAGGTACATATCTCCGCGCTTTCGGCCCTTACGGATCACAGATGGGCCTTGAACGCAGACGTGATCAGATTTATGGCTGCTGTGTTGAAAATCAAGCCTCCTATCAAGCCCTTCACCCCACCATGGGATCTTCCCTTGGTATTAAAAGCCCTGAGCGTTTCTCCTTTTGAACCTCTTGAAACCATCTCTCCTCAGTTGCTCACCATTAAGACGGTTCTATTGGTGGCCTTAGCCTCAGGTAGACGAGTATCTGAACTCCATGCCTTGTCTGCTAAAGAGCCCTTTACAGTTTTTCATAGGGACAGAGTTGTTTTACGGACTGTTCCCGAATTTCGCCCTAAAGTGGTGTCAGCTTTTCACATCAACGCGGAAATAGTACTCCCGGCTCTTCATTCCGAGTCTTCTACTGAGGATACTGAACCTCTGCCTTCTCCGTTGGATCTTGTTCGAGGTCTGTCTATCTATCTAAAGAGATCTTCAGCTTGGCGGACCTCTCAAAGTCTATTCGTCATCCCCAACGGCCCCAGAAGAGGGCTTCAAGCTTCTAAGATGACCATCAGTAGATGGATTGTTGCCGCCATCATTCAGGCTTACCAGGCTTCAGGGACGAGAGTTCCTGATGGTCTCAGGGCTCACTCCACGAGATCCCTGTCCTCATCTTGGGCAGCAGCTGCTAAATTGTCTCCTGATCTGATTTGCAAAGCAGCCACTTGGTCTTCTCCAAACACGTTTATAAGGCATTACCAGATTGACGTTAAAGCCGGCCATTCAGACTCTTTTGGCAAATCTGTCTTATCCGCAGTTAACTCTTCTTGATTGTTTCTATTGCACGTGTGATTTCTAATACACCAGCATTTAAAAGGATTCTTGAGTCTGTGGTTTTTCTTTTTCCCTCCCTGGGTTATTGCTTGGGTATTACCCATTGTAGTGCTGCCATGGATATGGCCAGGAACGATGAAAATTTATCCATACTTACCGTAATTTTCCTTTCCTGGTCATAAGCCATGGCAGCACTTAGATCCCGCCCTGGGATATTGCTGTTAACAAGACTAAGGGACCATTGGTGGGAGGGGTTACTTATACCCCTGAATTAATTCTGTTTCCTGTCTAATTAGGGATAGGGAGGAGCTAACCCATTGTAGTGCTGCCATGGCTTATGACCAGGAAAGGAAAATTACGGTAAGTATGGATACATTTTCATCTATAGTCACACATGCAGTTAGTCACATACACACCTACACACAAATATACAGTCACACATGCAGTCAGTCACATACACATACATACACAGAGAAACACACATATACAGTCACAAACACATACATACACACAAATATACAGTCACACATGCAGTTAGTCACATACACACCTACACACAAATATACAGTCACACATGCAGTCAGTCACATACACATACATACACAGAGAAACACACATATACAGTCACAAACACATACATACACACAAATATACAGTCACACATGCAGTCAGTCACATACACATACATACACACAGAAACACACATATGCAGTTACATGTGCAGTCAGTCACATACATAGACACACTATAGCAGTCATTTTATTTTTAAGGGGGGGGGGGTTCTTCAGTTCCTACTGTGGATGACATACACAGAATGACACTCGTACAGATATAAACAGTGACACACACACAGGTACATAGGGGCACACACTGACACACATGCAGACAAACAGATACACATACAGACACGCATGCAGATACATGGGTATCTGTTTGTATGTATCTGAATGTTTGTCATTAACATGTGTATCTCTTTGTCTGCATGGGTATCTGTTTGTATGTGTATCTGAATGTTTACCATTAAGATACACATGACAAACATTCAGATACACATACAAACAAATACCTATGCAAACAAAGAGATACACATGTTAATGACAAACATTCAGATACACATACAGACCCACATGCAGACACACACACACACACACACAGTCATACCACACACAGACACACACACACACATACACACACACACACACAGACAGACACACACACACACAAACTGTTAAAAAAATTGTCCCCCTCCTACCTATTAGGTGCAGGAGGGTGACTTCCCTGGGGTCTAGTGGTTGCCTCCCCGGCGGTCTCCTCCCGCACAGCGCTTTGTTAGCTGGGATGAAGTGATAGCTTCCTCCCAGCTCTTATATCATCACTGGGGACTGGTTGCGCTCTTAAAGCGCAACAGTGCGGACCGGGCCCCAGGAAATCTATTGAGTAGTGCCGGCACTGGAGGGAGAACCCCCCCAACGGGGTTTTGTTTTTATTAAGCTAATCTGCGCAACAGTGTTTTCGTTTTTTTAAAACACGGCGGCCCCCCCTTCTGGCACGGGCCCTCGAGCAGTGCCGGAATGGTCAGTCTGCCCCTGGAAAGAGCACACGTACACACATAAATACACACAGTCACCCTTACACACATACATTTACAGACACCCTTTTACACAGTCACACACACAGCCACCTTTACACACACACTGTCACACTCACATAAATACACACACACAGCCACCTTTACACACTTACTCAGGATACACTTACACACACACTCATGTACACACACTTGCACAGACAGTAACACACACATACTTATATACATTGACACACACACTTATACAAACACACCCTGTACACACTTATTTTTAACCCCCCACCCAAACTTATGCTGTCCCCCTCCCTGCTTAATACCTTTATGTGCAGGGAGGAGGACGTTCTCGATGGTGTCTGCAGAGGATGACACCGGCATCTAGTTTCTTCTGCCAGATGTCCGCTGACATCCGGCAGAAGAAACTAGATGCCCGTGGACCATCCTCCTTTCTGCAGCCAATCAGAGCGCGACGGGGGCAGAGCTTACACCCGTCGCGCTGTGCTTGGTGTGATAGGGAGGTGTGGTTACCTGCGGCTCGCACCTTCTTGTCACACTAAGCACAGCGTGAAGGGTGCAAGCTCCGCTTCCGTCGCGCTCTGTGATTGTGGCGCCTCTCCTCTCGTGCGCCTGGGTGCAGTGCACCCCATGCAACCGCTTAGGATCGGCCCTGTTGGGAACTGAATTTAGCGCTATACAATACACCCCGATGTGTCCTACTGAATAGGGTCGCAAAAGAGCCAGCCAAATGGCTCCCAGCTCCCCTGTTACACATATGAGGGGTTAAAGGCATGTAGTCCTGACCACCAGCTATAGGAAATGTGGCCAGGAGCTGGGCAAGTGTGAGCCTATGACTAAGCGTCACATGTGGGCGCATAATGTGTTAGGTGTTCTCCGTGTTCCAGCCAGAAGGTTATTCTCCCAGCTTGCAACCTTCATGTTATTGGATTAAATGATTTATCATACACAGTGAGTCCAGAGTTTTATTTTGTGGTGACCTGAGGACTGCAAAAACATCTTTATTCTCCTGGTCTATCATCATACTGTGGAAGCACAAGCCACCTGGGCCGATATAAATAGCATCATACAGTGGAAGCATAAGCCACCTGGGCCGGACCAGAATTGAGGCATATTGAGTAGCTTGGTGATTTTCAACCTTTTTCATCTCAAGACACAGTAAGCCAGGCACTAAATGGTTGAGGCACACCATCATTTTTTACATTTTAAAACTATATATATGATACTTTCAAAAATAGATTGTATTCAAATATAAAAATGAGTAAAAATAAAAAGCCATGCTTACCTAAGAACATCAGTGGGAAACCTGTGCTTGCTTTAGCTGCGATATTTGCTTTCATAATTTACCCCCAGAGGCCATATTTGCACTCAGAATTTACCTCCAGCAGTCAGATTTGATCCCTGACAAGACCTCCTTTTTTCACTGAGCTCCAGGCTCTCATGTGACACCTGGCACTCAGCTTATTCATTAGCGTGGTGCGAGGATGAGCAAACAGTCTGTGCCAATGTCCTTACACACAGACACCCTTACACATAGACGCACACTGACATACATACACTCTTATACACACACAAACACCCTTACATACAGACCCCTTACACATATATGCACAAACACCCTTATACCCACACACACACACACGCATACACCTTTACACACACACAGGCACCCTTACACACGTTTCTTTTCTTTAATTTTTTTTTACCCCCAAAAAATGATATGCCATTTTCAGGCACACAAAATGGAAGACTCGGGTCCCAGTCACCTGTTTGGAGAATTTGTCAAAATTCTAGGAACAAGTTCCCTAACTAGGTCCTCCTTGCTGATCCCATGCAAAACTGAGGGTCTCTCTCTGCTCTAGCAGCGAGTGACCCTCACATTCAGCAGTCGAAGTGAGACGAGCCCCGCTGCGCACGCTGACAGGGTCAACCAGGAAGTGGTGTGTCAGGGTTGAGGTTTTTGGAGCATAGAGCAGGGGATGCTAGTAACGCTTAACAGGTGGTCCACAGGTGTATATAGGTAGAGCACCCTGGTAAGGATAGAAGCACGAGAGTGCCACAAAAGTAATAAAAGATCAATCCAAAAAGCAAAGTCAGGAATAGTCCAATAGATCAGGGCAGGCAGCGGTCAAGAGTAGTAGAATAACCAGGTAACAGGACATCCAATAGAGGGGGATGGGACTCTTCATCACGGCTGCTTCCACGCAGCCGCTACACCGCCGAATCTACACAGCAAGACAGATCGTCGATGGAGATTTCATCGCGGGACATTTAATTGCTAAAGGTAAGTATTTTAGCTATTTTACTTTGGTTAGAATTAGGGTTTAGGGGGTTAGAATTAGGGTTTAGGGGGTTAATTTTAGTATTAGGGCTCTGGGGTTAGTATTAGGGTTAGTATTAGGGTTTAGGGGGTTAATTTTAGTATTAGGGCTCTGGGGTTAGTATTAGGGTTAGTATTAGGGTTTAGGGGGTTTATTTTAGTATTAGGGCTCGGGAGTAAGTATTAGGGCTCGGGGGTTAGTATTAGGGTTAGTATTAGGGTTTATGGGGTGAATTTTAGTATTAGGGCTCGGGGGTTAGTATTAGGGGTCGGGGGTTAGTATTAGGGTTAGTATTAGGGTTTATGGGGTTAATTTTAGTGTTAGTATTGGGGTTTAGTGTTTAGTGTTAGTATTGGGGTTTGGGAATCATTTATTAGGGGGGGTTATTTTCTTTTTACTTGTACATTTGTAAGAGCTGACAGTTCAGCGCTGAACTGTCAGCTCTTACATAGCCGCGGCCGCGATGTAACGGCCACGTTATTCTTCATTGCTGACAGTTCAGCATTCTAACTGCCACGCTGAACTGTCAGCGATGAAGATGCGGCGCGGAAGTGTCCTAGACCCCCAATAGAGATACTGTAACACAGCAAGAAAGGGATAACTGGAAACTGGAGTCCAAGGACAAACAGGAACCAAAGCTCTGGAACACAGGAGGACTGTGGTAACAGTCTGAGTGAATTTTTTAGTGCTTTGTGTTTCCACTCCTCCCCTCTGTTGGACAAGCCTCTCACCGGATTGGATGTCAGAGGGGTGTGCTTCTATGGCACATACCTTTCTGTCTCTTTGCCTGGAGACTATAGGAGCTTTGGTGATGGGGAGACAGTTTACCTCCCCCCTAGAGGTGCAAATAAACCCCCCTTGATTGGGGTAAACTCTGAATGATGTATCTTGGGTTTGTGGAAACTTTAGGCCCATGTTTCGGCCTACTGCGCTACCGTGATCGCGGATAGAAGGTATTACTACAGGCCCTGGCTTCGGCCTACACTGCGATCACGGAGGAACTGTAACACTGGATGGAGGTATGGGAACACTGGGATTGCAGGTAAGGATAAGAGGGGCATGACAGGCTGTGTTTCAGATGTGAGAAACAGCAGATAGTAAACCTGATAGCACCACCTCTCTTGGCAGTGAGTTCCATTACTTTATTGTCCATACCATAAAGAATCCCTTCCTTTGCCGTCTATGAAATCTTTGCTCTTCCAGTCTCAAGGGGTGACCTCTTGTTCTTTGTACATTTCTGTTAATGAACAGGTCACTATAGAGCTCTTTATATTGGCCCTGCACATATTTATATAATGTTATCATATCCCCTCTGAGACTCCTTTTTTCTAACATATCTAAATGCAATGTCGTAAGTCTCTCTTCATAACTAAGACCCTCCAACCCCCTTATACATTTTTTGCTCTTTTTCTAGTTCCATAATATAATTTTTAAAGACTGGTGCCCAGAATTGTACTGCAAATGCAAGGAGCGGTCTTACCTTTGACTTGTAAAGAGGCAAGATGGTATCCTCCTCCCGTGAATCTATACCTCTTTTTATACATGCCAATATCTTATTGGCCGTTGCAGCTGCTGACTGGCAGTGTTGCCAAGTCTGTTATTTACAATTATTCCTAAATCCTTTTCATTAGTAGTTTTTCCCACGGAAATACCATTTAAAGTATATAATGCTTTGTTATTATTTTTCCCATAATGTATAACTTTACATTTGTCTATAATGAACCTCTTTTGCCACTTAATTGCCCAGTCCCCCACTCTGTCCAAATCTTCCTGTAAAGAGCAAAAACTAAAAGTTAATCTGTATTACCTTACCTAAATTTGTGTCATCAGCATACACTGAGACATGGCTCTCAACACAACTTGGGAGATCATTAATAAACAAATTAAATAGAAGAGGGAATAAAACAGACCCCTGAGGTATTCTTCTTAATACCTGGTCCAAACTGAGGATTTTCCATTTAAAACAACCCTCTGCATTCTATCTTTTA
The DNA here is from genome assembly GCA_036172795.1 of Pelodytes ibericus. NCBI lineage: Eukaryota > Metazoa > Chordata > Amphibia > Anura > Pelodytidae > Pelodytes > Pelodytes ibericus. The sequence continues at coordinate 141,533,758 of CM069857.1, read as the reverse complement.
GCCAATTTTCAATCCAAACACCGTATTTGCTCGTTTTTTTCCTAAAGGAATATCCAAAGTATGGGGGGGTCGTCTTATAATCAGGGTCATCTTATATTCGAGCAAATACGGTACATACATATGCCCCCCAAACCTGTTTCCCCCAATTTGTAGAGTAACCCTTTGTGTGGAACTGTATCAAATGGTTTAGAAAAGTCTAAACAGATCACATCAACTGCCACACCTAGATCTATATTTTTACTGACTTCTTCATAGAATGTTATTAAGTTTGTTTGACAAGACCTGTCTTTCACAAAACCATGTTGACTTTAAATATTGGAATGACATCCGCCTTTTTCCAGTCTGTTGGCACTATAACTGAACTGAAAGAATCCCTAAAGATCAAAAATAGTAGTCTGGTCAGAATTAGGCTTAACTCTCTAAGGACTCTTGGGTGTATACCAGAGGCCGGGCTCAGAGGTGCGGCCCGCGTGAGATAGCAGCGGTAGCCGCACCTCCATCTTGATGGTCGCATAGTCGGAACAAACAATGGCTGTGAGGGAGGGAGGAGAAACAAACGCTCGGATGGTCGTGGGAGGGACTGGAGGAGAAACACGCTGGGATGGTGGGTGGGAGGGAGGAGTATCAAACGCTGGGATGGTCGGTGGGAGGCACTGGAGGAGAAACACGCTGGGATGGTGGGTGGGAGGGAGGAGTATCAAACGCTGGGATGGCCGGTGGGAGACATTGGAGGAGAAACATGCTGGGATGGTGGGTGGGAGGGAGGAGTATCAAACGCTGGGATGGTCGGTGGGAGGCACTGGAGGAGAAACAAACGCTGGGATGGTGGGTGGGAGGGAGGAGAAACAAATGGTGGGTGGGATGATGGGAGGAGAAACAAACGCTGGGATGGTGGGTGGGAGGAGTAACAAACGCTGACAGGGATATACAGAGTGCAGCTAGCAAAGCCCAATGGAAGTAAAGTGCACATAATCCCTCCTCTACACTGCGCATGCGTTGTAGAAGTGCACCAGCAGCGTGAACATCACGCTGAGTAAAGGCTTAAAGGAGCAGTCCCGTCTGAACCCCTTAGCTCCGTTGTTTTTTTTAAAGTGGTTGTGCAGCCAATTCTCAGTGTGCCAATAAAGTGTACCAATACCCACAGTGTGCTCCAGCTTGCCTGATATACCCAGTGTGCTCCAGCCTGCCTGCTATACCCACTGTGTTCTCCAGCCTGCCTGCTATGCCCACTGTGTGCTCCAGCCTGCCTGCAATACCCACTGTGTGCTCTAGCCTGCCTGCTATACCCACTGTGTGCTCCAGCCTACCTGCTATACCCACTGTGTGCTCCAGCCTGCCTGCTATACCCACTGTGTGCTCCAGCCTGCCTGCTAAACCCACTGTGTGCTCCAGCCTGCCTGCTATACCTACAGTGTGCTGCATGCAATCCAGCCCAAACTTGTGAGTTACTACTATGCAGCTCTTTTATGAACATTGCATATAATTATTAATTGTACTGTTGCGGGGCTCTGTGATACACACACTACATATAGTTGTTCATTGTACCGTTTCAGGGTTCTGGGATACTCATTTGGCACATTATTGTGAATTTTATTGCTGTGGAGTCTGTGATATGCTCACATTCTGCACATTACTTTGCGTTTTATTGCTGTGGAGTATGTGATACACTCGCACACTGCACATTACTGGAAGTTTTATTGCTGTGGAGTCTGTGATATACGCACATTACTGGGCGTTTTATTGCTGTGGAGCTCTGACACCAAACATTGCCATGAGAAAGCATTTCCTGTAACTGCCGTAAATGGTAAATCTTTCTTTCTTGCACAAGTTGCAACCTTCCAGAATTTTCTTGTCAAGCCCTGACAATGGATAAATGGCTTAAAAAATCACAACCACAGGACTCCCGCATGACTGAGGAAAGTGCCAGTAGTAGCAACGAGCCACCAAAAACAAAGACACGAGCATTGGAAGTGGAAAATCGTAAGATCAAAGAAGACTGGGAAATTGAATTTTTTGTGACTGAAAAGGATTCCAAACCACTTTGTCTGCTTTGCAACAAAACTCTTGGTATTGATAAAAAAAAACAATGTGAAACGTCATTATGACACAACTCACGCTGAAATGGAGAAGAGATTTCCACCCAAATCTGAGAAGAGAAAGCAGCAGTTAGAAAAGGTTAAAAGGGAACTGAATGCACAGACAGAGCGAATGAGAAAATTCATAGGTGAAGGTGACATGATTCAAATTGCTACACTCAGATGTGCTTGGCTTTTGGCAAGGCGTAAGAAATCTTTTGCAGATGCAGAGATGTTGAAAGAAACTCTGCTAACAGCAATGGAAGCGCTAACTTTTGACTTTGCAGAAAAAGAAAGAGAAAAACTGACTAAAAGGATCAAAATGATGCTGTTAAGCCGACAAACGACAGCTAGAAGAATTGTAAATTTGGAGAAGAATATTGAAGATCAACCGAAAAAAGAGCTGCAGTCCTGTCTTTCATTTAGTATTGCACTTTATGAATCCACCGATATTAGAGACACTGCACAGCTGTGCATTTGGATAAGACAGGTCACTGAAAATGTTCAAGTTAAAGAAGAACTACTAGCCTTGTCCCCAATTAATGACCGAACACGAGGATGTGATATACTTCAAGCTGCCAGTAAGGAGTTTGAGAAATTTGAATTAAACATGCAAAAACTGATGTCACTTGCCACAGATGGGGCACCTTCAATGAAAGGTAAATATGAAAATAGAAAAATAGTGGGTAGGGAACTACTAGTCACTGGAAGGGCTATATAGAAGGTACAGGTGCAAACAAAGTACTGCTTATACGCTCTCTCCTAAAGGGCATATATGAGAAACAACAAAATATACAAAAAAAGCAGACATTCACAGAGTATATAATAAATATCAATTTTTTGTGAGTAAGGTAATATACTGACGATCAGATACAATATATATGGGAGATCGAAAGAGATAATTCGGCGCAGGGTAATAGAGAGAAACACAAAGTGGCAAAAAATGCTGTGGGAAAAAAATATAAATATATAAGAGCCGGAGGGAAAAAAAATGTTAATGTGGAGAAAAAAATAGGCAAAAGCATAAAAAATAGTAAATACAGAAAAAAAGGGGGATATGGGAAAAAAGGATAATGGTGGAAAGCACAGGGGATGACCGCAAAAAATGCCTGAATTGCTGGCTTACCACATATACCAGAAAATGGGGGGGAAAAAGATATGAGAAAAGTGTGGAAGAACAAGGGTTAATCCACAATAGGTGCCTCTTGCAATATGAGTAATGTAAGGACCTGCATCACATAGTATGTCTCCAGATAAAGAAAACAATGGAGGAGGATGGGACAAAATCCAGTATAAGGAAAAAAATAATAATGATGATGAAAAAATAATAACAACAAGTAAAAAACAGGTATACAGGGAGTGCAGAATTATTAGGCAAATGAGTATTTTGACCACATCATCCTCTTTATGCATGTTGTCTTACTCCAAGCTGTATAGGCTCGAAAGCCTACTACCAATTAAGCATATTAGGTGATGTGCATCTCTGTAATGAGAAGGGGTGTGGTCTAATGACATCAACACCCTATTTCAGGTGTGCATAATTATTAGGCAACTTCCTTTCCTTTGGGAAAATGGGTCAAAAGAAGGACTTGACAGGCTCAGAAAAGTCAAAAATAGTGAGATATCTTGCAGAGGGATGCAGCACTCTTAAAATTGCAAAGCTTCTGAAGCGTGATCATCGAACAATCAAGCGTTTCATTCAAAATAGTCAACAGGGTCGCAAGAAGCGTGTGGAAAAACCAAGGCGCAAAATAACTGCCCATGAACTGAGAAAAGTCAAGCGTGCAGCTGCCACGATGCCACTTGCCACCAGTTTGGCCATATTTCAGAGCTGCAACATCACTGGAGTGCCCAAAAGCACAAGGTGTGCAATACTCAGAGACATGGCCAAGGTAAGAAAGGCTGAAAGACGACCACCACTGAACAAGAAACACAAGCTGAAACATCAAGACTGGGCCAAGAAATATCTCAAGACTGATTTTTCTAAGGTTTTATGGACTGATGAAAGGAGAGTGAGTCTTGATGGGCCAGATGGATGGGCCCGTGGCTGGATTGGTAAAGGGCAGAGAGCTCCAGTCCGACAAGGTGGAGGTGGAGTACTGGTTTGGGCTGGTATCATCAAAGATGAGCTTGTGGGGCCTTTTCGGGTTGAGGATGGAGTCAAGCTCAACTCCCAGTCCTACTGCCAGTTCCTGGAAGACACCTTCTTCAAGCAGTGGTACAGGAAGAAGTCTGCATCCTTCAAGAAAAACATGATTTTCATGCAGGACAATGCTCCATCACACGTGTCCAAGTACTCCACAGCGTGGCTGGCAAGAAAGGGTATAAAAGAAGAAAATCTAATGACATGGCCTCCTTGTTCACCTGATCTGAACCCCATCTGAACCCCATTGAGAACCTGTGGTCCATCATCAAATGTGAGATTTACAAGGAGGGAAAACAGTACACCTCTCTGAACAGTGTCTGGGAGGCTGTGGTTGCTGCTGCACGCAATGTTGATGGTGAACAGATCAAAACATTGACAGAATCCATGGATGGCAGGCTTTTGAGTGTCCTTGCAAAGAAAGGTGGCTATATTGGTCACTGATTTGTTTTTTTTTTGAATGTCAGAAATGTATATTTGTGAATGTTGAGATGTTATATTGGTTTCACTGGTAAAAATAAATGATTAAAATGGGTATATATTTGTTTTTTGTTAAGTTGCCTAATAATTATGCACAGTAATAGTCACCTGCACACACAGATATCCCCCTAAAATAGCTAAAACTAAAAACAAACTAAAAACTAAGGAGATGATAGGTCAGAGCACAAGGCTAGACTTAGGCAATTGCCTCACCCAGTCCAGATGGAGTTATCCTCATAGGAGTTCAGGCGTTCAGGAATAGGGTGAATGGAAGTCAACAGGGGTCTTTAGTAGAAAAAAGTGGTATACAGGATGCAGGTGAAGTCCATAAACTGTTTAACAGCAGAGGTCTGGAGTGTATGGCATGGGCGACGCGTTCGGAGAGGCAGTCTCCTTCAAGTGGCCAAGGAGACTGCCTCTCTGAACGCGTCGCCCGGAAATTTCGACGTATGTTGCCAAGCTGTGGGCAATGTTTGGGTCAACTTGCCTCTGTGAAAGCACATTCTCATTTATGAAGCTGCTCAAATCCAAGCTGAGGGCCACGTTAAGTGATGTCAATTTGGAGTCTGAAATAAGATGTGCCCTGACTAAATACACTCCAGAGTTTTCAAAAATTATTCAGTCTGTTAGTTACCAATACTCTCATTAGATTTTGTAACCTTATTGTGCAGTTATAATTGGCTAAACTTGTTTCAAATGGTTTGTGGACTGACATTTTTTAAAGTTATTTTGTAATGTTGTATAAGTTATTTTGCATAATTTCGATAAAATAATATCTTATCTGATTAATAAAAGTTGATCTAAAAACAGTTTGTTGACTGATTTTACATTATTGCCAAATTAACCCCGTATTAATATGCATTACAAAGCTAAAATGCAATATTTTCTCAGTGAAAAATTAAGTGCTGCCCACACACACACACATTTCTGATGAAGTGGCCCTCTTCAGAGTAAAAACTTGGAGATCCCTGGTGTATACCATCTGGTCCTGGGGCATTGTTTATCTTAACAGAGTTTAATTGCTTAAGCACATTTTCCTTTGTCAGCCAATCCCATGTTTGCAGTGACTGTTCGGTAACTTCCAGTAGCAGGGGCTCATCCATTGGTTCTTCCAAAGTATAAACAGAGGGAAAAAAATATTTAAAATGTCTGCTTTCTCTCTGTCCTCACTAACCAAATTTCCCATTTGGGATAACAAGGGCCCAACATTTTCTGCCTATATCTTTTTTCCATTAATATATACTCAAAACATTTTTTGGCATTCCCAAATACTACCTAGCAGCACAGATCTCCCAGATAGCGGCGTGGCATGCACCAGTTTCTCAGGTTCGCTGGGCAGATCTAGAAAATGATCTAGTACATCCAGATATTTTATCAAACTACCGTATTTGCTCTTACATTCAAGGTCGTCTTATAATCTGACCTCAAATTGAGGTCAGATTATAAGACTGGGATCCAGGTCCCCCGCAGAGCTGCAGGGGACCTGGATCCCCCTCTCTAACAGCAGGGGAATGTCTGCGCGATGAGCGCAGACCTCCCCTGCTGCCGCCCGGCACGACCGCCGGGACTTCTATGATGAAGCTTGGTACTTCCGGCTTCGTCATAAAAGTCCCGGCGGTCGTGCCGGGCGGCAGCAGGGGAGGTCTGCGCTCATCGTGCAGACATCCTCCGCTGCCCCGCTAGCCACCAGGGAGAATCGGGCAGCTGTCTGTCATAATAGATTGCCGTGTCGGGCAGCATGGAGGATGTCTGCAGGTATCGTGCAGACATCCCCCGGCTGCCCCCACTAGCCACCAGGGAAAGAAACCAGGGGAGGGAGGGGAGGAGACACAGGGGGGGGGGGAGACACAGACAAGGGGGGGGGGAGACAGACAGACAAGGGGAGGGAGGGGGAGACACAGACAAGGGAAGGGAGGGAGGGGGAAGAGAGAAAAGGGGAGGGGGACAGAGAGAAAAGGGGAGGGGGGATAGATAGAGACAAGGGGGGATAGAGAGAGAAAAAGGGGAGGGGGGATAGAGAGAGACAAGGGGAGGGGGGATAGAGATAGACAAGGGGAGGGGGAAGAGATGAGGGAGGTGGAGAGAGAGAGAGAGAAGTTTGGGGGGAAGAGAGAGACAACGCTGGGGGGGAGAGAGACAGCTGGGGGAGGGGGAGAGAGGCCGCATTGGCACATAAAAGGAAATAAAAACAAGAAATGCATTTGTATAATATACATTTTTTATTAAATATTAAAAAGCAATTTACATATATACAAGTTAAACTTTTTTTCCTATAGGGTAGTCTTATATTCAGGCTTTTAGTTTTTTTCCTAAAGGAATATACAAAGTTTGGGGGATCGTCTTATAATCAGGGTCGTCTTATAATCGAGCAAATACAGTATATCTGGCTACCTAGATCTCATAGACCCCTCCTAAAAACGCTCTGCCCATTGATTCTGAACTCTTTGAGGATATGGGATCATAACGCAAATAAATCCTCACTCACCAACAAAGAGTCCCCTCTTACCCCAATATATAGGAACCGCAAATTCACACAGGAATGAACCCATTCATTTTTTATAAATACGATCAGGGCGACATCTCCAGGGTCTCAGACCTCTATTGCGACCGCATGATTAAAACCTTCCAAGACCTCCAAACCAAACTATCTTTAACCACATCAGACTATTTTAGGTATATCCAACTTCAAGATTTTGCTAGCTCCCCATATACCAAAACTGCAGCCCTCTCCCCACCCACCTGGTTTGAAAGACTGTGGCTACACTCTCCAAGGAAAAAGGGCACTGTTTCACTCCAATACAACGAACTAACAACTACACATACGGGCCCACAACTCTCCTATATCGCGGCATGGGAAGCAGATGTGGGACACCCGATAGAGAGGGCATACACTTCTAAAATCTCGATTTGTACCATCCACAGAGAGCAAGCTCACAAGACTCTCATGAGATGGTACACCACCCCAGTCAGATTAGCTAAGATGTGGGTGCTCCCCCTTCCATCTTGTTGGAAGAAGTGTGGAAGCCAGGGCACATATTATGACACCTGGTGGACGTGCCCCCAGGTTCAATCCTTCTGGAAAAAGGTCCACCACCTAGTATCTCAGGTCCTTGACAAACCTATAACCCTGGACCCCCTGACCTTTATGTTATCAAAACCACAGGACACACTGACTAGACGCGAGAACTCCTTGGTTGCTAGGGTCCCTCTAGCAGCCTGGAGAGCACTGGCACAGCTCTGGAACCAGCCGACGGTTCCTGCACTGCCAATAGTAACTCAGATGGAGGAGGAGGTCATGGATATGGACCAACTAACTGATTATGTCCACGATTCCGCTGACACACACCACAAACTTTGGCTACCTTGGACGACATATTTCCCTAGATGAGGGAGGACATCATTGACACCCCCGCCCTGAAACCTGACCCCACAATCTTCTACCCTAACTTTTCCTTTTTTTTAAAAAATCTTTCTGCTAAATCAGTTGAGTGATTCGCTATTTGTTAAGTTGTCTATATATTTGTTACTATGTTCCTTAAGGTCACTTTACCTGACCCGATGTAACAAATGTTGAGGTACGGAATCTGCCTCCAGATTTTTCTGTTATGAAAACTGAGTACATGGCGTTATGTTCGAGAAATGTTATATAATCCAATCTTATTTACTTATCACAATTTACAAATCTGACAGCCGGTCCATCATAATAGACGGAAGTGTTGGGCAGCATGGAGGATGTCCAAATCTCCTGGTGGCTAGTGGGGGCAGCCGGAGGATGTCTGCACTATACACGCAGACATCCTCTGCTGCTGCCCAGCACTTCCGCCGGGACTTTTATGATGAAGCCAGAAGGACCCGGCTTCATCATAGAAGTCCCGGCGGTCATGCCGGGCAGCACCGGAGGATGTCTGCGCGCATCGCACAGACATCCACCGGCTGTTAGCGAGGGGGATCCAGGTCCCCTGCAGCTCTCGGGAGGACCTGGGTCCCTGTTTTATAGTCTGACCTCATATTTTATTCGAGCAAATACACTACATCTTGCTTTTGCTTATGGTCTGGGTCATGTTAACATGATGCATTTAAGAACAGGTTCTTTTTTTGTAAATTGTAAATCACAATGTGAAAGTCCTTAACTCACAACAAAAAAGACAACAAGCAATCCAAAATTATATTATGTTGCGAGCTGACATCATCCTACCGCAGGAAACCCACCTGACCAACAAATACATTCTTAAATTTTGGGACAAACACTCCAAGTCGCACAAGTCACAAGTCACGAGATATATCCAAAAGATAAGAAAAACAGGGGTCTCAATCCTGATTAGAAACTCTCTCAACTTCCTTCTACACACCCAACTTGCCCATAAGGTAGGAAGGTACCTTTTGCTCACACTAGATAACAAACCCATATCCTTACTAAATGTTTATGCCCCCTGCACCCAAGAATTTTACACAAAACTGACAGACCTTCTGGGCCCACTAATTAAAAAAGTGAACCCAGCGCTGCAATCACAACTCTAGCAGCACTTAGGCAGTGTATCCCTAAACCACACAAAAACAGACAATATATACAAATAAAGAACAATAAGTGCGCTTGGAGCAAACTGTGATAAAAAAATATATGTGATAAACACAATAAATATATATATATAACACCTTATAGGTGACAATGTGAAATAATATCCTGAGGAATCAGGAGGAAGCTTTGATCCCCCTCAAGGGGATGCACTCACAGGATGGCTGGATAATAGTTGCACTTCAAGGGTAAGGTACAAAACGACACCTTATATATTTATTGTGTTTATCACATATATTTTTTTATCACAGTTTGCTCCAAGCGCACTTATTGTTCTTTATTTGTATATATCTTCTGGGCCCACTAACTAACTAACATGACCACTATAGGGGCCGGAAACATCAACACTATTTGTGACCCATACATGGACCGCAAAGGCCTAATCGTGACATGCCCTTCCCATCACAACATTCACCATTTCAAAATCTTTGCAGCACTTACTGACACATGGAGAGCCCTGCACCCAAAGTCTAAAGACTTCCCTTTGTTCTCACATGCCCACGCCACGTGTCTCCCAGATACCCTCAGGAAGCCACCTTTCATGTACTTCCTAAGGTACACAATAACATGCTGAATCCATGTCAGGTTTTCTCTGCTGGTTTAAATAGAAACCCTAAGAGAAGTGCAACGGATAATGTCAGAAAGAACTTGGACATCTTAATCCTTGAAAAAAAAAGGGGGGGGTCCATGCTGACCCTGTCACTGGATGCCGAGAAGGCGTTTGACAGGGTCAGCTGGACCTACCTGTATGAAACCCTAACAGCCTTTGGATTCGAAGGCTCCTACCTTAAAGCAATTTGGGCATTATATACAAAACCAAGTGCCAGAATAAACGGTTCTGGCATTACAACTGAATGGTTTGAGATTTACAACGGGACACGGCAGGGCTGCCCATTGGCTCCCTTGTTGTATGTCCTATCCCTCGAACCTCTAGCCCAGAATTAGGAACAATAGAAGTATCCAGGGCGTAGAAAATGTTAAGGAGGAATTTAAAATCTCCCTCTTCGCGGACGACATTATACTCACATTGAAGAACCCTACGGGATCCGTGAAGTCCCTGATGAGGGAGATTGATTCCTTTTCCAATATCTCATATTACAAATTAAATCTGGGGAAGTGTCAGGCCTTGGAATGCTGTATTGACCAGAAAGAACTGGAATATTTAAAAAAGACATATGGATTCACATGGAAAGCAGAGTCGTTAAACTACCTGGGAATCCAGATCTCAAGTGACCCAAAAAAACTTATAGCTCTTAACTACCAACCACTGCTCTCTGACTTTGCCAATACATCGAATGAGTGGAGACCATTATATGTCTCTTGGCTGGGGAGAATTAATGTACTAAATTATTATGTCCTTCCTCGCCTCTATTTTATGTTAAGATCTATCCCACTTAGTGTAGACCTTAAAATTCTTAAACAATTTCAATCAAAGTTTAACAAATTTATTTGGCAAAACAGGAGGGCAAAAGTATCGCTAGCAGTAATATCTAGAAAACAGGAACAGGGGGGACTGAGAGCGCCACACTTAATTAGGATATACGACGCTGCAATGTTAGCAAATATGGCCAAATGGACACATTTGGACCCGTTAAAAGGTAAGTGGATCCTATTGGAGCAAAGAGGCCTTAGTATTACTGAAAACCTGTTCTGGAATGCAAGAAGTAAAAAACAGATAAACAGCCCAGTAGCGGAAGATCTCTGCTCCTATTGGAAAAAAGTAAGAAAGAAATATTTTCAGATAATAAGGTGGTACCATTTGTGGAGTTGGTGTCCAGGTATGGTCTCCAAGTGAAAGAGCGCTATACATATTTTAGGATTAAAAACTTCGTAGAAAAGGGATTCACTTTAGGATCTCATAAAGACAACCCTGATATGGAAGATTTCTTAAAATCGAGATGGGGAAAATAATGGGGGAAAAGAGCTTTTAGTGCAATATCTTTGGATTCCACATTTGGAGACCTTCCTCCGATAAGAAAGTGGCAGAGTGATCTGGGAGTCACATTTGAAGATAAGGAGTGGGCCCAAGCTATTGGAATAACTAAAACCACTGTGCACTCATTAAATTTAGTGGAGCTCTTTTACAAGGTACTATATAGATGGCACATGTCACCTGAATTGTTAAAAAAATGCTATCAATATATGGATGGCCGTTGTTGGAGATGTGGGTAAACATCCGGCGTCAGTTTTTTTTTTTTTTTTTTCGGCCGTCGCATCCATCGGATGCGGCTTGCCGGAAAAAAGCGTTCACAAGCGCAATGCGCTGTGAACGCGGCAGCAGGGGCTGGGGGCCCACGGGACAGCTGCCTTGGGGCCCCCCAGGAGTAAATGGGCCCAGGGCAGCTGCCCCGTTTGCCCCGCGTTAAAGACGGCCCTGGCGGCCACGCGGCCGCATAGGGCTAGTGCGCCCCCCCAGATATTGCGCCCGGTGCGGCCGGCCCCCCCTGCACCCCCCACGCTACGCCACTGCCTGTAGTGACAGGATTTCCCTTCTGTCAAAAGGAATATGTTGTGCTCATTATGTGTCTGGATCTTAATGTGGGCTGTGTAATTAGGTTTACTCATTACATGTGAATTCCTATTTGGTTTGCAGTCTGGAAGTACATCTGGGGAAGAACCAAATATGGTCATTACAGTGTAAGGGTCCAATGTATTCCTAGACCCAGGTAATTGGAGGACCTAGTGGAGAACTATGCTTAGTTGTGTGTATATAAGTCTGTGCTATTTGACAAATAAATGTTGTTCATTCTTGCTGTACCTAACTGCTAGTGGTCCTATCTGTTATTTGGGTACAAAGAGCAGAGTTCCAGGAAAGGGCTTGAATCGGGGACTAAGGAGGTGATTTCCTACAACTGGCAGAGGTGCTACTAATCTTGGGTAGCTGTCCAGTTACACCTTATATTAAATATTTTACCTAGATATCAGCAGAATTATCCATTTGAGAGAGGGTAGGAGTGCAGGGTAATCTCTTTCAGTTTATACTAAGTGACCCATAGGTTGAGGAGGCAGTGACCGTGGCGGTGTAGGTGGAAGCGGCACTGGAGGAGGAGGAGGAGGAGGTAGCCAGAATTTTTCAAAGTGCGCTGAAGTGCACCGCAAGATGCAAATGTACTATTTAGCACCCAAAACAATTAGAATTTTTCAACATGCGCTGTAAGCACAGTATTTGACTGTTCTATTTGACTCTCAGATATAAAGTGCACCGCAAGACGCAAATGTACTATTTACCACCCAAAACTATTAGAATTTTTCAAAGTGCGCTGTAAGCACAGTATTTGACGGTTCTATTTGACTCTCAGATATGAAGTGCAGGACGCAAATGTAATATTTAACACCAACAAATTGCAGTATTTAAAAATGCCTAGATGTTGCCCACTGAGCTAACAGAACAGGATTAAAGTCATGTGCCTGGCACACATGCAGTTGCAAGTGTACTGCACTCTCTGTGGCACTGGGCTCAGGGCAGGGTACAAATATGTAGTATAGCACCCACTAAAATAATCACTGTAATTTGAATAATCACTGTAGGATTATGCCCCTCAATATGCCAGGATTATGCCCCTCAATATGCCAGGATTATGCCCCTCAACATGCCAGTATTATGCCTCTCAATGTGCCAGGATTTAGCCACCCAATATGCCAGGATTTTCCCACACAATATGCCAGGATTATGCCCTTAAATATGCCAGGATTATTATGCCTCTCAATATGCCAGGATTATTATGCCTCTCAATATGCCAGGATTTAGCCACCCAATATGCCAGAATTATTATGCCACTCAATATGCCAGGATTATGCCCCTCAATATCCCAGGATTTTGCCCCTCAATATGCCAGGATTATGCTCCTCAATATGCCAGGATTTAGCCACCCAATATGCCAGGATTATTATGCCACTCAATATGCAGGGATTTTCCCACCCAATATGCCAGGATTATTAAGCCACTCAATATGCCAGGATTATGCCCCGGGAGACAGAGCAGCAGCGAGGAGGTAAGTAAGGGGGAAGGGGGAGGATTTATTTTTTTTCACGGTTCCGGCGTCCACTGCTAAATTGCACCCTAGGCGACTGCCTAGGTCGCCTTACAGGTGGCACCGGCCCTGCCGAACCCTGAACTCCAACACGAACATACAGGGGAATGTCCGTGTCCAGGGTTTAAAAAACGTAATGTTCGGTACTAACCCGAACAGAGCAGTTCAGGTTCGCTCAACACTAATTATCAGCTGTAGAATATCTGTACTCTACCATATAATAAACAGCAGTAATTATCATGGTATAAAGTTTTGGCTAACTGTTCAATTGTATCTAATGTTGGCAACAGTGAATTATGAATTTGTCTGTATAGAGCATAATCTTTTTCAACTTTAGAATTTAAAACAACTATCCATTTCCTTTTTTCTCCCCATTTTCTCACTAAGCAGTTATAGTCTTTGTGAAAAAGCCTTAACAGCTACAAGGCATTATTTTGCTAAAGTGATTATCAGCTGCAGAATTCATCTTAAGGGATTTATTAATTAATATGTAAATGCACATGTATGAATTTCAGTGAGAGGACATCTAAACCCCCCTTTTCAGTAATTGGTTTACTCATGATACTTACATGTCCTGATGTGACTTCCTTTTGTCATATGGATTTATATTTATGACTAAAACTTTACCTAATAACTGTTCTTGCATCCCATTTTACACTTTATATAACTATAGTAAAGTAATTTACATTCAATCATTTATGGTAATGCAAGATTTATTTTAATCACTATTTCACTTACCTCACGGTTTTTCTCACTTTACTTCTTTGTTATATACGTGTCATTTTTATTCATTACAGTTACATCTTAATTCATCCAGATTCCACATACATGTACATATATTTCTTGCCTAGTTTTAACCCCTAGTGAAATGTTCTCTACTTTGTATTAAAGCTATATTAGAGACCCTTTATTTACATTGTTTCAAATACTGCCACCTTTATAGACAAATTAAAGTATATTCATTATAATTTTGTTTCTGGTTTTCTCCCTGCAGCAATCTACGCTTAAATTCCATTAAAAAAAAATGTAAAAATTTTATGTGTCAAAAAATGATTATTAATTAAAATAAATGATTATGGAAACATTCATAGGCTACCGGAAGTAAAGTATTTTAGTAATACCATATTAGGAATATTGTTTTCTTCAAGAGAAGATGGACATATTCCCTATGGACTGCTTTAAAAAATGATGTGGAGGAATCATGTTGATCTAGCTGTAAAACTTTGCCCCGGAATTGAGCTTTATACAAGTTCCCTAGTGTATCTAGAGATTATTTCAAAGAAAGCCAAGTGTATTAATTCTGTAAAGCTTACCTTTTTTCTGCAACATACAAAGACCCCCAAAACACCTCCTTTATTGATAGAAATAGCAGAACCGAACCACATGGCCTTTGTCATTTCACATGACTGTAAGAGCTAACAGCAAAAATATTTTGCTAACTAAATAGTCTGCAGGATGATTTTCACACAGGAGTGTGAGGGTAAACGAACACTGTCACCTACTGATAATTCTAACTCCAGCTGGAAGAGATAACATATATGCTTTGAGAACCAGCCAGGCAATTTGGAACATTTTTGGTCATTCTAGACAATGGCTATTTAAAATTTCTGTGCTGTTTGTGTTCAGCTGTAATCTCCTTCTTTGTCATTTGCTGTACTCACACAAATTATATATTGTTTTTATTGGGACCAGAAAGACTTTCTTTAGATACCATAATTTTTATCATATCATATAATATGCTATAAAAAAATAATAAAATATATGGTGAAAATTAAAAAAAAAAAAAACACATTTTCTGACTTGTATTTGAAAAATCTTTAACCATCTACAAAAGATAACTGCTAAAAAAAATCTTCTATTTCTCCTGAGTTTAGAATTGCCCCATGTTTTTAATTTGTTTGCTTTTTTTTCCAAGTTGTATGGCAATAGGGACATGTAGCACATGGTTATTTCAAAATCTTTTTTTCAAAGTTAGTGATAGTGACATTAGAACATTGGTATCTATCATAATTGTTTTTCAAATGGTGGTATGTTAACACTTTCCTTGCACTAATTCTACCACCAGTCTTTGTCAGACTTTTTCTATGCAACTATTTTCATATCACATTCAACTATTTGTATATGTAACAAAAATGTTATTGAAGAATTGCATTTCTTGTTTTTATTCCCTTTTTCTGCACCCACATTGCACCTACAGGACTTAACACAGCACCATACAGTACCCACAGCACTTGCCCACTTCACTTGCACCTATATTGCACCCACAGCACTTGGCTTACACTCAAACTGCACCACACAATTTTCCACATTGTCAATTTGCCTCTGCAGAACAAGCCACAGTGTCACTTTGTCCCATAGTACATGTTATTTTGCCCCACAGAACATGCCACAGCATCACTTTGCCAATTAAAATAAGCCACTGTCAAGGTACCAATTAACATGCTACAGTCACTTTGTCATTAACATATGCAACAGTCAGTTTGCCTATTAATATATGGCACCGTTTTCTCATTAAATATGCAACAGCTTGCCAATAAGCCACACTCCTCCCACCTTCCCCGGTACTCACCTTTTGGCTGCTCCGTGTCCCCGGTCATCTGCACGGAGGAGGGATATACAGTCACCGGATATGACGTAGAAAGAGTCCCCTCCAGGCCCTATTAGAGACTACAATGGATATTAAATGCAACTATTTGCATGTAATAAAAATGTTATTGAGAAATTGCATTTCTTGTTTTTATTCCCTTTTTCTGCACCCACATTGCTCTTCGTTATATGCTAAGCTAATTAAGTCCTGCTTTGATTATTCCACGAATGTGGTCTGGAGTTATTTATTGCTAACCTTCTAAACTTATATTCATAACACCAGCTGGCTTAAAGGAATAGAGTTACTTTAGAACTTGCCAACAACTTTCAACAGCTTTAAAGGCTGTTCTTTTTGCTGAATATGCTAATTAAATGCTGTCTGTGAAATTCCGTGAATGTAATCTGGAGCTATTTGTGATCCACTAATACCAGACAACATCTCTTTAAAGTGATATTCATAAACACCAGCTGGCTTAAAAGAACAGGGTGATTTGTGAACTTGCCCTAATCCATGCAATTATTGCTGATAGCTTTAAACGCATTAATTGGGCTGAATTTCATAAATTAATTGAATCTTGCTCTTGAAAACTCTGTGAATGTAATCTGGAGTTATTTAGGATCTATTACTGTCAGACGAAATTCCTAAACTGATATTGCTAGTTATATCTTGCTTATGGAAAATCTGTGAAGGAAATCTGAAAATTAAACACATATAAGAAGAGTCTATGAGTTAAAAGTAACCTTAGGGGCAAGTGGCAACCCTGATCATCTTGACGTACCCGGGACTCCCTCATACAAAGCAATTGGCAGGACCATATCACAATCACTTCAAGAAACATCTGCATCCTGCCCCCATTGTACCCTAAGATTAGGGAAAACGTCCTATGGCAAACAGTCAAGTGTTGCATTTACCTCTCTAAGCAGCATATGGGCTGCGTATGATAAGTACATTAATACTATTTGGTGCTATCTATAACCAATTATTGCCAAATCAAATTGTCAGGGCACATACTCAACCTTCAATGTTACTATCTAGTTTTATCTCAGTCCATCACTCTGGAGAACTTTCTATGATAAATAGACAAGCACTACTTTTCTTTCTTTTTTTTTTTTTCTTTTTTTTTCTCCTTTTTTAAATTTTTTTTTTTTTGGTTTGTTTATTCATCTCTTTTATGTGGTTCAGATCATCCTTGTGTCTATTATCTCCCTTTCATTCGTAAATTTTAGGGTCATAATAATATATGTAAAAAAGTACAAAAAGGAAGGCAGTTTCAGTATTCTTCAAGGTTGGATATTATATAAATAGTATTTTAACTAATAAATTAATATTACACAACATTGTACGGATATCAACTTTTTTGCCCCCCTTCATTTCACTCACTACAGCATTCATACCACTAACAATTAGCAACGGAAAATATAAAACACTGTTAGTATGGGACACTATTCTGCTGGGCCTTGGGGCAGGGGCGGGGGTTGCATAGCATGAATCCGTGCAGGGCACTCCATATAGCATCATTACATTAATTCCGTGTTTACCGTCCAGGGCTCCCAGATCTATAATTAAATGTCATTAATAGTAATGGGCATATAAGTGTGTCAAATTTGGAGTAAAGCAGAGCTGAGAAGCCGTCTGGGCCTGGGGCTTTCCATGGTTTCATATTGGTGATAGCTTCCTTAATCTCCATTAAAGAGAAGGGTCTGTTCAAATCTTTAAGCTTTTCCACCGCTAATTTAGGGAGGTTTAATTTACCCCAAAAAATGTTTATATCGGTTGTTGCAACCTGATTCGTATGAATATTATATAAGGACTCATAACAGTCCTTGAATGCTCCACTAATCTGGTTTGGGGATATAAATGTTTCATCTGCCACCACTATCTTCTTAATCAACTCTCGTTTTGATTTGGTTTTTAATTTATTGGTCAGACTTTTATTTACTCTATTATTGTTATGATACCACTTTTGCTTCAGCACCATTATAGCTCTATTAGTTTGTTCATATAATTTTGCTATTATCTACTGTCTTATTTTGTTTAGTTCTGAAACCATTTTTACGTCTAGTGTGTCTTTGTGGCATCTTTCCATAAAAACACAAACTGTGTAGAAGGTCACATCATACAGGAGCCAGTAAATAAATGTACCTGACAATGCTTAGGGTGACGTGCAGCACAAACAGCGTCCTCGGCTGTAGACAAATAGTAAGGAATAGAGAGTTCAGCAAGCAAGTATGCGCACCTTTTCGACCCTTTTTCAGTAAATCCAAAAGAAATCCAAAACCGGAGTGTTGTATAAAGCCATAAAAAGCAAAGTTTATTGATAGAAGATTAAAATCATAGTTGGAGAGAGGCAATCTCACGCGTTTCGCCACACGGCTTAATCATAGACATATACCTCAAACAGGGAGTCTGTTTAAAAAGGGTAGTGGAGGTACTTCCCACAACCTGGATTGGTTCAGGTTAGACCTAACCCCACCCGTTAAAAAGAGCAAAAAACAATTATAGTAATGAACAGCCTTAAAGTGGCGAAATGTATATCAAAAAGGCAGTTGAACTAGTAGAAACAAAAATGTCAGACTTTATAGAGAATATTAGTTGAATATTAGAAAATATTAGTTGAATATTAGCCCAATAAGTTTCAATTTCCTAAGTCTCTATTTGATATCTGATCTGGGAGAGGGAAATCCCTCATGCACACAGTGCCAGGGGGAGCCCTCTCAAACACATCAGATATCTGCAAGTATTGCTGTGGAGAACTTAAAGGTACAGTGTGTGTAAACAATATTATCAAACATATGACATGACATGATCTCATAGTAGCAATCCATATATACATGAGGAAAAAAGCGACAAGCAGCATAATATAGTCTAGTTTAGTCAATATAACAATTGAGTTCCCATGCTTTATTCATACCTGTTGGGACCCTAGTACCCATTTTAAAGGTCCAAAATGCCTCCTGGCTAAGAGCACATTCAAGTCTCCTCGTCTGGGTCCCAATTTGCACCGTTCTATTGCCATGCAAGTAAAATATTTCAAGTCTCCATTGTTGCAGTTTCGAAAATGACAGTTAATGGTGGATTTTCGATTATCACACCTAATATCAGATGTATGTTCCCTCATACGTTCTCTTAATTTTCTGCTCGTGCGACCAATATACTGCATATCACATTTTCCACATGTTACAAGATATATCACCTTACTGGAATCACAATTGATATAATCCTTCATTGAGAAAGAGGCTTTATTTGACAAAGAACTAAAGGTTTTGGACTTAATTACGTTGGTTCAGCCATTGGTTAAAAATCTTAAAGGCTACATGCAAGACACGAAACATGCCTTAATAAAATTGGAGGAAGTAACATGGCACTCGAACTATGTGTGGGCCACTCTGGATGTTGCTTCACTTTACTCTTCAATCCCACATGAATTCGGTCTACAAGCTGTCCATTACTTTTTAAATAACTTCAGTGGATACTCATTAGACCTAATCGACTTTCTGATGAAGGCTATCTCTTTTTTACTTACTCATAATTTCTTTTTATTTGACAATACATTTTTCCTCCAGATTGGAACCGCGATGGGCACATCTTTTGCCCCCTCATACGCCAACCTATTTTTGGGGTGGTGGGAGCGGTTCCAAGTCTTTGGGGATGACAATTTGTTTAGATCCTTTGTGGTATGGTACGGCCGTTACATTGATGATCTATTATTGATTTGGAATGGGTGTGTTATGGAATTGGAAGAATATGTTAGATGTCTAAACAACAATGTCAACTTAAAGTTTACCTACAACACGGATTCACTAACGATCTCCTTTTTAGATATACAATTATCTCATGTTGGGAATAAAGTTAAAACAATAAGTTATAGAAAGCCTACGGCAGGAAATACTCTCCTACATTTTTCCAGCTGTCATCCTCGTCATGTAACCTGCAATATACCACTAGGCGAATTCTTGCGAATTAAACGCAATTGCAGCTCAGACACAGACTTTGAGTTACAAGCAAAACAGGTGAGAGAGAGATTCCTAAAGCGGGGTTACCCTACTGAAATTATTAACAAAGCTTATATTAAAGCGAAACATAGGAAAAGAGACACTCTGTTAGGAGACAATAAGACATCTAAACAATCATTAAAATCATTAAAATCTATAAAAAGAACTCTAAACCCCAAAAGGAATACCCCTAACTCCAAAACATCCTATATTGAAAGAGATAATCATGTCAATACTGTTGTTAAACATGAGGAACAATCTGATAATAAAGATAATAGCCCTATAGCCTTCATCACTAACTTCAGTCTAGAATTCAATAAAATTAAGGATATTATTAAAAACAATCTTCCACTGCTTAAAGCAGACAAAAAATTACAAACTTCATTTTCACAGTTTAAGGATATTCGTTTTGTCTCCCGTAAGGCCAAATCCTTACAGAGTGCCCTTGCCCCCTGGACCCTGCCCCCTCCCCTGCATGCAATCCCGCCATCCATCGCAATGTTACCCCCCCACCCACACACACACACGCCATAATTGTTGTGCCATTCAGATGCCAGTAATATTGTGCCTTTCAGATGCCAGTAATATTGTGCCATTCAGAGCGTAGTATTATTGTGTCAGTCAGAGCCCAGTAATATTGTGCCAGTCAGAGCCCAGTAATATTGTGCCATTCAGAGCCCAGGAATATTGTGCCAGTCAGAGCCCAGGAATATTATGCCAGTCAGGTACCAGGAATATTGTGAAATTCAGACCCTAGTAATATTGTGCCAGTCAGATGCCTGTAATATTGTGCCAGTCAGATGCCTGTAATATTGTGCCAGTCAGATACCAGGAATATTGTGCCAGTCAGATACCAGGAATATTGTGTAAGTCAGAGCCCAGGAATATTGTGCCATGCAGATACCTGTAATATTGTGCCAGTCAGATACCAGGAATATTGTGCCTGTCAGATACCAGGAATATTGTGCCTGTCAGATGCCAGGAATATTGTGCCTGTCAGATGCCTGTAATATTATGCCAGTCAGATGCCTGTAATATTATGCCAGTCAGATGCCTGTAATAGTGTGCCAGTCAGAGGCCAGGAATATTATGCCAGTCAGATGCCTGTAATATTGTGCCAGTCAGATGCCTGTAATATTATGCCAGTCAGATGCCGGTAATAGTGGGCCAGTCAGAGGCCAGGAATATTGTGCCAGTCAGATGCCGGTAATATTGTGCCAGTCAGATGCCTGTAATATTATACCAGTCAGATGCCTGTAATAGTGTGCCAGTCAGAGCCCAGTAATATAGTGCCAGCCAGATGCCCAGGAATATTGTGCCAGCCAGAGCCCAGTAATATTCTGCCATTTAGATGCCCAGTATTATTGTGCCAGTCAGAGCCCAGTAATATAGTGCCAGCCAGATGCCCAGTAATATAGTGCCAGCCAGAGCCCAGTAATATTGTGCCAGCCAGATGCCCAGGAATATAGTGCCAGTCAGCCCCCCCCCCCCCCCCGTTCCCAAGGACTCACACTTCACTGCTCCGTGTCCCCCGCCGGATGTCACCTCCGTGCAGTCTTCTCTCTTGCACGGAGGAGGGAAACAGTCACCGGATGTGACGCGGATGTCACATCCGGCGTCAGTTTTTTTTTTTTTTTTTTTTCGGCCGTCGCATCCATCGGCTTGCCGGAAAAAAGCGTTCACAAGCGCAAAGCGCTGTAAACACGCGGCAAACAGGGCTGGGGGCCCACGGGACAGCTTCCTTGGGGCCCCCCAGGAGTAAATGGGCCCAGGGCAGCTGCCCCGTTTGCCCCGCGTTAAAGACGGCCCTGCCCTTGCCCCAAGTTATGTTTCAACTCAACCCCTTTATGGAGTTAGCCACCAGTCCAACACTTGGTTGCAAGTTACAGGAATGTACCCATGTGGTAACAGGAGGTGTGCTTGCTGTAAATACGTAATTAAGTCCAAAACCTTTAGTTCTTTGTCAAATAAAGCCTCTTTCTCAATGAAGGATTATATCAATTGTGATTCCAGTAAGGTGATATATCTTGTAACATGTGGAAAATGTGATATGCAGTATATTGGTCGCACGAGCAGAAAATTAAGAGAATGTATGAGGGAACATACATCTGATATTAGGTGTGATAATCGAAAATCCTCCATTAACTGTCATTTTCGAAACTGCAACAATGGAGACTTGAAATATTTTACTTGCATGGCAATAGAACGGTGCAAATTGGGACCCAGAGGAGGAGACTTGAATGTGCTGTTAGCCAAGAGAGAGGCATTTTGGATCTTTAAAATGGGTACTAGGGTCCCAACAGGCATGAATAAAGAATGGGAACTCAATTGTTATATTGACTAAACTAGACTATATTATGCTGCTTGTCGCTTTTTTCCTCATGTATATATGGATTGCTACTATGAGATCATGTCATGTCATATGTTTGATAATATTGTTTACACACACTGTACCTTTAAGTTCTCCACAGCAATACTTGCGGATATCTGATGTGTTTGAGAGGGCTCCCCCTGGCATTGTGTGCATGAGGGATTTCCCTCTCCCAGATCAGATATCAAATAAAGACTTAGGAAATTGAAACTTATTGGGCTAATATTCAACTAATATTTTCTAATATTCAACTAATATTCTCTATAAAGTCTGACATTTTTGTTTCTACTAGTTCAACTGCCTTTTTGATATACATTTCGCCACTTTAAGGCTGTTCATTACTATAATTGTTTTTTGCTGTTTTTAACGGGTGGGGTTAGGTCTAACCTGAACCAATCCAGGTTGTGGGAAGTACCTCCACTACCCTTTTTAAACAGACTCCCTGTTTGAGGTATATGTCTATGATTAAGCCGTGTGGCGAAACGAGTGAGATTGCATCTCTCCAACTATGATTTTAATCTTCTATCAATAAACTTTGCTTTTTATGGCTTTATACAACACTCCGGTTTTGGATTTCTTTTGGATTTACTGAAAAAGGGTCGAAAAGGTGCGCATACTTGCTTGCTGAACTCTCTATTCCTTTCTATCTTTCCATAAAAGCCAACCTTATGTGGAGTTCAACAAGATTGACGCCCCTTTTCTTTTTCTCCTGGGCGCCTAGTTTAATGAGCACCCCCCTCATTATGCATTTAAAATTACACCAAAGTGTTGTCTAAAAACTTCTTGGTTATCATTTGTATTTAGGTATTCCTGTGCTTGTTTCTGTAGGCTCTCCAAATTTGCTTCACATTTAATAAGGGTTTCATTTAGTCTCCAGTTTGTTCTTAACTTATATTCCTCACTGTTTTTAATCTCCAAGCAGGCCCGGCCCTATAATGGGGCAGAGTGGGACAGCTGCCCCAGGCGGCATCCTGGCAGAGGCGGCACTTTATTCATCCGTGGAGCTGTCTTTTTTTTTTTTTTCTGTGTTTCTTGATTGAAGGAGGTCTCAGCCAATCAGGTGAGACTTCTCAACTCTCCTGATTGGCTGAGAGTTCAGAAACCTCCCTTGATTGGCTGAGACCTCCTTCACACAGAGCTCAGAGCAAAGAGTGATACATACAGCATGTAAGTTTCAGTGAGAGTGTGTTTATGGATGTCAGTGTGAGTGAGTGTGTGTGTATGTCAGTGTGCTGGAGAGTGTGTGTGTGTGTCAGTGTGAGTGAGAGTGTGTGTATGTCAGTGTGAGAGTGGTGTATGTCAGTGTGAGTGTGTGTGTATGTCAGTGTGAGTGAACATGTGTGTGTATGGCAGTCTGAGTGAACATGTGTGTGTGTGTGTGTGTGTGTATGTCAGTGTGAGTGAGCATGTGTGTGTATGTCAGTGTGAGTGAGCATGTGTGTGTATGTCAGTGTGAGTGAGCATGTCTGTGTATGTCAGTGTGAGTGAGAAAGTGTGTGTATGTCAGTGTGAGTGAGAGGGTGTTAGTGTGAGTGAATGTGTCTGTCAGTGTGAGTGAATGTGTGTATCAGTGTGAGTGAGAGGGTGTTAGTGTGAGTGAATGTGTCTGTCAGTGTGAGTGAATGTGTGTATCAGTGTGAGTGAGAGGGTGTTAGTGTGAGTGAATGTGTCTGTCAGTGTGAGTGAATGTGTGTGTCAGTGTGAGTGAATGTGTGTGTCAGTGTGACTGAACGTGTATGTCAGTGTGAGTGAATGTGTATGTCAGTGTGAGTGAGAGCATGTGTGTGTATGTCAGTGTAAGTGAGAGCATGTGTGTGTATGTCAGTGTAAGTGAGAGCATGTGTGTGTATGTCAGTGTAAGTGAGAGCATGTGTGTGTATGTCAGTGTGAGTGTGTGTGTGTATGTCAGTGTGAGTGAGAGTGTGTGTCAGTGTGAGTGAATGTGTATGTCAGTGTGACTGAGAGCGTGTGTGTATGTCAGTATAAGTGAGAGCATGTGTGCGTATGTCAGTGTGAGTGAGCATATGTGTGTCACTGTGAGTGAGAGTGTGTGTGAGTGAATGTGTGTCAGTGTAAGTGACAGACTGTCTGTGTATGTGTGTGGATAAAGGGGTTAACTCCTCTGATACTGCCTATACCTGTCTAGCCACCAAGGGGTTAACTCCTTTGACACTGCCTATATCTTTATAGCCATCCAGGGGTTAACTCCTCTGACACTGCCTACATATGTTAAGCAAACTAGGGGTTAACTACTCTGACACTGACTATATCTTTCTGCATTTTGTTATAGGTCACTGGTCACATTATGTTTTAGGGAATTGCACAGCCTATTATCAGAATAATGATTTACCATTACTCTCTTTTTATCTTATAGGTGAGCTCTTTAAAAAAATATATTATTATTAGTGTTGAGTGAACCCGAACCGCACAGTTCGGGTTCGTACTGAACATTACGTTTTTTGACCCCGGACCCGAACACGGACATTCCACTGTATGTTCGTGTTGGAGTTTGGGGTTCAGCGATTTAATGGCGCATTTTGAAAAGCTGCAGGGCAGCCAATCAACAAGCATTTCACTCATTTGCCCTTAGAAGCTATCACAGCCATGCCTACTAATGGCAGGGCTGTGATTGGCCAGTGCAGCATGTGACCCAGCCTCTATATATAAGCTGGAGTCACATACACGCACAACACATGAGCTCTTCTTAGTGTAGGGAGAGGATGCTGCAGCTGTGAGGGACAGATTTAAAAAAATTCTGGTGTTGAATCTGCAAACTACAGCGATTATTCAAACTACAGCGATTATTCAAATTACAGTGATTTTTTTAGTGGGTGCTATACTACATATTTGTACCCTGCCCTGAGCCCAGTGCCACAGAGAGTACAGTACACTTGCAACTGCATGTGTGCCAGGCACATGACTTTAATCCTGTTCTGTTAGCTCAGTGGGCAACATCTAGGCATTTTTAAATACTGAAATTTTTTGGTGTTAAATATTACATTTGCGTCCTGCACTTCATATCTGAGAGTCAAATAGAACCGTCAAATACTGTGTTTACAGCGCACTTTGAAAAATTCTAATAGTTTTGGGTGGTAAATAGTACATTTGGGTCTTGCGGTGCACTTCATATCTGAGAGTAAAATAGAACCGTCAAATACTGTGCTTACAGCGCACTTTAAAAAATTCTAATAGTTTTGGGTGGTAAATAGTACATTTGCGTCTTGCGGTGCACTTCATATCTGAGAGTCAAATAGAACAGTCCAATACTGTGCTTACAGCGCACTTTGAAAAATTCTAATTGTTTTGGGTGGTAAATAGTACGTTTGCGAATTGCGGTGCACTTCATATCTGAGAGTCAAATAGAACAGTCCAATACTGTGCTTACAGCGCACTTTGAAAAATTCTAATTGTTTTGGGTGCTAAATAGTACATTTGCATCTTGCGGTGCACTTCATATCTGAGAGTCAAATAAACAGTCCAATACTGTGCTTACAGAGCACTTTGAAACATTCTTATTGTTTTGGGTGCTAAATAGTACATTTGCGTCTTGCGGTGCACTTCATATCTGAGAGTCAAATAGAACAGTCCAATACTGTGCTTACAGCGCACTTTGAAAAATTCTAATTGTTTTGGGTGCTAAATAGTACATTTGCATCTTGCGTTGCACTTCATATCTGAGAGTCAAATAAACAGTCCAATACTGTGCTTACAGAGCACTTTGAAAAATTCTAATTGTTTTGGGTGCTAAATAGTACATTTGCATCTTGCGTTGCACTTCATATCTGAGAGTCAAATAAACAGTCCAATACTGTGCTTACAGAGCACTTTGAAAAATTCTAATTGTTTTGGGTGCTAAATAGTACATTTGCGTCTTGCGGTGCACTTCATATCTGAGAGTCAAATAGAACAGTCCAATACTGTGCTTACAGAGCACTTTGAAAAATTCTAATTGTTTTGGGTGCTAAATAGTACATTTACGTCTTGCGGTGCATTTCTTGCAGTCCAATAAACAAAAAAAATACAAATAAAAATTGTTGACTATTGGCGGTTACATTGTCGCCTGACATAAACCATCTGTTACTTTGGTGGGTGACCGCAAAGAATGAGGAGGGCGTCAAATAAGGGACGTGGCCCTGGTCGTGGTGCTGCTGGTGTTGGTTGAGCTCCTGTTGCAAGTAGAGGATGTGGTTGATCTGTGCCAGCTACACGCACAAGTGAAACACCTTCCTCAGGTGCTAGTACGCGACAGAACCTTCAGCGTTATTTGGTAGGCCCGAATGCCGCTCTTAGAATGGTGAGGCCAGAACAAGTACAGGCGATGGTAGATTGGGTGGCTGACAGTGCCTCCAGCTCCTTCACATTGTCTCCCACCCGGTCCAATGCTGAAAGCTCAGAGTTGACACCTGCAGCCCATGGCCATCTGTCTTTCACCTCACCCCCTTGCAAATCAGCCAAGCAGTCTGAGCCACAAGTCATGCAGCAGTCTCTTTTGCTTTTTGATGAATCTGCTGGCAAAACTCATATGTTTGGGGGAAAAACGCCATAGCGCGCAGGAGCTGTGGACGGGCATGGAACAACAGATCAATGAGTGGTTGTTGCCACTGAGCCTCAAGCCCGGCCTGGTGGTGTGCGATAATGGGCGAAATCTCGTAGCAGCTCTGGGCCTAGCCGGTTTGACGCACATCCCTTGCCTGGCGCATGTGCTGAATTTGGTGGTGCAGAAATTCCTGAAAAACTACCCAGATATATCAGAGCTGCTGCAGAAAGTGCGGGCTGTCTGTGCGCACTTTAGGCGTTCTCACCCTGCAACTGCAGCGTACCTTAGGCCTTCCCGCTCACCGCCTCATATGCGACGTGCCCACAAGGTGGAACCCCACCTTGCACATGCTGGAGAGATTGTGCGAGCAGCAGCAGGGGATAGTGGAGTATCAACAGCAGCACGCACAGGTCAGTCGCTCTGCGGAACAGCACCACTTCACCACCAATGAGTGGGCCTCCATGCGAGACCTGTGTGCCATTTTGCACTGTTTCAAGTACTCCACCAACATGGCCAGTGTCAATGACGCTGTTCTCAGCCTTACTATCCCGCTTGTATGTCTCCTTGAAAAGAAGAGGATGTGGCACAGGAGGAAGAAGAGGGGTCATTTCCATGGTTATCAGGCCAGTCATTCACAAGTGGCTTGGAGGGTGGGTTCCTGCACCAGCAGCGGCCAGGTACACAACTGTCAAGCCAGGGCACAGTTTTTGAGGAGGAGGAGGAACCGTGTTCACAGCAGGGTGGCACCCAACGCAGCTCGTGGGCATCACTGGAGCGTGGCTGGGGGGATACAGAGGACACAGATGATACACCTCCCACAGAGAACAGCTTGTCCTTGCTTCTGGGCAGCTTGGCACACATGAGCAACTACATGCTGCAGTGCCTGTGCAACGACTGCCGAGTTTCCCACATTCTAACTTGTGCTGATTACTGGGTGTTCACCTTCTGGATCCCCGTTACAAGGACAACGGGCCGTCCTTAATTCCATCACTGGAGAGTGATCGCTGGTAGACGCGATGCTGAGGGCATTCAAAAATGACACCGGGGGCTCAATAGAAGCACAAGGCGAAGGCAGAAGAAGAGGTCGCCAAAGCAGCTGTGGCACCGCCAGCACCTCAGAAGGCAGGGTTAGCATGGCTGAAATGTGGAAAAGCTTTGTCTGCACGCCACAACAAGCAGCACCAGCATCTGATATGAAATGTCTTAGCAGGAGGCAGCGTTTCAGCAACATGGTGGAACAGTACGTGTGCACAGGCTTACACGTACTGACTGATGGGTCTGCCCCATTCAA
The DNA here is from genome assembly GCA_036172795.1 of Pelodytes ibericus. NCBI lineage: Eukaryota > Metazoa > Chordata > Amphibia > Anura > Pelodytidae > Pelodytes > Pelodytes ibericus. The sequence goes on along the minus strand of CM069857.1, from coordinate 141,505,678 downwards.
CTTCTGGGTCTCCAAATTGGGCACATGGCCTGAGCTTGCCCTTTATGCCTTGGAGGTGCTGGCCTGACCTGCAGCCAGTGTATTGTTTGAACGTGTGTTTTGCACGGCAGGGGGCGTTATCACAGACAAGCGCAGCCGCCTTTCCACAGCCAACGTGGACAAGCTCACGTTTATTAAGATGAACCAGGCATGGATCCTACCAGACTTCTCTGTACCTTGTGCAGAATAGACATTTATACCGGCCTCACCCCGTCATTGTTATACTCAAGTGCACTTATTCTTTGTTTTCTGTTGTTATATGTCCCAATATTTTGGGGGCTACCCCAATTTAAAAAAACAAAACCAAAATAAAAAACAGTGTTGGCTACCTCCTCCTCCTCCAGCGCCGCTTCCACCTACACCGCCACGGTCACCGCCTCCTCAACCTATGGGTCAATTAGTGTAAACTGAGAGAGAATACCCTGCACTCCAGCCTTCTCTCAAATGTATAATTCTGTTGATCCTCCTGGCAGCCATGCTTTAGATTTAGATTTATGTTCTTCCAAAGCTAAAATCAAAGATTCCATCTAGTGCTATTTTATGGCTCAGCTGTATTTGTAATTTGTATGTATTTTATGTTATTTTAAGTTATTTCCCTATCCACATTTGCTTGCAGGGCACTTGTCCTACTCTTACCCACATTTTACTTCATTTTGCAGCCCTCTAGCCCTTTCCAGGACTTTTTTAGAGGCATTTTAGTGGCCAAAAGTTCGTGTCCCCATTGACTTCAATGGGGTTCGGAGTCAAGTTCGAGCACGGACCCGGACATTTTTTCGAAGTTTGGCCGAACCTGCCGAACCCGAACATCCAGGTGTCCGCTCAACTCTAATTATTATGTATATAAGAAGAGCTTTAGTGGGCATATACAAATTTTAAAAAAATGTTCTAGGAGCTTACATTTACAAACATTATTATGAAAATAGTCTGTGCAATTCCCCAAAACATAATATGTGACCAATGACACTATAACATGACTCAAATATTGTACATTTAGTTTAAATGCTTAAACATTTCGGGTACATTTTAATCATGGCCAGCCAAAATTCGCACCATATCATTTTGCATATAGAGGTGTTCTTGCATTAAATTATTACTTCCAGATACATTTCATGTTAGTTTAAATTACTATGACTGGGATTTTGTTTTGTTTTTTGGGGGGGGGGGGGGCAGCATTTCATTTTTCGCCCCAGGCAGCACAATGTCTTGGGCCGGCCCTGTCTCCAAGAATACTGGGGCATGGTCGGACAAAGTAATTGGACCTATATCTGTCTTTATCACATTTCCCAGAGACCAGGCCTTCATCAGAAAAAAAACGATACTGGAATAAGTTTGATGGACCTGGGAGAAGAACGTGTAGTCACGTTCAGGGGGGGTGGTGAATCCTCCAGCAGTTGTACAGAGCATTTTTTGCCAGAAAGTTCTGCATAACCTCTAGAGATGAGCCGGCCCTATGATTCTCTTTAGGGGTCCTGTTTTTACTTCTATCCAACCTAGACTCAACTACACTATTAAAATCGCCCCCCATAATCAAACTGCCCACTGCTATCTTGGATACCGCCTCCACGAGATCATAGAGGAACCTGCTTGGAGATTGATTTGGGGTGTAAACATTAACTAGCGTGTAGGTTATGTCATTGAGTTTCACTATTAAGATCTGAAATCTGCCCTTAGGATCACATTCTTCAAAGATAATTTCAAATATGATTTTATTAGATATAATAATGGCCATGCCGCTTTTCTTCTTTTGACCCATTAGGTTGACATTGTAGATTGTACTAAACTTGCTAAATTTCCACAAACTAGTCCCGGGTACAATCCAATGTGTTTCCTGTATAAACCCAATATCAATAGCCCTCTGAGCCATCATTTTATATAGCCATCCTCTCTTCTGTGGGGAATTAAGATGCTGGACATTAATAGACACAAATCTAAGTGACATCAGTCATGAAATCCTCCCCTGTCGCCGTTCCCCCTTGCCGTCCACCCCCCAATCCCCCCAGAGCCCAGCAGAAAAACCCAACGTACATACACAACATTCACAACCGAACCGAGGGAAAACAATCCTGCTTCCTCTCAGTATGTCCTGTTGCCACCACAGGACCAAATGGGGGTAACAATAAGCAGCGCAACATTATTTTAATTAACCATTTAATACAGAAATTTGCAAAGAACAGTAAATGAAAGGGATAAAGAAAGAGGGGAAGAGAGAAGAGGGAGAGAAGGAAAAAAGAAAGAAAAAAAAGGGAAGAAGAATGTGACAATGTGTTGTGAAACTACAGGGATTATCTACCAACTATGTAGCCCTCAAAGTGATAGGGTGTGATAGGTGGTATGTAAAGGAGTCTGCTAAATATGTAGTCCCCAGTGTTGTGAAGTGTAACAGTGTTTGTGTGGAGAAAGTAAAAAGAAGAAGAGAGAAGAATAAAGTGTGAAATGTGTTGTAGAGCAAATGGAGGTTATCTACCCGCTGTGTAGACCCTAGGGTGAAGATGTGGTGTGTAGAATGTGGTCTACTAGCTATGTAGACCTCAGTATGGTGAGTTGTAGATTTTAGGATGGTGATGTGATATATGAAGGGGAAAGAAAGATAATTAAAAAAAAAAGAATCTTAATTGATCTGAATTGGGAAAGAAAGTGTGTTAGTGAAGTATGTATATCTAATTGATATATATGTGCTCTTTATTTAGTGATTTATCATAGTGAGGAAGGACAGGAGAAGAAAAAAGAAAAAAAAAATCTTTATTTTTTCCTACATTTATTTCTACAATCACAACTTGGCTAATTATGAAAATATACAGAAATTATTTGGTGGTATTTACAACCTATCATTGCTAAACCAAACGTCAAGACATTTATCCCTACCCCTGTTCGTACTACCCAGTTTAAAGGTGCAGATATATTCTTTAACATTGCCTTAGCATACAAAGAAGGAAACCAAAGGAAGAGAGAAGAGAAGGGAGGAAGAAAAAAGGAGGAAATCTGCTTCTAGCGCTAAGGGTGGTTCCGGGCTGAATCTCTGTAGTCAATTAAAACTCACATAAGAGGAACCAACAGGTAAAAACCAGTAACCTTAAGGGCCAGTGGAAACAAAGATATAAAAGACTATCCCGACAAATTTGGGATTTCCCCCCAGACACAAAGTATCTGGTGTTATTATACCATAACAGCACCTTAAGAAATAAAGGAAAGATAAAAGACTTGAAAGGGGAGGAAGAAGGAAGAGGATGGGGAAAAGGAAAAAGAAATATATAAAAATAAATCACTCTGAAACCCCAATAATAAGATGACAGGTAAAAGAACTCCTGAGAATAAGCATCCCCAGAATAGGGAGAAAAGGATGCAAAGCTAGATAAGTCAGAAAAAGAGACTCTTTACTTTTCTCTACTTTTTATCTCAACAACAAAAGTTCGACTAGGAAAGAGTGAATCTAGACTCACAAGAAGAGACCCTGTCTCCAACTAGGTAGAATTCCCCAGGAAGTTATGCCCAGACTCATAAAGCTCTTAAAGAATACTTAACAAAGTTAATTTCTAGACCTCTACCACCACACTCGGGTAAAGAAACAGCTTTTTTCAAACCCCAAGGGGGATACCTATGACTATAAAGTATGGACCTTTGACACGCCGGAAAAACTGAATGACTGGCTCATAGAAAAAAACATTCACTAGATTCTACTATTCTCAAATACAGTTTGAGGATGGACTTTTTAAGCTAATTCACTAGGATCGAGGATGAGAGAAAAATATTGAGATACTGCGAATGTTTGGTTTTCTTTCTTTTTTTTTTGTACCACAAGGGATACAAAGTTTAAGAATTGAAATCACAGATGCAGTATTAATGGGGTAATAAAGAAGGTTAAGGCAGATTAAAAATATCATAAAATTTACAAAATTTAATGCTTGATTAATGGCACTTTGGTAAGCAGCTACTAAGATGCTGCTGCCGGGATCTAAAAGGAATGAAAGCACCGAAATAATTCAGCAGGTATTTAGCGTAAAGGGGGACGAATAGGTGGATATTGCAGCATGATTTATGGGACATAGTAGAGGTTTTTGCTACTCACAATGTAATTGAAAAACGATATTATATAATCGGAATGACGAAATTAAAACACAATATTGAACGATAGAACATAAATTAGATTAAACATTAAGGAATTGGTTTTTGAATTGGTGTCGATGGACACCAGAAACAAAATTGTAGACCTGCACCAGGCTGGGAAGACTGAATCTGCAATAGGCAAGCAGCTTGGTGTGAAGAAATCAACTGTGGGAGAAATCATTAGAAAATGGAAGACATTCCATTTTCCAGACTAGAGGGAAGTGCTCATGCAATTGTACAGAGCACTGGTGAGACCTCACTTGGAGTATTGTACGCAGTACTGGAGACCGTATCTCCAGAAGGATATTAATACTTTGGAGAGAGTTCAGAGAAGGGCTATTAAAGTGGTTCATGGGTTGAAGGATAAAACTTACCAGGAAAGGTTAAAGCATCTTAACATGTATAGCTTGGAGGAAAGACGAAACAGGGGGATATGATAGAAACATTTAAATACATAAAGGGAATCAACACATTAAAGGAAGAGAGTATATTTAAAAAAAGAAAAACTACCACAACTAGAGGACATAGTCTTAAATTAGAGGGGCAACGATTTAAAAGTAATATCAGGAAGTATTACTTTACTGAGAGGGTAGTGGATGTATGGAATAGCCTTGCAGCAGAAGTGGTAGAGGTAAACACAGTCAAGGATTTTAAGCATGCGTGGGACAGACACAAGGCTATCCTGGCTATAAGACCGGGAACGGGGGACTAATAAAAGTATTCCAAAAAATTGGCCAGACTAGATGGACCGAATGGTTCTTATCTGTCGACACATTCTATGTTTCTATGTTTCTATACAAGACCACTGATAATCTCCCTCAATCTGGAGCTCCACGCAAGATCTGACACCGTGGGGTCAAAATAATCACAAGAACGGTGAGCAAAAATCCCAGAACCACACGGGGGGACATAGTGAATGACCTGCAGAGAGCTGGGACCAAAGTAACAAAGGCTACCATCAGTAACACACTACGCCGCCAGGGACTCAAATCCTGCAGTGCCAGACGTGTCCCCCTGCTTAAGACAGTATATGTCCGGGCCCTTCTGAAGTTTGCTAGAGAGCATTTGGATGATCCAGAAGAGGATTGGGAGAATGTCATATGGTCAGATGAAACCAAAGTAGAACTTTTTGGTAAAAATTCAGCTCGCCGTGTTTGGAGGAGAAAGAATGCGGAGTTGCATCCAAAGAACACCATACCTACTGTGAAGCATGGGGGTGGAAACATCATGTTTTGGGGCTGTTTTTATGCAAAGGGACCAGGCCGACTGATCCGTGTAAAGGAAAGAATGAATGGGGCCATGTATCATGAGATTTTGAGTGAAAAGCTCCTTCCATCAGCAAGGGCATTGAAGATAAAACGTGGCTGGGTCTTTCAGCATGACAATGATCCCAAACACACCACCCGGGCAACGAAGGAGTGGCTTCGTAAGAAGCATTTCAAGGTCCTGCAGGGGCCTAGCCAGTCTCCAGATCTCAACCCCATAGAAAATCTTTGGAGGGAGTTGAAAGTCCGTGTTGCCCAGCGACAGCCCCACAACATCATTGCTCTAGAGGAGATCTGCACGGAGGAATGTGCCAAAATACCAGCAACAGTGTGTGAAAACCTTGTAAAGACTTACAGAAAACGTTTGACCTCTGTCATTGCCAACAAAGGGTATATAACAAAGTATTGAGATGAACTTTTGTAATTGACCAAATATTTATTTTCAACCACAATTTGCAAATAAATTCTTTAAAAATCAGACAATGTGATTTTCTGGATTTTTTTTCTTATTTTGTCTCTCATAGTTCAGGTATACCTATGATGAAAATTACAGGCCTCTCTCATCTTTTTAAGTGGGAGAACTTGCACAATTGGTGGCTGACTAAATACTTTTTTGCCCCACTGTATATATATATAAATATACACACACATACATACATACGCATCATTTTCTCTGAATGAAAAATGAATGCGGCCCATGCACACATACATTTTTGGTGGCCCACCACAGAATAAACTTGGACACCCCAGCGATAGAGGATCCTGCAGAGGGATATTTACACAGCATGACCTTGCCTTCAATACCTGCCGCAGACTCTTCTGAAATCACCTCTGAAATGCAACCTGTAATCTGTTCGGCAATAAAGCCTCCATCAGAACCTGCACTCAGCCGAGTTTACACTTAAAATAAGCGTAAAAGCATACAGTTGGCAGATACCAAAGTTCTATATCGGGACATTACTCAGCAATCTAAATGTAGTCTTTCTGCAAGTTCATCCCTTCCCCCACAGTTTTAGGTTTGTGACCAGAAGATCTGTGCAGGTGCTCATTGTACCGTCAGTTCTTATATTCTGGATTTCTGGAATAGGTCTTATTAAGATGATGTGTTAAAAAGTGCATTCTACAACTTACTGTTACTCTCACACATGACAGCTGTTGTACTGTTCTTTTAGCATGTTTGCAATTTTCTTTTCATTGATATTCTTCCTCTGACTTACTGTACTCATCAACTCAATTCTCCTGTGCCCTTATCTCCCTCCCTCCCCCCCCCCCCCCCCTTTTTCAATCTTTTATTTATGGAGCTTCTACTCCCTTTCTCCTCTCACTCTCCTCATGTTCACTTTTTTCATTCTCTCGTTCTCCGCCTCTACATTGATTCTCTACTACCTTACGTTTTATCTCAAACGTCAATTATCTATCTTTTCCCCCTTGATGTTTTACTTCTTTCTTTTTTCAATTCTGATTTGATTTTTGTCAAGTTACATGATTTTGTTTCAATTTTTTTATATTGTTAAACGGTTAGACTGGTTTGAAATATGTGAAATGTTATTTGCCACAATACATAAGATAACTAAAGGTATCTACCCAATGGCATCAGGTGAACTGGACACTCCAGATCTAAAAAGACCTACAACACGTTTGTGGCGTTGAGCATTAACACACAAGTGTATTTTTATTATCATTGGGCTAGTCATAGGGGTCTCTGCATTTGTAAACAGGTATGAACACAACTAGGTCATGATTTATGTTTGGTTTTTAATCTCCCATTACTGGTTGATCTTATAAGTGGGTAGCGCGTCATATTGGCCAAGTAATCAGTGCCCACTGCTTGTGTTATATGTGTCTTTTCTGCGGATCTTTCAATTATCTCCTTCTTCTTTTCATTATGCAATTGGAACTGTATACTTTAGTTTGTTATTGATGTACTAAGGATCACTTTTTACTGTTAACTTTCCAGCTAAATGACAAATGGCATTACACTATTTTTATGTATGTATGTTTTTTGTACGATGCCAATAAAAAATATAATTTAAAAAATAAAGGGAAAGACGAAAGGAGAAAAAGGAAATAGGTGAAATGGATAACAAGATGGAGAATGAGAAATGGGGTACGGAGTAGAAGAAGAGCAGGAGAGCAGTGCTGTCGAGGAGGTGGGCACCAGAGGCAACTTGTGTGGCCTGGAAAGAAAAAAGACCCCTCCATCACTACAAAGGATTTCAGAGGAGATGCCCGGAGGGGGGGGGGGGGGGGGGGGCAGAAATAATCGGCATTTGTCCAGACAGAGGAGTAAAAAATTTAAAACAGAATTTGAAGAACCAGCATGTCATTAGTAGTCTATAATGAAGTCAGTGTAAAAGAATGTAACCCTTGCCATGCTGATCACAGTTTTTTGGATCGGTTTCCTTCCAAATTTATGGCCCTCATTTTGCTTTTTGTCATAAATTTTTTATTTAAATATTACTTATATTCTTTTCATATATTATTTTAATTACAGTTAACCCCTGCAGGCCTGCGCTGTGATTAGGGTTGCCACCTTTTCTTCAGAAAAATACCGGCCTTGCTACTGTCTCCATAGACTTAACATTGGCCTGATGCCAATTTTTTACCGCCCTGCCGGTAAAATACCAGCCAGGTGGCTACCCTAGCTGTGATTCTGATTGCTCTGACCAGTTCATTATACTGGTCAAAGTTTTTTTCTGTACTTTTTTGGGGGTCTGGGAAAATATATTTTTATTAGCTAGTTAATTGGGTTAGTGTTAGTGTTGTACTAGTTGTGTACAATATTATTGGGAAAATAGTGAATATTTTTTTTTAAACTTCTCCCCTTTTATATGTATTTTTGAATACTAAATTGTAGATCATATATATGTACATGGTATCCAACCAAAGAAATTTTAACATATAACTTGTATGGGTGCGTTAAATGAGAGAGAGGAAAACTAGGTGTAATCAACCACTTCGCCTGTGGTCATTAGCCCAGAAAAATCCCTGGTTCTTTAAGGCTTAAAGGGACTGTCTAGTGCCCAAAATGCCTCCTCAACATTTTAATGCATATTAAAGTACTTTCAAAGTACTTTAAAATACACATTTTATATTTTGAGTTACTTAAAAAATGAAGATATTACACTTAGATAAAAATGCACATTAGCAGAGGTTCAGGATGGCCCACTCAATGGGCGTCTCCCTTAGGCTTCATTGGGAGTTTATTTTCCCAGCAGCAGCCAATAAGAATTGGAATATGATTTCCTGTTTAGTGATGTAATCAGGCAATGTGTTATATGCGCATCTCTAACAGAGACAGGCAGAGGCAGTGGTGTATCTTGATTTAGTGCTGCCCTAGGCAGACAAAATCCGGACACCCCCTACCCAAGCTGCACACCCACGTAACACACCTAAGACATGCCCCATCACCTCCATTTCATGACCCCACATCACACATAACATTCAGACTCACATCAAGCTCATACTCCCATCACACACACTCCTACTCCCATCACACTCAGTCACACACTCCGACTCCCATCACACTCAGTCACACACACTGACTCCCATCACACACACTGTCTCCCATCACACACACTCTGACTCCCATCACACTCAGTCACACACACTGTCTCCCATCACACACACACACTGACTCCCATCACACACACTGTCTCCCATCACACACATTCTGACTCCCATCACACTCAGTCACACACACTGTCTCCCATCACACACACTCTGACTCCCATCACACTCAGTCACACACACTGTCTCCCATCACACAGACTCTGACTCCCATTACACTCAGTCACACACACTGTCTCCCATCACACACACTCTGACTCCCATCAGCACTTACCTTTCCCTGGTGGCTAGTGGCAGGCAGCATGGTCCCTTCCTGGCGATTTCGCCGACAGGTCACGTGACCGGGCACACGTATGACATCAGCGCGCCCGTCACGTGATTGTCGGCACTTCCGTGTCACACTGCACAGGGAGCCGAACAGGCAGCACGGAGGTTTCTCTGTGCTGCCTGTTCTGGTCCCCGTGCAGCCTGGCAGGCAGAGCGATGGTGAGGGGGGATCACCTCCGTCTCTGCCTGCAAGCGCGGTGGTTTTTTTTTTTAAAGGGCCGGATTTTATTTTTTTTTAAATAAAAAAAAAAGAAAATGTCTTCAGTGTCGCCCTAGGCATCCGCCTAGGATGCCTCGCGGTAAATACAGCACTGGGCAGAGGCGTCGCTGGGGGGGGCTACTGGGGCTATAGCCCCGAATCTCCAGTGCATAGCCCCGAATGGAGACTCTGGGCCCCGAGACTCCAGGGCTATCACTGTTAAAAAAAAAAAAAAAAATCTCCCCCGCAGAGCTTTCCCCCGTCTGGGACATAGTCCTAGAATCGGAGGTTTATGCTCGGGGGTGAGGAGGAGAGGCGCTGCTGCTGGCCCCTCCTCCTGGAGGTGCGGACCACAAGCAAGTGCCTGCGGTGACCGCACCTCCTGGCCATACTGAAATGATACTAGGTGCAAGCTCCGCCCCCGTCGCACTGTTAGTCTGGCTGCGCTCTGGATGTGACATCCGGCAGAAGAAAGTGTCTCATCGGAGACGTCCTCCTCCCTGCAAACAAAGGTAATTTAGCAGGGAGGGGGACCAACGCTATAAGGTTTTTTTGTTTTTTTTTAAATATTTAAAAATGTGTGTTAGTGTCTGCGTGTAAGTGTGACTGTGTGGGTGAATCAATGTGTATAAGTGTGCGTGTGTGTCAGGGTGTTTGCATAAGTGTATGAGGGTGTGTGTGTCAGAATGTGTGTGTCAGGGTGTTTGCATAAGTGTATGAGGGTGTGTGTGTCAGGGTATTTGCATAAGTGTATGAGGGTGTGTGTGTCAGGATGTGTGTGTCAGGGTATTTGCATAAGTGTATGAGTGTGTGTGTGTCAGGGTATTTTCATAAGTGTATGAGGGTGTGTGTGTCAGGATGTGTGTGTCAGGGTATTTGCATAAGTGTATGAGGGTGTGTGTGTCAGGGTATTTGCATAAGTGTGTGAGGGTGTGTGTGTGTCAGGGTGTTTGCATAAGGTGTTTGCATAAGTGTATGAGGGTGTGTGTGTGTCAGGGTGTTTGCATAAGTGTATGAGGGTGTGTGTGTGTCAGGGTGTTTGCATAAGTGTATGAGGGTGTGTGTGTGTCAGGGTGTTTGCATAAGTGTATGAGGGTGTGTGTGTCAGGTTGTGTATGTGTAAGTGTGTGTGAGAAAGATATAGACGCTGTGGGAGATAGAGACGGAGAGTGTGAGAGAGAGAGACGGAGAGTGTGAGAGAGAGAGACGGAGAGTGTGTGAGACAGGGGGAGAGTGTGAGAGAGAGGGGGAGAGTGTGAGAGAGAGAGAGGGGGAGAGTGTGAGAGAGAGAGACGGAGAGTGTGAGCGAGAGAGAGACGGAGAGTGTGAGCGAGAGAGACGGAGAGTGTGAGCGAGAGAGAGACGGAGAGTGTGAGCGAGAGAGACGGAGAGTGTGAGAGAGAGAGAGGGGGAGAGTGTGAGAGAGAGAGAGGGGGAGAGTGTGAGAGAGAGAGAGGTGGAGAGTGTGAGAGAGAGAGAGGGAGAGAGAGAGAGAGAGAGAGAGAGAGAGAGACGGAGAGTGAGAGAGACAGACGGAGAGTGAGAGAGAGAGACGGAGAGTGAGAGAGAGAGAGACTGAGAGTGTGAGAGAGAGACTGAGAGTGTGAGAGAGAGAGACTGAGAGTGTGAGAGAGAGAGAGACTGAGAGTGTGAGAGAGAGAGACGGAGAGTGTGAGAGAGAGAGACGGAGAGTGTGAGAGAGAGAGATGGAGAGAGAGAGAGATTGAGAGAGAGAGAGACGGAGAGTGTGAGAGAGAGAGACGGAGAGTGTGAGAGAGAGAGAGAGAGAGAGAGAGAGACAGAGAGTGTGAGAGAGAGAGACGGAGAGTGTGAGAGAGACGGAGAGTGTGAGAGAGAGAGACAGAGAGAGAGAGAGACGGAGAGCGTGAGAGAGAGAGACGGAGAGTGTGAGAGAGAGACACAGACAGAGTAAGGTTTTTTTGTTTTTTTTTAAATATTTAAAAATGTGTGTTAGTGTCTGCGTGTAAGTGTGACTGTGTGGGTGAATCAATGTGTATAAGTGTGTGTGTGTGTCAGGGTGTTTGCATAAGTGTATGAGGGTGTGTGTGTCAGAATGTGTGTGTCAGGGTGTTTGCATAAGTGTATGAGGGTGTGTGTGTCAGGGTATTTGCATAAGTGTATGAGGGTGTGTGTGTCAGGATGTGTGTGTCAGGGTATTTGCATAAGTGTATGAGGGTGTGTGTGTCAGGGTATTTGCATAAGTGTATGAGGGTGTGTGTGTGTCAGGGTGTTTGCATAAGGTGTTTGCATAAGTGTATGAGGGTGTGTGTGTGTCAGGGTGTTTGCATAAGTGTATGAGGGTGTGTGTGTGTCAGGGTGTTTGCATAAGTGTATGAGGGTGTGTGTGTGTCAGGGTGTTTGCATAAGTGTATGAGGGTGTGTGTGTCAGGTTGTGTATGTGTAAGTGTGTGTGAGAAAGATATAGACGCTGTGGGAGATAGAGACGGAGAGTGTGAGAGAGAGAGACGGAGAGTGTGAGAGAGAGAGACGGAGAGTGTGTGAGACAGGGGGAGAGTGTGAGAGAGAGGGGGAGAGTGTGAGAGAGAGAGAGGGGGAGAGTGTGAGAGAGAGAGACGGAGAGTGTGAGCGAGAGAGAGACGGAGAGTGTGAGCGAGAGAGACGGAGAGTGTGAGCGAGAGAGAGACGGAGAGTGTGAGCGAGAGAGACGGAGAGTGTGAGAGAGAGAGAGGGGGAGATTGTGAGAGAGAGAGAGGGGGAGAGTGTGAGAGAGAGAGAGGTGGAGAGTGTGAGAGAGAGAGGGAGAGAGAGAGAGAGAGAGAGAGAGAGAGAGAGAGACGGAGAGTGAGAGAGACAGACGGAGAGTGAGAGAGAGAGACGGAGAGTGAGAGAGAGAGAGAGACTGAGAGTGTGAGAGAGAGACTGAGAGTGTGAGAGAGAGAGACTGAGAGTGTGAGAGAGAGAGAGACTGAGAGTGTGAGAGAGAGAGACGGAGAGTGTGAGAGAGAGAGACGGAGAGTGTGAGAGAGAGAGATGGAGAGAGAGAGAGATTGAGAGAGAGAGAGACGGAGAGTGTGAGAGAGAGAGACGGAGAGTGTGAGAGAGAGAGACGGAGAGTGTGAGAGAGACAGAGAGAGAGAGAGAGAGAGAGAGACGGAGAGTGTGAGAGAGACGGAGAGTGTGAGAGAGACGGAGAGTGTGAGAGAGAGAGACAGAGAGAGAGAGAGACGGAGAGCGTGAGAGAGAGAGACGGAGAGTGTGAGAGAGAGACACAGACAGAGAGAGAGAGAAGCTGTGTGAGATAGAGAGACTGAGAGAGAGGTGTGAGCGAGAGAGACGGAGAGTGTGAGAGAGAGAGAGAGGGGGAGAGTGTGAGAGAGAGAGAGGTGGAGAGTGTGAGAGAGAGAGAGGGAGAGAGAGAGAGAGAGACGGAGAGAGAGAGAGAGAGACGGAGAGTGATAGAGAGAGACAGACGGAGAGTGAGAGAGACAGACGGAGAGTGAGAGAGAGAGACGGAGAGTGAGAGAGAGAGAGACTGAGAGTGTGAGAGAGAGACTGAGAGTGTGAGAGAGAGAGAGACTGAGAGTGTGAGAGAGAGAGAGACTGAGAGTGTGAGAGAGAGAGACGGAGAGTGTGAGAGAGAGACGGAGAGTGTGAGAGAGAGAGATGGAGAGAGAGAGAGATTGAGAGAGAGAGAGACGGAGAGTGTGAGAGAGAGAGACGGAGAGTGTGAGAGAGAGAGACGGAGAGTATGAGAGAGACAGAGAGAGAGACGGAGAGTGTGAGAGAGAGAGACGGAGAGTGTGAGAGAGACGGAGAGTGTGAGAGAGAGAGACAGAGAGAGAGAGAGACGGAGAGTGTGAGAGAGAGAGACGGAGAGTGTGAGAGAGAGACACAGACAGAGAGAGAGAGAAGCTGTGTGAGATAGAGAGACTGAGAGAGAGAGAGAGAGACACTGTGTGAGATAGAGAGACTGAGAGTGTGAGAGAGAGAGAGACGCTGTGTGAGATAGAGAGACGGAGAGTGTGTGAGAGAGAGACGGAGAGTGTGAGAGAGAGACGGAGAGTGTGAGAGAGAGAGAGAGAGAGACGGAGAGTGAGACGGAGATTGTGAGAGAGAGAGACTTAGAGTGTGAGAGAAAAAGAGACGGAGAGAGAGACGCTGTGTGAGATAGACGGAGAGTGTGAGAGAGAGAGAGAGAGAGAGACGGAGAGTGTGAGAGAGAGAGAGACGCTGTGTGAGATAGAGAGACGGAGAGTGTGTGAGAGAGAGACGGAGAGTGTGAGAGAGAGACGGAGAGTGTGAGAGAGAGAGAGACGGAGAGTGAGACGGAGAGTGTGAGAGAGAGAGACTTAGAGTGTGAGAGAAAGAGAGACGGAGAGAGAGACGCTGTGTGAGATAGACGGAGAGTGTGAGAGAGAGAGAGACGGAGAGTGTGAGAGAGAGACGGAGTGTGTGCGAGAGAGAGAGAGGCGGTGTGTGTTAGAAAGAGAGGGAGAGAGACGGTGCGTGAGACATATAGAGAGAGAGACGGGGTGAGATTGTGTGTGACTGTACTCATCTGGGCTCAAGCCCCTGATCATTTGTTGACCTAGCAACGCCCCTGGAGACAGGGATAGCTAGTGCAGGGGGTGCCGGGAGATAGTAGTAGATGCACGTGGGGGTTGGTGGGAAAAATGTGAACTGTGCTTGCGGGAGACCGGTGCGGCCGTATGCATGCAGTACCGAGTGCTGCCACCTGTGGAGAACTTCTATAGGTAAGTATTTTACTTTTTAACGAAAATAAAAATGTAAAAATAAAAAACTGAAAGTGACAGTCTAGTTCACTCTTTGGTGCCTACAAGTTGCACCAAAGTCATATAGGTGACTAGACTGTCCCTTTAATGCATGCCTTAGGAGTATCCCTGACTGAATGGCGTAATATACCAGTAACATGCATTAACCCCTTGGCGACAGATGACGTGCCAGGCACGTCACGGCAAATCGTGGACTTGCCGACAGCCGACGTGCCTGGCACGTCATGCACTTAACAGAGCAAAGAAAGCGACCAGCGGTCTAGGTAGAGGTATTGTGCAACACCCCAAAAAAGTGCAGGGGCGCGCTACGATCGCTCCCCAGAGTGATCGTAGCAGCCATTTAAAAACTTAGCACTTAGCAGAACCTTCAGGCTCCCCAGAACCAATGGTGGTCGCTCTCCTGAGCGACCCCATCGGCTCAGTAGAAGGGAACGCTGGCTATACAGGCAGCGCTTCCCTTCTACTGGCAAGAGCATCGGAAGTGAATGTATTTCACTTCCGATGCTCTAGGGGGGAGCCAATCGATGCCTGCACAACAGATCTGTGTGCAGGCATGTATGATAAGTGCTCTGATGAGCACTTATCATACAGTCAAAGGCAATATTAGTAAATATTGCCTTTGACAAGTATTGATTTGCCTCCCTCTCCTCACTAGTTTTAGTAAGGGAGAGAGATAAATCAGATAATGTAAAAACAAATATTAAAATAAAATATTTAATAAAATTTTAAACACCAAGGGCTTTTATAAAAGCCATTTAACCCGTTCCCTGCCATTGATCGCTGTGTATGCAGTGATCATCCACAGCAGCACATTTTTAGCTGTCTGTGCATTTTTAGGGGTTAATTTTTTTTACTGTAATTCATTACAGTATAAAAAAGGCTCTTTTAAGAGCTATTAACCCCTTGCTAGCTGTAGACGCATTTTTACTTTTTTTAAAAAACTTTTTTATTACACCCGTCACTGGTTAATTATATCCGCTAGGGGATTACGTTTAACGTCAAAAAATTTTTTTTAGCTATCTGAGCGCATGTATAGCGATCAGTGGCAATGCCGGTTTGGTGCTCAGATGAGCATCATCATTCACCTGGTTAGATCAATATTTGTCAATATTTGATTTGACCGGTGTAGATCTGCCTCCCTCTCACTTGAGTTTTAGTGAGGGAGACAGACAGAGCTGTATAATGTGAGATTTTAATTATAATATATTTAATAAAATTGTGACCCAAAGGCTTTTATAAAAGCCGTTTCCAGTGTTTAACCCCTTCCCTGCAATTGATCGCTGTGTACGCAGTGATCTTACACAGCAGCACATTTTTTGCTGTCTGTGCATTTTTTTAGGGGTTAATTTTTTTTTTACTGTTTTTTTTTTGACAGTATATCAAAGGCTCTTTTAAGAGCTATTAACCCCTTCCTTGCCATATATCACTTCCTAAGCAGCGCATATGGTCACTGCCTAAGCAGTGCATATGGTCACTGCCTAAGCAGCGCATATGGAGCGATCTGGTCGCAGAAGGATTTTTTTTGCCATCAGCATTTTTTTTTGTCACACTCGCTAGGCGTTAATTATACCCACTAGGGGATTACGTGTATTCCTTTTGAAGCTGTCTGAACGCATGTATAGCGATCAGTAACAGCCGATCAGTGGCAAAGGTGGTTTGGTGATTTCTCAGATGAGCATCACCATTCGTCTGGTTAGATCAATATTGGTAAATATTGTTCTGACCCATATGGATCTGCCTCCCTCTCCTCACTCAGTGAGGGAAAGAGACAGATCTGTATAATATAAGTTTTTAATTGTAATAAATTAAATAAAATGTTAAAAAATGGTGAGACCCAAGGGCTTTTATAAAAGCCATACCCTTTGTATAGTGTACCCTGTATAGTAACCCCTTCCCTGCCACTGATCACTGCACAGCAGAACATTTTTTCTTCTCTGTGCCTTTTTAGGGGTTAATTTTTTTGTACAGTACTACAAAGGCTCTTATAAGAGCTATTAACCCCTTCCTTACTCTACATGTCAAAATTCCAAGTTTGAAAATCAAAAAGCGCACCGCTCAAATGTAGCCTTTCAACCCCCAACAAAGCTGACAAACCTATGCATGGGTGGTATCCCTGTGCTCGGGAGATGTTTCTGAACACATATTGTGGTATTGTTTGTCAGTGACACATACCGAAATATGTGAATTTGTGTCTAAAGTACAATGTATGTGGGAAAAAATACACAATAAAATTACTACCACAAACTTTGACAAAGGCTGGTGGTAGAATTGGTGCATGGAAAGTGTTAAAATACCACCATTTAAAATAGCCTAGGGTGTCTACTTTTACAAAATATATACTTTTTTGGGTAAAATACACTGTCCGGCTTAAAAAAAAGTCCCAAATGAAAGATGGGCTAAGGCTGACTACACGTCAAAATTCCAAGTTGGAAATGCGCACCTTCAAAATGTGGCCCTTTAGCCCCCAAACAAACCTATGCATGGGTGGTATCACTGTACTCAGGAGATGTTATTGAACGCATATTGGGTTATTGTTTGGCAGTGACACATACCAAAATCTGTGAATTCATGTCTGAAGTACAAGGTTTGTGGAAAAAAAACACAAAAAAATTACTACCACAAAGTTTGACAAAGGCTGGTGGTAGAATTAGTGCATGGAAAGTGTTAAAATACCACCATTTGAGATAGCCTAGGGTGTCTACTTTTAAAAAATATATGGGTTGATGGGGTAAAATACACTAGCTGGCTTCAAATATGTGCCAAATGGGACATGGGCACAGGTTGTCTTTATGTCAAAATTTCAAGTTAGAAAACCAAAAAGCGCAGCTCTCAAATGTGGCCCTTTAACCCCTAAACAAACCAACAAACCTGTGCATGGGTGGTATCACTGTACTCAGGAGATGTTGTTGAACGCATATTGGGTTATTGTTTGGCAGTGACACATACTGAAATCTGTGAATTTATGTCTGAATACAATATTTGTGGGGGGAAAACACACAAAAAAATTACTACCACAAAATTGGACAAAGGCTGGTGGTAGAATTAGTGCATGGAAAGTGTTAAAATACCACCATTTGAGATAGCCTAGGGTGTCTACTTTTAAAAAATATATGGGTTGATGGGGTAAAATACACTAGCTGGCTTCAAATATGTCCCAAATGGGACATGGGCGCAGGTTGTCTTTATGTCAAAATTTCAAGTTGGAAAACCAAAAAGCGCACCTCTCAAATGTGGCCCTTTAACCCCTAAACAAGCAGACAAACCTATGCATGGGTGGTATCCCTATACTCAGGAAATGTTGCTGAACACATATTGGGGTGTTATTTGGCAGTGACACGTACCAAAATCTGTGAATTCATGTATGAAGTACAATGTTTGTGAAAAAAAAACACAAAAAAATATCTACCACAAACTTTGACAAAGGCTGGTGGTAGAATTAGTGCATGGAAAGTGTTTAAATACCATCATCTGAAATAGCCTTGGGTGTCTACTTTTAAAAAAATATATGAGTTGATGGGGTAAAATACACTGGCTGGCTTCAAATATGTCCCAAATAGGACATGGGTGCAGGCTGTCTGCATGTAAAAATTTCAAAAACTGCACCTCCCAAATTTGGCATTTTAGCCCCCAAATAACCCAACAAACCTATGCATGGGTGGTATCCCTGTACTCAGGAGAATAGTAGAATCTATTTAGCAGTTTTTTTCGTTCGCTTTTGTTGATGAGGAGAAGATGTTTCAAATAAAAGTCAGGGAATTTGTCTTTTTTGAATATATTTTATAAAAAATTGTATATAATATTATAAGATATGATCAAAATGATGGCATCCAAAGAAAGCCCTTCTTGTCCTGAGAAAAACAATATATAATATGTGTGGGTACAGCAAATGACAAAGAAGAAAATTACAGCTAAACACAAACAGCACAGAAATGTTAAAATAGCCATTGTCCAGAATGGACAAAAATGTTTCAAAGCCTCTGTCCTTAAGGGGTTAAGATTTTTCGTGGGAAAGTTCCGATTTTGGGGGTCTAAGGAGAATTCGTCAGAACAGAAATAAAAAACGCAACACCATGTTCTTCATTTGTTCTCCGGTGTCTGGGACACTGGAGACTGAATACTGTGCATTCGCAGTGCTGCCTGGTTGTGTGACAGCGCGAAGGCGCATGCGTGGTGGCGCTGTCAGTCTACCTCCCAGGGACACTGTCAAAGCATGCATGAACTGATATACTCCATGAGAGAAACTGTAGGGAACTGAGAGAGGAATTTCAAACTTAAGTCCAAAGTAGCCTTTTTAAAGGTTACTGGGCCTTTAAAGCCAACACATAACTTGTGAAACTGTCAACTGTGAATGTTATATAAACCGCAGAGTTTTTTATTTTTTTTAATTTAATATGCAGCATATCAAATATTTGTTATACACTTTTAATAATAATAATTAATATTATTTTAATCACACTTTTTGGGTTTACATCTACACCACTAAAATTTGAAAACGTTCTATGTTCCTATCTGTTTGATTACAACAAAATACTATCCATAAGCTTCTATATCCGAATTCCCAAATCACTTAGAGCCAAATTTCAATAGCTCAATACCATAGGTAAGGGATGAAATTCGGATGATTCTCCAACCTTATTATATAGAAGTGAGGCAATTTTTGTCCATTGCTGCGTTCATTTCATTATTCAGTTCGTATGAATGAACATTTCATGTTCAATCAATACATAGTATAAGGTTTGGGAATTCGGATGAAAGAAACAAATTTCGACAGCTCAATAGCATAAGGTAGGGGATGAAATTCAAACTAATTCAACTCTTTTAACCGAATTCTCCAATAGGTGAATTATTTTCAATTCGTACAAATGAATATAACGAAATTAAAATAATGGACGAATTTCCTCCGAAATGAATTTCGTTTTGGACGAAATAAATAAAAAATTTGTCTGAATGGACGAAAACTAAACGAACATTTTATTTTTGCCCATCTCTATTAATTTTTGCTATTTATAAACTGGCATAAGTAAAATAACCTTATAGTTTAGTGTTCCAGTTCAGGACGCAAACCCCCAAAATTTGAAAAATTCAATATACATGATACACAATGTTCAAGTACCTAAAAAAACAACGTTATGAACAACTGTAAAGCATTGTAAAATTGCATTTGTATTTTTTTTTTTGTCTTCATACTTTCCAGAAATATTTAATTCTGGATTGCTTTATTTTTTTTTTAGCCATTTATACATGTGCTGGGTTACATACAATTTCTGTTAAAATAAATACATGTGATTCTGTGTCCACAGATGAAAAAAAAATCTGTGTGCATCTTACTGCTCCTTGCTCTCTCGCTGTCACAGCTGAAATATTCATCTTGAAAATGAGACACTAGGAGGAACATTTTGTCATGCACCGGGTCCTGGATGGCGTTATACCCTGAGACCCCGAGATCAGGAGCCCATTGGCAGGAGCGGAAATACAGGACTTGATGCTGGGTAATCCCATTGCCTCTGTGGTTTGGGACCGCAGGAGCCCACATTTCAAGACCTTGTAGGAGCAGCTTTTGCATTCAGTATATGCAGAAACAGGAACCGTAACTGAAGAATCCCTGCAGCCATCCTGGAGAATGCATGGAACATAAGCATGTACAGGATTAGCAAGACTGTGCAGGCTGAAGCAAATAGGCTAAAGTCAAGCAGTAGCATAAACAGAAAGAACAGAAGCAGAGACTGAAACCATAACAAAATATAGAGCCTAGGGCTACAGGAGAGACTATGGAGCAAAGGAACAGCTGAAACATACATGGGCAGGGCAAAGCATAAGACAACTACAGAACTAAATGAAACATACAGATGGACAGACATAACACAAAACAAACAGAGGACAGGGCTAAGGAATAAGGAGCACAAGGGACGGAGTGAGGAGCCAGAATCCCCAGATGCTTCATAAGGGACCCAGATTTGGGATATGGGGAGAGGAATAAGGAGCTGGAACCCTCAGGTGCTTCAGGGAAAGAGGGTCTGGGAACATACAAACATAAATAAAGGAACTAGCCCAACACTAAAGATAGTAATAGTGAGGATTTAGTTGTTGATGGCCATAAGATTAAGCGTGCAACCATGTCAAGGTATTCCACAATTAGGCAAGTCCCTAACACTATGAACTAATTATAAATTAGAAAATTAATAAATAACATAATCTAAAACTTATACTGTATTGACACACATGCAGAGAGAATACCTGCAGCAGGACTGGCTGGGAAATGGAGAAAACAAACAGAGGAAACAGTTGAAGGCAAAAGGAAACAAGGAAAACCCAGAATGGCACAACTAAACATAATCACAGGCAGAAAGGAAAACAGAAATGGATCAGAGCAGACAACAAAGGAAACATGGAAACAGGGCAGAAGAGCAGGGCAGAACTAAGACATGGAACAGGGCAGGAAATCTAACAGGGCAGGAACTCTGAGACAGGACAGGACTAAGACATGGGTTCTAAGATAGGGCATCCCATTACAAGGACTCTTTTTACAAGGACACCCCTTTTACAGGGCACCGGGATTCAGGACTTGGCTATAGCCTCTCTGGGGCCAGGTTAGGCAGGTGGCACACAGAACAGGAGCTAAGGATACTATACTGTGGTCGGAACTAAGGAATGCCACCATGTGGCCGTAACTATGAAATGCCACTTCTGTGGCCATAACTAGGAAGTTTGGGACACACAAGAATATACAAAGGAAAACCTTGAAAACAAGGAAAACTAACAGAACAAATAACCCAGGAACGAGAATAGCTGATAAGCAGAACAAAATAGCAAAATCTATTTGATATGTCGGGGCTGCCACAGATCCTCAGCTCAGTAGGAAATAGATTTCTTAACCCGCCATGTGCTCCTCCAAAGTATACAAACAGACTCTGTCGTCTTCAACCCGCCGGGCATTCCAAGCCCCAAAAGTAGAAAAGTACACACCGGAGAATGAAGCAGGGAGAGAGACTTCACAAGGAAGTGTAGCAAATTGATGTTAATTCCATATAAAAATTTAGTGCAGGCACAGACCATAAAATCCTCCAAACAAAGAGCCTTATGCGTTTCGTGCTATATTGCACTTTTTATATGGAATAAACATTAATTTGCTACATTTCATTGCGAAGTCTGTCTCTCTGTTTCGTTCTCTGGTGGGTACTTTTCTAGAATAGAAAGTGGGATATGATCGAAGCATTTAAATACAAGAAGGAAATCAACACAGTAAAAGCAGGAGACTTTATTTAAATGAAGAGAACATAGTTTTAAATTAGACGGGCAAATTTCATGGTGAAGATAAGAATTTGTCCAGACCATAGAAGGACCATTTGTTTCTATAATCATAAATAGTTAGCTGTCCATGTGCATAAAATTTGCCCAAGACAATATGCAATGTAGCAATAATTTTTGCAAAATGGAACATTAAACCTTGTTTAACCCTTGCTTCCTTGAAGGAAGCAAGGGTTAAACAAAACATGTCTTGGGACTTTTCAGTAAACCTGACGTGTATCTTAACAGCAGTTCCTGGTTGGCTCTCCCCACTCTGACTGTTGAATGAGAGGGTCTCTCGCTGCAAATCAGCAGGGGACCTAGTTAAGGCCAACCCTGCTGATCCCATGCAAAAATGAGGGTCTCTCTGCTATGGTAGTATGACAGCTTTCGGTCAGAGGATAAACTGACATGCACTATCAAAAGTACATGCCAGTTTATCCTCACAACTAAAATTTCACCTGTGCTTCTATATTAGAATATATATATACACACACACACACACACACACACACACACACACACACTAAACTCAGGACCAATATAATATCAGAATCTATTGAGCAGGTATTTTAGTTAGGTTTTGTAGATTAGTAAAAGATTTTACAAGTAAAAAAGTTTTTTTTTCCCTTCATTCTCACCATATATATTTTTTTATTATATATTAAATGATATGATCAAAATAATGGTACCATAAGAAAGCCCTTCTTGTCCTGAAAACATTTTTTTTAAAATGTCTTTAAATGTGTGTGTCAGGGTGCCTCCTGGGTCTGTGAGGGGGGGGGGGGGGGGAGGAATGGAAGAGAGACACACACACTGTGAGGGGGGAAGAATGGAAGAGAGACATACACTGGGAGGGGGTATGGAGGAGAGACATACACTGAAAGGGGGGGATGGAAGAGAGACATACACTGGGAGGGGGGGATGGAAGAGAGACATACACTGGGACGGGGGGATGGAAGAGAGACATACACTGAGAGGGGGGGATGGAAGAGAGACATACACTGGGAGGGGGGGATGGAAGAGAGACATACACTGGGAGGGGGGGATGGAAGAGAGACATACACTGGGAGGGGGGGATGGAAGAGAGACATACACTGGGAGGGGGGGATGGAAGAGAGACATACACTGGGAGGGGGGGGTGGAAGAGAGACATACACTGGGAGGGGGGGGATGGAAGAGAGACATACACTGGGAGGGGGGGATGGAAGAGAGACATACACTGGGAGGGGGGGATGGAAGAGAGACATACACTGGGAGGGGGGGATGGAAGAGAGACATACACTGGGAGGGGGGGATGGAAGAGAGACATACACTGGGAGGGGGGATGGAAGAGAGACATACACTGGGAGGGGGGGATGGAAGAGAGACATACACTGGGAGGGGGGATGGAAGAGAGACATACACTGGGAGGGGGGATGGAAGAGACATACACTGGGAGGGGGGGATGGAAGAGAGACATACACTGGGAGGGGGGGATGGAAGAGAGACATACACTGGGAGGGGGGGATGGAAGAGAGACATACACTGGGAGGGGGGGATGGAAGAGAGACATACACTGGGAGGGGGGGATGGAAGAGAGACATACACTGGGAGGGGGGGATGGAAGAGAGACATACACTGAAAGGGGGTATGGAAGAGAGACATACACTGAAAGGGGGTATGGAAGAGAGACATACACTGAAAGGGGGTATGGAAGACAGACATACACTGGGAGGGGGGTATGGAAGAGAGACATACACTGAAAGGGGGTATGGAAGACAGACATACACTGGGAGGGGGGGATGGAAGAGAGACATACACTGAAAGGGGGTATGGAAGACAGACATACACTGAAAGGGGGTATGGAAGACAGACATACACTGAAAGGGGGTATGGAAGACAGACATACACTGAAAGGGGGTATGGAAGACAGACATACACTGAAAGGGGGTATGGAAGACAGACATACACTGGGAGGGGGGGATGGAAGACAGACATACACTGGGAGGGGGGGATGGAAGAGAGACATACACTGGGAGGGGGGATGGAAGAGAGACATACACTGGGAGGGGGGGATGGAAGAGAGACATACACTGGGAGGGGGGGATGGAAGAGAGACATACACTGAAAGGGGGGATGGAAGAGAGACATACACTGAAAGGGGGGGATGGAAGAGAGACATACACTGGGAGGGAGTATGGAAGAGAGACATACACTGGGAGGGGGGGGTATGGAAGAGAGACATACACTGAAAGGGGGGATGGAAGACAGACATACACTGAAAGGGGGGATGGAAGACAGACATACACTGAAAGGGGGGGATGGAAGACAGACATACACTGAAAGGGGGGGATGGAAGACAGACATACACTGGGAGGGGGTATGGAAGAGAGACATACACTGGGAGGGGGGGGATGGAAGAGAGACATACAGTGAAAGGGGGGGATGGAAGAGAGACATACACTGGGAGGGGGATGGAAGAGAGACATACACTGGGAGGGGGATGGAAGAGAGACATACACTGGGAGGGGGATGGAAGAGAGACACTCACTGGGAGGGTGGGATGGAAGAGAGACACACACTGGGAGGGGGGAATGGAAGAGAGATACACACTTGCATGAAATTAAATGGACTTATATTAAAGATTCTTCAGCCTCCATAATGTTCTTAATTTTAGGTCACTTCAATGACTGAAGTAACCATCCAGTTTCAATGCTGCCAGGCGAAGAACGTTTTGTTAAAATGATCCTAAAGTTTCCTCAAAACCCTCACAATGCATAAGCAGAAGCAGCACGAGATAAGCACCGCGCAGTCCATTTCCATTCATTTGGATCTCCGGCTTGGCTATTTCTTGTAGTTCTCTGTCCCATGTGACCAATGAGTCACATACAGTCACGTGGTCGACCAACGTCACCAGGATGCTTTTCCTAGACAGGAACTAGCTGCATTGCCAATACCACTGCTCCTAGCTCGCGTTCATAGCGACGCGTCTCCCGGGCAACCGATCAGGCCTGCAGAAGTTAATGTTCACTGGACTGGGTGCTGCCTGCGTATCCATAGCTAACACTACCTGAAATTGCAAAGGCAATGTTATTTTAAGTGTGTTTGGAGGTAAGTGAATGTCTTAAATGCTAATAGAGCAATACGGAAGACATCAGGGGCCAAGATTTCGCAGTTCTCACAATTTTTACAGAAGCCATGGGAAAGGAGCAGTGTGGTTCCCTTATAACATGAAAATGTCTACAATGTTTTTTTTCTTGCGTACCGTAGCCATATATTTTGAATCAAATGTATCTATTATACACACACGCGCATATTAACCTGCATGGAGTGCATACCTCCCAACACTTCAAATGGCAAAAGTGACTGAAAGTGGGTCTATGGGTGGGGCATTAGATCACTTTATTGTCAATTAAGACAATATTTAGGAAATTTGATAAACCATTTAGAATAAGAATAAGGGATTTTATTTACTAACCTTGATATATAAACACATTTACTGCATAAGTAGCACCCTATATGATGAGGTTTTATTTATTTCGAGCTCTGTGCTATACTCCTACACACATAACCCCTCCCCCAACTGTCCTGCTTTCCACAGAACAGTCCCGATTTGAGGAATCTGTTGCACCGTGCTCTACCTCTGTCCTGCTTTTTGGGAGAATTTGGGTCCTGATCGCATCTGTGACTGTGCATGACACATGTGCTGACACTCTGTCCTCCCAAACTCAGGAGTGATCGTGCTACCACTCAGATGCGGCAGCGCTAACACTCAACAGCCCAAGCTCTGCCCTCTGCATCACAATTCGTAGGGTGAAATGTTGAGAAATATGTACAAATCTAAAATGCTGAGATCCTTAAAAATAGGGATACCAGACAAGCAAAGAAGGACAGAGGAATTAGTGGCAAAAATAGTTGCACTTGGTAGGCATGGAAATGTACTTTTTAAGTTATGATACATCCCCTATAGTGATCACTTGGTAAAACAAGGTTCCAGAGAGAGACCATCAGTCATCACTAATCAGACCTTTTACAGATGCAAGCACCTGCTCTGATTGGCGGCTGATATTATCAGTGCAAATGACTGGCAAATGGGCAAAATAACACTGGGAAATGATGGACAAAATAGGACTGACAAATGATGGGCAAAATAGGACTGGCAAATGATGGGCAATTAATATGCCACAGCCATTTTCCCCTTTAATATGCCACTATGATCCTGCCCATTAATATGCCACAGCCAGGCGTCACTTCCAGCGGCTGTGAATAAAAGCTGTTGGATGCAGATCTGCCGGCTGCTGCGCCGTGTGAGACAGTCACAAGGGCAGTGGGGGCCCAGGGGAAGATTCTTTGGGCCCCAAGAATGAATGGGACCTGGGCAGCTGTCCCGTTTGCCCACACTTTTTTTTTTGCAGGGGTCGACAGGGCAGCCGGGCCCCCTGGAGTGACGGTAAGTACGCCACCGGCCCTGCTCTGAGTGAGTGTAAACCCACATATATCTATAAAGAGACAATTTAGGTTTGTATGACCTTTGGTACAGAATATTTAACTTTTGAGTCTGTTTAATAAAAGTGTCATTTTAGTTTTCTTTGTCATTTTAATATAATTAACTGAAATTGTTTTATGTTAAAGCATCACTGGTACATTAAAGAAGACCTCTGCAATCTGAAACCAAAGATTGATCTCTGTAAATTTCATTGAGAATGACAGAAGACAGTAGAAGAGTGGAGGAGGATGATCGTGGTCCTGGATCAGCCTTTCAGATGATTCTTCTGATGGAGGACTTATTGGACAAATTGAAACTGCTAAACTATGAAGAGGAGGTGTTGATGAAACACAACATGAAACCTGTATCCAGGTAATGTGAACATTTTGATTGCTGCAGGTTACTATTTCCTTCCTTTGTTGCTGTAACAAACCAAATTATGGCTGTACCAGTATGTACAGTATTCGCTCGACTCCTCACAGAAAGCCGGATAACGTCTATGCAGTATGCACAGTTATCCTCTGATGCTGCCTGACTCCTCCCAGGGTGTACCAAATCGGAACACCGGCATCAGAAGACCCGCCGGAAGTGTTGGGCAGCATCGGATGATGTCTCTGGCCACCAAACCGCATACAGATATAATCTAGGTACCCCCACCTAACACCAGGGAACCAAGCAAATCACCGGATGCAATGGCAAGTCCTTTGGGTGCAGCGGCAAGGCTGTAGGTGCAGGGGCAAGACCGTCATCTGGGAACAGTGGCAAGAGCATCCATTTAGTGCAGAGACAAGTTCATCCTTTGGGTGCAATGGCAAGTCACTGTGTGCAGTGGCAGGTCCAGTGGGGGCTGGGGCAAGTCCGTAGGTGCTACATTATGATCCAAAATTTGGAGGGTTGCTTTATAATCAAGGTGGTCTTATATTCAAGTAAATACGGTATTTAGTAGTGTAGGGAGATTCAAAATAACAGAATGCTGTTGAAACTTGTCATATATTTTGGATGGAATAGATCAGTGAATTCTCATCCCTGTTGTTTTCACCCTGTATCAGGACATGTGTTTTGTAAGAGTTAGGCTGTGTGTTTTACTTTGTTGGTCAGAAACGCTTTTGACTTGGTAAAAGAAGGACTCTCAAAAGCTTGTCATTGCAAAATACTGTTCGTCCAAAAAAAAGGTGGGTTTTTTTTCTGCAATATATACAGGTGATACTCGAAAAATTAGAATATGCAAAAGTTCATTTATTTCAGAAATGCAAAGTAAAAGGGGAAACTAAAATATGAGATAGACGCATTACATGCAAAGCAAGATAGTTCAAGCCGTGATTTGTCATAAGTGCAATGATTATGGCTTACAGCTCATGAAAACCCCAAATCCACAATCTCAGTAAATTAGAATATTACATGCAATCAATAAAACAAGGAGTGTACATAGTAGACATGTGCAAAACTAACATTTTCATTTAGTTTTTGTCCATTCGGACGAAAATGTTATTTATTTAGTCTAAAACGAATTTCGTTCATTACTGCATTCGTTTTAAGACGAAATACGTTCATTATTTTCGTTGCGTTTTATTCGTTCGTACGAATTAATTGACCTACACATTCCATAAACCTAATGTCGTTGCGTTTATAGACTTTCGGCTTATGAAATACATGTAATGCTATTGGCTTTCTATAAACCGAAATAGAGTCCTCATTCATAAGAATTTCTTATGAATGGGGACTCTATTCGGTTTATAGAAAGCCAATAGAATTACATGTATTCCATAAGCCGAAAGTCTATAAACCGAACGACTTTCGGTTTATAGAATAGCAATAGCATTACATGTATTCCATAAACCGAAAGGCTTATGGAATACATGTAATGTTATTGGCTTTCTATAAACCGAAATAGAGTCCCCATTCATAAGAATAGGTCAATTGACCTATTCGTATGAATGGGGACTCTCTTTCGGTTTATAGAATAGCATTACATGCATTCCATAAACCGAAAGTCGTTCATTATGTCGGTTTATGGAATGTATGTAATGCTATTGGTATTCTATAAAGCGACTCTATTTTGGTTTATAGAATGCCAATTGGACGAATGATTTTCGTTTATTAACCATTCGTTCATTCGGCTTTCGTTAGTTTAGCATTTTCGTTATTCGTTTTTCGGATGAATGGACGAAAATGCTCTTTTCGGACGAAAATGCATTCGTCCGAAAACGAATGCACATGTCTAGTACATAGAACAATATCGGACCTCTGAAAAGTATAAGCATGCATATGGACTCAGTACTTGGTTTGGGTTCCTTTTGTAGCAATTACTGCCTCAATGCGGCGTGGCATGGAAGCTATCAGCCTGTGGCAATGCTGAGGTGTTATGGAAGACCAGGATGCTTTAATAGCGGCTCTTCAGCTCTTCTGCATTGTTCGGTCTCATGTCTCTCATCTTTCTCTTGGCAATGCCCCATAGATTCTCAATGGGGTTCAGGTCAGGCGAGTTTGCTGGCCAATCAAGCACAGTAATCCCACGGTCATTGAACCAGGCTTTGGTGCTTTTGGCATTGTGAGTAGGTGCCAAGTCCTGCTGGAAAAGGAAGTCAGCATCCCCATAAAGCTCGTCTGCAGAAGGAAGCATGAAGTGCTCCAAAATCTCCTGGTAGACAGCTGCATTGACCCTGGACTTAATGAAGCACAGTGGACCAACACCAGCAGATGACATGGCTCCCCAAATCAACACAGACTGTGGAAACTTCACACTGGACTTCATGCATCTTGCAGTGTGTGCTTCTCCATTCTTCCTCCAGACTCTGGGTCCTTGGTTTCCAAATGAGATGCAAAAGATGACTGAAGACCACTGAGCAACAGACCAGGTCTGTTTTTCTTTAGCCCAGGTAAGACGCTTCTGACGTTGTTTGTTGTTCAGGAGCGGCTTGACAAGAGGAATACGACATCTGAAGCCCATGTCCAGGATCCCACTGTGTGTGGTGGCTCTTGATGCACTGACTCCAGCCTCAGTCCACTCCTTGTGAAAGGCCCCATTTGTGTCACTCACCTGATCCCCTCACACCGCTTGTTACCTTCTTCCTCACGCCGTCATAGCTCTCATGTTGTTACGGCAGCCACTAGTGACTTCTGGAGACGTTTTTCATCTACGGTGGCCATGTTTTTGGAGTCTGTTTGCTCTCTATACAGACTTCAAATAGATGCCTGCATTTTTGTTTTATTTTCGGTTTTACTTTCTTTCATCACTTGGGATCCTTTTCTATTGTATATATATGCATATATATTTTAGTGTTCTGTATTCTTTTTTTTTTTTTCCTGTTCCTCCTGACACACCCATCTCCTTCTCCATTGGTCTATGCTAATTACTTCCTATATTTATTCACCTGTTCAATCGTTTTCTAGTTGCCTGTGCAAAGAGTTCTCTCTATTTTTGGGCTATTGTTATATTTCGTCTGACTTCTGATATTGACCCTTGGCTTGTTTTTTGACTCTGTTTTTGATATCCGCCTGCATCGACCCCGGATAGTACCTTGACTTTGTTTGATCTCTGCCTGCCTCGAATCCTCAGCCTGTTTTTGACTTTGCTTGACATCTGCCTGCCTCGACCCCCTGGCTTGTTCCTCGACTCCGCTTGTTTTTAGCCTATTTATATCATCAACCTGTTCCAGTCTGTCTTGTCTCCTGTGCTGCTTAGAGTACTCCAGCAACCCATTCCTGGTTACCTCTAGGTTGTACTTGTGCCGCACAAGCCCCTGGCAAAACATTACCCTGTGCTCAACCTCCGGGTACATATTTGTCAGGGTGAACACCACAAAGTACTTCCTAAGAGGTGATCTTGCAACAAGGGTTCCTCCTCCTGGGTGTCACTGGTACACCGTAACAGTTTGCACAGGCCAGCATGGATCCTGCAGATCTAACCAGGATGTCCCAGAGTCAAGACCACCAAGACCAGATTCTTACTACCCACTCTGTTCATATACAATCCCTGGATCAGAAACTTGATGTCATGACGGAGCTACTTCGATCTTTAACTGCCTCCGGTGGCCCAGCTCTCTCTAGTGCCCCCTCCGTTCCAGTCTCTACATCTGTCGCTTTTTCTCAAAATAAACCCCCCAAGTTGCCACTTCCAGACAAATACTCTGGCAATCCACAAGAATGTAGGGGTTTTCTTAACCAGTGTTTACTCCACTTCCGGAATCAACCCCTAACTTTTCAAGCTCATTCCTCAAAGGTCTCATTCATTATCAGCCTCCTGCGAGGAGATGCTCTAGCGTGGGCATCCCCGTTGGTAGAACAAGATTCCCTTATTTTGGAAAACGCTGATGCCTTCATCTCAGCATTCAAGTCTGTATTCGATGCTCCTGGTTGCAGAGAGTCGGCTGAAGCTACCCCTCTCGATTTACATCAAGGAAGGAAGACACTGGCACAGTATGTAATTGAGTTTAGAACCCTAGCCTATGAGACCGATTGGAACAATAGTTTCCTAAAAGCTGCCTTTCGTAGAGGCCTTAATGATCGCCTAAAAGACACATTGACATGCCGAGAGATTTCTGATGATCTTGAAGACTTCATTGCTATGTGTCTCCAATTAGAGGCACGTATGCAAGAAGTACAACAAGAGAAAGACAGAGACCGTAAACCTCGTCCTACCTCTGCCGCTTTCCGGTCCGTATCATCTACCCCTGCTACCAGAAATGCTGGTCTGTTTGTTTAGAGCAGGGGTCCTCAAACTATGGCCCGCAGGCCACTTGCGGCCCGCCGAGGACATTTATCCGGCCCGCGGGGGGTGCTGCCGGCACCCCCCCTCCGCGCTGTTTACCTTTTTTTTTTTCTTTCTGGCAGCCGCAGACGATGCGGCTGCAGGAAAACGGAAAAAAAAAAAAATCACCGCGACCGGTTGTGACGTTACGTCACATCCGGATCCGGTAACTGTTTCCCTCCTCCGCAGGAGGACACTGCGCGAGAGGTCCGGGGACACAGCAGCTGGAGGTAAGTGATGGGGAAGCGGGGGAGGAGGGAGGTATAACGAGCACTGCAATGGCACACTATTCCTGGGCATCTGACTGGCATAATATTCCTGGGCTCTGACTGGCATAATTTTCCTGGGCATCTGACTGGCAAAATATTCCTGGGCTCTGACTGGCATAATATTCCTGGGCATCTGACTGGCACAATATTCCTGGGCATCTGAATGCAAAATATTCCTGGGCTCTGACTGGCATAATATTCCTGGGCATCTGACTGGCATAATATCACTGGGCATCTGACTGGCATAATATTCCTGGGCTCTGACTGGCATAATATTCCTGGGCATCTGACTGGCATAATATTCCTGGGCATCTGACTGACATAATATTCCTGGGCATCTGACTGTCAAAATATTCCTGGGCTCTGACTGGCATCATATTCCTGGGCTCTGACTGGCATCATATTCCTGGGCTCTGACTGGCATCATATTCCTGGGCATCTGACTGGCATCATATTCCTGGGCATCTGACTGGCATAATATTCCTGGGCATCTGACTGGCATAATATTCCTGGGCTCTGACTGGCATAATATTCCTGGGCATCTGACTGGCATAATATTCCTGGGCATCTGACTGGCATTATATTACTGGGCTCTGACTGGCATAATATTCCTGGGCATCTGACTGGCATAATATTACTGGGCTCTGACTGGCACACTATTCCCATTGAAATACTGGTAAGTTTGTTGATTTAACTTTACTTCATTTTAAATATTGTATTTGTTCCCGTTTTGTTCAAAATAAGATATATGCAGTGTGCATAGGAATTTGTTCATAGTTTTTATTTTTACTATAGTCCGGCCCTTCAACGGTCTGAGGGACAGTGAACTGGCCCCCTGTTTAAAAAGTTTGAGCCCTGAAGAAGTTCCCTGAACGAAACGCGTCCCTCCTGTTAAGTGAAGCTACCTGGCCAGGTTCAAAATCCTTCCTTCCTTACTGACCAGCACGTTTTTATATCCATGTACTATTCATGGTATTTTGCTAACCTAATTAGCAAGTGAGTAATTTGATTTGGTTACATTCATATTCGTGTCTGTTCACTTGTATTTAAAGGCACAGATCATTGTTTCTTGTTTTTAATAATTTATTGTCATTTCTTGTTATATTTGTGTATATTTTTCTTATATGTATTTATATATTGCATTTGTTTTTATATATTATTAAATTTATATATTTTATATTAATTTACTATCTATGGTTTTTTATACTTACTTTGTTTAACTGCCAAGCGCTGTCTACTCACCTTCCCATTCTGCTACCAGAAATACTGTGACCTCCTCCACAGAGGAACCCATGGAGATGGGTCCTGTACTCCGTTTATCGGACGAAGAGAAGAAGCGCAGACGACTGATGCACCTCTGTTTATATCGTGGCCAAAAGGGTCATACAGTCCGTACTTGTCCTTCTCGGCCGGAAAAACTTGCAGACTTAGAGGTTGGTAGGGGAGCCCCTCTAAGTCTGGCCATCGTGTCTCCCCCACCTAAACATCGCCTTTTGGTACCCATGACTTTAGAGTGGGAAGGTCGCACAGTGGCCACCTACGCCTTCATTGACTCCGGGGCTGCAGGCAACTAATCGATTACTCCTGGGCTATCTCCCAAAGAATACCATTATGCTTGAAACAAACCGTCTCAACCGTCACCTCACTCGATGGTTCACCTCTAGGAACTGGTACTATCCAATGGGAGACCAACTCCCTAACCACCAAGGTTGGCATATTTCATTCAGAGATCCTACGCTTTGATATTCTCAAAAGTCCTTACATCCCGGTTATCCTGGTTACGTCTCCACAATCCGTCCATCGACTGGGAGACTGGAGAAATTAGGGCATGGAGCCCCAAGTGTTACGCTTCTTGTATGCAATCTTTCAATCCAGTAAGTCTTGTCCTGAACTTACCTACTGAAGACCCAAAAAACCTTGTTCCGAAACCTTACTGGAGCTATTTGGACGTGTTCTCTAAGAAAAAAGCTGACAAATTACCTCCGCACAGACCTTATGATTGTGCCATCGACCTGTTGCCCGGCACCATTCCTCCTAAAGGCAGAACCTACCCTCTCTCTATGTCTGAAAACTGTGCTCTTGCTCAATATATTAAAGAAAGTATAGACAAAGGATTTATTCGTCCTTCTTCATCTCCAGCTGGCGCAGGGTTCTTTTTTGTTTCCAAGAAAGAAGGCTCATTAAGACCTTGTATTGACTACAGAGGTCTTAACAAGATAACGGTAAAAAAATCGATATCCTCTTCCTCTGATCTCTGAATTATGACCAACTTCGTACTGCCACTGTATTCACCAAACTGGATCTTCGTGGGGCATATAACCTTGTGAGAATAAAAGAGGGAGACGAATAAAAGACCGCCTTCAACACTCGATACGGTCATTACGAATACCTGGTCATGCCCTTCGGGCTCTGTAATGCTCCAGCTGTCTTTCAAGCATTCGTTAATCATATCTTCCAAGATCTTCTGTTATCCTGTGTTATGGTCTACCTTGACGATATTCTAGTATACTCCAACAATCTTCAAGATCATCGTCTCCATGTTACTACAGTCTTACAACGGCGTTGAGATCATTCTTTATATGCCAAAGCAGAGAAGTGCCTATTTGAACAAAACCGTATCCAGTTTTTGGGTTATGTCCTTTCCGCCGGCACACTTGAGATGGATCCAGAGAAAGTAGCAGCTGTTGCCCAATGGCCCCAACGAACTGATTTGAAGCGGATCCAAAGATTTTTAGGTTTTGCAAATTACTATAGGCGATTTATACGCAATTTTGCCAAAATAACAGCGCATATCACTGCCCTTACCAAAAAGGGACCGAACCCTAAGAAATGGACCAGAGCAGCAGTCCAAGCATTTGACACATTGAAAACGGCCTTTTGTTCCTCACCTGTGCTCCACAGACTTGATCCAGAACAACCTTTTATTCTCGAAGTTGATGCTTCTGAATCTGGTGCAGGGGCTGTTCTCTCTCAACGTGACAGTGAGACCAATAAGATACATCCTTGTTCTTTCTTTTCTAAACAGTTCACACCTGCTGAAAGAAATTATGACATTGGCAACAGAGAGTTATTGGCCATAAAAATGGCACTAGAAGAATGGCGCCATCTTCTTGAAGGTACTATTATCCCCATCACTATCTTGACTGACCACAAGAATCTCCTATATATGGAGAAGGCCAAACGTCTAAACCCGTGCCAAGCTAGGTGGTCACTGTTCTTCACAAGGTTCAATTTCCTTATTTCATACCAACCTGGTAACAAAAACAACAAAGATGATGCACTCTCCAGTTTGTTTGACAAAGAACAAATACCTTCCACCGAGGAGTTCATTATACCTTCGAATTGGATTGTAGCTTCAATCTCTTCCACATTAATCCATCGCATTGCTAAATCTCAAACCACTCTGCCCTCCACCCATGGTGTGGCCAACAGATTATTTGTACAACCTAAGTATCGACGTTCCGTTCTTAAGTGGTCCCACCGTTCTCCAGCTGCTGGTCATAGAGGTTTATCTAATACTTTATTTTTTCTCAAAAAACAATTTTGGTGGCCTACTATGCGAAGTGATGCCAGTAAGTACATTCAAGCCTGTGAAGTTTGCGCTAAGAATAAGATCCCTCGTCATCGTCTTTTCGGCCTCCTAGTTCCATTACCGTACCCAATCAACCATGGGAACATGTGGCCATAGATTTCATTACGGACATTCCACCTTCTAATGGTTACACTTCTGTTATGGTTACAGTAGACCTCTTCTCCAAACAGGCTCATTTTACGCCTTTACCCAAGATACCCTGTGCTAAAAGACTAGCTGAGTTTCTCCAAGATATAATTTGTCTCCATGGGGTACCTCAACGTATTATTTCTGACCGTGGCCCTTAATTCATTTCTCGTTTCTGGAGAGTTCTCTGCCATTCCCTTGGTGTCAATCTGCACTTTACCTCGGCCTATCACCCGCAATCAAACGGCCAGACGGAACGAACCGACCAAGTGCTTAAGCAATATCTGCGTATGTTTTCTTCTGTTGATCATACTGACTGGGCTACCTGGCTACCCTTAGCAGAACTCTCCTACAATTGTTCCTATCATGACTCCCTCAAGAGTACACCTTTTCAAGCTGCCTTGGGATATGAACCTCGCTTATGGCCTCCAGAGGTCCAAGTCTCAGACGTCCCAGCCGCAGATTCATTTTCTAAAGACATTAAACAGCATTGGGCTTCTATCAAACACCAGCTTCACCTAGCTAAAGTGAAACAAAAAGCTGCAGCTGACAAGAAAAGAACCCCGGGTCCTAATCTCATGCCTGGTGATCAAGTATGGCTTTCCACAAAAAATGTAAGGCTTAAACGTGTCTCAAATACCCTAAGTCCTAAATATATTGGTCCTTTTCCCATCCTTTCACTTATAAACGAAGTCACTTATGTGTTTGATCTTCCAGCCTCCATGAAGATACCCAACTCTTTTCATGTCTCCTTGTTGAAGCCTGTCAAAGTTAACAAATACTCCACCTCGCTCCGGCCTCCCTCTCCTTCTGTTGTTCAGGATCAAGAAGAGTATACTGTCCGCAAGCTTCTAGATTCCAGATGGAAGAAAGGGGTCTTACAATATCTTGTTGATTGGACCGGATACGGTCCTGAGGAACGTTCTTGGGTCAATGTTCATGATATTCATGCTCCCGCTCGTATACGCGAGTTCCATAGGTCTCATCCTACTCGTCCGCGCCCGGTGTGCACTCCTCGGGGGCGGGGTACTGTCACTCACCTGATCCCCTCACACCGCTTTTCACCTCCTTTCTCACGCCGTCATAGCTCTCATGTTGTTACGGCAGCCATGTTTTTGGAGTCAGGAAGTCACTAGTGACTTCTGGAGACGCTTTGGAGTCAGGAAGTCACTAGTGACTTCTGGAGACGTTTTTCATCTACGGTGGCCATGTTTTTGGAGTCTGTTTGCTCTCTATACAGACTTCAAAAAGATGCCTTCATTTTTTTTTTTTTTTTCGGTTTTACTTTCTATCACTTGGGATCCTCTTCTATTGTATATATATATATATGCATATATATTTTAGTGTTCTGTATTCTTCTTTTTTTCCCTGTTCCTGTCCTTCTCCATTGGTCTATGCTAATTACTTCCTATATTTATTCACCTGTTCAATCGTTTTCTAGTTGCCTGTGCAAAGAGTTCTCTCTATTTTTGGGCTATTGTTATATTTCGTCTGACTTCTGATATTGACCCTTGGCTTGTTTTTTTTACTCTGTTTTTGATCTCCACCTGCATCGACCCCGGATAGTACCTTGACTTCGTTTGATCTCTGCCTGCCTCGAATCCTCAGCCTGTTTCTGACTTTGCTTGACTTCTGCCTGCCTCGACCCCCTGGCTTGTTCCTCGACTCCGCTTGTTCTCAGCCCATATAAATCATCAACCTGTTCCAGTCTGTCTTGTCTCCTGTGCTGCTTAGAGTACTCCAGCAACCCATTCCTGGTTACCTCTAGGTTGTACTTGTGCCGCACAAGCTCCTGGCAAAACATTACCCTGGGCTCAACATTCGGGTACATATTTGTCAGGGTGAACACCACAAAGTACTTCCCAAGAGGTGATCACAATTTAAATGGCCTTTTCCTGACAATCCTCTCCAGGCTGCGGTCATCCCTGCTGCTTGTTTACCTTTTTTCTTCCACACTTTTCCCTACCACATAACTTTCTATTAATGTGCTTTGATACAGCACTTTGGGAACAACCAACTTCCTTCGCAATTACCTTTTGAGGCTTTCCCTCCTTATGGAGGGTGTCAGTGATTGTTTTCTGCACAACTGTCAGGTCAGCAGTCTTCCCCGTGATTGTGATTCCTACTGAACCAGACTGAGAGACCATTTAAAGGCTCAGAAACCCTTTGCAGGTGTTATGGCTTACTTAGCTGATTAGAGTGGGACACTGTGAGCCTAGAATATTGCACCTTTTCACAATATTCTAATTTACTGAGATTGTGGATTTGGGGTTTTCATGAGCTGTAAGACATAATCATCGCACTTATGACAAATCACGGCTTGAACTATCTTGCTTTGCATTTAATGCGTCTATCTCATATATTAGTTTCCCCTTTAACGTTGTATTACTGAAATAAATGAACTTTTGCATGATATTCTAATTTTTCGAGTATCACCTGTGTAATATAATATATATATATATATATATATATATATAATATACACACACAAAGAGAAGTAAAGAAAGGCTTATTCATGTCCTCAACAGCTAAGTTAAAGAAAGGCACTGATCCTGAGCAATGAACAACATAATCAGAATAGGATCATTGGCCACACCAGTACAGTTAGGCCCAGGAATTGGTAGTAATCAGAGTAAGACCAATGGGTATACCAGAACAATCTGTAATGTTTCACCACATTTGGCACCAACTCCTTGAACACAGTACAATCAAAGTTGGGTATCACTAGTTATTGCAAGGCATAGTTTTGTAACATTTCAGGTTATATGAGGTGCCTGATGTATGGTGTAGTTATCATTATTTAAACTATTATCCAAATGTTTTTTTTCTCTCTCCCTAATGAGCATTAACCTGCTCAAACTTATACTAGTGCAGTGTAAATATTAAGGGCAAAATATAAAATAAAAACCTGACCTGATTCTGCCTCTCACTTATATCTTATAAAGAAAATGTATTATTGAACATTATAGTTCATCCTGCTATATATGGGTTTTCCAGAAAATGGGACGTTTTAATACATTCAGGAAGAGTTATACCTAATAGCGTTGTAATGATCATATGTTTTAAAATCTTTTTTTTGTTGTTGTTTTTATTAGGCACTATTTTGCTTTACCAACAAATCCTGGGGAACAGTTCTATATGTTTTCTACCCTTGCTGCTTGGCTTATAAATAAAGCTGGCCATCACCTTCAACAACCACAAGAATATGATGATCCAAATGCTACAATATCCAAGATTCTTTCAGAGTTGCGGTCCTTCGTAAGTTCAATACATTCAAAATATTTGCTTGTACAAAATTATTCATAAATTTGCATTATATTTGAAACAATAAGCTTCTTTTTTATGCAGGGTATTCCTGCAGATTTTCCACCTTCCAAACTGAAGTCAGGTTATGGAGAACAAGTATGCTATGTTCTTGATTGTTTAACCGAAGAGGTATTAAAAAATATTGGATTCACTTGGAAGAGGTAAAGTGATTCTTTCTTTAAGTCTTACAGGAATTTATATTTCATGGGTTTACTTTAAGTCTTATTTTAGTTTCTAAAAATGTAAGTAATGACATCATAAACTGTAGTTCTCCATGTAGCCTTCAGAAAACTAGGGAGATATGAGATTATTTGGAAAATACATATAAAAAAACCACAAAATTGATGTTTCATGGGACTGTGTCTCAATTGAACTACCGTAGCACCAAATTTTATACAAGCTGCTAGCTAATTCTTTATTCCAAGTAAAAAACCCCAATAATGTAATTTTTATTTTGAAAGTGTCAATGTTATTGCGCATTTATTTATTAATTTCAAGTGTTCCTTTAACTGGCTGCATGTTTCTATGCATGCCTAGGTTAATCCCCTTCTGCTTTTTTTCTAGCTATTAAAGCTCTACATGTTTAATTCTTTTGAAGACTTGTCAAATGTTGTACAGTTCATTACGCAGGCTGTTTCTACACTTCTGTGGTGTTTGTGTTTAGCTGTAAATTTTCCTCTCTCATTTACTGTACACACACAAATTATACAGAGCAAAATATGTAAAAAAGAAATACCTCAAAAGAGATGATCTAATAAAATGCACTCTAACAAAATAGGTATAGAAAGTATAAATATAATTTATTAGGTTAATTGATATCAAGTGAGCATGTGATAAATACTAACAAAATTGTATGTAAATTATTACACAATAAAACAGTTGAATAGAGACTCTATCAGTAATAGAA
The DNA here is from genome assembly GCA_036172795.1 of Pelodytes ibericus. Taxonomy (NCBI): domain Eukaryota; kingdom Metazoa; phylum Chordata; class Amphibia; order Anura; family Pelodytidae; genus Pelodytes; species Pelodytes ibericus. The sequence continues at coordinate 141,466,703 of CM069857.1, read as the reverse complement.
AACTAAATCAGCTCATATGTTAGCTAGTAGGGCAAAAAAATGTAAGAATTAATTTAACATTCATCATTCATATAAGCCAAGACAAATAACAGTCTGTTAGTATGGGCAAATCCTATTAAAGGATAAATGGGGCAGCAGATAATGATATAATAGAACTGCTAAACATGCATATAATATTGCATTGAGTGCACCATAGATGCATAAGCCAAACATTTAAGATGTAAATGTCCAGCAAACAAAGGCTCCGTGAAAAAAAAGAGAGGGGGAAGGGCCCAAACAGTAGAGTCTCTGAAAAAATACACAATTTATAAATTGACTTCTTCAGGAGAAAATGGGCGTTTTTTTTTTAGAAATTATTATTTTGATCATATTGTATACTTTACTATAATAAAAAAGATATGATGGAAAATTGTGAAGAAAGCACTTTTTCTAACTTACTTTTTTTCTAATATTTTACACATCTACAAACGCTAATAAAAAAATACTGTTAATAGAGTCTAATATGTGTCCTGAGTTTAGAAAAACCCAACATTTACATGTTATTCTGTTGTTTTTTGCAAGTTATAGGGCAAAAACTCAAAGTACTGTTTTTTCGAACCTTTTTGTCCATCAGTGACCTTTTGATTCCCCCCCCCTTTTTTTTTAATCCCCTTCTGCTTTTTTTTCTAGCTGTTAAAGCTATTCTAAACGCTTGATGACTTGACGAATGTTGTACAATTCAGTACGCGGGCTGTTTTTGCACTTTGTGTTTAGCTGTGAATTTTCCTCTTCTTATTTTCTGTACCCACACAAATTATTATAGACTATACCTAACCCTACAGCTTGTCCTTTTTTCTTCAGTGTAAAAGAGCACCATATTGAAGGGGATTACTGCCTTCCAATATGATACCCGCAATTATTCTGTGGAGCGATCGCCCTATCTAGGAGGCCACATTTTGGTGTTACTTAATGCCTCAACATCGAAGCATTACAGCAACACCGCCCGAGTGGTGAACGTGATCATTGTTTTGACAGTGGACGTTTCTTGTCCTCAATACAAAAAAAATGCATGCCAACATGGAAAATCATTGTGTCCTCAATGGGTTAAATATTATTGTTTATTTCCCTTTTGAATCAAGCTTTCTTGCTTTACAATCTGTCTTGTTTTTCTGACTCAGGCCCACATACCCATCCGAGGAACAAGATGAGGATACTATAGTGGATGATGATGCAGAGTTAATGTTAAACAAAATTGAAGATGAAATTGCAGTAAGCAGTGATATATATATATATATATTTCAATTTTTTTTAAATCCGTTTTTATTGATACTTTTTGCCAATTTAGGGCGATGAAAAGGGGTACAGAAAGAAGGGAAAAAAGGGAAGGGAGGCAAGGTGAGGGGGACATACAGTAATGCTCCTGGCACAGCAGGGCCACAAAGGTTCCGTAACTGGAACACCATTTGGAAAATAAGAAAAACATATATACAAGAATTGTAAACCAACCGGGGGGGGTAGTGGGTGGTGGGGGAGGAACTGTATATGAGGTGAGGCTGATAGGTGAGGGGCAGTGATATACCTGGATCCTAGAAGGGGTTCGGTACCAGAGGATTAGGAGTTTGTACGACATTTGTGCTAATTGAGAATTTATGTGTGAGCTCAAAGATCTTTCTCCACTGTTGTTTAGATAGGGTCAGTTGGAGGGCCTGTTCTCACTTACCGACAAATGCAGCAGAGGTATATCCTTGGGTAGAATTAAAAGTTTGTTTAGTAAAGAGATCCCGTGGCGTAGTGCTGCAGAAAAAGAATGCAGTTTCTTATATGTTGTCTTGGGACAAACTATGTTAAGCTTTTGGGGAGTGCTCTGTACAAAATTTTTGAGTTGGAGGATTTGTCGAGCGATCAGTTGAGTGGCCTGGAAAAGGTCAGATATAGATTTAAGTCGAGTACCTGACATGTAACTAGAGAGGTTCTGAGGACTGTCTACTGTCGAGTTTAGGAAAGCGGTGGTCATCTGTCCAGGGGGAATGTCCGTTCAATATCCGTTCTGCTCCCATATTTTGTCATTAGCTGGACCAGAGCTGAGACTCTCACAAAGATACATACATTACATACTCAGTGCTGTGTATCTGCCGCATCTGCCCAAACTTCACTTGACCCATCTCAGGTGAAATTTTTAAATTGTATCCCTCAAATAAATAGTAAAGCCTTGGTTGTTACCTAAACCTTGAGGGGTTACTGGGAGAGATATCAGCAGCACCATTCCTTGGCTTCTCAGCCTTAGACAGGGAACACAGAATGTGTCGCTGTCACTGTTCCTCCCCCAATCAAAAGTTAGGCTTTTTGATGAAGCTGAAACACATGTCCCCGACCCAATCTACACCAGCTTGCAACCCACTTTTGAGCCAGAACCCACCAGTTGAGAAACACTGGTTTAGAGTTAGGATTAAGTAGATCATCATGTCAGTATATGTTAATTACTGATATTTTAATATGAATTTACTATTTTATTTGTTTAGGAAGATGAGTCTGACAATGAAGAAGAACATTTCATAGACCTAAACATTCTCAAGGCCCAGACACACAAATTGGTAAGTGATATTATGAATAAAATATACCTTAACTTTGCATACTGTTTTTTTAAGAATAATCGGATCTGACCTCAGATGCTGTAAATGAAAAGTAATACAACAATTTGCATTAAAAGAAAGGGATAACAATAGGTCTATAAAATCAAGTAGTCTGCATAACTGTGAACTGTTTCATGCTAGATGTAATCACTGCTTTTAATTATTGTTGTTTATACTAGTATGTTGTATGTATGTGTGTATAACCTGGCAATAAATAATGCTGAACATGTATAAAATGCTGATACTGCTTCCTGTGTGTTAGTTCATATAGGTAAAATGAACTTATTCCGGGATAGCTGCTTACTGTTCATTTGAATTTTTTTTATTTTTTTTATTTCTTGTCTGTTTCTTCAGGATAATGCCAAACAAGAGGATATTTTGGAGTCTAAAATTGATGCAGCAGAGTGGAACCTAGAAGTGGAACGTGTCCTTCCTCAACTAAAAGTTACAGTCCGTACTGACAACAAGGTACCCCATTTCATTCATACCCATTTGAACTTTCCACCACAGACATTTTGTAATGTGCTCTTGTGTGCCTTATAAAGTACACATAATAAACATCAACCACTGCATCTTTGGTCCTCAGCGATGCAGTAGAACTACATTGTGGCTTGTTGCTGTGCTCAGTATTGCCATGATGTATGATTGTTTACATTAAACTGTCTTCAGCAACCACACAGTGTTTGGCTGTTCCTCACCCAGTTTTATTCCTCATACACCTCTGTTTCTGTTAGTGATTGTGTTTCAATCTACAAATAAAATTGATGATAGCACCTATTTGATATTATTGTTGAGTTATGCAGCTAAATATATGGTTACAAAATACCTTACTTTGTGAAAATGAACCTAGAAAAATTGATGCTGTTTTGAAAGGCAAAGGGAGGTCCAAATATTAACTGATTTAGCTTTTTCTTCTGTTTACACGCTTTACATTATGTTAATGGAAACAGTAAACTATTAAAATTTTTAAAAGGATTCTTACATAACAGCATTTTTTTCACACCTGCCTAAAACATTTGCACAGTACTTTAAATGTTTGTACTAGTGTGGATAGGGCAGTTGAGTGAAATTGGGGTTTCAATGTCGGGTATATAGCCAGACACTGATAAAAGTTTGTGATGTCTACCTTTGGAATTTCTCATAATAAATTGGGAGGAAACCAACACATGATTATGCCGATGTCATGGATGTCCTTTCAATGGTGCACTTTTAAAATATGGGTTATTCAAAATCTATATTAAAAACCAAAGGGGAAAGCACACCTATTATTACATGCCACATATTGGTAAGTGTTGCATATTTGGTTTTTATATGATATTGTTTTTTCCACCTTCTCAAAAATATTTCTTGCAGGACTGGAGGATTCATGTTGATCAAATGCATCAGCACAAAGATGGAATAGAAGCAGCATTAAAAGAAACAAAGGTAATTTGATGTTAAACATTAAGTATGGGTAGTTTAAAATAAGGAGCAAGAATAAAAAAGAGAGCGGAGAATAAAAAAATATTGATAATGATCTATAAATTGTATTCGCAAAATTGCAAGCAAATGCCTAAATTATTAGAAAAAACTTGTTTTAAATGTGTCTGTGGAGTCTCCTGTTTATCACATCACCCGTGGCTTGATATGCAGATGAACCACTTCCAATGGAAAATGTGTAATTTTCATATCGAGCTACAGCTGATGTCATAAACTCCATTATAAATATTTTTTTATCCTCTGTATACGCTATGTTTTCACAGTAGATGCTATGTTTAGGTGATACAGTCCCTTTAACACTATGGATCATGTAATTGTTTTGGCCCTTTTGTTTTAAACTCCTGTCTACAACATATTTTTCAAAAATTACACAGGTAACCTCCTAGAAAGCCAGTGACATCCCTGTACTGTCCCTGGCTCTCTTTTGGCATTTTCTTTAGGTATTTGAAACTGTTGCTTTGACAGCAGAGGGGGAGGCGTGGCAGCTATGTTTATCGCTAGTCTGTCTCTAATGAATCACATCAGAGGAAGGACCTTTAACTTGTTTCTGAAAATATGTAGTGGCTCTTTCCCTTTGAAATTTTTTTTAGTTGTTTAGTCTCTTCTCCACATCTAAATTATAGTGTTGACAGTTTGAGATGGCTATCAGCCCAAATACATTCGCGATCATTGATAGAGGAGATCTCCTTAAATTGGTAGCTAAACCTTTTACATAAAGGGACTGTCATCCTAAACTGGGAGTGTAGGCAATACAATGTTATGGAAGATATATCTATACATCGTGCAAGCAAATGCATAAAGAAAAATATGTTTTTAATGTGTCTGTGGTGTCTCCTGTTTATGACTTGTGGCTCATTATGGAAATTAAACTAATTTTTAATGGGAAATGTGTCATTTGCATATCAAGCCCCAGGGTGATATCCTACGCAGACACATTTTAAACACCTGTTTCTCATATTTTATGCATTTGCGCTAACACAGTGTATAGATCAGTTGTCATTCTTTTTTTACATTTTTTTATGTACTACATTCACAATATAAAAAACGTTTAGGTTGACCGAGATCCTTTAATACATCCCACATTAAAAGCAATGATGATGCACTGATGTGTCATGGATCACTAGGGATATCTAACTCACCTCTCTTCAAGCAGTTGCTCAAAAATTGTTATGAAACATAATTGTTTAGTTCAAAGTGCAGATGATTATGTGAGAGAATTCTGAAAGTGTTTAACCTTGGTTTTGTTTCATTCTAAAAACAGAATACACATTTGTAATGACATTTAGTAAATCATTTACTTACTCTGAGACTTTGCTAGAACTTTATTGTCTACGTGTCAGTGGAACCCTGACCATTTAAGTTTTTTTGCAAAATCTCAAAGTTTTTTTATATTTTTGTTAACTTTATTGATTCTTATTTATGATGTGATTATAGGGTTATCTTGACAAGCTCCAAAATGAGATCAGCAAGACACTGGAGAAAGTGGGCAGTCGGGAGAAGTATATCAACAATCAGCTGGATCCCTTAGTTCATGAATATCGAGCTGCTCAGGCCCAGATGAGTGAGGTATAGATATCTATTTAGTAGCCAACTACTAATTCCTCACCAGTGCCTTTTTCTATATTTTTGGTGTCTTTAGTACAAGGGCCACATTGTACATTTTTTCTTGGGCCAAGAATTTATAATTGAACTTTTTACATATGTTTTTAAGTATATTAAAAACATCCATTTCTTGTGTTTAATTACTCTATCTGCACCCAGATTTGCACTCACAGTACTCTGCCCCAGCACCCTGATTTTAACTCACAGGACTCGGCTCCAGCATCCAGATTTGCACTCACAGGACTCAACCCCAGCACCCACATTTTCAACAGTACACAGATTTGCACTCCTCTCCCTTCTCATGTATGTCTGTCTCTTATACCCTATTATACCTTATACCCCATTTTATGGCTCTTTCCCTTCCAATGTCGGTCTTGCAGCTTTCCCTTCCTGTCGATGTCTCTCCCTTGTCTGTCTCTTCGCTCCCCACCCCCTTCCCATGTCTCTTTCCTCTCCACTCATGTCTGTGGTCTCTCCCTCCCCTGTCTGACTCTCCTCCTCCATTCCCATGTATGTTGGCACTTCCCCTCCCCCCCATGTATGTTGGCACTTCTCCTCCCCCTCCCATGTATGTTGGCTTTCTCCTCTCCCTCCCCCTTCCATTCCACACACTCAGCGCATCAGTGCTGCTTGTGCTACCCGCTCATGCTAATAACTCGGAACATTGTGTTCCAGATGCAGCTCCCCACTGAAGCACACCGCACTGCTTCATATGGTGGGGACAGGCCGTTCATCTCAGTACCCTGTGCAAAGTCTGCTCAGGGGGACAATTGCCCTGCCCCCCCTCCCCCTGGATCCATCGGGGGGGGGGGGGGGGGCGTAGCGCCCCTGCTTTAGAACATACTCTTGGGTATTGTTAGCATTGTGTCTGTAGTCATAATTGAAATGAGTAAAAGGATATTAACCGTGTTAGCTGGGGACAGGGCCACCATTAGAAATTTCAGGGTGCCTTACTGATAAACATTCTGCCATATATATCTCCCTCTCACCCCCATATTGTCCCAAAGTCATTTTATCCAGCACTTTATATTAGGCCAATGATTTAAATACACCCCATGACATGCTTCCCCATTACCCGCATTGCACATCCAAGAATTAATATGCCACTGATAATTTGTCCATTTATATGCCACTGATAATTTGTCCAATGAACCCCTTCCCCCTTCCCCAGTACTTACTTGGATACTGTTCGTCCCCTGCAGTCTCCCTCACAGCATTTCCTCCTGCACGCACGCTGCATGCAGGAAATACAGCCACCATATATGATGGATGTGGACTGCAAACTGCTGCCTGATTGTGACTGTGTCTCTGTGTGAGACAGATGCAGGGGCCCAACGGTCACCTGATTTGGTCCCCCAGGAATGAATGCGCCCTGAGCAGCTGCCCCGTTTGGCCACACGTTTTATTTTATTTTTTGCAATTTTTTTTTAGGGCCATCACCCCCTGATGACGGCCCTGGCTGTGGTTATACAGGAAGTATATATGTTTTTGTACTAGTGTGCATAGCACAGTGGAGTTAAATTGGTGCTTCAATGTCTTGTATACAGCCAGACCTTCCTTCCAACCTAATTCACTGATGCTAGAGGAAGGGATCTAGTAACTTGGTCCAGGAAGCTTGCAATCAAACACTGTTCCAAGAAATGATATCATGTTAACTCCACTTGCTTCCTGTGTAGTTAGTATTGTAATTTATTTTAATGTACATGTATATAAAATAATAATAATAATATTTAGATCAGAATTAATATTCACAATGTATTTTAATATTGGTTTAAGCACAAATGAATAACACAATGTAAATCCCTAATAGAAATATAATAGACCTGGTCAGACAAAGTTGAAATAAAACCTGTACTGCCTGATCTCTTGTGCCAAGTGGGGTAATTGAATTCTTCCACCTGTTACATAACTGTAATAAATATTTAGATGTCTGTAATTCATTCTTTTGGGGGTTTTTTCTTGTTGTTTTACACTTCTATGTTTTTGTTTTGAATAACCCAGTATGGTTAGCTATTAATATTTATTTTAAACAAGGTTAAGAATATCAAACAAATAAAATATAAAAGTGCACACAGCACCTAACAATAAAGAAGTGTTTTTATTATACACGACCAAAGAATGATAGTAAATAGTAATTTAAATCAAATACAAACCCCCCAGCAAAACAAATAAAATTGTTTAAAGGGAGAAAACGTTTCTGGATGGAATCTACAGGTAGCAACAAGGAATATTGTAGAACATGTCTTTAAAAGGGATAGCTGCTTGTCTTAATACTTCACAGTGGGTCCCCACTGGAGGAGAGGGGAACAAGTAGGTATCTGAGTAGACAGTGCTATATAAATAAACAATGCAATCACAAAAGAAAAAAATAAATTGTATTGTTTATATAAGGTTAAGAATATCACTTGTTTTGCAGCAGACAATATTCTTTTTGTTTCTCAGGTAAAAGACCAATACCAGCAAGTAACTGGACGAGTGACAGAGAAGACCCGTATCCTATCAGAGGTAGCTTATTTGTATTTGTTTGTGTTCTCCCCTTCACATTTGTCCAGTTGCTACTCTATATACATATATATATATATTTTGGTATTCTGATTCCAATCTAGTTAATTGTGTGCTTTTTGAGCATATATTCACATATTACTAGTATAAAATAATGTTCCTGCTTATATTTTTTTAATCCCTATTTTTGTATTTACATTTTTTCCTACATGACAAAAATTCTGCTAATAGTGTATATGTTGGTTACAATGGTCACAGTACTAGTTGCAGTTGCTAAGTGAAATGATGATCGAAGAATTAAACTTTGGTAGGAAAAAAACTTTAGTTGTCCAGACAATGTACAATTGACAGGAGAAATAGAGAAAAATCAGTTTACAAAAATCAAGCAGAGTCTTTGTATTCCCCCCCATGCTTTTCAATATTTAACAGAAAAATACTGTTTCGCTATATTGAAGTTGATGTGATCCGATCACTTCAAAAATAGATCAACATCCAAAGTTTAAGATTAGGGATTCAGAGTTAATGGCTAGTTTGCCAGTCAACTGTGGGGATTACCCACCATGTATACGCTGTGTACTGGTTAATAGTTGTGTGAGTTCATAAAATTGTTGTGCTAATTCTTTCTGCCACCAGCGTTCAAAGACAGGACAGCAATCCCAAATCTGCACTGTCCTGTATAAAGGCTCTTTAGATGTAAGGTATTCAGTGTAGGTCTGCACCAGGGAGAAAAGATCAATTATATTAACATTTATTTATATAGCGCCAACAATTTACGTAGCGCTAGGTACAGAGCATAGAAGGGAACTGCATACTAAGTAAGAAAAAAAATAAACAGACTGGTACATGAGGTAGAGAACTCTGCTCGCAAGCTTACAATCTAGAGGGAATGGGGTACAGGAGACACATAAGCGAAGAGGGAGGGAAGTTGTGGTTACAGTAATGGAGATGGTTGGCAGTAGGTGGGATAGGCCAAAGATGAATTGTGTGTGTTCCAGTTAGGTGGGATCAGCTAGAGGTAAAGTGACCGGTATTCTAGTGGGTTGGGTAGTAAGCTTCTTTTTAAACGGATGAGTTTTGAGGGACTTTTTAAAGTTTGAAAAGGAGGGCGAGAGCTGGATGCTCTGCGGAAGGGAGCTCCAGAGAGAGGGGGCAGCTCAGGCGAAATCTTGGAGACGCGAGTGAGAAGTGGTGATGAGGTTGCAGAAGACTTTTAGTCCCATTGAGGAGGTCAAAGATCGTGCAGGGAGGTATCGGTTAACAAGGGAGGCAATGTACAGAGGGGCGGAGGTAGCATACAGCAGAAAAGTCAGACTTCCAATTCCATTTGCAAAAATAAAGTGTAAACAAATCTCTTCTGACAATGGCAACACATATGGGATGAAGGGACACAATGTGTTTTGCTTTTCTATGATTGAGCATTGCTGAAAAATGTTAAGTGTGTCCCTTCATCCCATGTATGTTGGTTGCCATTGTCATAAGAGATTTTTGGATGCAGTAAAGCACTTTATTTTTGCCAACGGTATTGGAGTGCTAACTTTTATGGCGATAAATTACATGTTAATCCCGAGAGCGCCTGGTTTGGGATCTTCAAAATCCTACGATTTCACGAAATCCCACTAAACTTCCACTTTTAAGCTAATGTGAAAGGCAGATCAACTGCCTCGATGGTTCCATGGGAGAATTTGTGGCACCATGCTTTATCGCTAACTACCTTATGACGCATAGTGTTCTAATGCTATTTACCTATATCTTTTGTATTGGGATGGTTATGCACTTTTGTAGTTGAGAACTGCAGCTCCTGAGCAGGATAGGAGTGGTTCCCTGTATCGTCTGGAGGGCTACACATATGTACAATTTCATTTAGTATCTCAATGTTTACATTTAACCCCTTTGTGGCTCTAGAACATTCTATGCCGTAATTTAAAGGTCCCAAAGCAAATAACATCCTTCACATAACCGCTATAGCACTGTATATGACAATTTTTAACTTCCGTCACAATGTAAAATTTCTGTTTAGATTACAGAAGACTTAGAAAAAGTAAAGCAAGAAATTGAAGAAAAGGGAAGTAGTATGACAGATGGAGGTAAGTTATATTCTTCTGTCCACAGAGCTATACTGTACTATTTCCCATTATATTTTACAAATGCATGTGTGGAGATTCTCATTTTTAATCTCTGTTTATTTTGACATTTTTGTGCTATTAGAACCAAGTAACAGTCTGTGGAGTCTCCTGCTTATGACATCACCTGTGGTACTGCATGCAAATTACACATTTCCCATTGAAAATCAGTTCATTTACAAGCCGCTGATGTCATAAGCAGCAGACTCCACAGACACATTTAGAACACCACTTTTCTCCTAATTTAGGCATTTGTTTGCAATTTGCTAATACAATGTATAGGTCATTTTCAATCATATTTTATGCTCTACATTCGCAGTAAAAATGTTTAGTTGATACAGTCCATTTAAATGACCCCAGACTGTAATCCATATTTTACCCGTAAGAGTCTGACAGAGGGTGAATGTTGGCTGATGAGTAAAAACTGGACAGGGATGTTGCCATTTGTGGTTGAATTAAACACCTCACGTTGGAGTGATAGACTTTGCACCATGTAGTATAAGAAATGGGCAGTCGTTATAGAAATTAATGGAATGTTCCTGTAGTTTTGACCACTTCTAGAACTATATCCCAGGACTAACTTTTCTGAATAACCCCAATAGATATATTTCTGGAACAGAGGTGGACTTACAAGAATTAAAATAAACAGCCAATCCTCATCTGGTATCCTGCAATAAATAAAGCTGAGGTTCACAGGAGCCTGTTTGTCAGAGTGGTTACTTCTTTTTGTTGCTCAAGCATTGAATAATGTGTTGACCTCCGGTTTCCAAATAAATGCCTATTTTAATTTTAACTTTTTATTTTTTTTATAGCTCCGCTGGTGAAAATTAAGCAAGCTTTGACAAAGTTAAAACAAGAAACTGTTGAGATGGATATCCGGATTGGTGTGGTAGAACATACACTGCTTCAGTCAAAACTCAAAGAAAAATCAAATATGACCCGTGATATGCATGCCATAAACATTCCAGAATCATTCACGGGAGTCTTTTAGTTATCAATATCATTTCTGGTATTTGGTAATGTTTATTTTGTATTCTGAAATTTTCAGCCATATATTGTTATGCTACATGTATTTATGTTATTTCCTGAAGTGTGTACATTAATTAAATATATTATTGATTTTCATACTTTTATACGGGTATTTATTACAAATTACTTTTTTATTTAAATTGCATTTATAGAGCGCTTTTCTCCTCAAGGATTCATGGTCTTGGTAGCAGCTAAAACTGGATGTAATTATAACCCAAGTTAAAATTAATCATTTGACACTGTCTTTGCAGTGGTATTTTATATACTGGGCAATTCAATAATATTTATTGGCTTTTTCTGAAGCTAATAGCTATATTCCAAGGCTTCCATGAATAAAGCCACCAGTGTTTAATATATAGTAGTGCAATCAGGGCTGTCTTTCCAACATTGTGGGCCCCTGGGCAAAACAAGCCAATGGGGCCCCCTAGCCCCGCCTCTAACTCCGCCCATAGACCCACCCCAACAGAAAAATTATGTGTAGCAACAGTTAATCACCACAGCCATGTGACACAGTAATCTTTTTCTAGCATGATGTTGCTAGTGACTTGCTTGTGGTCATCTTTTAATTGCACAATAACGCTGGCATAAATAGTACAGCAGTATGTGGAATTAAAAGATTATCATTAACAAGTCACTAGTCTATATATATTTCCAGAAGAAGAGCTTTTGAGGATACTCATAACAACTAACAAGTCACATATAACATGGTTTGCATACTATCTACATTACATCAATGCACTATTATCTAGTTGTGCAAAAAAGAGAAAGTGTAGAGGTATACTGGCGCTTATCCTAATATACACAAGCTGCAAACTGTCTGGCAACTATCCCTTTAGCCCTGGCTAAAGTGTTGTACAAGGTGCAAAGTGGCAAAATATATTGCAATATGACAGACAGATCTACTGTATAAGGTGCAGATATATTGCAATCTGACAAATGAAGTTATAAAAAAATAACTCACATAATGGTCACACAGAGTAAGATGCAGCTTTCAAATCCTCTTGGATATAATGCCTAATAATCTCCAAACAAATAAGAGGATATTAGGGCAAGCATAACATGAATTCAATAAGAGGTACAAAATATCTTACACTGGTATAACTTGAATTCGATCCAAAACTAAATCTGCAGGCAATAGAATTTTTCTCAGACCCCAGATAGACAGTGCCAAGCTCAGCTAACGCGTTTCACCCTCCAAATGGGCTTCCTCAGAGCTGGGCAAAGTAGTTACACTACTACTTAGAGATAAAGTGTGTTTGGATGTACAGACAAAATAAAACAATAAAAATATTAAGCAAATGATACTAATGTATTTCTGATTACTACAGCACTTTTGACTGGCTGAACATCATGAGATGGTAGTTCACAGTTAACCTCTACTTTTTATGCGCTGTTATTTCCCATAATGCTCAGCCAGAACTGCCTGGCTAGTCTTATGGGAACTAAATTTAATGAATATATGGGGTACTAGGTGTTTAAATAAAATCCTGCTTTCTGCTATGGACCACCCTTCCCATGATGCTCAGCCAGCATCATGGAGTCTTTTGGCTGGCTTAGCATCTCGAGATGGTAGTTTAAAGCTCACCTCTATTTTGTATGTGCTGTTAGAAACATAGAATGTGTTGGCAGATAAGAACCATTTGTCCCATCTAGTCTGTCCAATCTTCTAAATACTTTTATTAGTCCCTGGTCCTATCTTCTATCTAGGATAGCCTTATGCCTAGCCCATGAATGCTTAACTTCTTCACTGATATTACTTATAGAAACATAGAATGTGTTGGCATTCCCATAGTGCTCAGCTAGTATTCCCTGGCTAAGTCTCATGGGAACTGCATTTAATAACATATGAGGTACTATGTGTTAGCTGTGAACTACAATTCTTTTTTTTTTTTTAGTATAAATTCTTTTAATTTTTCATATCATATATAAAACAGACAATACAAACATATTCATACATACATTAAATACACTACAATACAATTCACATAAAAAAACACACTTTGAGAGGGTAGGGTATTAATAGGGGGAAAAGCATGAAACGGCAGCGAGAGGGGAAAAAAAAGAACCAGTACAGGTGCAGCTCAACCGCTCTGTACGGCCGTCTCCTTTCTCCCTTACCCCTTCCAATTCCTCTCTATCTCTTCCTAACCCTTCCTCTTTCTTCCCTCTCTCTTCTCCCCTTCCCTTATTTCCCTTCTCTTTTCTTGGCGTACACTCCAGTATAAGTGACCATAACAATAGACTTCCTCTGCGCTTGGTGTTTATAGCTGAGTGCACAGTTCTTACGTGTGCCAAAAGGACACAAGACCTTTTCCCTATCCCCTCTCCTCCTCCCCCCCCACCCCCGCCGAACCAGGACCCCAGAGAAAACTAAAAGGTGTCATAAATTTTAGAACCTGCCCACAGATCCCTGCTCAAGATTAATTTCTTCTATTTTTTTTCCAGCAGTAGTCCCACCTGCATTTGTTCCTAGCTGAGAAACTGATATTTGGATTTATACCCCTTTCCATTTTGACTTGGAATGTTAATTGTGTTATAAGTTGTTTTCTATGGAAGTCTAAATGCTGTCTCCATTGTCTTGCTATAATTTTTTTCACAGCCATAAAGCAGTGAATAGTAAGGTCTACTTGTGGCGCGGGCATCATGGGCCAGCCCCGATGTAAGAGGGCCGTAACTGGTTCTCCTATTATGTTGATGTTATCTGCTTTCTTGAGTAAGTCAAACGCCATGTCCCATAGCTTCTTAACTTTTATACAGTTCCACCAAATGTGGGAGAACGTGCCCACCTCTGCCTCACATCTCCAGCAGATATTAGAAACATTCAGATACATACTTGCCATCCTAGTGGGCACCAGATACCATCTGTTAACAATCTTGAATTGGGTTTCTAATATGGACAAATCATGTACACTTCTGTTCAGCTTACTAAAGGGGCTAGTCCACTCTTTCTTATCTATTGATCTCTGTAGTTCGCTTTCCCATTTCTTATATTCGTTATGATTTTCTTTTAAGTCCTTATGTCTAATGCATTCCATGCACCTTGAGATAGCTCCCCTGGATTTCTCTGACCCAAACACTTTGTCTAGTTTTTGGACCACTAACGACTCCTTTTTCCCTACATGATTATTAAGGCAGTTCGAAACTCTTAAGAATTTAAAAATGTTGCGATTGGCTAGGTTATATTCACTTTTTAAGCATGTGAAGCTTTTGCTTTGCTTTTTATCTATATATAAGTCTTCTATTCTTTTTATATCCACTCAGATAAGTCTAAGTCCTCTATTGTGCTTTCCAGAACTTTAAGCTGAATACTTCTGATCAGTTTATTATGGAGCCCCATTTTTTTCCTGAGTTTGTTCCATATTGGTATTATATTCTGAATGATCAGACTTAGGTCAGTTTCTTTCTTTTTCTCCCTTTGGACTTCTAACTTCCAAATTATTGAATTAAGGTCTTTGACATTACAAGCTTCCGCTTCCACCTGGTACCACCTCTTTTGTCTAGAGGATTCACATTGTATCTTGTTGATATGGAATAGGATAGTAGCTTCAAAGTATTGTTTTATTAGGGGGAATCCCGCCCCTCCCGTTGATGTTTTTGCCGCCAGACGTTTTTTTACCTTTCCATATAAAGTTTCTGAAGCTGTTCTGTACTAGATCTAACCAATTATTTGTGATATTGAGTGGAATCATGTGGAAATATATAGCCAATTTGGCAACAGATAAGATCTTATAGCATTGATTCTACCCCACCAAGACAGCTCCACCCTCCTCCATTCCTTCAGCTTACTATTGGAGTATCTTAACATTTTTGCAAAATTAGTTTCCATGATCCTATTGATTTTCTTAGGTATAGATATCCCCAGATATACAAAATCTTTCTTATTATCTCTAAAGTTGAATTCTTGCTGAATGCTTTTTTTTGTTTCCTTATTAATATTCTGATAAGTAGCTATCGTTTTATCTATATTGAGTTTGTAGTTGGATATTTTTCTATATTTAGCAATCTCTTCCATCAAAAGCCTTACCGAACTCAGGGGGTTGGTCAAGGTTACCAAGATATCGTCCGCGTACATAGAGAGGATCAGTTCACCTTTTTTAGTTACATAACCTCTTAATCTGTCATTATATCGAATATTAATTACAAGTGGTTGTAAGGACATGATGTATAAGATCGGGGATAGTGGGCATTCCTGCCTGGTATCGTTTAGGAGATCAAACCATTGGGAGCATAGGTTTGGGCCCACTACCCTTGCTGACGGCTGTGCGTAAAGTGACATTATCGCAGATAACATCCATCCTGTAATGCCGAATTCTATCAGAACTTTCCTCATATATCCCCACCCGACCCTGTCAAACGCTTTTTCTGCGTCTAATGACAGGGTCAGGAGGGGCAATCCTTGCCTATCTGCTGCATCCATTATGTATATTAGGCATCTAAGTTTACCACTTGAGTCCCTACCTGGAACAAAACCACTTTGGTCTCTATGTATAATTGTTTGTAAGATTTCTTTCATCCTCTCAGCCAACACAGTGGAGTATAGTTTTACATCCACGTTTATGAGGGAAATAGGACGATAACTAGACAAAGATTCTGGGTTTTTATTGTGTTTTAAGAGTATGTTGGCCTGCGCCATTTCCTTTGGGCAGCTGCCCTTAGTGGCAATTTCATTAAAGGTATTCGCTAAATAACCCCCTATAATTTTCCTAAAGGTTTTAAAAAATATATTGCTAAAGCCATCAGGACCTGGGGTTTTATGTTTAGACAATCTATCAATGGCACTATAGATCTCTGCGACTTCTATTTCCTTATTTAATTCCATTTCTTGTTCTTGCATAATTTTTGGCATATTTGCCCTCCTCAAGTAATCCGTTATTTCTTCTTCTTTTACTTCATTTGGCAGACTGTATAGTTTTTGGTAGAAGTCCTTAAACCTATGACTAATTTCATCTGGTGCTAAGTTTATTATACCTCCATCTGTTATCTTTTTTATTTTATTTCTAACTCTAGCTTTTCTTAGTTTGGCTGAAATAAGCCTATCTGGTCTGTTGCCCTTTTGGTAGAATCTCATATTTAACTTTTCCATTGTCCTAAACGTGTTTTCCAGTTCTAATTTATTTATCTTTTCTCGGAGGTCATCTAATTTTGTTTTTCTGTTTTGTGTATACTCTTTCTTTAACAGGTCGGCCACCTTATAGAAGGATATATACAAGTCTGATAACGGATACTGCATTTTTTTCCTATGGTTTATCTTCATCTTTATAAAGTAGCCCCTGCTGACAGCTTTATATGTACACCAGATTGTAGCCCATGGGATATCTTCAGAGATGTTTTCCTGAAAAAACAGATCAGTCATTTTAGATATGAATTCTCTGTTATCTTTGTTGTATAGTAGGAAATCATCTACTTTCCAAGTGTTATTTTGGACGTATTTATCTTTCTGCGTAAGTTGAAACTCAAGTATGCTATGATCAGACCAGGTATTGTATCTTATCTCTATCTTTTTTTAATGACCTAAGAAATATTTCATCTCCCAAAACTAAGTCAATCCTAGAATAAGATTGATGTATATTGGAAAAATGGGTATAATCCTTATGTTGCGGGTGTAGTACTCTCCAGGTATCAAATAAACCCTGTTCATCAAACCTTTACTTAATGCTCTTGCCTTAGTTTCTAAGTTCTTGTTTATCCTTTTATCTACCTTGATCTTTTTATCCAGGGTGCAGTCGCACACACAGTTAAAGTCTCCAGCAATTATTATTAGGCCTTCCTTTACCCTATTTACCTTCTCCATTATCTCAGTAAAGACTCCGACAGGTGCTGTACTTGGCAGGTATATACTAACTAATGTGTATCTTACGTCATCGATATTTACTACTGCTATAACATATCTTCCTTCTGGGTCCTTTTGAACATATTTTGTTTTTACTTTTAAATTGCTGGCAAACACTATAGCCACGCCTCTCTTTTTTTTTATTATACATTGAAGAGTGAAGGATCAAGGGGAAAAGCCTCCCACCCCACCTTACTTCATCGCACCCTCTCCAGTGAGTTTCCTGGAAAAAGGAAATCTCTATTTTCCCCTTCCTCAAGTAGCTATATATCCTATTTCGTTTTGCCGGAGAGTTTTGCGTTTACTGATATGCACTTAACCATGATCTATCACTGGAGATCTAGTTTCTCTGGGTTTATTATCCTTTAACAGCAACTCAATCTTTCCCTTGCCCGTGGTCCCGGCCCCTTTCTCCTTATACATACAATCACAAACACTGACATAACAACATATTTTACTAGAGAAATGACATTCTCTACGTTTCAACAAACTGTCCACCCCCCCCCCCCCCCCAAGCCACTTCCTGTGGTTGGATCTGCAAGAAAGGAGAAGAAAAAAGACTTCTCCCATCCTGGTCCTGCGCTCCTTTTGACTCGGGACGCAAAGCCAGAGACTACTCCTAGAGCTTACCAGAGGAGAGCTTGGCAGCAAAAGACCGGAAACAAGAAAAAGGAGAGAAAAAAAAAAAATGCAAAAGTGCATTGAGGCACTCTCGAACACCGTCTCATCATATTATGCATTACTTCTGGGAAAGAGACTGCAACAACACACAAAAAAAGAAAAAGAAATAGTCAATCTAATAATGCGTTTTACATGAATCGTATTACCCAAGGCCCTACCAAGCGGCGTCTTATCACATTATATATTTTTTTGAAGAGAAAAAACCCCCCAAAGTAACATAGATTTCTGTGAAGTATTATTAGATATTGCCCCACTGCCCTATACTATCCACCCTGAGGTAGAGGCTTTGATACAGCTTAGTTGCACCGTGTTGTGCCTTGTTGCTTTTCCTCCTCTTCTAGAAACATAGATAGTCAACAGTGCAAACCTAACATGGTTGCTTAGCTCCCCTATTACTTGTCTGGTACCTTGAAATGAGGACCAGTCGAGAAAGAAAAAAAAAAGACCTTACAAATTGAGCTTTGTGCACTCATAAATTAAATTATGTCCTTTTCTCCTTATCTTTCGGTAGCATCTACAGTTTACAAAAAATGCATCTTTATCTAAACCACCGTAAATAATAAATCGTGCTCCCCTTTCCACTTCCTTAGCTCAACTATTGCTTTGGTAATAATTCCCCACTTCCCTGGAGGTTTAGAATCTTTCAGAGACTTTCTATTGTGTCTTAAAGGGGCTTATTATGTGCTTGTGTTATAACCTCTGTGTAAAAAAAAAAAAAACCTTATAACATTTTACTTTAACACTTATGAGTTCTATTTTAGCCTATTTTCCTCTCCTTCGGTGATATCTCCACTTTACGATCTTAAGTGCAACTTTATCTAAACTTGGATAACTACTAAACAGTGCTCTACTATCTATCTTTCTTGGGTCACATATTGCTTTAATACTTTTATGTCTTATAAGTGCTTGTGTCGTGCTCATGTGTTAACCTACGTGCGGGGAAGAAGAGAAAAAAAAAAGCAAACAATTAAGCTATAGAACGCCTAAACATTGCATCCTTCTCTTTCTTTTTCAATAACATCCCCGATTCACATATCGTCCTCCAAGTGCATCTTTATCTAACTACGATGAATAACAAACAGTGCTCTCCTAACTAATTTGATTATCTCACATATTACTTTAATACATATTCAATTTCCCTGGTGATTTTTAGAATTTTGAAATTATATCTCTTTATCTAATCAGTCGTAACTCCATAAAAGAAGGAGGAGTGACACAGAAAAAAAAAAATAAAAAAGGAAGAATCTCTCCTCTCCTCATCGAAAGACATAAAATCCTTTTTTACCAGTTCGTTCCCATGAATTATAGCTTTTTAGATCGTAATGTTCTTCTGTTTCATCCATTCTCTAAGCTCTCCCACCGAGGAAACATTTTCAAAGCGGTCCTCCCATATAATTCTTATGGTTCTCGGGAAACCCCATCTATATTTGATGTTGTGGTCTCTGAGAGTTCTCAAATCCATCGCAAAGGTACTGCGCCAGCTTCTCGTAGAGAAAGAGAGATCCTGATAGAATTGCAGATTTTGAAATCTTACATCCTTCATTACTTTTTCTCTGTTTGCTTTCATAATTGCTTCTTTAAATTGAAAAGAGGCTAAATTAATTATCACATCCCTTGGGGCCAGTTCTGGTGCTTTCTTAGATTTGTTAAGACGGTGACATCTTTCGATTTGTTGGGCGCCCAAGCCGCGATCTATCTCCATATCCTTAAACATCTCTTCCATGAAGCCTCTTATTTTCTCCTGTGTATATGCCTCAGGGATATTTCTCACTCTTAAGTTGTTCCTTCTTGAGCGATCCTCCAGGTCGCTCAGCTTTAGTTCCATTGCTTTAAGTTTTTTTTCCATGGAGCCATGGATCGCTTCAGCTTGTTGGCATTTTATCCCCCGGGTTTCCACTTTGTTTTCTAGGATTTTTAAATTTGTCGTTAAGGAGGAAATTTCTTGTTTTATCTCCTGGTAGCCAAGTTTTATTTCTCCTTTGAGTGTTTCTTTCAGTTCCTCTATAATGCTTTTAAAACTTGCCTGGGCCCCTAGATTTGCTTCAATTGTCCTCCCACTTTCCATCGAGTCTTCCGGGGACATTGAACTCTCCATCCTTGTTTTTTCCAGATTCTCTTTGTTTATCTTTGGCGAGAAGAACATTGATGAACTCTTATCTAATTTCGAGTCTTTCTTTTCTTTTTCCCTCTGTTTATTTGTCTGAGGGGGTTTTGGTGGCATTTTTATCACCTTTAGAGAATTAACTGAAGCTTTAAGGAGGAAGATTCTTTTCCTTTTTTCTTTCTTCCTTCCCCTCTCTCTTCCCTTTTGTCTGCCTCAAAGGGCTATCTGTAGTTTTAAGGAGTTGTATAGAGGTGAATAGATTATCATCTATCCCTCTCTCTCCCTTTATCTCTTTTTCTCTTCCTTTCCTTTACCTCAATCTCAATCCCTTCTTTTCCGTTTTTACCCTGGAGCAGACAGGCAGCTCTCCTTATCTAATTTTTATTTTGTTCTGGTAGTAAATCAGAAAACCAGTGAGCAAAGTAGAGAACCAAGCAGATTTTATAACACTTGACAGAGTCGTTGGGGAAAAGTCCAGTTTAAAATTTTGAGCTTGTACTCTTTAGCAGTTCTCTTCGGCAGAGATATCAAGGTACTTGGCAATTCTATAACTGAGTCTCTCAAAGTTTTAATCTTGTACGACCCTGCGTTACATATTCCTTGCTCTTATTATCGCCATGAGATATCACCACTTGCCTGTATGAAAGAACCCTTCAAAGCTTGGTGGCTAAGTCAGAGAGATATGAGCTATGGCTTCTATACCTTGTGTGTCTTGGTATAAGAAATCTGGCAGCTCTAAGGCAGGAGTCCTCCTGTCACATGAGTTAGGGAGGTATATAAACAGAAAATCACATACTCACTGCCCTGCGAGGGATTTCTAGCGGATGACCATCGGGTCTGACTAGCGTTCGTTGCTACCGGTTTCCACACTTTTCCGATTCTGTAGGTTGACGCACTCTAGGGTCTTTCTTTCTTCCCTGGGGCTTACTTGTGGCTACCTCTTTGAAAGAGATCCTCGTGTAGCAGTTTTTGTGGATATGAACGCTGATTTTTGCCGTCCTCCATGTATCAGCTGCTCTCCTCTCTACAGCTCCGCAGTCTCCGCCTCCTAGCACGTCCGTGGAGGAGACGACCACGTGAGCATGCGTGAACTACAATTCTTATGATATCAAGTCAGCCAAAAATGTCAATGATGTTGGCTGAGCATCATAGGTAGTGAAGGCTACAGTAATGTTCAACATTTATCACAGACCTCCACAAGACAGGGTAATACAGACTTTATAACTCTGTAACAGTGGACTGCAGCTCATTCTCAAGGGATAATGTAATTTCGGGTGACTCCCCCCTCCGACTAAAATTGATCCACTATGGCCGGTATTTTTTGGAAAAAAGGTAGCAATCATAATTTTGATTATGACATCACCTGTGGCTTGATGGTTTTCAATGGAAAATTTGTAATTTGCATATCAAGTCACAGATTTCATAAACAAGTGACACCACAGAGACATTTAAAACACATGTTTCTCCTAATTTAGGCATTTTCTGCAATTCTGCTAACACAATGTGTAGATCCTATTGAATCATTTTTTTAATTCACTATATTCACAGTATTGGCAATGTTTAGGTGATACAGCCCCTCACTTGGATAAACTCTGCCCTTTAGACTTTGAAACACAGCCGGGTGCAATTCCACCCTATTCTCTTCCGATGCTGCTCCCTTTCCTGCCCCCAGTACTTGGGTCTTGGTGCCCTTGTTTTTATGGGTCTTGGACTCCTGGCTATCGCCATCCCGATCTCCGAAATTCTCTAGAATCCCCATATCTGTGGCCTGAAACATGCTCACACAGCGCAGGAAACACACCCCAGCCAGGAAGGGGGCAGAGCTATGGCGCACACTAGACGTGCATTCGTTTTCGGACGAATGCATTTTCGTCCATTTGTTGCACCCACAGCACTTGGCTTGCACTCATATTGCAACCAGATGAGTTGGCATGCCACAGTGTCAATTTGCTCCACAGAACATACCACAGTGTCACTATACCCCACATAACTGCCCCTGCAGAACATGCCCCAGTGTCACTTTCCCCCATAGTACATGTTATTTTGCCCCTCAAAAGATGCCATAGCATCACTTGCCACTGTCAGGTACGAAATAAAGGACCACTAAACAGTTTAACCCTTGCTTCCTTCAAGGAAGCAAGGTTAAAAAACATGTCCTGAGAGTCTGGAGTAAACCGGGGATTTACTCTCTGCTGTCTCTCACATCTGAGACACAGCAGTTCCTGGTTGTTGTGCGCTGACACCGTCATCACAAGCCAAGCCAATTAGAGCGGAGGCTCGCCCCGCATGCAGAATGCGAGGGTCTCTCGCTGCTAGCGCATAGAGAGACCCTCGGTTTTGCATGGAATCAGCAGGGGGGACCTAGTTAAGGTCCCTCTGCTGACCCCATGCAAAAAGGAGCAGCGCTAGCACAGAGAGACAATAACCGACCAGACAGATGTCTGCTTCCTATGGAAGCATGGCAGCTGGCGGTCAGAGGATAAACTGGCATGTGCTATCAAAAGTACACGCTGTTCATCCTCACTATAGGAACAAACAGTGGCGTCCCGTGTCCAATATTACAGGAATTTGAATGACACAATAATACAGGCATCTGAATGGCACAATATTACTGGCATTTGAATGGCACAATATTACAGGCATTTGAATGGCACAATATTACTGGCATTGGAATGGAACAATATTACAGGCATTTGAATGGCACAATATTACTGGCATTGGAATGGAACAATATTACTGGCATTTGAATGGCACAATAATACAGGCATTTGAATGCACAATAATACAGGCATTTGAATGGCACAACAATATAGGCATCTGAATGGCCCAATATTACTAGCATTTAAATGGCACAATAATACAGGTATTTGAATGGCACAATAATACAGGCATCTGAATGGCACAATAATACAGGCATCTGAATCGCACAATATTACAGGCATTTGAATGGCACAATAATACAGGCATCTGAATCACACAATATTACTGGCATCTTAATGGAACAATATTACTGGCATCTTGATGGCACAATATTACTGGCATCTTGATGGCACAATATTACTGGCATCTTGATGGGCAAATTGGCTGGGGCATCTTAATGGCACAATATTACTGGCATCTTAATAGCACAATCTTACTGGCATTTGAATGGCACAATATTACTGGCATATTAGGCAAATTTTCTGGCTTATTAACAGCAACAAAATACTGGCATATTATGATTGTGTGTGACATAATTTGTGGGGCCCCTGTATGTGGCATATTTAATAGGCCATCTGACTGGCATTACTAAGGAAACTGTATGGCATGGTACTGGAGGAAATCCAGGGGGTTACCGCACCGGGTGACACCAACCGTAGTGCCCCTGGGAACAAATAACCTTTGACTTCTGCTTCTACAATAGAAGCGCAAGTAAAATATAAGAATTAGTGTTCCTTTAACATGCCACAGTCACTTTGCCATTAACATATGCCAGTGTTCTTTTGCTGCAGTATGTCCAATAAATATGCCACAGTATGCCCATTAAAATATTTCCCAGCCAGGTGCCCATTAAGTATTAGTATGCCACTTTTAGTTTGCTCATAAATATGTCACAGCCAATGTGCCCATTAATATGCCAGTGTTATTTTGCTAATAATATGCCATTCAATTTTTCCAGTAATGTGCCAGTGTTATTTTGCCATTTGTAAGCAACAGCCAATTTGCCCAATAATATGCAAGTATTATTTTGCCATTAATAACCACAGCCAATTTTCCCAATAATATGTCAGTATTATTTTGCCATTTAATATGCCCCAGCCAATTAATATGCCAGTATTAACTATTAATATGCCCCAGTCAATTTTCCATTTAATATTCCAGTATTATTTTGCCATTAATATGTCCCAGCCAATTAAAATGCCAGTATTGACTATTAATATGCCCCAGCCAATTAATATGCCAGTATTAACTATTAATATTCCCCAGTCAATTTGCCAATATGCCGGTATTAGCTATTAATATGCCCCAGCCAATTTGACCAATAATATGCCAGTGTTCTTTTGCCACTAATTTACCAGCGTTATTGTGCACCCTCCACCCCCCACCCCTTCCCCAGTACTCACCTCCTTGGGTCTCCGTGTCACTGTCCATCTCCTCAGTGTGGTCTTCTTCCCTCCTGCACAGAGGAGGGAAACAACGCCACCGGATATGACTTGCTGTCAAATTCGGTGGCAATGACAGGAAGTATTTTTTTTGTTGTTTTTTTTCTCAGACCGCATCTAGTGAATGCGGCTGCTGAAAAAGAAAGTTTGCACGGGGCCCTCTAGAACTCGGGGGGCCCCTGGGCAATCGCCAGAATGCCCATGGGGAAAGACGGCCCTGAGTGCAATGTAAAAATCGTCTGCCATCATTAAATATGTTTATATCTCATATCATCAAGTTTATCACAATAAATGAAAACAGGTCTGTAGCAATTTGGGCAAAAAATTGAACCCTGAACAACAGTAAATGTTTCTCGACAATTTTTTCTCTGATTTGATTAATTGTATTTAGAGTTTAGATATTTAGATATTCGAGCAAATACGGTAATTATTTTTGAGTGGAGCTGCTTTACCACAAGCGTTTAGCTTATATGTAGTCTACTCTATGGTGGCATCAGTGTATGTGTATATTACACTAGTACTTTGTTCTCATGACTTTGTTTTTTTTATTTTTACTTTATGCTACCATGAAGTTTTAGACATTGCTCAGTTAATTATTATATGTGGTTCACATTCTCTCAAGAATAGCTGTTAAACTGGGTTTCAAGTTTGAATGAAATCTGTGATATTATGATGTAATTGTTCATGCTCCACACTTGGTGTCTGCAGCTGTGGAAGGACTATATTTTCCATACTGCCAAGATAGCTTATTAAACTTGCAATATAATAATTAGAGTCAGAAAGCTGTGGATGGAGGGAAAATTCAAAAGTTTAAGCATTAGCGCAACATTAGCTTGTGATCGTCAAAGGATCATTTCAGTTACTGAAACCATGAGAATTCAAATTCTCTCTGCACAACTAAATTGTTGAAATGAAATGTTCATCTAACCTAAACTCACCTCACCTTCAATCCACCTTTTAGTGAATAAACCCCTTGGAGGTTTGACGAGACTGCACCAGCTTTGTAGGCTTCAACTAGGAGAGTTGTTCTAGATGTTCTTCACAAATGTAAGAAAATGTAGCAGATGTGTTTATTGCATTTTCAATGGCAGCTATTTAAAGGCACCATACCTGGAACTATTATATTTCTGAGACTTCAAACCACAAACATATATATATATATATATCCAGATAAGTTTCGAAACATCAGTTTTATACTGTCCATCGATATTATTTCTGTTCACCATGGCTTGTGCTACTCGCTAAAGTATGATGTTCTTTTTTTACCCTCTGATAGTATATTGTAACACCAATAGCTGAAACCACCAGCACTATCAGAGGTATTACCCAGTAATTGATTGAAGCATTGTTTTCTGAAAAGAAGAGCAGTGTTAAATGTTTAAAGGTTCGTAGTCGTCTAAACATTTGGTTGTACTATGAATGTAGAGAACAGAAAATCAATGTATACATTAGTAGATTAAAGGAAAGCAAAACTTTATTTTTCACTTGTGCATCTAATACAGAAGCAAATGTGAAGTATATGAGTATAAATGGACATGTATTTCTGATAGTACATGTCAGATTATCCTCTGACCGTCATTTGCCATACTTCGATGGGAAGCAGGCAGTCTGGTCTGGTCGGCGACTGGATCTCTCTGCTAGTGAAGAGAGACCCTTGTTTTTGCATGGGAGCAGCAGAGGGGCCCTAGTTAACTTAACTAGGTCCCTCTGCTGATCCCATGCACAAACGAGGGCCTCTCTCTCTCTGCTGATCCCATTCAAATACTATGGTCTCTCTCTACACTAGCTGAGTGAGATCCCTGCACTCTGCACACCCCGATCAGACAAGCTGACACTGTCAGTGTGTACCAGTTTCCGACCTGTGAAAAGTTGTTTCAATTGTAAAAGTATTTATTTAAAAAGTATGTTTACTAAACCCAACATTGGGTTGAATTAAAGTAGAAAGTTATATATTTACACAAAAAATATACATAAAATCCTGAAACTCAAGATTAAATAAATATTGGGTTAAGAGAGGAGGGAATACATGGGATAAAGAGGAGAGAACGGGGAGGGGAGAGAACACTGATGGGGTAGAAGAGAGAACACTGACAGGAGGGGGGAGAGGAGAGAACACAGACGGGGAGAGGAGAAAATACAGATGGAGAGAGGAGGAAAAGAGACAGCTTTGGGGAGGATAGACATACATGGGTAGATGGACAAATAGACAGTCATGGAGGTAAAGGAGAGAGACAGACATGGGAAGGAAGAAGAGAGACAGACACATTGTAGCACTACAAGTGGAGCACTGAAAGCAATAAAAAAAACAAAAAAGGAGATAGTTAAGATTTCAGTGCTGGTTCAACTGCATAAATAATGTACAAACACCTATATATTATATTATACAGTAGGGCAGGGGTCAGCAACCTTTTTCCAGTCGGGTGTCAGAAGTAAAGTCTGCCACATTCATCTATTGTACAATTATAAAACAATAAATATATATATATATTATACACAAATCATATGCCTATACATATCTATCTATATCTCTTCTCATACTCATATGAACTTTTTAATATTACATGCAACTATTTTCATATTGTATTCAACTATTTGTATATGTATTAAAATTTTATTGAAAAATGTCTTGATTTTATTCCCTTCTTCTGCACCCACATTGCACCTACAGGAGTTAACATAGCATGTTCGTTTAGCCATTAATATGCCACTGTTAGTTTGTCCATTAATATGCCAATGTTAGTTTGTCCATTAATATGCCACTGTTAGTTTATCGATTAATAACCGTTTTTGCTTGAATAGAAGACAACCCTGATTAGAAGATGACCCCCTAGACTTTGAATATTAATCTAGGAAAAAAAGAAAAAGCCTGAATATAACACTATCCTATAGGAAAAAAGTTGTATTTATAAATATTAATTCACATTATGTATTGCTTGTTTTCATTTCCCAATTGATCTCCCAGACTTAGCCCTCTGCCCTCCAGACTAAGCCACCTCCCGATTTGCCATCTGTCCCCCAGACTTGCCAATGCTCCTCCAGACCCTCTGCTGTCTAGTGGGGGCAGCTGGTGGATGTCTGCCTGATGCACGTAGACACCCTTGATGCTGGCCAATGCTTCAGCCGGGACATCTATGGAAAAACTCCTTTGTAACTATTTGGTTACATGAATGTACAGTATCTTTATTGGCTATATAGATTATAGGTTAACCGGGGCTTACCTTTTTTTGAATCCCAATGTATATGTCGCTAAAGGTTATACAAATATCACAGGGTAACCTTTATATACAGTCCACAATATGTTATAGAAGTTCCAGTCTGCACAAAGAAACAAACAACATGGAATAAACACTCCTGGAGTGAGATGGAAGAGGAACTCAGTCTATTCCGACACTATAATGTCTCTATTAGAAACAAAGTAGCATTTAATCATAAGGCAGGTTTTTCTAAATAAAAAGATCCAGTCAGTGCATTTTAGAAACCATAAGGTACGTTTATTCAAGTCATAAACTCCACCGACCGGTTTCAGCGTGTAGATACGCCATTTTCAAGGTGTGATACACATATGTCCAATATATATATTTACCGATAAATAAATATATTTAATTCAATAAAGTACAATTGAAGACAAACTAATTGAACTTAGAATAAATGTAGGTATTCTTAGAATATAAAATCTAATTAATATGACATTTTAGATCTAATTAGGACATAGCCATAGATTTGATGTGTTTTTTATTTTTATTTATTTGAGCCATATTTTGCGCAGGAGAGTCAAACAAAAGACAGTTCAAATAAAGTGAAACATAAAAGAGTCACCATAATAATAACAGTTGACATAAAAGACTCAGTTAGTAGTTTAAGTGAATTACGAGGCTATGTGATATCAGATAAAAAAAAGATAGACAATATACAGGATAAAATACAGGGTATTTGCTAGGAACTTTCATCAACAATTGGCATTACATGGGCATAGGCTGCCTATAGAGGCCTTCGTGAGATTTGTCCACGAATAATAATGAAAAATGTAAGATGAGCGGGTCAGGAAGGGAAAACATCTGCCCCTTTATACAGCAATTATCATTTTGTTGAATCAAACATCTATAAAAGGTATGAGAGGGGTACGATCTGGTTAAATATTGGCCTCAGATTATTTTTCTACAAATACCTTGACCTGGGTGGGCTGGCTGGTTCCTCCAGACAGGGGAGAAACAGTTAGGGCGACTATACCCTAATGCCTATAATGGAGCCAAGTGTGCTAGTAAAGAAAGAACATGAAACTAGAGAAGTGAATTGGGGAACAGAGAGATCAGAGTCAGACAAAGTTTGAAAACGAGAGAGGGAAAAGGGTACCACTAGAGCGGGCATACCGGTCCGACCAAAAATGGGCTTGTGGCTTCACATTTGGTGGCCACAGGATCTCTGCTCCACTGAAAGCTCCACTGAAAGCACCCTGGGGGGGGGGGGGGGGGGGGGGGGGACGACCAAGGTTTAACTGATATAAGTGAAACAGGTCCGCATAACATAGCGGAGCATCAACATCAGTGACAATAAAAAATGGCAACAGTCATCATTTTAAAAAGAGGTTTGACGTACCTTGTGTGTTCTGAGAAATATCTAAGGATCGGCAACTTAGGAGTCCGATATCCGTGGCCGAACAGGCAGGGGAGGTAAGTCCAGTGCAGTCAAAAAGGTCAGAGTATCTTCTATTTTCTCGATAATGAGGAGTTTACCGTCATTCTGCACTGTCAGTGAATGTGCTAGGCCCCATTGGTATTTAACATTGGTGCTACGTAGGTGAGCCGTTAGAGGGGCCATTGATCTTCGCCATCGCACTGTAGTAGGTGGAAAGTCTTCGAAAATCTGTAAGGTGATATCCTCAAATGACAGCTCTCTATGTTTTCTGGAGATGGTGAGCAATGATAGTTTATCTGCCCTTGAGTGTAGCTTAACCACCAAATCTCGTGAGGAGCCCTGGGGCACTTTCGCAGCCCGTTGTACACGAAAGAGATTCAATATTATCTCATCTGGAGGATCAGCTTTAGGTCGTAGATGTCTGAACCACTTAACCTGGAACACCTGGAGAGCAGTGGGGCCACGCGTCTCCGGGATGCCTCTCACCCGGATATTTACTTGCCTGGACCTCGTGTCCAGCACAGTCATCCATTTGTGACCATCGTGCAGCTGGTGAGCCATAGGACCCAGTTGATCACGCAAGTCCTCTCTCTCTCTCTCTCTCTCGGCATCCGTTTGTGTGGCGTCAAGTGCAGTCACCTTTCCATGTAGCTTATTGACATCCAGACAGGGCAGCAGCTGGGTCAGCCTTTAGTACCTCCCATAAGTCTCAGAGCAAGGCCCTCATATCCTTTTTGGAAATAGGGGCATCTTCCGACACCCTGTCTATGGGTGGGTAAGTGGCCCTTGACTGTGGAGGAGGATCCCAGTCCTCCGAGAAGTCCTCACTGGCGTTTCCCACCACTGGCATCGCCATCACAGGCATGGCTGGTTGGGATCGGCCAGATCGCATCAGAAAAGATCCGATATCTTGTCCCTTGGGGCTTTTTTCCTTTAGCTTTCCTTTATTGCCCATCGTAGGACAGGGTGTAAAGGGCAGGGGGTCAGGGGGAGGGAATACAGACATGCACCTGGAGGTGCATGGAGGATGAGTTCCAGCCCCGTTAAAAAATAAACCTAAGTATCTCTCTGTGTCTGTGTGTGTAAGTATCTCTGTGTGTCTGTCTCTGTGTGTAATTGTGACTGCCCTAGGCTATTTAAAATTGTGGTATTTTAACACTTTCCATGCACTAATTCTACCACCAGGCTTTGTACTTCAGACATGAATTCACAGATTGTGGTAGGATTGTGAGGTTCTCTAGAAGTCTCTGCCTTAAGAAATACTTCGCTGGTATCCCTACAACATCAAATGTGATTCACTCTCAATCACATTTCACACATACCAATTTAAAAAATAAATCCACATTTTATCCTAGTTATCTCAAGACAGGTCCAATTTAGGTATTTGAGAAATTGGTCCTAGAGGACCTAGAGAAATTTAAACCGATATCCCAACATAGAATTCCTAATTTAACCACACAAGAGAAATTAGCATTAAAGATCTTAAGAGAGGATGAGACTATAGTTATAAAGCCTGCTGATAAGGGGGGTGGCATTGTAATTTTAGATAGAGAACAATACATTAATGAATGCAATAGACAACTTAATGATATTACTGTTTATAAAAAACTTGAAGGAAATCCAACTAATACAATGAAAAAAAGTTTGATTAAACTATTGGATCATGGTTATACATCAGATATTCTTACAAAAAAAGAGTATCAATTTCTAAATATTATTCATCCCAAAATTCCAACATTCTATATACTCCCGAAAATACATAAAGATGCTAACAACCCTCCAGGGAGACCTATTATATCGGGAATAAATTCTATATCATCAAATCTGTCGCAATATGTCGATAAACAACTGCAACCATTGGTCATTAAAACTAGAGCCTACCTTAAAGATAGTCTTAGTATATTAGATATTTTAAAAAATGTCACATGGCAGGATTATTTTTTAGAAAAAGAAACAACTCTCCCAGAACTTCAAAAAACATTCATATTAGACAATATTAAATGGATTCTGACAAATAACTTTTTTTGGTTTCAGGATGTTTTTTATTTACAATTGCAGGGGACAGCTATGGGCACCAGGTTTGCCCCCAGTTACGCGAACCTGTATATGGCCTTTTGGGAGGATTCTTTCATCTACGGGTCGCGTGACTGGGCTGCAAACCTGGTGTCCTATAAACGGTATATAGACAACCTTTTTTTTTATTTGGAAGGGTGATGAACAATCCCTAATATCTTTTCTAGCCTATCTAAATTCAAATGACTGGAACATCAAATTAACTTGTGAATATAGTAAACAGAAAGTCACTTTTTTGGACTTGGAAATCTACATAGAAGATGATATCATCAAAACAAAAACACACTTCAAGAATGTAGATGTCAACAGTTATATTAGATTTGACAGTGGCCATTTTTCCCCCTGGCTCTCAAATATTCCGAAAAATCAATTTAATAGACTAAAACGTAACTGTACAGAAATAGAAGTTTTTTTCCCAACAAGCAGATAAATTAACTGAAGACTTCAAAGAGAGACTATATCCTGATAGCCTCATTAATAAAGCCCTAGTGGAAGTTAAGGAAAATAGTGCAAATCCCATGGATAAAAAGGATAAAAAAGATACAAAAGAAAAAAGGGAAAGAATAACACTAATAACAGACTTCAGTCAGGACTATAGATATATACAAAAAATCTTTCATAAACATTGGTATTTACTTCTAAAAGATCCAATTCTTAAAAATATCCTCTCCGAGAAACCTACTATCACTTATAGAGGCGCACCTAATATTAAATCCACCCTAAGTGGAAGTTATCTATATAAGAAAGATAATAATAGAAAACAAAAAAATCTGTTTGGAGTTGCAAATGCGTTTTATAGGTGTAAGACCTGCAGGGCATGTATGTCCAGTAAAGTCATGACGGGAGGCGGAATAACACATTTCCGTTCCCGCCATGACCCGAAGGAATATGAAATAAAATTATTAATTACGTGTAAATCTAATAACGTTATCTATATTTTAACTTGTCCCTGTGGTTTGCAATATGTAGGGAGAACCACCCGCCCTCTCCACAAGAGGATTGGTGAGCATATGAATAATATTGGTAATAAATATATGGACCACAGTGTATCTGCTCATTTCAACACACATCATAATGCAGACCCAAGCAAATTGCACTTTATAGGAATAGTCCAATTAAAACGGCATTGGAGAGGAGAGGATTTTATTAGAGCCATTGGAAAAACGGAGATGAAATGGGTATATACCTTGAAGACTCTAGCACCTATGGGACTTAATATAGAATTTGATTTATTTAATTTTTTATAGACACTTAACATTAGATTTATATTATCCATCATTTTTGTCTATCTTGGATTATTGTTATTTAATTAATATCGTCTTCTATCTTTACAATTTTTTATCTTTATTGTTTATTTTTATTTACTTTTATTTTTATTTTTATTGTTTATTATATATTACTATTTATGTATTATATATTGATGCTATTTTTTCCCTTTTTCAAGGTTTGAATTCTATGTATAATATTGTATCTGGCTGACATATTTAAAAAAAAAGGTGTTTTTTTTATGTATTTTTGTAAAATTTATGTGCAAATAAATGTTGTATTTTTTAATTGTTATAAATGTTATCATGATTGATTAACATTGTTTATATTTTAAGATATGCGTGTACAGAGGGATTAACAGGTGGTTGTAAAAATGACTGTGTAAAATTATATGTCATTGTTAGAGTTAGTACTGCTGTGCAGCTCAGATGTTACACCCTTATGGGTTGGTCTGCATCAGCTGTCAGTTATAAAACTCTTTTCTGACATATTTTATGTCCATGTACTATTTAATATGGATCTGTTTAGCTATTCCGTCGAAGTGTAGCATTTTTAGGATAAACACTATTAACGGCATGTGCTTTTGAGCGTTGAAAAGTCCTTAGCCGGTTTTTATAAATACAATAATGCATGTTAACTGCCTTTGATCACATGTATCGAAAATCAACCAATTGTGGAACTGCTGAGAGGAGGTGTGTTCGTCCGGAGGTGGATTTAAGAGAAGCACTGAGAGGAGGCAAGCGTACACTTGAAGAAGCCCCGCCCGGCGAAACGTGTCTGTGACACGCCCCTCCTCTCCGCATACCTCTGCCCGAGTCTGCAATTGTGCTATAGACGGATGACTAACACGGATACCGTTTTTACTACATTGTGTGGACATTGCCTCTGCCACTTTTTTACCTTTTCTGTCTGGAAGATTGTATGACCATCTCGCCTGCCGTTTGGACGCATCCAGATCCCTGTATCCCTGGTTCAGGTGATATACACCAAACAGATTTGTGTCTCTATATGCTGTTTGTGAGTTGAAGAGATTCAAACTCACCACTTTTTTAAGTAAGCCTTAACCCCTGTTTGTATTAAAAAAATCAATTTTGCTTCACTACGAGGTTATTTCTTTTTTTTCTATGTACAAATCAACTTAATGAGCAATTGCTTAGGCAAACACTCTGATTCCACGTACATATTGTGAACAGCTGAAGCCCTTCATTATCCCTGGAAAATCTTCCTTTCATGTTCAAATATAGAGCAATATTTTTCTGCTCTTTAATGTGTGAGTACAACACCCATTATCCTTAACATTCAAATTGTTATTCACATACAGAGAGCACTATTTTTCTTTCTGTTTTCTCTTTTTTTGTATATATTGAATGAATACCACTGTGAGAGACCTTCAATCAACGATTCAGATTTTGTTCCAGATATAAGTATTTTTCTAGCTTCATTTATTTTTCACTATTGGAAGATATATAGATATTATTGTCCATAGCTCACTTAAACCTTCACTAATTTTACTTATATATTTTCTTTGCACTCCTCTCATTTTGGTTTTTATCTTTAGATTGTGGTATGCGTCACTGCCACACAACACCTCAATTTGTGTTCAGCAACATCTCCTGAGTACAGGGATTCCACCCATGCATTAAAAGGCCACATCTGACAGATGTGCTTTTTGGTTTTCCAATTTGGAATTTTTATATGTAGACTACATGCGCCCATGTCTCTTTTTGGGACACCCTAGGATATATCAAATAGTGGTATTTTAACACTTTCCACGCACCAATTCTACCACCTGCCTTTTGTGAAAGTAATTTTTAGTTCCCCCCGCCCCACATGCATTGTACCACATATGCATAGGGTTGTCAGCTTGTTTGAGGGATAAAAGGCCACATGAGAGGTGTGCTTTTTTATTTTCCAACTTGTAATTTTGACATGTAGAGCAAAAGTTAATAGCTCTTATAAGAGCCTTTGTAGTACTATACAAAAAAATTAACTCCTAAAAATACACAGACAAGAAAAATGTGCTGCTGTGCAGTGATCAGTGGCAGGGAAGGGGTTAATACACATGGTACACTGTGTATACAGCTTTTATAAAAGCTCTTGGGTCTCACAATTTTGTTACATTTGTTTGAATTTATTACAATTAAAAACTTACATTATACAGATCTGTCTCTCTCCCTCACTAAAATCAACTGAGGTAAGGAAGGCAGATTCAGATGGGTCAGATCAATATTTATTTACCAATATTGATATTACCAGGAGAATAGTGATGCTCATCTGAGCAATCACTATACCGCCTTTCCACTGATTGGCTGTTACTGCGCTGCTTAAAAAAAATACATATTTAATAGCACTTATCATCACTGATCTGTTGTGCCAGCATTGAGCAGTGCCCCCCTGGAGCAATGGAAGTGAAAAAAATTACTTTCGTTGCTCTTGCCAGTAGAAGGGAAGTGTTGCCTACACAGGCAGCGCTCCATTCTGATGGGCTGATGGGGTCGCTGAGGAGAGTGACCACCAACAAAACTGTAAGTTTCCTTTTGTGTTGCTAGGTTTAGCAACATGATCGGTTCTTAGTAAGCAAACTTGTGCAGCCGGCGCCCATGCCCCATATGAGATCGTAGCGGGCCCATGCACTTTGTTTTAGTGTTGCACAATGCCTCTACATAAGTATTGTGCAACAACAAAAGAGTAAAGAAAGTGACATTTAGTGCATGTGTCACTAAGGACACATTTTTGCATGAAGTCCCTGTTAAGAAGGGGTTAATATGCCACTGATTTTATCCATTAATATGCCAGATAGTATACCCATTAATATTCCACTGCCAATTTGCACATTAATATGCCAGTGCTATTTTACCCATTAATTGCCACAGCCAGTTTTCCAATAAAATTCCCCGCTCACACAGTACATACCTGGCTGGCGCTTGTCCCCGGCAATCTCCTCTGCAGTGTTCGGAAGCGGAAATACAGCCACCAGATGTGACACCTCCAGCGACACCCGAGCTGCCTGCATCCCCCCGCACCACATCGCGCTGTTTAACTTTTTTTTCTTTCTGGCAGCCGCATGCGCTAGATTCGGCCACTGGAAAAAAGAAAAAAAAATCACTGTGACCATATGTGACATTATGTCACATCCGTTGACTGTGTTTCCCTCCTCAGTGCATGAGGGAACACTGCACGGAGACGTCCAGCAAGGGGCACGGAGCAGCAGCCAGGTGGTAAGTACTGGGGAATGGGGGGGGTGTGGAATAAAAAGCATGGGAACTACTGGTGTCCTAATGGGCTGGGGAATCTGAACGGCGCAATATCACTGGCCTCTGAATGGCACAATATTAGTGGGCTCTGAATAGCACAATATTACTGGCTTCTGAATGGCACAATATTACTGGTCTCTGAATGGCACAATATTACTGGCATTTGAATGGCACAATATTACTGGGCTCTGAATAGCACAATATTACTGGGCTCTGAATGGCACAATATTACTGGGCTCTGAATGGCACAATATTACTGGTATCTGAATGGCACAATATTACTGGGCTCTGAATGGTACAATATTACTGGGCTCTGAAAAGCACAATATTACTGGCATCTGAATGGCACAATATTACTGGGCTCTGAATGGCACAATATTACTGGGCTCTGAATGGCACAATATTACTGGGCTCTGAATGGCACAATATTACTGGCCTCTGAATGGCACAATATTACTGGGCTCGGAATGGCACAATATTACTGGTGTCTGAATGGCACAATATTATTGGTATCTGAATGGCACAATATTATTGGTATCTGAATGGCACAATATTACTGGGCTCTGAATGGCACAATTACTGGGCTCTGAATGGCACAATATTACTGGTATCTGAATGGCACAATATAACTGGTATCTGAATAGCATAATATTACTGGGTTCTGAATGGCATAATATTACTGGGCTCTGAATGGCACAATATTACTGGTATCTGAATGGCACAATATTACTGGGCTCTGAATGGCACAATTACTGGGCTCTGAATGGCACAATATTACTGGTATCTGAATGGCACAATATTTCTGGCATCTGAATGGCACAATATTACTGGCATCTGTATGGCACAATATTTCTGGTATCTGAATGGCACAATATTACTGGTATTTGAATGGCACAATTATCCTGCCATCTGAATGGCACAATATTACTGGGCTCTGAATGGCACAATATTACTGGCATCTGAATGGCAAAATAATTATGGTAAATTGGCTGTTATAGAGAGAGAGAGATGTCTGTATGTATAGATATGTATTGTTTTAGAATTGTAAAATTGTCACCTTGTGGGGCTCCTGTGTGTTGCATAATTAATGGCGGTCCCATGTGTGCATAATTATGGGGCGCTTGTGTGTGGCATATTTATTGGCCCCCATGTGTGGCATAATTAAGGGACTCTTTTGTGGGGCATAATTAAGGGACTCTTTTGTGTGGCATAATTATGGGATTATTTTGTGTGGCGTAATTAAGGGACTCTTTTGTGTCGCATATTTATGGGGCACCTGTGTGTGTGTGTGGCATAATTATGGGGCACCTGTATGTGTGGCATAATTATGGGGCACCTGTGTGTGTGGCATAATTAATTGGGCAGAGGTGAGACATAAATATTGGTGCTCTGGTGTGGCATAATTTATGGGGCTCTGGTGCGGCATAATTTGGGCTCCTGTGTGTGTCATAGGTATGGGGCTCCTGTGTGTGACATAGTTATGGGGCTCCTGTGTGTGTCATAATTAATAGGCCATCTAACTGGCATTCCTAAGGAATCTGTTTGGCAATGTATTGGATAAAATCCAGGGGGGTGACACCATGAGTTTCCGCACCGGGTGACACCAACCCTAGTGACTCCCCTGGCAGTGACAGAAAGCCGCATCCGCCCAGTCGCGAGGTCAGTGTGTGCGAATGCTCCGGCCAGCGGGAGCACACGGGGCAACGACACACAAGTAATCGCAGCGGGGGGACCCTATTTGGCTTGGCCATCAGTCCGCCCCACTGTTTAACAAACTGGCTTAGAAAGTCTTCTTGTTTTTGTGTGGTGGAGGGGACTGATAAGACGTTTGTGTGTTCCACTATTTCTGTGTACTTTTAGCTGTTTAGGAGACCTAAAGAATTTTTTTACACCAAAATCTAATACGCAATATTTTTGGATTTTGTCCTTACATACCATTAGAAATGATTTCACTTGTGCATTGCTTTCAGCCTTCGCTTCTGTTATCAAAAAATGTTTTAATAGGAAAAATACATTAAAGTTTATATTGTTCCTTAAGTATGTCTTGGAGGGATATTGGCAATAAATATGTAATTACATTTCTGCACCTTAAGAGAACTTTGCATATAGTAATAGATGTCAGGACCACTTTAAAAATAGAAGTTGTTATTATAGTGGCTTTCACCTGTCTGCAGCTACTTAAATCCAGCCACTCGGTCCATAGCTATCCTGCAGGCCCCTTGAGCCCATTTATTTTCTTCTGTCCGTTCGATTAACATGCCACTCCCCGATGAGAAAATAGTTATGCTTCACCGTACGTGATTGAGTGCTGTATCTGCGAGTGTAAATTTTAAGCATAATACTGACATCCTGTGGACAAAAATAGCAATTCATTATTTCAAACCTATTTTTTATTGAAGGAGCTCTCCTGTTCACTTGCCATTCCAGTCTTTAGTCCCTATGTTCTGTTGTCCTGCACTTGACAGTATTTTAGACAGTTGTAATTAACTTTTAGGGCAATGGTTCCTAAAGCACACTTCACAGTATTTTCTAAATCCTGCAGTGTTATGGGTGCCACATGACTGGTATGGGAGTCACTGAATTAGGGATTTATTCATGGAGGAATAGCAGGTAGTTCACTACAATTCAAGCGATGTAAATTGCGTCCCTCAGCGCTGGGAATGATGACTTTATTTTTGTCAGTGCAATGACAGTGTGAGGAAGCAAAGTATGTGCTTTGCCGCATTAACGCCAGAGTGCTGGACGTCACACGACATCCAGGCGCTTGGCAGGACAACACTTGAAGATGGTCTGTGTCAGGCTTGAATTGAAGTGACCCCATATCCTGCAATAAGGTAAAGCAGCAAGGAGGTGGGACACATTGAAGGATGCACCTCTTTTGTTTAAAAAAAAATAATAAAAAGTCTGTTTATTTCTGTCTCTGTGAGTGTGTGTACACAACTGTCTGAGTGATTATATGTATGTGTTGTTGTCTGGCTCCTAGATTTTTTTAGCTGGCTTCTAAAGCTAAATTAAATTTGTCAAGCCCTGACCTGAACATGTGACTGGATTAGGAAGGCTACATTGCCATTTTATGCAGGGACACATAATAAATATTTACTCCAAGGCTCTATTAACAGATCCAGTCTGCAGTCTTTATTTTAACATAGAATGTGTCGTAGATGAGAACCATTCGGCTCACCTCTCATGCCCAATGTTCGAAGTACTTTCATTAGTCCTAGCCTTCTCTTAGATCTAGAATAACTTCATGCCTATCCCATGCATGCTCAAACTCCTTCACTGTATTAACCTCTACCAATTCTGCTGGAAGGCTATTCCATTCATCCACTACCCTTGCAGTAAAGTAATACTTAACCTTTGCAGCTCCAAAATATGCATCTTCCATAATACTAAAAGAGTGATTTGAATTACCTTCAATGGAAAGTTTGTCATTTGCATATCAAGCCATAATGTCATGTCATAAACAGACTCTACACATATATTTGTTGTTTTACTTTTTAAGGTGTATGCTCTGACCAGCACCCCCCATTTGCCTATTGTATCATGAGCGCCTGCAACATTTTTTCTAGGGAGGGAAGGGCCGACCCACCCCAAACACCTCCTTAACCCCTCGTGATTAACTATTGCTTGAGAGAAGTTGCCCTAGTGGGGACAAATACCGCTGGATGCGGCCTCCGGAAAAAAAAAAAAAATCACAGCAACCGGATGTGACGTTACGTCACATTCAGTGACTGTGTTTCCCTCCTCTGTGCAGGAGGGAAGACTGCACGGAGGAGGCGTCTGTCCGGGGACACGGAGCAGCAGCCAGGTGGTAAGTGATGGGGAAGGGGGGAGGAAGAAAACGAGCACTGGTATAGCACAATATTCCTGGTATCTAACTGGCACAAAATTACTGGGCTCTGACTGGCACAATATTACTGGGCTCTGACAGGCACAATTTTACTGGGCTCTGAGTGGCACAATATTACTCGGCTCTGACTGGCACAATATTACTGGGCTCTGAGTGGCACAATATTACTGGGCTCTGAGTGGTACAATAATACTGGGCTCTGACTGGCACAATATTACTGGGCTCTGACTGGCACAATATTACTGGCATCTGACTGGCACAATATTCCTGGGCTTGGAGTGGCACAATATTCCTGCTATCTGACTGGCACGATATTACTGGGCTCTGAATGGCATAATATTACTGGGCTCTGAGTGGCACAATATTACTGGGCTCTGAATGGCACAATATTCCTGGTATCTGAATGGCACAATATTACTGGGCTCTGGATGGCACAATATTCCTGGCATCTGAATGGCACAACATTCCTGGGCTCTGAATGGCACATTATGCCTGGTATCTGAATGGCACAATATTACTAGTATTTGAATGGCACAATATTCCTGGTATCTGAATCGCACAATATTACTGGCATATGAATTGCACAATAATACTGGCATCTTAATGGCACAATGGTATTGGCATCTGACACAATAATACTGGCATATTAATGGGCAAATTGGCTGTGGCTTATTAATGACAAAATGATACTGGCATATAATTGGGCAAATTGGCTGTTATAGAGAGAGATGTCTGTATGTATAGATATGTATTGTTTTATAATTGTACAATTGTCACCTCGTGGGGCTCCTGTGTGTTGCATAATTAATGGCAGTCCCATGTGTGCATAATTATGGGGCGCTTGTTAGTGGCATATTTATTGGGCCCCATGTGTGGCATAATTAAGGGACTCTTTTGTGTGGCATAATTATGGGGCACCTATGTGTGTGTGGAAAAATTATGGGGCACCTGTGTGTGCGGCATAATTAATTGGGCAGAGGTGAGGCATAAATAGTGGGGCTCTGGTGTGGCATAATTTATGGGGCTCCTGTGTGTGGCATAGTTAATAGGCCATCTAACTGGCATTACTAAGGAATCTGTTTGGCATTGTTTTGGAGGAAATCCAGGGGGTGACACCATGAGTTTCCGCACCGGGTGACACCAACCCTAGTGATGCCCCTGCCTATAATTAACCACAATTCTCATGATTTTTGGCTGAAAATCATGCGAGCTGCAGTCAATAAAACAAGTTAGCATACCTCCCTACTTCAGTCCCCTGCAAATAGGCACGTTGGAGGTGGAGCTTGGGAGCTGAAGTGTCCGAGCAAGCACAGTGGAGCTGTCACTCATCTGACATGCGCAGTATGCATTGAGATGGTACTGCAGTATTGAAGTCCCAAATACCGCTGTTCATCGAACAGCAGGACAGATAAAGCTTGACAGGACAGCGGGATAAAGCCTCAAAATTGGAACTCTCCGGAGTAAAGCGGAGTTTGTAGGCATTAATTATTGTATAGTGTAGTGCATGGAGTGTAAACCTCCACAGCCTCGGTCCATAGTTAACCACAGTTTCCATAATATTCAGCAAGCAGTTTAATTGGTTGAATATCATTGTTGTTGCCATCAACTAATTCTAGTGCTTAGATTGTAGACTTGTAGGCCCCACAGCCTGTCTACAGTTAGAGTTGCCAACTTGTCTCCAAAAGAATATGGGAAATTCTATTGCGTCAACCCGTCTACAGTTAACATAGGTTGCAAACACTGGACATGGTTACAGCTACACGTGTTCCATATGCTGCAGAAAGAGCATGCAAAGTGCATGTACAGAATCTAATTTTAAACTGAATTAATCGATGTAAATCTACATACTACTGGACTGCACTTTGCATGTTCTTTTTGAATAAGGTTATCTGCAAGGCTGGTAAAAAATTGGCCTGAGGCTAAAGGTAAGTCTGCAGAGGCCTATATGTCCCTGGAAACATGATTGATATTGGAGACAATAAGTTAAAGAGAGTCACCAGTTAGTGCCTAGACTGTCAATGTTTTTTACCCTTCTATTCTCTTGAAATTTCAATTAATTCCTAACATGGTAAGTAATCCTCCCAGTGTCAGACCTCCAGATTGCAGCCACATCTGGCTTCGACATGTACAGTGCATGTCCTCCCAGCACCCGCAGAGCCAAGCTGGAGAAATGATGAGTCCAAACCACTTTGACAGAAGGGTGTTATAGAGAACTAAATACAAGTATTTCTGCTACACACCCTTGTACTCCAGTTATGCTCTCTGGTTACTCTACACTAACCTACCTGGAATTCCTCTTTCTTTTTCTGCTGCAACAGTTATGTTGGAATACTCAGATGGTGTTGCTCCTTGTTACACATTACATCAACATTTATATATATATATATAGCGCCAACAATTGACATAGCGCTAGGTACAGAGAATAGAAGGCAACTACATACTAAGTTAGACAAACTAGAACAGACTGGTAAAAGAGATGAGTTCTGAGTGACTTTTTAAAGTTTGAAATAGAGTGAGAGAGCTGGATGCTCTGCGGAAGGGAGTTCCAGAGGGAGGGGGCAGCTCGGGCTAAATCTTGAAGACGCAAGTGAGAAGTGGTGATGAGGTTGGAGGAGAGTTTTAGTCCCATTGAGGAGTGGTCATGCAGGGAGATATTGGTTAACAAGGAAGGCAATGTACAGAGGAGTGGAGGGCTTTGTGGGTTAAAGACAGCATTTTAAATTTTATCCTTGAGCAGATGGGGAGACAGTGGAGGGTGTTGCAGAGAGGAGCTGCCGAATCAGACCAACGTGCATGAAAGATGAGTCTGGCAGCTGTGTTTTGGATACATTGCAGGGGAGACAGACGAGCCAGAGGTAGTCCAGTCAGGAGGTTGTTCCAGTAGTCAAGGAGAGAGATCACAAGCGAGTGCACTAGTATTTTGGCGGTTTCTTCGCTGAGGAATGGGAAAATGCGTGCAATGTTCCTTAGGTGCAGCCAACAGGATTTGGCTAAAGACTGAATATGAGGAACGAAGGAGTTAGCAGAGTCAAAAGTGACCCTAAGGACACAGTCAGATGGTATGATTGTAGCATTTTCAATGGTGACAGTGAACCCAGGTGTAGGGACAGTTTGAGGGAGGGAAGATAATCAGTTGTTTTGTAAAGGTTAAGTTTCAGGTAGCGATCAGACATCCAAGTGGAGATGGTTGACAGACACTCAACTACACGTGACACTAGAGAGCGAGTGAGGTCATGGGAGGAGAGGTAGATCTGAGCATCATCCGCGTACAGGTGGTATTGGAAGCAAAAAGAGCGGATGAGGTGGTGTACAGGGTATACAACATCAGGCCAAGGACCGATCCTTGCGGAACACCAACAGAGAGCGGAACATGCGGAGCACTCAGATAAGTACGACTCGATACAAGACAGTGCCGTACCACCTATGCCAAACGAGGATAATCTATTAAGAATGAGTCGGTGGTTAATGGTGTCAAAGGCAGCAGAGAGATCCAAGAGGATCATCACTGAGAAGTGGCCTTTAGATTCAGGAGAAAGGAGGTCATTTGATACTCTAGTGAGGGCTGTTTCAGTAGAGTGTAAGGGTCTAAAGCCAGTTTGAAAAGGGTCAAGCAGGTAATTGGTAGTCAGAAAGTCTGTTATTCACAAGTAAACGTTCTCTCAGGCAACTTGGACACAAAGGGGAGATGCTCATGTGACAGTTTCTCTTTGCCAAAAAATATTTGTAGATAAGCATCATGTAAAGTAAGGAAAAATAAACCAATCTCTTATTTTTTTGGCACTCTTATCTTATAAAAACGGCAGAAAATGTCATCAGTTTTATTACGGTTATTTAAAACTTTATATTTAACCTACAGTCTTTCACTATCTCCCTCATAAAATCTCTACTATCCTGCACAACCGCTATGTTCATTATGTGGATTGAGGCTCTCCTACAACCTAGTCACCTCTTCTGATTTGTGCTTGTGAGACTTTACCCAATTTGCCCCCTTTCTCTGAAACTTGCTTCCAGCTCTCTTCTTCATTCTCAATCTTCAAAACTCAACTCTTTAATAAGCTTACAAATGATTCCCATTAAGTAACTTCTGGCCAAACCCACCAAGCTTTCAGTTTCCAAATACTGTTCTACCACCACCTTTACCTTATCACCTTTACCTTATGTGTCTCATGTCCCCCAATCTCTTTATATGTAAGCTTGTGAGCAGGCTCTCTCTACCTCATTTATCAGTCTGTTTCTGTTTGTCTGAGTGTATAGTTCCCTTCTGTGCTCTGCACCAAGTGTGATTGAAATTGGTGGCACTATATAAAGAAATGTTACTGTAAAATATCACTGAATTTAGAAACCCTGGTTAAATTGTCAATGTAAAACTACAGCAGAACTGTAAATTGTTTCAAATTAAAAATACATGTAACATATTAGGAAACGGTACAACATACAGAAAATAAGCTAGGTGAGACTGCCCCAAGCTGGAACTGCAGATGACAAAAGTATGGAAAAATAAAAACTCGAAATAAAATTAGAGTCTAGAAACATTTAATAGAGGGTTCTCAAAGCAGTCGAAAGTAAAATATAAGTATCTGATAGGAGAGGTAGC
Organism: Pelodytes ibericus; assembly: GCA_036172795.1. NCBI lineage: Eukaryota > Metazoa > Chordata > Amphibia > Anura > Pelodytidae > Pelodytes > Pelodytes ibericus. The sequence continues at coordinate 141,422,936 of CM069857.1, read as the reverse complement.
CATATTACAGTAGGCTTAGTAATGAGGAATCAGAGTAGTGCAGTCAAGTAAGGAAAATAAAATTACATATAGTAACCCTGCATTTGTAAACCAAACAGCATCTTAATAGTTGTCCCTTGTTCTTTTGCATAAATAACACATGTTGTTTATATAACTTGAAGCAGCTGTGGTTTTTTTTCTTGGTTTAACTGTTGCAAGCCTAAAATGGCTGTTGGAAGCATAGTTGACAAAGCTTTCATACAGTAGGTTTGTGGAGTAGCATACATAACAGCAATTTCACATAAGTGCATAGTCTAGCAGCTGTAGCTTATTGAAATACGTTATCAGACTTCATTGATGATAGGGGCATTATCTGAAGGTTTATTTTTAATATGTTTCACCACAGCTTGCATTGGAATACACACAGAGGGGCATCATTCTATTAAGGTATGAGAATACTATTTGTAGCTGGATAATGGATGTTTGATGTTCAGTTTAGCATCTTCCTACAGCTAGGACCAGCCCTTTACTGTAATAAAACAGCTAAATTGCTGGGGAAGAAAAAAATACATATTTTCAAAAATCCAAGTGGTTCAAAGTTTAAATTATGCCATACCAGCTTCTCAGATACAGGATGTATTGATACATTGAGTATATCGAACACACATTATAAAACACTATCTATAAATGACTATCAGCTTAGTCACCCAGGAAAGAGGGAAAAAAATAGAAAATCATTTGCAGTTTTCTGTTGTACAGTTATTTATACATTTTATTTCAAGCTCAAATATTTTATGTATATGTTTTAGGAAATCTACACAGAGCCTTAATGGGAACAAAATAAAATCATCACAGCTGTATAAAATATTAGTTCACTATTATTTAATAAATATAAATTCAGTTTTAGAGCACAGGATTGGGGTGAACATACTGATAAACACATAAGGTTTAACTTCATCAAATAAACTAAATAGTTTTGGTCTCATAACTGGAATAAGAAACTAATTTGTGGATAAGAACCTGATTTTCAAATCTTCTTTCCATCTGCCAAAATACTTTGTATTTACGTCTATGTCTTGCTACAGTAATGGTCTATATGGCACAAACCACAACATAAACAGGACAAAAATTAAAAAGCACAAATTAAAAAGCTAACATAATAAAACAAAAACCACACAAACACTTTATAATTTATGTATGACATCTTCACTGACACCCTCATATTCCATTGTTTAACCGAAACATGGATTTATTAAATGCACCATAACTAATAGGTTCTAATCCAGAAATTAAGGATAGATCACTATATACATATATGCATCTATATATATAGCTTGTGTACAGTTTAAAACTGGTTTAGTAACATATGGCAGAACAGCGCAACTGGGATGATACAATGCAGACGGGATTTTAGATTTTGGTTTTCTCAAGATATATAAGGTGCAAACATTTCCTAAGAGGCATTTTGTTATAAATGTTTTTTTTTTCTTTTCCATTTTACAATGACGTTGCTTTGAAGATAAAAAGGTTAATTGAACAACATAGCAATAGTATGGATTCTGCGCAAAAAGCTCCAAAAATACACAGAGCTAAAATGCTCAGGAAGAAATCTGGTATAATCGCATGAATATAAAGCAGAAAATGGTGTTGTGAAATGTTAAGAACTTGTGCTAAAAATGTGTTACCTGATTACACCAATGCCTTGCCTAGGAGATTCAGTGCATTAGCAATAATAACTAGGAAAATCACTTACTGAGAGCCAAATAAGGGCACGTATCTAAAAAGAATAAAAATAAAATAAAGCATTGCAGCACTTCTGCTACTTTTAGTGCCTAGCAGCTTAAAAACTAAGTATTATCTACAAAAAAGGTTTCAGAAAACAGTCATATCCAGTAAATTGATCCCTCCACCGCTACTGTGGAAACAGGTCAAGTAAATCATTAATTCACATATAAAACAAGGATTATTTTCCTTCCTTTCAAAAAGGTACCATAGCCATACACGAATATCTAGAAACAGTACTGAAATGTTACTATATGGCAGTCTGATAAAAATATATATATCTAAGGGAATTCTATAGAGAAATATATTGTACCACTGTTAAGGTGCACAGTCAAACAGTATCTGTAAATAAGTACTTTTTTAGGGGGCATGGAGGGCTGAGAACGTTATTTATTCATACTGGACAAGAATTGTTGGCAATATATGTATTTATTTTTTTACCTGATTTTTCAGTCATTTTTATTTTTTACAAAGTATTTTATTTCGTAGCCTAATATATAAGGAAACTTTTTTTTTAACTATGGCTTTTATGCAGGTCAAAGGCTTAGTGACATGTCCCTTTACTGTTTTTAATATGTAAAGTTAAGTCATTTGTGGAACATCTTTATTATTTATATGTTCTCTTAGAAACACACCAAGACTGATAATGCTATTTAATAATAGGACTAAGAAAAGTTTGCGGGGAAAAATTATTAGCGGTCATTACAACCATGAATGGAGGTTCCCCAAGTAACCCAAAACTAGGAAGCATTATGGAAACTTTTCCTCATCACAGTAAATAGTAAATATCTCCTTCCCACCACCTATCTTCATCGTAAATGAAACACAGAAAAAGTTATTACCAGTTACAGAATAACATTTTTGAGGCACTATTAAGATAAACTTGAGCTGAATCCAAATTTGACTTAGGACAAACAAAAGTGTGTCTGTATTTATGAATGTAAATTCTCCCACAGTAACCTGAGTCCTCAAATATACCACCGATTCTTTGAAATAACAGTTTTTCTAATCAGGTAATGTGGAGCTGTTGTTTATATATATATATATATATTTACTGTATGTGTATTACATTTGAAGGAAAGGATGTGCTTTACTCACCTATTGGTTACACTTAAAGGTGTGTTTTGCTTGTTGCAATTGTTATACTCATAAAGAGTCCTCACTACTTTATTTGCGTGCATATCCTTACTTAGCATACAAAAGAATAGTGTTACTGCATGTTTACGTACTTTGAATCAAAGAACAGATGGAGAGGATCATGGAAATTGAATCTGACAATGCAGCGGAATAGATCAGTATTGTCTTTCAGTTTCCTGTCTAATCTGCATCTCTGTTAGTGCATAGCAAGTACGTTTAGGTTTATTTGGAGCGAGCAGATTAATAACTATTTTTAGTTTTAACCCAGGATGCATCAGTCTATAATTTAATCACCCTTACAATAATTGTTTATTCAATGAAGGACTTGTAATAAATGTGCAAATACACTTAGCATCTGTAAAGAGGAACAGTGCTCCTCCAAAAAAGTTCCATCAAATGTCAGTCACTATCCCTAGAGATTTGTTCAATACTTGCATCAGTGCCAATGATAACTTTTTTGTCTGCAGTAAGTAGTAGTAACACAATAGCGTTAACACATTGACAGGTCAGTGTTCAGTCTATTAAGGAATATGACTGAGCAAGTCTTTTGCAGAAATTAACATTTTTAAGGGGAAAAAAACACCATTGAGGAGTTTCTGGCATGGTGAAAGGAGATTTTGGAGAATCTATTGTTACCCTGAATAAAATCTTACAACAACAATGTTGTTTTATCTCAGGTCACTGTATACCATAGACTGCAGTAGAAAAATGGGATGATAAAACCAGTGGAAATTGATAATTCATGTACAATTGTTAAGAGTTTGCTATTGAGTGGTATTTAAAAAAAGTAGCTACTTCACTTTGTAGCTCACATACGTTTATGATTAAGCTTCTGGTGACATGTGTAAGATGTCATTTTGTCTTAAATTTGTGGTTCTGATGTTGATGTATAATATGTGATTTCATTATATAATATATAAAATACATTTCATGAGTAGAAATGTATTACATTTGAATATATAGTATCCAGTGAACAAGTATTCTGTGAATTATAATAATTGTTCAATTTTCTTTTGTCTCGTGTGCATCATGGTTATATTTTGCACTCAAAAATAGACGCCATTTAACCCCTGCACCTCCAGTATTATAACAGTGGCGTTATACTTCTACTCAAGGATACAGTCTAGTTCCTAGATTTTGTTTTTCCTTTTTACTATTGAAAGCAAACATTTCACTTAATTAAGAATGAATAGAGTGTAATAGAAAAGTAAAGCAGACTAGGCACACAACCCTAACAATGGTACACCAGGCCCTACCACTAAGGCTCTCCTGGAACATTTTTTTAAAACTAAATCTCAATATAAATGTAAGCATAAACTATTATATAAACCATTTAGAACTTAAATCTTCATGTACAAATTGACTGAAAATATTATCTATTAACTAGTGCAGTGCATCAGTGTTTTTTTTGTGTTTTTTTTTTTTTTTAGTAACTAAGTATTATACGAAACTAATATCACACTCTGATTCATACAAGAGATTCTTGAATGAGACACAGTACAAATAGCCTCTTCCATGTCACTGATTCATTCCGCTTTTGTAGCCTCAAAATAAACCAAGCTTGAGGGTTGTTTCATAGGGTCTACTCAATAATGAGATAATTGCAGGGAATTGAGACAGGAATTTCAAACTTAAGGCCAAAGTAGAGTTGAAAAAAGTCTCCCAATCGGCTGCATTAGAGAATTTTTCCATCTCTACTATGCTAAATTGGCCTAAAGTTTGAATTTCCCATCTCAATTCCCTGCAATTCTGTCTCTGAGTAGACCCTCATATGTTATCATTGCTTGGACTCTCATAATTTGGGTTTTTAAAGAAATAAGCCCAAAAGTTAAGTTTCAAGTGATATCAGGGTCCTCCGCGTAATAAACACTTGTTTGCCTTTCCTGTCTTCCATTTCATGGATAAAAGTAGCCTAGCTAAGGCTCAAGGCTTAGATTTAAATATGGAGAAATGTTTTGTCATAAAGTGAAGCCTCATTGGTCGGCACAGGAAATCAACACAGCTGTCTGCGGCCTATCCTTCTTCTGTCCATCTCGTGAATGAGTGGCCCTTGGACTTCTGCAAAACAAAATATTTAAGTGAGCTGACAAGAGCACAAAATAGGAACTGTAACTGATGTATAGACATTACACATTTCCTATATTAGAGACATTTTATGCTTAACACCTTATTTGTCATGTATCTAACTGAGTATTGGAAGATATCAATGATTGCTTCCTCTGCTCAGCCCAGCATCCAGCAACCCTGAAATCAGAGCTTTGGCACATATACGATCGCTCCCCGATCGCATGCACAATATTGAAAGTCAGCATGCAATGCCCTGTTGTGGGCAAGGGTTTTCAGACAACTTCCAATGCTCTGGTGGTGTTGCTAGACGGCATCTAGAGGCGGTCAGCAAGATTACAGTAAAAAATTATGTCTAAATTAGCCCTATAACTATGGTTAGAGTTAGGGTCAAGAGGTCAATGTAGGAGAATTTTGTTAGGAAACCCAGCATACCTTCATCTATTGCCCTATAACTTGCAAAAAAACATGTAAACATTTGAGTATTTCTAACTCAGAATTTTTTTTTTTTTTCCCCTTTATTTTCCAAATATAAAAAGACAATACATGACATACATATAAATAATAGGCAATACAGACCATTATCAGGCATTATAACGTATTGGAAAGGGGGAAGGTAGAACTCAGGTTATATATTGCCTTCAAAAGGCGAGTAGGAAGCAAAGCCAACAAAATCTTATGTGAGTCAAGTTAATATCTATATTATATTACAATAAAGTGCATATTGTGCTGTTTAGTTCTAAAGTGAATCCCTTTCTTTGCTTTGCTTCCTCACTCGCCCATTCCCTTCCTCCCCTCTCCTCTCTACCTTTCTTCTTTCTCATTTCGTCCTTGCTTTTACAACATCTTAAGTAATTATTTAGTTGCCTGTCATATATAGATAAACATATACAATAGTACACCAATATTATCCAATAAAGAGGATAAAATCTCATCTATGATTCTACAGCTGTCCAAATTCCATTATTACATTATGAGCTTGTATCCCATTCCGTTAGTACCATAATAAATTCAAGATCGTGAATGACAAATCATTAACCCCTTAGTGACAAGACATTTTTACCTTGACTTTCCCTTGGCGACAATGGCTGTTTTGACATTTCTGGGGTGTTTGTGTTTAGCTGCAGTTTTATTCTCTCACATAGAGTACCCACACAAATTATATGTTGTTTTTATCGTCATAAGAAGGGCTTTCATTAGATACCATTATGTTCATCATATCTTATAATTTACTACAAAAAAATCATAAAATATGATGAAAAATTTTAAAAAACCCACTTTTTCTAACTTTGACCTAAAATATAATTTACACAAATAAAATCATTAAAAAAGACCCTGTCTAAATAGTTTCTAAATGTTGTCCGGAGTTCAGAAATATGCATGTTTCCATATTTTTCGGTATTTTTTTGTGAGTTATGGGGAAGAAAACAAAAATAGTGTTTTTTGGTTTTTTCCTATATTGACCTTTTGACCCCAACCCGAACCCAAAATGTAACCCCAACACTAAATTTAACCCCAACTCTAATCCTTATTATATCCCTTAATATGTTTTAATTTAAATTTAATTTTAACCCTATCCCTTATGCTAAAAATTACTTAATTTTAACTTTATAGGCTAATCTAACTATATAACCAGTTTTTAATTAATTAAATATTTATGCTAAGAACATTAATGTAGCATTGAGTAACTACATTTTCAGATCTTTGAAGATTTCCAGAACAAAACTCAAAGAATACAATATTGGACAGTCCCACCATATGTGTTTTAGGGTGCCTATATCGCTGTTACAACGCGAGCATTGATTGGACGATGTTGGATGGTATTTACACAAAACTACTGGGACTAAATACCATCTATGTAAAATCTTCAGAAAGGTCTCTTGAATGTTTATACAATGGATTGATTTCCTAACTAAATCAAAGGCTTTTTGCCATTGTATCATGGGGATTCAAATTCCCAGATCAGCTTCCCATTTGATGATAGCTCCCAATTTATTCCCCCTTTTCAGGTTGCTTAGAGTGCTCCTTAATTTAGATATGACTTTGGTTGAGGCACCACCTAAAAGATGGTCCAATGGTCCATTTTTTATAATAGTTATTTTCTCCAAAAAGGATTTTATTCGCATATAGGTAAATGTTTATGTTGTCGGCAAGTCATAAGCTAATTGTAGTTGGGCAAAGCTACACACTTTGCCTTCGAGGCATAGGTTCCCAATATTATAAATACCTGCCCCCAGCCAGTTTTGTATATTCAGATTTTTAATGACCAGCTTCAAGGTTGATATGGGAGTGTTCCATGTTAGGGTGCTCTTTGGATAAAGTTTCTGTTTAATCACACTTAAGGATCGAAAAACTTTGTTTATTACAATATTAGTGACATTCAATTTTTGGTAATCTTTATTATCGATCCAAAAGATAACCAAAGGATCCAGGTTTTTGATCTCTTTTTTTTCCTGTATATACCATGCTTTTGTTTTTTACATTCGGGTGTTCCCCGCCAAGGCCATGCGACATTTGAGCTGTATCATGCATACTAAACACGTTTGGGAAGGAAAGACCTCCCCCTGACAGGTTTGTCGACATTGTTTCTAGCGCTATCCGAGGTCTTTTACCTCCCCAAACGTATGGAAAAAAAAGTTTGTGAAACAGGTGGAGATCTTTGTATGGGACTCTCAATGGGATCATGCGAAACAGATATTCCAGCTTTGGGAGAACATAAGCTCTTAGAATATTAATTCTACCCATCCAAGAGATATGGTGTTTGGACCAGGTTGTTAATTGGTCTTTTAATTCTCTATATAATTTGTGATAATTTGTCTGGACCCATTGCTCTAAGTTACCGCTGATTGTAACTCCAAGATAAGAAATAGTATTACTAGACCAGTCGAATTTATAATCTAATTTAAGTGTATTTATTTGATCTTGTGGCAGATTCCATGTAATAGCCTGGGTTTTTGCCAGGTTAATTTTATAATTCGAATATTGACTATATTCCCTTATTATCTTGAATAGTGCGGGAATTGACTGTTTTGGGTTTACTACTGTAAAAAGGATGTCATCTGCAAATAAAGTGATCTTCTGTTCGCATGATCCCAGTGCGACTCCCCTAATATCAGGGCTCTGTCTTATATAAGACGCAAGTGGCTCTATAGATAGAATATACAATAGGGGCGCTAATGGGAACCCCTGGCGTATGCCATTACTCACGCTGAACCAACTTGAGATCAGACCATTGCCCTGGACCCTGGCCGTGGGACCAGAGTACAGGGCCATTGCCATGTGAGAGAACAGTCCCTGTATCCCGAAAGCCTCCAGCGTTCCCCACAGAAAGGACCAGTTGACTCTGTCGAAGGCCTTTTCTGCGTCGACAGAGAGAACTACTGTAGGGAGTCTGTACCTATCTACCTCTTGTATGATATTTAAGAGTTTTCTGATATTATCCCCTCCCGATCTGCCTCTTATAAACCCTGATTGATCCAGATGGACTAAGTCAGGTATGACCAGGCTCAGTGTGTCAGCCAATATTTTAGAGAAATTCTTAATATCGAGGTTAATAAGTGAGATCGGTCGGTAGTTACTCAGAAATTTTGGATCTTTTCCAGGCTTCGGGATAGGGGAGAAAAAATATTATGAATCTATTTAGCAGATTTTATTTATTACCTAATGTGAAAAAGATTTTTTATGTAAAAGTTAGAAAAAGTGTTTTTTTTTTTAAATTTTTTTTATGTTATATGATTTTTTTATTGGAAATTATATAATATGATGGAAATAATGGTATCTTAAGAAAGCCCTTCAGTTCTTATGCTGATAGGCACTATATAACATGTGTGGATACATTAAAGGGATGGTGTCACCTAAACATTGTTTTTACTATGCATGTATAGAATAAAAAAAAATAAATAGAAAATTATCTATACATTGCGTTAGCAAAATTGCAAGCAAATCTATATTAGGAGAAAAATTTGTTTTAAATGTGTGTGGGGAGTCTGCTTATGACATCACCTGTGGCTATAACCTTTCCATTGAAAACCAGTTCATTTGCATATCAAGCCACAGGTGGTGTCATCAACAGGAGACTCCATAGGCACAGTTAACACCTTAGTGACAGAGTTCTATGCAGCATGTGATGTGCCTTGAAGACCAGAATTATATTATTTTTGTAACATTTTTGTCATGTTTGCCTAACTGTAATTTTCTTTCTCCGTGTTCAGTCCACCTACACACATTATATTTTATTTTTTAAACGACAGATGGGGCTTTCTTTCGATTTTTTCATCATATGATATAATTTACTACTTAAAAAAAAATATGACGAATATATGCAAAAAGAAAAAAACTTTTTCTAACTTTGATGTGAATTTATTTTATACAAATGATAAAAAAGACCCCCGTCTATATAGTTTCTTATGTTTGTCCTGAGGTTAGAAATACCAATGTTTCCATGTTTTTCTGTTTTGTTTTTTGAAAGTTATAGGGCAATATCCGATAGTAGTGTTTTTTTTCTTTCTTAACTATTTAATCTTACAGAGACCTTTTGACTCCAACCCTATCCCTAAATCTACACCCACCCTTTATTCTAACCCTTGGACAAACCCTAACCCATCTGTGACACTTACCCTTATTGTAACCCTAACTCTAATTGTAACCCTAACCCTAGATCTAGGGTTAGCTTTTTATTTTATTCAATGTAATTTTGCTAACTTCCTCTAGGGGCAGTCAAGCAACAGTAACAGAGCAACGGAAGAGATTTTTATCACTTCCATTGATCTCTGCTGGACACATGGCAGCGCCATATCTGAGGAGCATGCTGGGTGGGCAAAAGCGGGTGTTGTATGATGGCATCATGGCAACACTGTCAAAGCATAGGCAGTGAAAGTTGATAGGACCTAAAGCAGACTCCGAGTGCAGGCATGTAGAGTTGTGCTATGGAGCACAACTTTCATTGAAACTCAGGACATACATATACATCAACATGGTTATCAAGCACCATGCTTTGCAGGACATATATATATATATATATATATATATATATATATATATATATATACGTCCAAATGGGTTAAGGGGTTAGAAATAAATCTGCTAATAAAGGCTTTTGGGGGCCATTCTTCTAGCACAATGTATAGATCATTTTCAATCATTTAATATTTTCTACATTCACAGTACAAGCTATCTGGCGGTGATACAGTCCCTTTAATAATAATTTGCTAAATATGTTGAAAAAACATGGATTCTCGAATAGGCATTAAGAGATAAACTATGGATAGTTAAGGTTCATAAAATGTAAGCATTTATATGTTTTGTAATAAGCACATAATTGTAGTAGAGAGTCCTTGTTATTTTTCCATATAATAGAAAAAAAAAACTATGTAGTAAAGTGTGATATATAGAAGATCTCTATAAAACATGGAGGAAACTATTGAAGAAAACTGGATGTGAGTTTCCAACATAAATATTTAGACTGTCAATCCCCAAAATATTCATATAAAGTGTTAGTACTGAATATTATTGAGTAAATAGATTATGTAGTGTTTCTTTAGCATGTGGCCTTTCTCTTCAGTATTAGAGAGACAGTCAAGCAAACAAAAGGGCATACAAATCTGTAAAAGAAATAATACGAACCTGTGAACATTTTCCATTGCAGCTACCTCTGCCAGGGCAGCCAGGCTAAAAAATGCAGAAACAGCTGGCATATCTTGGTTAATACTGTGATTCTGTTCAACCTCAGGTTCTCCAGAGATCAACGGTTCTTCTCTGCAATTTTCCTCCTTGTTGCAAAAATTGGAGAAACTTTTCTCTTCTGTATAAATTTGGACACAATTAATTAACATTCATTGTTATGGTGTTATAATAATTATTTGACGTTTAACCGAAGAGTTACTTAAAAACCTTGCATGTGCCAAATATAGAGAAAAGACAAAACTGCAAAGAAAGCAACAAAAACAAATAAAACTGAAAAAAACATCAACAATGAAAAAGAACAAACCACACCCAAATAAGTCAAACTAAAAATTACTTCAGTAGGTTTGCACATTTATGACATTACTACTACTATTTGTACTTGCTGTGTCATTTTATTTTTATCAACAAACAATATATATATATATTTACAAAAAGCAAATTTGACTCTAAGGGAGAAGAGATATGCCGCTTTTCTCCCAGACACGGTTGCAGATGATCAACCAGAGGCGTGTATGGGAAATTATAAATGTGCTGCATGCAACCAATCAGCTGTAGCGTTTAAAGTAAGAGCCAATAACATGGTACTCTTTATCACTACTACTGCAGCTTGTTTTTTTTTTTGATCAAATAACTAAGAGCATTATTTAACATCTCTCCTATAAACTGAATCTGAAAATGAGAGCTAAGAACATTAATGTAGCATTGAGTAACTACAAAAAAAAGAAGAAAAAAAGTTTTAAAAATGGGTGTTCAATCCAATACTCTAACAATGTTTGGGATATAGAGGATTATAGAGGAATGTAGAGGAATTTTATTTGTGTCCATATTTTGCTCTGCTATTTATAAATATTTTTCCCTAGAAAATAATTTATATCATTTCATTGTGGAATTTGTTCACATAGGAAAAATAACACTCAGCACAGTTTTTCTTCAGAAATCGTGATGGTGAAATCCAAAATTGTGATGCAGGCAAAACATTTGTCTCACTGAAACTAAATGTGGTTAGCGCCCTCAGAGATGCTTAATCACATGTGAATTAATTATATGATGTGTGTGTCACGAAGTGAATCCTGACAGCCTGCATGACTGGGGCTTTTGAAGGGTCCCGAGGGCCAAACAGCTCCCTGTGGACTATGGACCCTGTCTGTGGATATGCCAGGTTAAATTCCAGTCTCTCAGGAGGTGTCAAGAAATGTTATTATATGTTAGTGTTGAAATGTGTGCTTATCTAATCAATAAGTGTTCACTGTCCTGTGAGTCATCTATGGTCTCTTGTAGTCTGGATGTCTGTATCTTAAGGTGTCATGTTTAATTAGGTTCTGTCTTACTGTATTTAATTACCTGTTTTAAATTAGGTTTTCAATTGTTTGAGACTTACCATGTTATAATTAGTTCCTCCGTGACCCCCCAGTTGATGTCATATTTGTCTGTATATAAGTCTGTGGTAATTTGCAAATAAATGTTCATTCTTGCTGTACCTAACTGCTAGTAGTCTTGCCTACTATTTCGAAACCAAAAGCAAGGTTCCAGGGAAGACTTGCGGGGTACTTGCGGGGTAAATGCTGCCCTATAATCGGGGGCTAAGGAGGTGATTTCCTACAACGGGCAGAGGTGCTACCAGTAGAGTTGAGCAGACACCTGAAGTCAATGGGGACCTGAACTTTTGGCCACTAAAATGCCTCTAAAAAAGTCCTGGAAAGGGCTAGAGGGCTGCAAAAGGAAGTAAAATGTGGGTGAGTGTCCCCATTCATACGAATAGGTCAACTGACCTATTCGTTTGAATGGGGACCCTATTTCGGTTTATAGAAAGCCAATAGCCATGTAATGCTATTGGCTTTCTATAAACCGAAATAGAGTCCCTATTCACAAGAATAGGTCAATTGACCTATTCTTATGAATGGGGACTCTATTTCGGCTTAAAGAATAGCAATAGCATTACATGTATTCCATAAACCGAAAGTCTATAAACCGAAAGACATTCGGTTTATAGACTTTCGGTTTATAGAATACATGTAATGCTATTGGCTATTCTGTAAACCGAAAGTCAAAATTCTTATGAATGGGGGGACTCTAGTTCGGTTTATAGAAAGCCAATAGTATTACATGTATTCCATAAGCCGAAAGTCTATAAACCAAACAACGCTCGGTTTATAGACTTTCGGTTTATAGAATACATGTAATGCTATTGCTATTCTATAAACCGAAATAGAGTCCCCATTCATACGAATAGGTCAATTGACCTATTCGTATGAATGGGGACTCTATTTCGGTTTATAGAATAGCAATAGCATTACATGTATTCTATATACCGAAAGTCTATAAACCGAATGTCTTTCGGTTTATAGCCGATCCCCGAACTCCAACACGAACATACAGTGCAATGTCCGTGTTCGGGTCCGGGGTCCGAATACCGTAATGTTCGGTACGAACCCGAACAGTGCGGTTCGGGTTCGCTCAACACTAGCTACCAGCCTTGGGTTACAATGTGCTTTTATACAAATCACGTGATCATTTAAACCAAGAAAAATTGTGCAAATAGCAAAAACATGATAATCAGTTGAATTACCTCTCATTCAAGTGTGAGTTCTAAAAAATTATTCATATATTAAAAAAATTATACTGCTATAGTGCAATTTAGTACCTTTAGTGCACACAGATATAATTACCAGTATTATCTAATTAAAGTGCAAATTAGTGCATGCAAACATGATGCAACATTTCTGTCTAAATAATACCAAATATTAGTGGAGAAAGAATTATTAACTAAGTGAATACAAAATAAATAAAATCTGAAAAATATGCCCAAAAAATGTATGTAAGATCCAAAAAGTGGAATTTGTTTATTATATAAATAAAGTTTCTTCTGCCCAGCAGCCATTATGATTCCCTAGGCCATCAAATAAGCTCTGGATAAATCCCATAGTTCCCAATGCTGGAGATGCCAAAACGCGGAGTGGAACTATGTTCATATATGGTGGGGGTGTGGGCAAGTGGGGGAAGCTTGGAGGGAAGTCTTCTCAGCTTTATCTGCATGTCTTCAATGCAATCTACCCATGTGCGCAGAGAAAGCCCTGCTGCATGGTGGTTTGGACTGCCTTCATAGTGAGGGCAAAAAGTTGGCGATCCAACTATTTCTGGCGATGAAGTTATGCATCGCTAGAAATTGGAAACAAGTAAATCCCATTAGATGGAAAAATGTTGAAGACACCATGAGTCATTTTGGGGAAATGGAGAGAGGATATTCCAAACTTCATAACAAAATGGGGATATATCACAAAATTTGGCAACCCTGGTGGAACGGGTTCCCTCCAGGTGTGGAATAGATTAGTTTATCAACCGCAACTGCTGCCTCTGGAGCTTAGTAGGAGATAGGGTCAGTAATGGGAAGTGTTGCCCCTGAGGTCTCAAGGTTGTGGGGTTGGTCTCAGTTTTTGGCAAGAAGCATGTAATTGGATGAATGGTTGTTTGTCTATGTTGAATGTTGGTGTTGGTATCTGTTAACACACACTGAAGGACCTAGAAGCTTGGAAGTTTTGGCAACTAAGCGTATTATTAAGAAGGAAGGTTACGTCTAGACTAAATACCTCACATTTTTTAAATATTAACTTTAGGGGTGAGATATATGGAAGGGAATAACGAATTGGAATTAACAGATACTTAATATTTGACACAAGGATGATATAATGTTCGCATATCCACTGGTACGATATACAACAAGACTGAGTGTCAAAAAAATAAAAAATAAAATAAGCTCTGCCTAACTGAGAAACATAAATCAAAGCAAACCGTTGTGTATCTGCAAAGATGCATGTCTGGTTTACTTTAGGCATGTCGCAAAAGGCCTTTAAACTTTTGACACTATTAGTGAATCAAACGTTAATAAAAAATTTTAGTGCCACTTTAATCTTGGATATTTACCAGTTTTTGTTAGTGTTATTTGTTTTACATTACATTGGAATGTAGTGTAATTACATTTTTTGTATTTTTAATACCAGGTGCAAGTGTCTTTTACAGTTTAGTATTGTTTTAATGTCTTGTTTTAGTTCTTCTGAAAATGATGCACATGACTAAACAAAAAAATGTTGATTCTGATCTTACCCAAATCAGATGCTTCCAAGGAAGATTGACCCTCCACACTCCGAACAAGATGTGTAATTTTGTTTTTTCTTGCTTTTCTTTTTTGGCTTCCAACCAGAGGTTCCTGAATGGCTGTAGGTTCCAGAATGTAGGGACCTGATGCACAGTTGCTTGATCTGGGTGAGCTTTCTCTGGTATTTGTATCTTCTAATATGGCTGAATGGTAAAATATTATTACTTAACATTCAAAGTGATTCAAAAGGGTGTACACAGTATCCGCCAAAATTTATGCTTGAAAAAATTGGCCCGAATTTCTGAAAGATTTGTGGTAAATCGTAAGCCGAATTTTTAGATACAAAATATACCAGATGTGACCCCAAATAACCTCGCAATTCAGCTATCCTAGCCGATTTCATGCCAAATTATTTCGACACACAACCTGAAAATAGCCTCTATTTTTCCTACTTTTGTGGGATGATAGGGGGTCACTTGTGGACAAATTTGGCTATTGTGGACATGGCAGAATTCATCCCGACATGTAATACGGAAGAAAAAATTAGCCCCAAAAATTGCATGGGGAGCCAGGGCAAGTATTTATTTATTTGACTCTTTTCTTTTTTAATTTTCTTTTTATTTAGGTTTTCCATTTCAATTTGCTTTTTTAAAAAAGTTGAATTGAATTGGGCAAAATGCGGCTATTGTCCCGAATCCAAATTCTATTCAGGGTTAATCACTGCATGTTGTGCAGAAGAAATTGTATACATTTATTCTCGAAAATGTGTTGAACTGAAAGGGCTCTGAAGATTTTGTTTCCGAATGGCATGAAGGGCTAAATCGGATCTCAGCATATTGTGTTGCCGAATTTCTGGGATCTTGTCCATTTTGGATCCATTCAGGCTATATTGTGTAGACCCTAAAATATAGTTGTTACTTTGCTTCCCATTTCAATAAGTTATTTTTGTGGAAAGGGAGTGTTAATGAAATTATAAATGACAATATCTGGAAGGGGCTTTTTTTGCTGATCCAGGTGATAGGTGTCTCTACTGCACAAATAATATTTTCAAACTTCGGATTAATTTATTAGGAAACTTCAAGGGTTACAAATGCAACTCATAAGTCACATTGTGTGAAAATATTTAGTTCAATTATTGGTAATATATAAATACATTGGAAGAAATACAAGACCAGCGTTTTCACTGTGGTGCCTCTGCTTTCTTCCAATGCACTTGTTTGAACCGAAGTTTGAATATATTATTGGTTACTTGCTTGCCCTGTTCATAAACACTGCTATCTAAGGCAGAATATTCCAACCAATACTTGGCTTACCAATCCACATAACAAGAAGGAAACAAGACAAACAACTCTGTGTAAAGCTTTTGAAAAGCCAGGTCATAATGGGGTATGACCCCGCTAACGTCAATAATGAGTGCAGTAACCTTATTAAGGCACCCATTAAAAAAAAATGACCACACCCGCTAAATACCATGTTTTCATGGAGGTTTAGGGGAGCCGGTAAAAGCTAATGTGCATGAAGTACTGGGAACACTTTTAGGAGAAGTGTTTTAATTGACACTGGGTCTACATGCCAGAAAGATGGGGTTTTCTCAAGAAAGGCGTGCCCTTCTGTTTGTTTTCTTTTTGAGTTATGTATTAACCCCTTCAGGACAATGGTTTTGATATCTGTTCTGAGTATGTAAATAAAAGGGCAAGCTTGCTTTTTAAATTAATCCCCACATATAATATATTGCATTTTTTTAAAGAACAGATAGGACTTTCTTTTGCAACCCTTTTTTTAGACTTAACCCTTTGTGTAATGTATAATATTTTATGAAGAGTTTAAAAATGGCAAAAAGGTGCTTTTAAAAAAAAATAATATGTAATTGTTTTTCTGGAACACAGTATATTCCTCTCTCTCTCTGACACAAGATAAAACTGTCAGTGAGAGAGAGGGAAGATTTTGAGAATCAGTGTTCATACACAACTGATCATCATTTACAGTATTTTTTGCATGTGATCAATGTGATTGATTTTCACAGTGATTACATTAATAAATGTAAATAATGGTTGATCCTGGTCTGTATAACTGTCAAGGCAACCAGGATCATCTCACTCCATCCATCCCCCCACATTTAGGGTAGGATGGCAATGGATTGTAATTAGCCCTTAACAGGGGCATTGCTAGGTCTCCAAATGATCTGAGCCTAGAGCCTGTGGCAGATGGGCTCTCTCACACACACTCTCTCTCGCTCACACACACCGTCTTTCGCTTACTCGCACACACACACACACACCGTCTCTCACTCGCATACACACCGTCTTTCTCTTTGCACACACACACCATCTCTCGCTTTGCACACACACACACGTCTCTCGCTTTGCACACACGTCTCTCGCTTTGCACACACGTCTCTCGCTTTGCACACACACACCGTATCTCGCTTGTACACACACACCGTCTCTCGCTTGTACACACACACCGTCTCTCGCTTGCACACACACACCATCTCTCGCAATTTTATATGCCCACTAAAGCACTTCTTTTATACATAATCAAATATTTTTTTTCAAAGAGCTCACCCATAAGGTGAAAAGAAATTAATGGTAAAACACTATTATGATAATAGGTTGTGCAATTCCCTAAAACATATTATGTGACCAGTGACCTATAACAAATTCCAGGTAGATATAGGCAGTTTAAGAGGAGTTAACCCCCGGGTGGCTAGACAGATATAGGCAGTGTCAGAGGAGCTAACCCCTTTATCCATTACACACACTCATACACAGACACACACTCTCTCACTCACACAGACACACATTCTTTCACTCACACACACTCTCTCACTCACAGACACATTTCCTCACTCACACACTGTCAGTTTTTACCTTACCTGGTGCATCTCTAGCTTTGAGCTCTGTGTGAAGGAGGGATGGAGCCAATCAGGAGAGGCTTCTGAACTCTCAGCCAATCAGAAGAGTTGAGAGGTCTCACCTGATTGGCTGAGACCTCCTTTCTTTCAGAGCTCTCAATCTGGGACTTTGCATTGTCTTAGACTGAGGCCCAGACACAAGAAGAAAAATAAAAAGATGAAAAAAACACTGCATGCAGCAGCAAAGTGCCGGCCCTGAGTATAGCCCCGAATGGGGACTGCTGTCGTTGAGCAGAGCTGCTCCTTAAAGTGCCGGCTCTGCTCAAGACAGTCTTCATTCGGGGCTATGGCCCCAGTTACCCACCCGTAGCGACGCCACTGGCCCTTCCACTAATCACAATCTTTACTGCAATGGCCGCTGTCTCAGCTAATGCAGGCTTTGACAGACCCTTTTCTGGGTGTTTCAGACTTATTTTGCAGGGCCGCCACGCAGGAATTTCACGGCCCCTTACTGAACAAATTTTCTGGGCCCCCTACCCCCCTCCCCGAAAATATCTCCCACACGCCCCACCTAACCTCACAAGCATGTTATCCCGGTCTAATGTAATATGGAGGGTGGTTGGGAGCACTTGGTTAATATGCCAGTAATATTTTGTCACTCAATATGCCAGTAATATTTTGCCACTCAGTAAGTCAGTATTATTCCCTCAATATGCCATTCTTTTACCATTTAATATGCCACTATTTTGCCATTCAATATGCCAGTATTTTGCTCCTCAATATGCCAGTATTTTGCCAATTAATATGCCACGATTTTGCCCCTCAATTTGCCATTCTTTTCCCATTTAATATGCCAGTATTTTTCCCCTCAATATGCTATTCAATATGCCAGTATTTTGCCACTCAATATGCCAGTATTTTGCCAATTAATATGCCAGGATTTTGCCCCTCAATATGCCATTCTTTTCCCATTTAATATGCCAGTATTTTGCAAACTCAATATGCCAGTATTTTGCCCCTCAATATGCCATTCTTTCGCCAATTAATATGCCAGTATTTTGCCCCTCAATATGCCAGGATTTAGCCATTTAATATGCCAGTATTTTGCCATTTAATATGCCAGGATTTTGCCATTTAATATGCCAGGATTTTCCCCCTCAATATGCCAGGATTATGCCATTTAATATGCCAGGATTATGCCAATTAATATGCCAGGATTTAGCCAATTAATATGCCAGGATTTTGCCCCTCAATATGCCAGGATTATGCCATTTAATATGCCAGGATTATGGCAATTAATATGCCAGGATTTAGCCAATTACAATGCCAGGTCAATGCCAATTAATAAGCCAGGATTATGCCATTTAATATGCCAGGATTTAGCCACTCAATATGCCAGGATAATGCCAATTAATATGCCAGGATTTAGCCATTTAATATGCCAGGATAATGCCAATTAATATGCCAGGATTATGCCATTTAATATGCCAGGATAATGCCAATTAATTTGCCAGGATAATGCCAGGATTATGCCATTTAATTTGCCTGGAAAATGCCAATATGCCAGGATTATGCCAATTAATATGCCAAGATTTAACCACTCAATATATCAGGATTTTGCCCCTCAGTGTGCTCGTTATCTACCACCCTCCTCCCGCCTTCCACAGGGGGATGGGACTCTTCATCGCGGCTGCTTCCGCGTAGCCGCTTCACCGCAGCACAAGACAGATCGTCGCTGGAGATTTCATCGCGGGACATTTCATCGCTAAAGGTAAGTATTTTACCGATTTTAGTTTGGTTAGAATTAGGGTTTAGGGGGTTAATTTTAGTATTGGGGTTAATTTTAGTTTTAGTATTGGGGTTTAGTGTTAGGGGTTAATTTTAGTATTAGGGGTCGGGGGTTAGTATTAGGGTTAGTGTTAGGGGTTAATTTTAGTATTAGGGGTCGGGGGTTAGTATTAGGGTTAATATTCGGGTTTAGGGGGTTAATTTTAGTATTAGGGGTCAGGGGTTAAATATTAGGGTTAATATTAGGGTTTAGGGGGTTAATTTTAGTATTAGGGGTCGGGGGTTAGTATTAGGGTTTAGGGGGTTAATTTTAGTATTGGGGTTAATTTTAGTGTTAGTATTGGGGTTTAGTGTTTAGTGTTACTATTGGGGTTTGGGAATCATTTATATGGGGGGGTATTTTCGTTTTACTTTTAGATTTGTAAGAGCTGACAGTTCAGCGCTGAACTGTCAGCTCTTACATAGCTGCAGCCGCGTTAAAACGGCTGCGTTAAACTTCATTGCTGACAGTTCAGCGTTCTAACTGCCGCGCTGAACTGTCAGCGATGAAGATGCGGCGAACAAGTGTCCTAGACCCCTTCCACAGTTCTTACCTCCTTGCTGCTGTCTCCCGGTGCAGGTCTGTGGCTGTGAGGGAAGCGTTGTGTTCTCCCCTCCAGCTGCGAGGCTTCAATAAAGTTTGTTTAAACTTTTTTTTTAAACAAACTTTCTTGAAGCCGCGAGGCTGGAGGGGAGAACACAACGCTTCCCTCACATCCGCGGTCCGGTTTAAGAGAAGGCGAAAAAATATTTTCCTGGCGTGACCTGGGCCAGGGACGCCACTATTGCCCGTCACCCCCTGATGGCGGGCCTGCTTGTTTCCATCAGAGGCAGCCTGAAACATCCCTCACTTGATTTGCATAGAGTGGGGGTCATGATTGATAGGTCAGTGACAATTGTCTTCAAGGAAAGCTGAAAATGCCGCAATTGCACTATTTTAAAGGCAGCCCAGTCATGTACGGGCATTGTCGTGAAGGTGTTAATTCTTCTGAAAATGTATACATTATGGTTATGTGTAAGATGCAAAATCAAAATCAAATAGCCTCAAACCTGCCTATTTTTGCCATCTCGACTATTTAGGTTTTTTTCTACTTGGCAGTTTCCCATGGTTACTGTTTAGTGGATAGACCCATTTAGGTGTGTACTAAGTGTTGAATTTGCGTTGACAAATAAACTATGGATTTCTTTCATAGATTCTTTTTACTGTATTAAAATGTACCAATGGATAAAAATAAAAAAATCTGTAATTTCTACTAATAGCATGAAACTTAATTGGCAATATCACCTGAGAAATTCTTTCTGGAGCATTAATTTCTGGCAAGGCATATCACTTTAAAAATGAGACCCTATTTTTAATACTACAAAGTCTTGTTGTTTTTCTATAAAATGCTAAGTTGTGAAAATTAGCAACTGCAGTATGCTCATTTACCTTTTTATATATATGTATATATATATATATATATATAAATACCTTTATCCGAAACACTTTGCTTGTCTTTCTTCTGCTTATATTTGCTTACAATTTTATGAAATAGGTTCTTCTTCTGAGACTGGAATGCACCTGTAACAAAATAAATTGCACATAAATTAGAGTATAGTAGTAAATAATAGGAATATTTCCCCCTGAGAATAACACTCACATATACCAGAGCCTAAATCTGGCTCTAGAGTAATGCACTTGTGGGACAACAATTACCAAAATTGGAATTTTGGGAATTGTTGTCCCACAACTTCATTACTCTAGAACCAGATTTAGGCTTTGGTATATGTGAGTGCTATTCTCAGAGGGAAATATTCCTATAATTTGCCTATACAGTCACACATTGTTTGTTTATTTTATTGTGGGGTTTTTTCATGTGCATGAGTTATTCAGCACCCTGGGAACAATAAGTACCAGTTTTTCTTTACACCTTTACGGATTTATTTATATTAGTATATTTTGTAATTCTTTTTTTATTTTCCTTTTTTTTCATTTGTGCAACACTCTTTTGTTTTTTTATTTTACTTTTGTGTATGGGTTTTCACACTAGTGTTTGCGGCACAATATTCACTATAATTATTTAAAGAGAAAGCGCCCGTTTCACTTTTCTGTTTTAGGAGTATGGTATTACATGCTGTGGTAGTCAAAAGAACTTTATTGAAATGAACATCAGTTCATAATTTTGTATGCCCTTCAAACAAATGTTGCCCATGTACAAGAACAAAAAAAAAAATCCACAAAGCATAATCTTTGATAAAATGCTATTAAAATAATTTAAATATAACATTACGCATGGCACTTCACCTGGACTTACTGTCGTGTATACATGAAAAGAAACAAAATGGTTTCATATACCGTATTTGCTCGATTATAAGACGAGGTTTTTTTCAGAAATTTTTTCTGAAAACTACCCCTCGTCTTATAATCGAGGTCTTCTTATAATCTGACCTCAAAAGCGCAGACTCCCCTGCTTCCGCCCGGCACGACCGCCGGGGCTTCTGTGAAGAAGCCGGGTACTTCCGCTTTCGTCACAGAAGTCCCGGCGAGCGTGCCGGGCGGCAGCAGGGGAGGTCTGCGCTCATCGCGCAGACATCCTCTGCTGCCCCACTAGGCACCAGGGAGAATCGGGCAGCTGGGGGATGTCTGCACGATACGTGCAGACATCCTCCATGCTGCTCGACACGGCAGACTATTATGACGGACCAGCTGTCCGTCATAATAGACTGCCGTGTCGGGCAGCATGGAGGATGTCTGCACGTATCGTGCAGACATCCCCCAGCTGCCCCCACTAGCCACCAGGGATCAACTTCCAGGTGAGGGGGAGGGAGGGGGAAGAGAGACAGGGGAGGGAGGGGGCAGAGACAGGGGAAGGGAGGGGGGGCGGAGACAGGGGGAGGGAGGGGGCCAGAAACAGAGGGGCAGAAACAGAGACAGGGGGAGGGAGGGGGGCAGAAACAGAGACAGGGGGAGGGAGGGGGGGGGACAGAGCAACAAGGGAAGAGAGGGGGGAAGAGAGCTACAAGGGGGGGAAGAGACAGAGGGAGGGGGGGCAGAGAGAAACAAGGGGGGGGGAAGAGAGAGGAGAGGGGGGAATCAAAGGGAGGGGGAGAGAGACAAAGCTGGGGGCAAGGGAAAAGAGAGGCAGAATTGGCACATAAAAGGAAATAAAAACAAATGCATTTTTTTGATATCATTTTTTATTAAAAAAGCAATTTACATGTGAATATATACAAGTTTAACTTTTTTCCTATAGGGTAGTCTTATATTCAGGCTTTTAGTTTTTTTCCTAAAGGAATATCCAAAGTTTGGGGGGTCGTCTTATAATCGAGCAAATACGGTAATTTAACTGTTTAAGGTGAACCTGTTATGCAAAAGTTACATTGTACTGCTTTAATTACAATAAAAATATGCCCATATATTATCTTAGCCAGTTTGGTAAAACATGTCCCGGGACTTTTAAGTAAAGTTGACGTTTATCTTAATAGATACACGCAGATTTACTTATGGCTGTGTCTCACATGCGAGACACAGCAGTTTCTGGTTGTCGCGTGATGACAGCCAATCAGAGCAGGGGCTAGTTAAGGTCCCCCCTGCTGATCCCATGAAAAAACGAGGGTCTCTCTCTTTTTTAGTCTTCATATATTGATATACAGCTGAACTCCTACCTTTGCCAGTTTTCTGTTGTTCAACTTGTCCACTGCAAGTTTTTTTCTTTTTTCTAGGAAGTGCGGAATTTTTGCGGTCAAATGTAACAGGGCTGTACTGAGGAAGGCTATTAAACTTCTTTTCAAATTCTTCTTCCAACTTTGCTAAGCTAGAACCCACAAAGGAAAATCACTATAAATATGGATAATACAGCAACCAAAATATAGACGTATACACAAATGGTACCAATCTTAAATAGAAGTGAGATATGTTGAAATATTTTTTGCAAGCCCTTGTACCCATTCAAGTGAAATGTGTATGCGAGGACATGCAGATCAGTCTTTGGTTATCTAATCTGAGGAGCAGGATTAACCCTCTTCCAGTGGTTTTGGATTTGTGCTGCCCTAGGCAGACACAATTCTGCCTAGGGCAGCACTTTGCACACCCAGGACATGCCCCATAACACTTTGCACACCCAGGACTTGTCTCATCACCCCATTACATGCCCCCATCACCTCATTACATGTCACCATCACCCCCATTACATGCCTACATCACTACCATTACATGCCCCCACCACTCCATTACATGCCCCATCAACCCATTACATTCCCCATCAACCCATTACATGCCTCCATCACATGCCCTCATCCCCCCAAGACTTACCCTGATCCCTGGTGGCTAGTGGCCCTGTTCGGCTCCCTGCGCGGTGAGAGCAGATAGGTCAATTGACCCGGCGCATGTCTGATGTCAGAGCGCCAGGTCACGTGACCTGGCAGTACTTCTCTGTCATATTGCACGTGTAGCTGAGCAGGCAGCACAGAGATTTCTCTGTGCTGTCTATTCCACTTCCCATGCTAGCTACTTGCAGGCAGAGTGGTGGTGAGGAGCCACCATCTCTGTCGGCAATTGAGTTTTATTTTTTCTTAAAAAGGGCAGCTTTTTTTGTTGTTGAATTTTTTTATTTTGTACAGCCCCCCAGAGGCACTTGCCTTGTTTGCATTGCGCTAAATACAACGCTGCCCTCTTCCCTGCACCTCACAATTTTCTGTATAGCCAAGAATGCCGGAGCGGGGAATGACACACAAATGGTTACTGTACAAATTGACTTATAGGCTTAGTGCCAAACGTTTGTGTGTGGATTGGAAAGTGGCTGAAATATAAAATGCAAAGAGAAGTGGAAAATGTGAACTTCTCAAATTGGACAAAATGTGATATGCGATCTGGGCTGGATCCTCTTCTGTTTAATTTGATTATTATTGATCTCCAAGTGCGTAGAGGGAGCCATGTCTCATTGTTTGCCGATGACACAAAATTAAAGTAGGGTGACAGAGTCTGAACTAGATGTGTCCTCACTGCAAGATGATTTCGACAAATTGGGTTACTGGGCAGATAAATGGCAAATGAGATTCAGTATAAACAAATGCCAAATTATGCATTTAGAGTATAATAATAAAAATGCAACACATAGTTTAAATGGTGTTTCCTTGGGGAAATCTACTAATGAAAAAGATTTGGGAGCATTTGTAGACAATAAACTGAACAGTAGTGCATAGTGCCCACCCATGGGCAAAGGCCCATAAAATATTGGCATGTATTAAAAGGGGTATTGACTCACAGATGGAAGATATTATTCTGCCTCTTTACAGGTTCATGGTAAGACCCCAACTTGAATATCAAGTTCAATTGTGGGCGCCTTTTCTAAAAAAAAGACATTATGGAACTGGAAAGAGTGCAGAGGAGGACTACAAAACTAATAAGGGAATGGGAACTTTTAGTTATGAAGAAAGCTAGAAAACTTAAATTTGTACATACTAGAGAAGTGGCATCTTAGAGGGGATATGGTAATATAATGTAAAGGCATTAATATTTATTTAGTACTTGTTGATCCAAACAGAATTCCGATTACTTTTTGGAGTCAAGAAGGATTATTTTCTAAATTGCTGAAATATGGGGGAGGTGTTTGTTTTATTTTGGATCAATAGCAGTAAACAAGGAATAGGAAAAGGGCTGAACTCTAGAGATGCAAGTATTTTTTCATGCTAAACTAGTATGCAACATCAAAGCAGACCTCAATTCATCATTTGCAGTGAAGTTGCAGATTTTAGAGCCCGTTTCTCTTGTAAATATGTTTAACGATAAGCAAAGAGGTGGATTATCAATTATTTCTGAATTTAAAAAACACATTATTTTTATTACACACACACACACACACATATATATATATATATATATATATATATATATATATTCCATTTAGCTGGTTGTAATATAAATAAGCCCATTTCAATGTCAGACACATACCCAACAGCAGGCTCTTCTTTTGGTTTCATCTTTTTCAACTTCTTGCTCCCACTAGTTCCACACTGACTGTAAGCCCAGTTGTCCTCATTCCAGCAGCCTTCATGATCTGAGGAGTTACCTTTTCCTGAATTGCGTTTGCCTGGATAGAAACAAACCAAATTCTGTACCAGATACTGAGAAACTACTCAAAAATAAATGAATCTACTCCAGATTCTGTTATAACTTATGTGTATATACTTCTCGCAGTTTTTGCAATTAAATGGAAGAATTTCTAAAGTCTTTTGGTTTGCTGGGCCGGTAGCTTATTTTTAGTGAAATTCAACATGTGTTACAAGTAAAGAACAATTGTAGCAACAGATCATGACATTATCCCATCTTTATATTTTTATTATTAATGTCAGTTTGTCTCAGGAATAGTCTGCAAATCAAGTCACTTGTGGCAACATTACCATAACAACAAGGAGAACAAGGAGCTCTAGCTGTGCAAAACCTAATTGCACAAACAGTAACATTATCCCAAAAGGAATCAACCAAAGGAAATTAAATTGATAATATTTTGCTCAGCATGTTTCTGTTTTATGAAACGATGACATCTTAATTTCAAAAGTGCTTTTGGGAGTAACTGCACATTATGGAGTTAAGTCGGCTTTACACTTAAAATAGGTGGAACAGCACATTTTAAAGGATATTTTCAGAAAGTTGTAAAGGCTCAATGATGCTTTTTGGTCTTTAAGGACCAAAGCACCAAAACAGCAACTTTGTGTTTCTGGCCCCGCTGGACCCTGATCACAGAGGCAGAACCTGTAAGTCCCTGCCGAAATATTGCAAGACCTTGGGACATTGCAGAGGCATACCCAAACGTGGAGGTTCAGGCATAACGCAATCTGGATAAATGTAACAGACACTCACTTTGTCAGACTGAGGCCACATCTGACAGGTGGGATACCGCTGCAGTTCCCTACAGTGGGATACATAGCACAGCTCATCACTGGGGCTGTGAAGAGCTGTCAAGTACAGGTCATCCTATGCTTTTATGAAGACAGCATATGACATTCTACAGACTTATTTACTTACTTTAAAGTACATTACAGTTCTCCTGTATTTTTATTGACAATAACTTCACAGGGGCCTTTAAATTCAGTAACATCAGTGAGAGGGTATACACAGGAGGCAGGCTGATTTCCTCTGCATCCGTTTTTATTCTCCCCTCTGAGAAAGTGCTGTCATTAGTTATTACTTTGTAATCAGCAATTTTCTGCTGAACTCAACTGTTTCATGTGCTTGGAATCCAAAGCAGTTAGGATGTACTGATGAAACAAGATCTCTTTCTTTTACTTTATATGGTGCAGAACTTATTTAAAAATGATTTCAAAGTTTTCAGTAGCCAGGGACCCAGTGGCATTTTAGCAAAATGTAGCAGGCGCTCACTCAAAGTGGCCTCACCTGACAGGTGGGATCCTGCTGCAGCTCATCGCGGGGGCTGCAATGAGCTGTTACGTTAAGGACATTCTATGCTATACTACCTTGTTTTAGTGGTTAAACTAAAATCATTTGTATACTGTCTCACAAAATATGAAAAGTTAAACGATTTTCACATTGCACTTGTAACATTGTTCTTCATCTAAACACTTACCTCTGTCAACGTTGGCACGTAGTGACGTCAGCATGCCCTCGGACACCAAGGTTTTGTAGAGAGCACCTTTGCAGGACCTTTCTGACTTTCTTGAACCACATGCCTCTGTTTTTTTAATAATGTCACAATTCTCAGATTTGAGCATTTCTGGTGAGCACACTGGAAGAACGTCTTCTGCAGGAGACAGTGGTTCTTCTTCTTTGATGCTATAAGGTATCTCAGTAGGGGCTTCCACTATAGGCACAAAATGTATGGGCTCTGGTACCAACAGCTCTTTGGTGGTCTCCAAGGATATATTCACTTTAGCCTTTAATGCTTTTTTTTCCTTTGACTTCACTTTCTTCTTTATAGGTTTTAAGTCTGAAAAGCTATGATTTGGACTAGCAGCGGAGCAGACTTTTTTGCTTGGTGAAACCAAAGGAGCTTCAACACCCCAATCTCCCTTTGCAACAGCCTCTATAGTGTACATTACACTTTCAATGTCTGACTCAGACGACTGCCTTTTTTTGCAGCTCTTCTTTGGGGACCCTCTCTCAGCAAGATCGTGATCTTGTTTATTTTTTTTCTTCTGTTTTTTTATTTTTTCTCGTTTCACAAGTCCTAACAATTCAACATCGGAAGGATCTGAGGAATGTGAGCTCTGTTTTTTCATTTTACTGTGACCAACTTCAGCTTTCTCACATACATGAGAACAAAGCGTAAGGCTGTTGGAAATCACATCCTCGTCGGATTCTTCTGATTTCGCCTCTTTCAAGCATACAGGATTCTGCACCATGTCATCATTGTTGCTTACATTCCCTGAAATTTCTATCTTCGCAGCCTCCGATGCCACACACATCTTTAAAAAAAGAAAATCATAAAAAAAAAAAATAATAATACTTTAAATGGTCTCTGTCACCTAAATAGTCATTAGATTGTGAATTTAGAAAATAAAAGAATGATCTATACATTGTGTTAGCAGAATTGCAAGCAAATGCATAAATTAAGAGAAAACATGTTTTAAATCTGTCTGTGGTGTCTCCTTTTATGACTTTACCTGTGGTACTTTTCAAAGAGAAATGTGTGATTTGCATATTGGGCCACAGATGATGTCATAAACAGGAGACACCACAGACACATTTAAAACATGTTTTCTCTTAATTTATGCATTTGCCTATATTTCTGCAAACACCATGTTTACTTAATTTTAAATCATTTTTGTGCTATCCTTGTGAAGATTATGCTGTGCATTTAGCATTCAAGTCAGATAAAGATTCATTATCCAATGCATGTGAGAGGAGTTGGACGTTTAAGATGTCATTTAAAACATATTTTTTAATAAGGTGGGACCACACTAATAAGTTTAATAACAAGAATAAGTTATTTAAGCATTTAAAAAAACATGTTTTCACTATTTACAAGTTGGGTATGAGCTAAAACCAATATAGTTATTGGTGCAATGAAATACATTTGTTTGGTTTATAAACCAATACATGTAAAATGCAGCTACAAATTTGGAGAGTAAATATGGAGATATAATGTGACCAATAGGTATAGAAAAATGCCATGTTACATGAATGGGTTTAATCATTCCAGTTATTACCTCAGCTAGCTGAAACAATGCTGATGTTCCACATTGCTTTGTTGATGCAGGTGAATCAAAATGTGATGTACTTGAGGAAATCTACACTCGAAGCCAACGAACACAACAAGCATACAAATGAAACAAAACATGAAATACATAAAATATTAGTGAAATGTTTTTTTTCGAAAACAGCTTCTCATGGACAAAATCACTTCACCCTTGAGCACCTCCAAACATGCAAAAACTGTAACGGTACTGAGAGGATTCATTTTAGCTTTCCATAAGCAGAAGCCAATCAACACTGCTCTCAAGTTTACACTGTAAAGTATGGACAATAATATATAAGAATTACTGAAAATTGAAGGCTACATGCACAAATCCAGTTAAACTAAGACACAGTTTGCAGTAGTTCTCTTTTAAGTGGCATGCAAAATGTGATGGATAAATATTCTGATCTTAACAACTAAATACAATGATATCTGTAAGGGACTGTGGAACACAATATTGCTCTTCTACCGCAACAATAAACCGTCCTTTAGCAGGAGCACCTGCTGAGTTTAATACAAATTAAAGATACACTAGAGCAGTGGTGGCGAACGTTTTTGGTCCTGAGTGCCCAATTTTTGACCAACACAAATTTGCAGACCACAAAGTGCCAACACCGCATACTCACACAGGCTTATACTCATACACACACACGTTCATACACATACACACTTATACTCATACTCACACACACTTATACTCATGCGCACACATTTATACTCACACACACACACACACACACACACTCATACTTATACTCACACACACACACACTTATACTCATGCGCACACATTTATACTCACACACACACACACACACACACTCATACTTATACTCACACACACACACACTTATACTTGTACACACACACACACACTTATACTCACTCATACAGACACTCATACACACACACACACATACATACATACAGACAGACACACACACACACTCATACACACACTTATACTCATACACACACACACACACACTTATACTCACACACACACACTTATACTCACACACACACACTTATACTCACACACACACACTTATACTCACAAACGCACACACACATACAAGTTCAGCTCTCACCGGTAATCTGATCCATTGTCCTGGAGGTGCAGACATCAGTGTAATAGACGGGCGCCAACACCTCATACTCACACACGAACATACACATACACACTTATACTCATACACACACACACTTATACTCATGCGCACACATTTATACTTACACACAAACTCATACTTATACTCACACACACTCATATACCCAAACACACACACACTCATACACACACACACTTATACTCATACAGACACTCATACACACACACTCATACTCATACACACACTTATACTCATACACACACTTATACTCACGCACACACTTATACTCACAAACGCACACACACATACAGGTTCAGCTCTCACCGGTAATCTGCTCCGTTGTCCTGGAGGTGCAGACATGAGCGTAATAGATGGGCGCTGCCGGTCACCTGCTTCTTCTCCAGATGATTTGCGCATGTGTGTTATGTTAAGAAGCGTTCAAGTCGGAAAGCAAACAGTTAATTGCTTTCCGACTTGAACGCTTCTTCACAGAACGCGCATGTGCCAATCATCTGGAGAAGAAGCAGATGACCGGCGGCGCCAATCTATTACGCTGATGTCTGTACCTCCAGGACAACGGAGCAGATAAGCGGTGAGAGCTGAACCTGGCCGCGTGCCACAGCTGAGGGCTCGGCGTGCCAATAGTGGCACGCGTGCCATAGGTTCGCCACAGCTGCACTATGTGCCACCGCTGCACTTGGTATCCTGCCAAACACATACCTAGCAGAAATGCTTGTATTTCAGAACATCAAAGTAACCATATCTAAATGAATCCCCTCTACCTCCAAAAAGTCACTTATACTCTCCATGTGGCCTGGTTATAGCTCTCATTCTCTATTAACATAGTCCATGAACTGGCCAAGGTGTGTTTGCATGTGCTGGATTGCAAAAGCATTCAATATATTCTGTGCATTATATTCTGTGCATATATTCTGTCCACTCCCTAAAAACCAAACCTTATGATTACACAAGGACCGTAAAAGATCAAGCACGCGTCATTTAAGTTTTTAAATTAAAAAAAAAACACATTAGCAGAAGACATAAAGTGGCAGCAGTCACAAACAATTTGAACTTAATGATTGGTAACCTTAAGATATTCCTATGTCTATTTTAATTTTGGATTATGGGAAATATATGTAACCCTCGCGATTCCAATAGTGGTTGCAAACATTACTTATTGGTAATTGATAAGATTTGGTTACCTCCATGAGTTCCTTAATAACTACCGTGTTTATTGGCTTTCCTCTGAAAAAATGTCATCATAGCTGTCTATAGGGCATGAGGGTTACATCTCCAGTCAGTGGATTTATGCATGTGCCTCTGAGGGATACTTAACCGTATACTGCATTTTAATTTGTTTTTTTTCTTTATTTGGGAGACAATAAATGAACTTGAGAGCTTGAGGAATATTATCATGCTGCTTTTGCACCTTGCCAAACAAAGCTAATGATAAAAAATCTGAACAGCAGGCCACTTGTCCAATAACACAGTGCACAACAGTCATTTATTTATGCCTCCACTGACTGTTATATATGCTACAATAAATATGATGAATAGCACATCTTTACACTGTTATGTTACCTCCGCTAAATGGAAGAGTGGTGATTTCCCACAGCGTTTAGAAGGTTCAGGGTTGTTAATCTGTGAAGTATTTGATGATATCTAGGTGGAAATAAGTAAGATACGTTATTTATATGCCACTGAATTCAAATCCAATTTTGAAAGAAAAACAACAATGAAAGGGTTATGGGTCCACATAGATAAAATATCTATCAGAAGAAAGAGCATGATTCTCATAACCCAGTCTATACACAGCATGTTATATCCTACTGTTAATGTCTGTACATTCATCCCTGCTGTGGCTAATGTTAAATTTGGGTACCCCAGTTGAGGTCTTTCCCTCTACAAGACTTAATATTTATAAAGCTGAACAATTCACTTTTGATTTTTTTTATGTCATATACATGATATTCTGACATTTTATATATGTCTTTGCGTACATACCATTAGATATTTATTTAGTGTTTTATCTACATTCTCACCAAGGCCAGATCGAGGCTTAGGCAAAAATTTGCCAAACATGCCCTCTTTTTCTCTGCTGCACCAGAAAATTATGGTGAGAATCTAAGCAAGCCTTCCCCCACTTAACAATGAAGGCTATTCACTTTAGAAAAGATATCAAAGCAATTTAAATTCAAACAAGGTGTGATGCTAATAAAGTATATGAACAATAAAAAACCCTTGTACACAACATGTAAAGCTGCTGGTTGAACTAATAGATTAGTAGAGGATCTTGCTTTACATATTATCTTTCACAGTAACCCTTATTGTGAGATTTAGATAGCCGCATATTTTGGAGATTGTGGACTTCCAGGCTGCCATGTCACAAAGCTGTAGCTCTGTGACTGGCAGCGATGACTGGTGTGACACGGGACATCTTCAACTTGGAAGAAGGTGCTCAAATCCTCACCCACTATCGGCTGTAAACAGTGTGATTGACACACACACACACACCAGTGATATAGATAGCATTTCTTTGCTGCTATGGAGCAGTGCTCCATCAAATGTCAGGCCTTCTACCTGATTAAAAAAATATTGTAGGGTTTAGTCTCTCTTTAAGTATGAATTCATTTGACCAGACTGTAATGTGCAATTAGAGAGAATATTTTGAGGTAGACTTACTTATTGGGATATTTAGCTAGCCAAAGCATAATTACTGACATAGTAAATTACTGACATAGTAAATTGTGAACTGTTAATAAATACTTATTTCATTTTGCTACAACATACAGTTTACTGTTTAGGAGAGTTTAAGTTCTCATAGATGTGCTGTAACACTGCTTAATAATCTGTGTTTCTAATTTTCAGTTCTTAATGTTCCATACCTCAGCAAACTGAAAAAGTGCGGACTTCTCACAATGCTTAGTTGGTGTTGGGACATCTGAGTGTGATGTGCTGGAAGAAATCTTAAATATATATAAAAAAAAACAAAAAACATTATTAACAGATAATGGGGGTTATGTATATAAAAGGCGCATATGGGTATAGAGTCTAATACTGGCGCTATGTGTGTGCCTAAGTCTAAAGAAGGCTCAGGACAAATGGCCGAAGACCGTGAAGCCTGAGCTGGTCCTGAACATCGAGATTTCTCCTGCTCCGGAGGGATCCATGTGTAAAGAATCAGGCGCTTTTCTGCATTATAGTGTTTGAGAACCTT
Source organism: Pelodytes ibericus (assembly GCA_036172795.1). Lineage (NCBI taxonomy): Eukaryota > Metazoa > Chordata > Amphibia > Anura > Pelodytidae > Pelodytes > Pelodytes ibericus. The sequence goes on along the minus strand of CM069857.1, from coordinate 141,390,019 downwards.
TGCAAACACTGTTTGGTGGAGGTTCTACTCCCACACACTAAAGTGTCAAAATGTATTAAAGAAACCCCATTGGCAAATGTATTTTATACATAACCCTAACTGTAGACACTTCATGTTTTTTGAAGAGGTTCTCAAACACTACGGTGCAGAAGAGCAACTGGTTCTCACTCAAGAGAAGTGCTAACTAAAACTATACATTTAAACTGATAAAAAAAAGTCTCTAATTGTACTTGGAATAAGAGAAAATCTCTTGTTGTCTGTGCTCACAGCAACAGAAGCAGTTAATTGACTGCATGCAGCATGCTTGTAACATAGGTGCACATGTCAAGCTGAGCTGGAGAAGAAGTGACATGTACCACCTTAACTACATTCTGCTTCTCCCTGGACATGGAATTAACTTAAAAATGACTTCTATAGAAGATAACTTAGATTGGCAAAAAAGTTACTTTTAAATCCCTTTAAATTTACCTATTAGTGTTTTCTAATAGTAGTGAGCTACAGTAGACACATTTTGCTGCCCAAATATTGCACTGCCCCTAACTGTAATACAACACAGCCTTTTTAATGATTTATCCAAATCGCACCAAAATAATCTATAGGGCTGACTCAGATAGCTCAGCTTGGTGTCTCTGAATTGCCAACGTTTTTCCGATTAAAACGTACCCAAATTTCGGGCTACTCAGGTAGCTCCGATATGCCTCCGAATACGGACGCAATTTGGACACGATAGCTTATTCCACACTGATATCTCCAGATACTGGAATCAGCCGAAATGCACCAAAGAGGTGGTTGCATCAGCCCTTCCATAGACATCTAGGGGGAGGACTTTGGCTTATTTTGGGAGGACCTTGGTTATTATGAATATAGCCAAATTCCTCCCTTAGAAGGAAACGGGTTGAATTTGGCTGTAGCCAAAGTCTTCCTGAAGTGCAATAAAATAAAAATCAGTAAAAAATGTAAATAACATAATACAAGAATTAAATACAAAAAAATAAAATAAATGAACATAAATGATTTTTTAATTAAAATGGAAAAACACTTAAATATTAGTGTAAATATACTATTATAATTTATAACCTTAATATTCTATAATTGTATATACATACTTTTGTGTTGAAAATATGTTTACTTTAATTCTTTAATTATACTTTTCTATTAAATTCTCTAACTAAAATCTGGAGAATTGAAATAGCCATATTTCATGTATGTCTCCCAAATTTGGAGTGTGTTTGGGAGTGATCCGGTGTATTAGGTAGCTGAATTTGCATGCTTTTTATTCAAAATTGTCCCCATTCTGAATGCTTCCGATGCTTTGTTTTCCGAACGGCCTGAACAGTCGAATTCAGGGATACTAAGTAGCTGCATTTTTGTGTGAAATTTGGCTAACTTGCCCGATCCAAATTCACTTTGCGCCAGATCGGGCTATATTGAGTCAACCCTTATATACATAACAAAATACTACATTATTACTATATAAGAGAAGCACACACATTTATCAGAAAACAGTTAAGAAATGACATACCTCAGCAAACTGAAATAAATCAGAATTACTACTATCCTGTGAAACATCTGAATTCTTTGACAAACAAGCATTGGAAGATATCTGCAATATAAAAGAATATTAAGGTTTACATAAGCCCTTTTGCAACTAGATTAATTTATACATGTAACATCTAATGGGTCCATATTTGGTATGACACACTCCATTAAAGTTTACCTATGTATAAAAGAGGGCAAAATGAGGACAAAAAGATGGCTAAACAGTGTCGTAGCCAGTTTTATAGCACACGTTTAGAAATATTTTCATAGAGGTATACAATTTTAGGTCTTTCTACCAATGTTTAAGAAGTACCGGTCAAAAACTACAAAGATGGCGGCAGGTAAAGTCATCCCATAATGCTTAGCAGCCATGTCTAATGTCCAAAAAGTCTTGAGTTTTTCTTTGAACGTTGGCACTCCCTTTTGATTTCAGAAGAGGATAGAGGTATTTTTGCTGGCCAAATTTGTTATCTTTTTCAAGTTGAGTTGGCCCCCGCCCATTTTTAAATGTATAAAAGTGCAATCTCTGTATATATAGTTTTATATATATATATATATATATATATACACATACACACACACACACACACTTTCTGTCAGAAGTCTTGCCCATTCAGCCAGCAAGGCATTTGTTAGGTCAGGCACTGATGTTGGATTAGAAGGCCTGGCTTGCAATCTCTGTTCCAGTTTATCTGAAAGGTGTTCAGTGGGGTTAAGGTCAGGCCTCTGTGTGGGCCAGTCAAGTTCTTCCACACCAAACTAATCCAACCATGTTTTTATAGCTTTTACTTTATGCACTGGGGCACATTTATGCTGGAACAGAAAATGGCCCTCCCCAAACAGTTCCCACAATGTTGAAGGCAAAGCATTGCAAGTAAGGGGCTATAGCAACCACTGAAAAACAGCCCCATACCATTATATCCACCATCCACAGGCACTTTTCACAAAGAGTAACAGAAATGTAAGAGATATCACCATGTTATACAACAGAAATGGCTTCCCTTTCTTTTTATAGCGCAAAAATAAATCTAGTTTTTGCTATATTCACTTCTGTTTTAATCAGTAGTTTAACAACTTTAATTAACTTAGACATGTCCTCAATTTCATGATCTCTTGGGTTTCTAAAGATGTGTCAACTCATTTTTCTACATTCAAATCTCCAGTTTATTCCTCTGAATCCAATATCCATTTCTTTTCATAGTTATTATTTTCAGCTTATATTACTCTTCTTTACTAAAGTTTCTTTTGCAGAGAAAAAAAAAAAGTAAAGCCGACAAGTTTGTCACTTTAGAAGTCTAAACCAGGACAATGAACATATCTGTCTGCTGCAATAATTACAGGACATTAGCAGGGAAAAATTTGTTAATGAAAAAATGGATTTGTTAATATATTTATTATGCCCTTGTATGAATGAGACAGCCTATCCTCTGTTAACACAGGTATACAAAGATAAATAAAATAACAACACACAATATTGATGCAAATACAATAAAAAAACCCCACCACAACTGTCTTGGTATATGTAGTTACCATCTGGGCGTCTGAGCTCAGAAAGATGTGACCAAGATCTTTATTTATCTTTGTATACAGACAAAAACATTTAACATGTTATATGGAGATTTGTATTAAACTGTGCTTTTATTTTGTCAATATCTCTGCCGCCTATACACCCAATACAACCCTATTCCAACACTTCCTAGTACTCCCACCATTATTTTCTGTATTTTTCTGTGTGGAGGAACCACTCTTTGGTGCTTTCTGGTAGCTTTTTATTTATACTTGGATTTAGTCCCTATTTTCGCAATTATTTGCCCTTAGAAGTTTTTAAACTTGTTAAGTGATAGCTTTCACATCTTAGTTAGAGGAGGAACGGACTAGAAAAGATGAAATTCTGGATATTGCCATAACCAATAATATAGCGTTTGTGTCAAACAGTGAAGTAGAGGAGTACTTCAGTGGAATTAGTGACCACAATAAATGTATAAATAAAACAAAAAAACAAGATAAACATAATATAGATATTTCACAAAATCAACATCCCCACACCAACATAAGAATCTGTAATGCAAAGAAAGAGTATCATCTGAAAAGTCATTCATCATATTCACACTTAAATCCATAGCAATAAGTCATGACACTTCTGGTCAGAGAAATTCCCCCCAATTCTGCCAATGTCCAATCTAATACTTCACCTCAGTCATTGAGCTTTCTACATGTGCGTCCACGGCATGATCCCCATGTGCGGTCAAGGCATGTTCACCTGCCAGAAGCAGCATACTAAGTCCTCCCATCTGTGTTGGATCTTGGGAACAAACAAAAAAACAAATGAACTATTTAGGTATGCTTAATTTAAGCAATAAATGGTATTATAGTCACTTGCAACTGTTTTAAACATGCATCAATTTAAAATAATATTGACAACAAATATTATTTTCTAATCAATCTACAGTAAATTTAGCTGTAATCAATATGTGAAGTAAAGCTGGAATCACTATGTGAATTAAATCTGTAACCACTAAGTGGTGTAATGCGATTGGCATCCCAATTCTAAAGTGGACCTATCATCAGAAGTTTTAGTTGCACAACCGCATAGCAAAACAGCTTTACCTGGACTTTTCCTGCCATTTTATTTTGGACGCAGAGAGACTAGTGCACAATTTCCTGATTTTGCACAGTTTTGCATTTTGGAGTGCGGGGAGATTCAGTTCTGCTAAGGCGCTTCTAGTTTATGATTGGCTACTTGTTATTTTTCAAACAATAGTGTTTCTGAGGTGTTTCAAGGTGGGCACTGAAACCAGTCACATTGGCACATGGAAATTACACTTAAATTTAAATTAGCACCTGTAGGTTTATATAAAGCTACTTTAAACCTATTGTTTAAATCTTCACTATGCATAAAAAAAGGGAATGATACAATATGTACCCATATTGAACGAAAAGAAAACTGATTAATAGATTTAAAATCAATTTCAGGTGAAGCAGTTTTAAAAGAACTATTTGATAGTATAAAACATATTTCTGATTTTTATTTCAAACCATATTACTTTCCTTTTGTACCCTAAAAATTTCAATAAAAATGAACTTTAAAAAATAATTATTTTGAATTCTAAAGCTAAATAGCCAAACATTTTCTAAGGGCAGACATATTTCCATAAGATTTTTTTTACGGATGTTTAACCCCTTTGTTAGATTTGTTTGTGTCTTACCGTTGGTGACATGGACTGTTAACATTTCTGCGGTGTTTGTGGTCAGCTGTAATTTTCGTCACTCATTTACTGTACCCACAAAAAGATATATTGTTTTTATCGGCATAGAAAGGGCTTTCTTTGGATACCATTATTTTCATTTCATCATATTATTTAGTATAAAAATAATATTAAAATATGCTGAAACCCCCCCCCCCACAAAGATGAAAAATCTTTTACAAACAAATGAATCAAACCTTCTAAATAGATACTAATATTTGTCCTGAGTTTATAAATAGGTAATGTTTACATGTTTTTATGTTGAATTTTGAAAAATATAGGGCAATAACCAAAATTAACATTTTCCAAACCATTTTCACCTATGGTGCCCTTTTGACCCCACTTTTGACCCCACTAGCCATAACTGTATATCTAAGACCAACTAAGCCTTTTTTTTAACACTGTAATGTTGTTGAATGCCTCTAGAGCCAGTCTAGCAACAGCATGACGGAAGTGCCATGCTGGAGTGATATGCTGCTCTCCAATATGGTGCCCGCATTTGGCAGTGAATTTAGGTGTCTTTTAATGCCTTGACATCGAGACGCTGATCACTTTCAAAGGACTTGCCCACAACAGGGCAGCACCATGTTGGAGTGGTATGCTGCTCTCCACCATGGCGCCCATGTTCGGCAGCGAATTTGGGTGTCTCTTAATGTCTTGACATCGAAGTATTACACAAACATGGCCTGAGCACTGTTAGTGAACACTGATCTCTAACAATGCCCATTCCACCACAGAATGTGCCTGGCCGTCCAATGTCATGAAGGGGTTAATGTTACATTCTAAGAAAAATGGAGTTGCTGGGCTTCATAAAACTTTAAACAAGACTAAGATGGATGAACCAGAAAACTTACTGAGACAAATTCCAATATCATTCATAACTTGATTTTATTTTAAACAGTCCTATTACAACCTACAATTTAATTAAGACACAAATCCAGTTATGGAAGTATCATTAAGCAGCAGTAAATTCTATATGTGAGATGTCATAGTTAACCTCTTCTCGATATAGGACGTGCCTGGCAAGTCCTCGGAGAAACTCCCTTAGTGATAAATGCGGTACGCCCCCAGGACCGATGCCTGCAAAAGACCTCCGCCTCCATCAAATCCAATCAATGTGACAGCCAATCACAGCAATTTATTTAGCAGGTTTCGTTTTTAGCTTTTGTAGATGTATAAAAGATTTTTTAAGTAGAAGTTGTTGTTTTTTTCAATTTGCATTCATATGTTATTTTTTTTAAGTAAATTATATATGATCAAATTAATGGTAACTAAAGAAGCCCTTCCTACCCCGAAAAAGCAATATATAATCTACGTGAGAACAATAAGAGAAAGATTAAATTAAAGCTAAATACAAACACCACAGGAGTGTTGAAACAGTCTGTGTCACAAAGGGTAAGACATGGCCAAAAGGTCCGTTCACGAAAGGGTTAAAGTAGATTTACTAGAACAACAATATTGCACTAAATTATCTGTTGTTTTAAAGATGTTTTTAAAATAATTTAATAAAGGTTGAGTATTCCTTATCCAGAAATCTGTTATCCAAAACGATGCAAATTTTTTTTAGGATTTTGCCACAAGTTGAAAATTAGACACACCTGTCAGAATGCAAGCGCGGAATAGTTTATTCAGCGTCCAGTCCCCTTAAGCTGGTATATAGCCTTTCCATGCATGCTCAGATGCCTCCATGCCCAGAAAGGGTAATACAATGGCACATGTGCAGGCCTGACGATGTGTTACATCACAGCTACATCACAGTAAAAGGGATTTATTTGCTCTCTACAGTATTTGCATTGATACTATACTGTATTCCATGAGTGCTGTGAGGCATATATCTTATTGGTGAAAATGATCCGTTATCCAAAACGATCCCTCATAAGGGATACTCAACCTGTAGTACATTTTAGTCTGCACACAAGGTAAGATGTTTGTATAATTTAGAATCTATTCAAAAACTTGTAAGCTGCCTTGCCCGAGTGTTTTTTTTTATAGAGATAGGAGGATTATTTCGTTTTTATGGATGGCCCCTTTTCTTGGGCCGAATGCTGTGGATCAAGGATGTCTGCACTGCCATGATGTGCCAGGACCACCATCAGTCTGTAAAGCACATTTTACAATGATGCTCCCTACATGTCACTGGGGCGTAAGGGGTTATTGGAAGTAAAGGCAAAACTTTTTTTTTTTTCTTAAATGAATGCCACTTAAAGATGAGTAAAATGCTTTTTGAAGATTATTTCTGTGACTCATCAATTAGTAAAATCATTTCCTTTGTGTGCTTATTCTAGTGACCTCTAAATGCATCCTAATGTTGCAGAAGGAGGAGGAGACTACTGGCTGTTCTGTTGGTGAGCAGGTCTGTGTACAAAGCCCCATTCTTGGATCCAGTAATGACTGAAAAAAAACTGTATCAAAACATATTTTGATCTAACAATCTGACAGCAAATTGGCACACCAAATGTGCAAATTAAATGTTAATCTCTGATATGTTTTACGGATGGTTGATCCACTAAGAATTCTTTATAGACCCTTGAAAAGTTATACAACAGTACTTAAGAACAGACAACTCTTTAGGTTTTTACAGTCACCTGTGATTACTAGTGAAAACACTGAATGTCTCTGTAGTGCATATATACTCACAGACCTGCCTATTTGCAGTCTATTTAATAAACTTCAAACTCTGCAACTTTCCTTTTTTCCAACTTGGCTATTTACTATTACTGGTAAGTGAAAAGATTCTTATATATATATATATATATATATATGTCACAAGTACCACTTTTCAATGTTTTCGATGGGACTTTTCACGTAGGTGTTTGTTGTAGCAGGTTGGTGTAGTAAAATTGGTGTGACAAAGTAACATTGAATTACGGCTAACTGCAATGAAATAAACACATGCAGTATTTGAGGTTTATTGATATACAGCGGTGTCAAATCACAGGCACAGTGCAATCTCAGTATCATGATTTGTGATAATGGAAGCAGCTGTTGATGTGAATGGATTGCTAGGGGAAAATCAGGGAAACTAGACTAGACAGTATTCAATGATGTGAATTAAAAATTATCACTGTTTTTGCAGTTTATAGTATTTAAATAACTGAGATAAATAAACCAATGCCTATTGAGTTTCTAGTACTCAGATAACCAACAGTTGTCCCGTGTCGTCTGCATAGTCCCTAACAAAAAACAAAATGATCAATTACATTCTAGAAGAAAATCACAATAATCTAATATACATTTAAGGCTTTCTAATTTTTTTCTCTTTGTAGTAGTACTTCCTATGTTGTCCACACAATTTCTCATGATTTCAGACTCTAAATGAGCTTTTGAACATCTTTAAGAGAGACTTGTCAGGGGAAGCTAGCAAGGTGTTAGTGATCTGGTGGACCAAATGTTACAGTTTTTTTCCAATTCCACATACCAAAGTAGCATACATGTAGTCTGTTTATGTTTCCTGCAATAACAGACCAAGCCACATGCTAATGTAACCCATTAAGTCAGTCATGTCCAAAGTCCGGCCCGCGGGCCAATTACGGCCCGTGTCCCGGTTTAATACGGCCCTACAGGTAATTTGGCAAAATCTATCTGTTGTGGCCCCAGTTAATCACGGGATTAGGTGTTCGTAGTTACGGGATGCGCGAAATAGGTCACATGACCTCCAATACTATCGGCGCACACAGCAGGTTCTCCCGATTTGCATTGCGGATAGGAGGTCATTGAGGTAAGAGCCTAAATGGCATTGTAATACTAATGAAATTTAAAAATGCTTTTAATTCAGCACGGTGTGTGTGTGTATGTATGACGATGGCATAGTTTAAGTGTGTGTTGTATATGAGGATGGCATAGTGTAAGTGTATTTGTGGCAAAGAGTGTGTGTGTGTATGCGGGTGGAATAGTGTAATTGTGTGTATGAGGATGGAATAGTGTAATTGTGTGAATGAGGGTGGCATAATGTAAGTGTGTGTGTATGAGGGTGGAATAGTATAAGTGTGAGTGTGTATGAGGGTGACATAGTGTAAGTGTGTGTGTGTGTGTGTGTGTGTATGAGGGTGGCATAGTGTGTGTGTGTGAGGGTGGCATAGTGTAAGTGTGTGTGTATGAGGGTGGCATAGTATAAGTTTGAGTGTGTATGAGGGTGACATAGTGTAAGTGTGTGTGTGTGTGTATGAGGGTGGCATAGTGTGTGTGTGTGTGTGTGAGGGTGGCAGAGTGTAAGTGTGTGTGTATGAGGGTGGCATAGTGTAAGTGTGTGTGTATGAGGGTGGCATAGTGTAACTGTGTGTGTGTTAATTAATTTGCATTTAATATAAATGGTTCAAAGAATGTCAGGCAAAATGGTTGGCCCTCACACATGAAATCTGCCACTCTTTGAAAAAAAGTTTGGACACCCCTGCATTAAATGTAGTAAATATAGTGGGTGTTGCTGAACAAGTTTATATAGCAAATGTGTCTTTTAGCTACTGTGTTAACTGATTTAGGTGCTCAATATTTCTTACCTACAATTCAAATAAACAATGGAGTCTTTGGCGGGAATCAGGACAAACTAGCAGAGCAAATCATCATCCATCATTTTAGTGGTTAATATCTTACACCAGGGCTCGACAAACCCCGGGCGCCAAGTCGCCATGGTGACCAGGAAATCAGACCTGGGGCCCGGGTATCGTGAGTCCCGCGTGGTGCCCTCGGCAATAGGATCGCTTTTTCCCTTCTCTCCAGCAGCGGTGCGCGAGGGAGCAGAGTGAGTGCACCGGCTGCACAGACTTCCTGCTCCGCCCCCTCGCGCACCGATATAGTGCTGATCGGGGAGCTCAGTAGGAAAGCTGCTCTCTGCCCCCCTCCCCCTCCCTTTATTGAGGCTTGAACACGCCCCCCCCCCCCCCCCCCCCTTTCTGGTGTTATATAAGTGTCTGACTGGATGTGTTTGTGTGTATATATGTGTCTGACTGGATGTGTTTGTGTATATATATGTGTCTGACTGGATGTGTTTGTGTGTATTTATGTGTCTGACTGGATGTGTTTGTGTGTATATATGTGTCTGACTGGATGTGTTTGTGTGTATATATGTGTCTGACTGGATGTGTTTGTGTGTATATATGTGTCTGACTGGATGTGTTTGTGTGTATATATGTGTCTGACTGGATGTGTTTGTGTGTATATATGACCGACTGGATGTGTTTGTGTGTATATATGACTGACTGGATGTGTGTGTGTGTGTGTATGTATGTGACTGACTGGATGTGTGTGTGTGTGTGTGTGTGTGTATGTATGTATATGTAGGAAAACAAGGTGTAGCGGGTTTCGCTATGTGTGTCTGTCTGTGACTGCGTGTGTTTATGTGCTGTTGTCTGGCTCCTAGATATTTTAGCTGGCTCCTAAAACTCGGATACATTTGTCAAGCCCTGTCTTACACTGATCAATCCAAGTGATAATACATATGTATTAGTTTATAATGTTAGAATGTTTAACATGTTAGAACAGTAATAAGTATGCCATCACACTTTCATTAAGAATGACAATAAACAAATTCTATAATAGCGCACAAATCATTTAGAAACAAATGCCTCATTCCCCGTGAGCAAATAATATCTATAATATAGATACATTTGTATAACTGGTCATTGAGAAAAACAGATGATCGTATAGTAATAATTAAAATGCATGTAAATCACAGTCATAAAATAAGAATGTGCCAACAAAGCACTTCAACACACTTATTATTGCTTCAATAACTGTGGTTCGTTTTTTATTCCTTGGGTAGAGCAATGCGAAGGCCTAGTTAACTGTTAGAAGCTGTATGTGGCTGTGTGGGAAAACATCATCATAATAATATTATGCCAAACGCACCTGCGATACCAAAATTAAGCTGAGGCATCTCTTCTTCCTTTGTCACTTTCCTGGGGCTGGGAAGGTCTTTGACAACTTCTGGAGGGAACGGCCAGAGTTTTTTTCTGGTTGTAATGGTTGGTGAAGGGGAGTTCACTGGTTTATTAGTTGCAGGACACCATTTATAGCCAGGATTTGCTTTCATAAATGCATCCTTGTACTTAGAGGGAAGAAAACAAGAAATAATTGTCACTCATATGCTGTGTTACATTGAAGCAGCCTTCTTGGACAGATAAGCAGTGCAGGGCATTAATAAATGTAGCAGAAAGTATCCACAATTGTACCACCGTATTTTAAAAAACAATGCACTAGGCATCTTTCCAATCTCCACACAAAATGTGGACACCATTGTTAGACAACACAGAAACATTTAAAACACATATCTTATTTAATCTATGCATTTTGTGCAATTCTGCTAACACAATGTATACATCCGTTTTGATTTGGATTCTCTACATTCACAGTACAAGCAGCGTTGAGGTGACCATTCAAACATAGATCTTGCACCTTTTAATTTACAGGTTGAGTATCCCTTATCCGAAATGCTTGGGACCAGCAGCATTTCGACAACACATACTTTCGGTTTACGGATCATTTTGGCAGCACCAGTCCTATTAATGTTCAGCATTACCTAAATCCAATGTGAGCAACATATTGGATATATGTAATATAGAACATTTATAGAACTGTAGCTGATGAAATTACCTGTTCCAAAGTGCTGTTGAAATTATCTGGTCCATTTCCCATGAACACTTGCTTTAAACCTACAGCTCTCAGCAGGGTGGAAAAAAGTAGCTTCAGAACAGGGCTCAAAGAAGGCGAGTGCCCCTTATCTGAACTGATCCTTATACCCCCCCCAAAAAAAGAAAAAAGCCGATTTTGGATAATGGATCTTCAACCTGTATATGATCACCCTGAAATCCAATCAAATCAGTTACAGGTGTTCAGCTGTCCATGACAGCACTAGATTCATGGCGCAATGAGCAGCAGGTAATGGTGTCTTCAGGGCCCATGAAACACCTCCTTTTTATTTTTCTCTTTTGTTAGACTACAGTATTTATTTTTATCAGTGCCTCATATACAGAGTTATCATCTACTACAGTAAAACCCTGTTAAACTGTGCATCTTTATCTATATAAGACATTGTATATATTTACAGGAAGTATTTAGAATAAGGTACTTAGTTATGTAAATATGTTGTGCATTGCTGTACTTGGGGAAACAACACAAACAAATAATTATGGCACATATTTTCTGTTACACCATCTTTCATCAAAATAATCAATGAGAAAGATAATGGTAGTACAGGAGCCAGATGTCACTAGCAGTGAATGTAATACAACCAGGTCCTGTAATCTCTGTGTGTAAATTAAATGGTGGCCACAAGTGACGTGTATGCTTCCTATTTCAACCCATATTGCAAGAGGGCATAATCAGGGGGTACATAGCTTACACAGCAAGTGACTTATATTTAAGATAAAACAGTGCACACACCCCGATGTTAACCTATACATCTCACAAAACGCATTAGATGTAGACATAAATATTCAATCTGCTTGTGTGGCGAGATAGTTATGACCCTGTGTAAGACTGTTATTATAGGCTTTACACATGCCTCATGCAAGATAACCTACTTTTCCTAGAACCAGGCTCGCCACACCGGCGTTCTGCTATTTCCTGTCTAATAACGCTACCACTCTACATGCTGTGTACAGAGTCGCTTTAGAAGGATTCGGTGACACGCGTTCCATGGAAGAAATGGACCTCGGTGCACGCATTGTTATCATTTCAGCTCTCGCGTGTGCACAGATATTGCTGTTCGAACTCACCCACAAAGCACTCTCCTATCACAGAAGTAGACATTACAGTGTAGCAGCCCATTCAAAGAGCAAGTTAAAGTAACATTAATCGGCTACGTTAAAGGCTGTTCACATTTCCTGATGCTGACATTTACACTTCCTCTTTTTCTGGCTGGGATTAGCAAGAGCTGCGTGTACAATTGCATTTAACACAGTCAGTATACTTACAGAACGTACAAAGATAGCTTTACAAATACAGAAGAGCCAGTGATGCTGCCTTTGGGTGTCTTTGTCAATAACTATCCCAATCCCTTACGTCAGTCATCTGATTCATTGAAAACAAAACTCACTGGGACGGCAAACGATAGCTAAACCACCACAATCTAATACCAGTGGTGCCCTCTGCTGGCCAAAAAGAAAAATAAACTAAATACATATTTAAGAGTCTACTCAATAACGAGTGAATTGCAGAAAATTCAAACTTAAGGCTAAAGTAGCTGAGTTGGACAAAATTATCCTATTCATTTGCATTGGAGATTTTTTTCAACTCGGCTACATTGGGCCAAAGTTTGACATTCACGTCTGAATTCCCTGCAATTCGGTTGTCAGGTCACCATAATCCACTTCTTAGTGACTAAACCACATTACTAAATTAGATCATTTTTTCTTCCTACTACTACTAATTTTTCCACTACTTTATTGCTCAAACCTAAGCAGCAATCCCCTTCAACCTTCTTTTCTAAATTACTTTTTTCTTTATAGGTATTCTTTAAATTAATTTTACTATACCTCAACCCACTGTGCATATATTTGTGTGTGTGTATATATATATATATATATATATATATATATATATAATAACTTTGGTGCTTTAAAATTGGGTGACCAGAGGGGTCTTAAGACTGGAAGGTGTCTGTCCCCAATTAACTGTCCTGCGATGACCTCTCGAGCGATGAACTGGCCATTGCACGAGAGGTCAAGGTGAAGCAGCTGACACCAGATGGGAAAATGATACAATAACTATGCTTGTGCAAAGCTGTTAACAATTGTCTGTGTTTGGCCCCCTTTAGAAAAATTCACATCCTCTGCGAGCATCATTCAGGAAGGTTGGGGATTATGCTTTACATAGCATAAGGCAATTAAAGCATTGTTTAATTATATATCAGTTCTTTAGACATAGGGTGCTGCGACGGTATAGTGCTAAACATTGCCATCATAGAGAACACATTAAAAGCATAATGTGATTGCTCCAGATGCATAAACATTTTGCACTGCCCTGCTGCAGTCCACTGTCATGGGTTGAAGTCATGAACCCTTAACAGGTGATGAAAAAGGCTTTTCTCTTTTAAGCACTCATTTTATTAAATCTGATATAGCAACATCTGATATATTTTCTTAACTGTGTGAAAAGCAAAACTGACAAACCTCTTTTGCCATATCAGTATACTTCTGCTTTTCATTGGGCGCCAGATGAGCCCACCAATCTGCCAGTATTTTTGTAGCACCACGGTTATCCAAACGAGGATGCTCCTGACGCACTAGAGAGCGATGGCGTTTGCAGAACAGCAGGAAAGCATTCATTGGCCTGCGAGCTCTTTGCTCAAGTGAATCATTATCTTCTGCCTCATCAACATCGTGCTCAAGACTGTCAGCATCTACAAGTTGGACCTTTGACAGGAAACAGCAATTACTTTATCGTTGTATGAGTATCAGAACTGTATGGATTACTGAGGCTCACTGCTTTGGGGATAGATATCAGGAGTGATTACGCAGAACAACAATTCATCTTGAATGCATGTATTGCATATATGTTTTAACATGCATTTTGTTCTGGCTCCTTGTCATGCTGCTTTTGTTGGCTAAACTTATTTATAAGCAACAGTACTGATCAATTTCACACACGTTAATGGACAATTAACATTTCAGTTCCTACCATATATAGATTTTACATAATCCCAATTATACATTGAAACAAAATAAAATACCGTAGCCATGTTAACATATATCACAATAAATGGTAACATGCAAAAACATAATTTAATTTGCATTAACATGTCTCATTCCCCCTCCCCCAATATAATTCAGAATGTTATGAACCTATCCCTCAATTAAAAGAGATTTGCTTAAATCCAGCCATTGACATTTCGTAAATCCTCTGCATTGCTTTTATTCTGTCATATTACCAAAGCCACACAGGTTATAAAAAAGGAATGTTTGCTAATCCATCTGTATTAATCACATCCCAAACTAGCTGGACCAAAGCCTTGATATACTTATAAAGAATTTGTGATTGTCACATAACAGAACTGCCAGTATGTGCAATGTCACAGATATCTAGCGATAGAATCTTTGGAGGATAACTTAGAAATCATGGCTGCTTAGTAATGTAATATGGGGTGAACCACTTAAAGCCAGCCTGTCTAAAGCATGGCTTTCTGGCAAAATGTGGGGTAGTACTTCCTTTTATTTTCATAATATTAAATGCTAAATATTAAATTAAAAGAATGCACTAGCCAACAGATTGTCATTGTAATTGCCTGTGTTGGAAGATCATTTTATTATATGATCCTCTCTTCCCTCAAGCTTCCCAACTTCAGGCTTTATCTGATCTGTTTTTCTGTTAATTCTCAAATAGTGAAATGTGTTTCAGTTTTGTGTTTCATTTAACTCCTCAGTGTATTTATACATTGTAATCATATCTTGCTTTTCTCCCTTCTCTGATCCTAGCTGGGCATATTAAGGTCATTGAGGCTTTCAGTCAAATGACAACACACCAAGAGATACTGACTATAATGAGATTCACCTACTGGGAACAGAACAGAATTCTAATTTCACTGGATAGTGTATCTATATCGGTAATTTATCTATAATGTCAAGAAAGGAACCTGGCTAAATAAAAACATGAATAACAAAATTATAGCAAAAAAGGAGTTAATGAACACATGCAACCACTACAGTTTCATTTATAAAAGGAGCTGGGACATCCAGACACCCTGAAATCTCCTCTAAGTTCAGCACGAAACAGTTAAGCAAGAACTCCTTCTAAAATACTTATTCTATATAACTGAGTATGAACCTTAAATGGAGCAGTGATTTGGAGTGAATTGCTGCATGCCATCCGGTGGTGTCTGACCATTACTTCAGTAAAGATCCATGTGTCGCCAATCAGAGCCATACAGTGTGTTTGATTACATTTTGGCAGTTGGTTTTGCTGACAATACCATTGAGACTGGGCAGGTCAGCTGATATCAGCATGCATGAAGGCTGTAAGGTAAGGGCAACAACAGGGGGCTAGGGAATATCATTTAGCTGAACCATATCCTATGCCAAGTCAGCCACAGCAGTAATAAAATCAGGGTCTAGGACACTTCAGCGCGGCAATGAAGAATAATTTGTCCGCTTCATCGCGCACATGGCCACAAACGTACAAGTTAAAATAACCCCCCCCCCTAATAAATGAATCCCCCCCAAACCCTAATACTAAAATTAACCTCAAAACCCCAATACTAAAATTAACCCCAAAACCCCAATACTAAAATTAACCCCAAAACCCCAATACTAAAATTAACCCCCGAACCCTAATACTAACCCCATAAACCCTAATACTAACCCCCGAACCCTAATAATAACCTGCTAAACCCTAATACTAACCCCCAAACCCTAATACTAACCCCCTAAACCCTAATACTAACCCCCGAACCCTAATACTAAAATTAACCCCCTAAACCCTAATACTAAAATTAACCGGAACCCTAAAAACTAATTCTAAACCCCTAAACCCTAATTCTAACCACCCTAAACCCCAATACTAAAATTCTAACTCTAACACATTAAAACTCACCTCCCGCAATGAAATATCCCGCAACGAGCTGTCGTGTGGTGAAGTGACGGCGGTGAAGCGGCTGCGCGGATGCAGCAGCGATGAAGTGTCCCATCCCCATAAAATCATGCCTTTATTGGCTACATATGTTGTTGCCTTATATTGTGTTAGGTGGGAAGCACTTATTCTAGTTGTACAGATGTACAGAGAGGGGTATGGAACACTGAGATGTCAGGGATCACTGATGGTAGTGAACTGACTGTCATGGGACAAAGGACACAAATATGGGTAGAGAACACCTGATTGTGGGGTAAATCAGAAAAACAAAAGACAAAACAATGCAGAAAAGGCAGGTAAAAAAATAAAAACCTAGAACATGTCGGAAAATAAAAACCATTTGGTCCACCTAGCTGGTCCATATTTCTAACTGCTATAAAATCTTCATATCATATCTGGTCCTTTGTATTATCTTATGTTCCGTTTAGATTTATGCTTATCGCCTACATGCTTAACTTGAAGAAAGACAAGGGGTTGGACCAACCAGAGACAAGGTACAACAAAGTATCATAAAGGGTAAGGAAAATAACAAAAAGGGAGATAGAAAAAAACAAAAAGCAAAATGGTGTAATTGAGTAAGAGAGAGGTAACAAAAATCAAAAAAGAAAATAATGATTAGCGTTCTAGGTTTCTCATTCTAAACCAATTGAGGGCAATGAGTTGAATTGGGACCTTAGCATAGTGTTAACAAAGTAAAAAAAGGGGGAATTATAGCAATTTGGCCCTTTTTTAAGTATACTTTTACTTAGACAAATTTTGTCCCATGCGATGCTTGGTGGCGTCAAAATTGACTTGCGTCCTTATAAATTTATTGCAGTGCCAAAAATTGATGCATGCAACGAGACCTTATTGTAATTACAGGTGTGACAGGTTCATTGTTATTGACATGTATGGGTGTTACAGGCTCACTTAGCCCTAAAAATAGCATCTGTGTGTTTTTATATACATGATTTACTATTTGACACTATTAGTGTGTATCCATTCTTTTTCTAACCAGTGCAGTCCAAAATATGTCCAGAGAGAGATAAACGGTGCAGTGTTTTTTCCACCTCAATAAATCAACCAATACAATGTACACATTGTAAAGAATTCACAGATTTTTCATGGGCAAACCTTAACGTATTTAATATTAAAACATGTCATGAAACTGTGCAGGTGACACTTTAATTAAAACTTGTGCTGGCCTTGCATTTCACAAAGAAAATATTATGTACAAAAATAATAATGAAAGAATAGTCCTGTAGACATATGCATTCATGACACACTGATGAAAATCAAATACCTTATCAATTTCTTCCTCCTCCTCTTCTTCCTCATCTTCCTCTGAGAAGTCAAGGATTTTGTTAGCAAGCAGCGGGTGCCACTGAAGGCACTTTCTCTTTGGTCGTTTTCCAGCTGCTTCTCCTTCATTAGAATGATCTTTATTTCTGGTACTGCCTTTCATTACCGCTATCTGAATAACAGAATTTATCACAATGTCAATGTGACGCAAAATGTAATATTGTTTGGTTATTTAGTGTGAATACAAGAGTGATCCAAAAACAGTATAAATCAACTCTGTTCACACAACACTACACATTTATAGCACCATTGTGAATATGGGTAGTTAAGTCAGACGGGTGGCATCATGGATACCCCTGCCATATAATAAACTCAGGTGAAGGAGGTTAAATTAATAATAATTATTCAGTATAGACACATTTTCTCTGTTCAGTATTAACTTTTTTCACCTTTTTTTAATATTCTGATAAGATATATTTTGAAGAAAACGTGCTAACCAGTGATTAATTGATAATGAGAAATTCCATGAATTCCAAATTACCTAGAACAACAGGCAATTTTATATTACTTCTGGATTTTTAATATATAACTAAAGGATGAGGTGAGATAACTATCATGTAGGTTTTCACAAGAAGAATATCACCTTTTACTTTGATACTTCAGCTCTCAGGAAAAATATAAAACAAAGAAAATTCCCTACTGCAAATTCATTTTCAGAAATAAATTAAATGTTGTAATATTTTAATAATGTAACATTAATCGCAATAAAAACAATTTAATAGAGTTCTAGTCATTCTGATTTCTATATTTGTTTTTGGTCTAGATTCAATTACCAGTGATATTTTAAAAACCCATTTTTAGCTCTTCAGATTGTCACATAGAATACAATAGTTCAGCATGAGCTAAAAACAGGGATACACCTATTCATACAGGTGAACAGATGTCACTCAATAAAGTAAATGCTCTATAAGCTCATCTATTGACAGGTCTTCACATCTAGTACAAGACCAAACTAATATAAGTAATTTGCACTTCTCAAATTAAATACATTTCTCTAAACATATGGTACAATAAGCCTCACTGATCCAAATATTTCAGTCTCGTACAATAGAAGCAACAAACCAGTGTATTCTGCTTCCTGGAATTTATTTAGTTAGTTCAGTTAATACAATCAGATATGGCCGGAATGAGCATCCCATTAACGTGGAAACCTTTGTCCAGTTTTCAGCGATAATTCCAATTGCTTTGTTGGATTTTTTTGCTTTCTTAGTTATATTTTTGTAAAACATTATAACAGTTTTGTGTATGTAACCATGTACCCTTGTGCAGGCTTATCCAGGCATTTATGTGTCCTTCTTGCTTTTCTTTCTTGTTTATTATTTATGCTTATTCCTGCCTTGCCTTGTATTCATGTTATGTTTTCCTTTCTGCCTGTCTTTATGTTTCATTCAAGGTTTTCTCCGATTCCCTCTGCCTTGTTAGTTTACTTCTATATAAACCACACCCGTTTCTGTTCAGTCCTTAATAGTGCAGTCTACAAGTATTGTCTCTGTGTTTAAGTGTCAATTCCATGGATGTCTTTTAGATTCTATTATTTATTCTTTTGCTAATATTATGTCTTATTGAGGGACTTATTGTGGGGTACCTTGACATGGTTGGCAAGCTAAAATCTAATTGGCCAGTTGGTGAACCAAACCCCCACCTTTACCATCTTTAGTGTTAGGCTAGTTCATGTATTTATTTGTTCCTTTGTATGTGTCTCTTGTGTTCCTTAACCGTGTGCCTTGTATTATTTACCCTTATTTTAGTTTCTGTTTATCTTGCTTATGCCTTGCCTCTGTCCTGTATCCCTGAACTCTGTATTTCAGTTCTGCTCTACCTCAGATGCTTTTCTGTTTTAGCTCTGCTTGGCTGTCACTTACTTCATTTCATTCTCGCCATGTAATCTGGATGCAGCAACTGCTTCACAGGGCCTGGAACATGGATGAATAAACTTGTGGTCTCAAGCCTCCAAGGGATTGTAGTTACCCAGCACCAGGTCCTGTGTCTCCACCCTGCAACATAGCTCCTGATCTTGGGCACTCAGGGTCTATTTCCATCTGGGACACTGCTCGTTACAGTGTAGTTATAAATACAGAAATGTATCCTTCCTTACATACTAAATTCAGTACCAGGACAACTAGAATTTAATTTATATGCTATAGTATGCTCATTTTTAATAAGTCTGCAAGGTGCTGGCGGTAGAAGAATCCACAGTGCAGGGTCCGGCTTGGGTTACAAATAATGGTTTCCAGAAGGTGAGGTTGTAGATTTTTTATGGGTGGAACCACACCCTATGGTTGTGACACAGGTTGTATACCTGCAATATATTTACTTAGTGAGGGCAACAAGGCTCCATCAAAGGCAAGGACTTGTGTACAAGCGAAGATGTAAATACGCCTCCAAACAGCATGGACCTTAACTAGGTTCCTTTTGTTGATCCCCTTTGAAAAAGAGTCTGTTTCTATGTCCCAGCAGAGAAAGAACACCAGACCAGACAGACCCTGATCAGACAAGCAGGGCAAGCCACCACTGTGATTGGCTGTGCTAGCATGCACTTGCCTCCGACTGGCCCAACTGAGTAGAGAGTAAATCCACTTTTATCTGTAAAGCTGCACATCAGGTTTACTGAGGATAAAGGAAACTAACATTTTAACTCTTTCTTCCTTAGAAAAAAAGTTTTGTTTCCTTTTATGGAATCCGCAACATCACTTTATAGGTCCTGCTTGGATGTGCATTGGAAGAAAGGACAGAAGACTGCTGCAGGTCCCTATGAGGGTATGACAGCACGCTGTCATGAACGGCATCCTGCATGTCATGGGGACCCTGAACTTCAGGATGCTCTCCCCCAGTGGCTTGAGGCCCATGGTTTGTGCAATCACATTCCAAGGCTATGTGATACTGCCTGCTGTATCCAGTTAACTAAGGATGGAAACGGAGGAAACCTGCAGACATCCTGGTGTAGGCATAAGAAACAACCTTGATTGGATGGCAAGATATCTACCGGCTGAAGACAAATAAACTAAGCAGAACAGAGCATGAAACAGACAGAGCAGAAACAAGAGGAATGTAATGCAAAGTGCAGGGCTGCAGGACAAACTAAGGTATATAGGGAAAACTACAGCATAAACATAAGATATAACTACCGACCTAAGGAGACGAACAGAGGTACATATATAACACAGGACAACATACAGAAGACAGAGTAAGGGCTAAAGGAACACAAGGAACGGAGTGAGAAGCTGGACATGGGGATAGGAGAGAGGAGAAGATCCTCAGGTTCATCAGGGAAAGAGGGCAAGGGAACAGAAACATACAAACAAAAATACAAGATCTAACACTAAAGATGGTAAAAATGGAGGATTTTGTTTGCTTATGGCCCTAAGATTAAGCTTGCCAACCAGCGTCAAGATACCTCACATCAGGTAAGTCCGTAATGCTGAAACTAATAATAAATTAGTAAATGTATAACAGAATCAGTGGACTTACATTGGACACACACAGAGACACAAAGCATACCCTAAGACTACAGACTGCAGGACTACACAGACAGACAGCTTAAAAGACACTAAACGGGTGTATAATTTAAATAGAGGAACTAAGCAAAGCTAGAGGAGTTAGCAAAAAAACCTGGAATGGAACAGAAGCATGACAAACAGCGGGGAAACCAGAAATGAAATACAGCAAGAGAATAAAGGAACAGAAGCATGAAACCCTTTAACAGGGTTCTAAGATACAACAGAACTAAACAGGTAGGGTTATACAATACAGGGCAGAGCCATTACAGGTCTCCAGGATACAGGTGCAGGGATATAAGAAACTGGGTAGGATCCAGACTATAGCTAAGCATGGACAGGTGCCAGATTATAACCAGACTCAGGCAAGTACCAGTCTGTGATTAGACTTGGCAGGTACAGGTCTATTGCTAGGTTTGGGTAAGTGCCGGACTATAGCCAGACTTAGGCAGATGACCTTATGGCTAGGTTGAGGCAGGTGCCAAATAGTGATAACCAGGTGAGAAAGTGGGCAACAGAAAATAAATATAAAAATAAAAAAATATATATAAACCTATTAATTGGGAACAGATGAAAAAAGAAAATATGACAGACTATAAATAGGTAATATGCAGCAGACACTGATGTGGACCACCACACACAATATAAAAAGTGAAATATACAAAAACGTGTTGACCAATAAAGTGAAATACTTATCTCACACAGTGGTGGACAATATTTAGCCGGCTTGTCAGTGCATACATAAAATGAAAAAACAACAAAAAATACAATGTGTGACACTGTATCAATTTTCAATGGTGATATATGCCCCTAAATGAGATTCACTCACATTTACTAGAGCCCTTATACTGGCTCTAGTGTAGGGGCGTAGTGGGACTACATTTCCCAATATCCTTAGATGGTGTGCTATACTCTCCTCAGATGGTAATGTGTGATGTTAAAAAATAAGCAAGATGATCAGTAAAATTTGCATGTAGACATGGGAAATAAGATCATCGCCAGAAAGAAAGTCCCCTTGGAACCAGTATGGTGTTTGAAGATCCTGAAACACACAAAACTTCTGGATACACCCCCTGACATCACACGACACGTTTCGTCCAATGGGACTTCTTCTCGGAGCTTTAAATAGTAGCTAAGCTAGGGCAGGAGCTGCTCTGGATCTGAACAAGGACAGGGCACCACCCTGTGCCGGAGCAAGGAAAGGGTGACACACACTGTGACCGAGCAAGTTACACAGATGTAAAACAAAATAGGGAATGAGCATAAATAGTAAACAAGAGAGAGAACCAAAGGCAGGAGCAAGCATAAACAATCAGCAAGAATGGGGAAAAAGGATAAGAAAATAACTGGATACAAACTGGGCGAGTCTGAACACGGGTTAGAGCCTGACACACGCTTACCATGTGGGAGAATATTGCCATCTCATCTATAATGTTTAATATTTTACTTTTGATCATAGTATTTGTGATACTGTTCAATGTTGTAAAGGCAAGCCTCTCAACTGTGCTGGATCCAATATGGTTCCACTGCCCTATCACCCTGGGAGACACACTGTACTAAAACCTCGGAAAAAGGAAATAAAATGTTACAAAACAGCATGCGTGAGCGCATGATGAAATATTGTAAGGCATGCACATACTAACAAGTCCACATTTTCTTACCACAATTATTGTGGACATACATCACAATTTGATGGTCATGTCTGAGTGTCCTGCATCAAACCTTCCTAAAGTTGGGATGTTTATGACAGGATACCATCTTTGTTTCGTTATTCAAGATGTAGAATTGTTATAACTCAGTTATTTCTGCCTGTTTTTTTTAAACTTGGTGGTTAATTCTCTGCAGTCTAGTGTAATGTACATTAGATTGGCCAGGGATTGATTGTTAAAGCTTTATAAAAATAAATGAATCCTGTTACATTATTATATGTTCCAGCGGTTGACAACTATAAGAGTGCTTCACTCTCTAAAACCCTACGTAGCGATGTTTACAACAATAACAGAAAACAGACAGTGTTTCTACATCTGTTGTAATGTAAGGTAATGCAAGTTTTCGAATGAATTGTATCTCAATGAGGGATGGTCTCACGTTGATTCATGTGTTTGTTTGTTTTTTACATCATCCCCTGCAGTTGTTGCTATTGAACTTCCTGTATGATAAAGTGAATAGAATATTAACCAAATGTATTAAAAAAATGTACACAGCTCAGATTAAGATCAATGCTGCCGTGTGTTTAACAGTTCAATTTATATTAATGGACATCAGCATTTGGTTAATTGTGCATATTGTGTAATCCTACAGGGGTTCATTAACATTAGAAATATTAGTCACTGGCATGAAAGCATTTCAGGGTCTATTAACTCCAGGTTGAATCTGAGCCAATGAAGAAGAAATGGCCGAGTGGCAAAACAATATGGCCTTTTATTAAAACATGAAACAAAAAAAGGCATGTATCTGTTATTTTTTTAGTAGACTAGACACATTATAAAAATAGCTTTTCTTTCTATAAAAAAAACAAACAAAACTTATTTTGCAAGTTTATCAATGGATGAATCAGTAATGTGCACAGAAGTTACCGTAATTAAATGATGGGGAGCTTTAAAATGTTATACCCAGATTTTCGGAAACTGAAGGAGAAAAAGGTGCCAAAACAAATCAGGCTACAAGATTGAAACAAATACAAATAACAAACCATCTGCATTACAATTCACCGTTCAAAAATACTTATAAGAAAAGAGTTGACGTTACTGAAGAAGGATCAATGCATAAATTCTCTGAGAAATGAGTGTAATTAAAATGTCGGTCTAATAAGCTGTACTGAGAGAAGTACACGGGATGGTAATTATAGGCTAGTTATGTGATGCATTCTCTATTGTTTCTTCGCACTAAGCCATTAATGAACATTTCTAAGTTTCACTGAATTGATGGTTTAATAGCTGCATGCTGTGAACAAATGGGATATTGTTTAGATGTAAAACAACAATTGGTTGAACTGGGTTTATTCATTACAAGCAAGCTATTTAGCATTAACACATGCATAATCACAATTTAGTCCCACTGGTTGATCCATGGTCATATATGATTTTTACATTATAACAGCAAATATTGACACACATTTGATTTTTGCTCAGGATGTGGAGCTAAATCCAAATCTGACATAAGCATATAGATAAAGGCAGTGGCGTATTTATGTTTTGTGCTGCCTGACTAAACTCATGTACAACTAATCCTCATTCTCGTCATAACCTTTCCAATACATCAAATTCTCCCCACATATCTTATAACAACGCAAGTTTGCCCCTACACCCCAATCAACAAAACCAGATAGCCCCCATGTCCCTCTCAACTGCACCATATTGCACCACATTCCTTTTCACAGCACCAGATTGCTCCTGGTGACCCAGTGGGTGCATCCTGGATGTCTGTGCAGACAGCACAAGGCAGTAAGTAATGGTAATGCTTGCTCTGCTGTCGCCTCTTGCAGTGCTCTGACACCCTCTCCAGTCAGTCGGACCTAGGCTTAGGTCTACTCGGCCTAGGCAGAAGTTTAACATAAAGGAAGGACCCCCAAATGGCCCAATTCAGGGCCCCTGTGACATGGACACAATTTTATCCTGTAGCATCCTGATTCTCTGGAGCATTGAAGGGGAATACATAATGCACAGAATGATGAACCACTGTAGCGTGCATGACTAGGGTGCCATTTGGCAGCACAAGCATGGATTCGCAAATGATTGGCACTCTGTCTGACAGCAGTTGTTGATTGCAGTAGCATAGTCATTCCTCCATGGTATCTAGAGAAAGCCCTTCCAGCTTGTAGCACATTCTATGTCATCCTAATTTACAGTGCCCAAAAGCCTGTAGGGTGGCATAGAATGTCTTGACTGTAACAGCTCATCACTGCCCCATGCAGTGAGCTGTGCTGTGGATCCTGCACATCCTGAGTGGCCTCAGTCTGAAATGTAGCTGACACTCAAAAACTACATTTTACTTACGGACCAAAGCACCATCAGATGGGAAGGGGATAACCCGATTTTTAAAAAACTTTGCGTGGGTACATTAATGAGAAAGAGGAAAATTACCAGTAAACACAAACACCGCAGAAAGCAGCCTTTGTCCTGAGTGGTGCAACATTGAAAAAACAGTCTATCCTTAAAGTTAACTTTAATGCTACGTATACATTTTTCCCACGCATAGGGATGAGAGGCACATGAGAGGGCTACTCAGACGAATCTGGTAAAAATCCTAATTAAACTAACACCACATATTGACAGCTTGTAATTTGAATTGTTTGGTAAGTGACAGGCCTAAACTACCCAACTATCACAAGTTAGAAATAACGATGAAGCATGTAGGAGGTAAAATGCAGAGGATGAGCAGAAGATGTGAGATGGGACAGTTAATAGCGGCTGCATTAACGCAGCCACTTCACCGTCCCCTCTTGACCGATGCCCAGTTCATCGCAGAATCGCTGAAGGTGAGTATTATTGATGTTTAATAGGGGTTAATTTTAGTATTAGGGTTTGGGGGGTTAGGTATTAGGGTTAATTTTAGTATTAGGGTCGGGTGGATTAATTTATTCTGGGGTGTACGTTTGTAAGCGCTGACAGTGTACGTTTGGAAGCACTGACAATGAAACGGCCGCGTTCATTTTCACTGCTGATCCCAGAAGATGGGCCACGTCATGCTTCTGATAGATGCCAAAGACTCACTACATAGGTGGCTACTTATTTAGTAGATAATTTATCGTACTGTGTTAATTACATTACATTAACATTTATTTATATAGTGCCAACAATTTACGCAGCTCTAGGTACATAGCATAGAAGGGAATTACATAGTAAGTTAGACAAACTAGAACAGACTAATACATGAGGTAGAGAGCCCTGCTCACAAGTTGACAATCTAGTGGATACATTGTATACATAGTAATACCTCAGTTACAATATGTCTGAGTGCATAAACAGAAGGAAATAACACAAGCACGGAAGTAGATGTTCCTATGGTAACATTTTATTAAAGGTCTATATCCCACACCTGTGAATTAGAGCAGTATACTATTGTGAGATATCAGTAGTATTTTACGACACTTGCTTAACCCCTTAACGACAGATGACGTGCCAGGCACGTCACGGCAAATCGAGGACTTGCCGACAGGTGACGTGCCTGGCACGTCATGCACTAAACTGAGTAAAGAAAGCGACCAGCGGTCGCTTTCTTTACTCTAACGGTGTTGCTACAATGCCTCTAGGTAGAGGCATTGTGCAACACCCCCCAAAAGTGCAGGGGCGCGCTACGATCACTCCACGGAATGATCGTAGCAGCCATTTAAAAATGGCTGCGCCCACTACACACATGTGCTTAGAAAGCGAACGATCGTTCGCTTTCTAAGCATCTCCGGTGTTGTTAAAGTGCCTCGCCAGCGAGGCACTTAACAACACCTTGATGCTCCCCAGAACCGATGGTGGTCGCTCTCCTGAGCGACCCCATCGGCTCAGTAGAAGGGAACGCTGCCTGTACAGGCAGCGCTTCCCTTCTAATGGCAAGAGCATCGGAAGTGAAAGTATTTCACTTCTGATGCTCTAGGGGGAGCCAATGGATGCCGGCACAAAAGATCTATGTGATCTGTGTGCAGGCATGTATGGTAAGTGCTCTGATGAGCACTTATCATACAGTCAAAGGCAATATTAGCAAATATTGCCTTTGACAAGTATTGATCTGCCTCCCTCACCTTACTAGTTATAGTAAGGGAGAGAGACAGATCAGATAAAGTAAAAAAATAAAATAAAATAATAAAAAAAAATGTAATAAAATTTTAAACACCAAGGGCTTTTATAAAAGCCATTTAACCCCTTCCCTGCCATTGATCGCTGTGTACGCAGTGATCATACACAGCAGCACATTTTTTTCTGTCTGTGCATTTTTTAGGGGTTCATTTTTTTTTTACTGTAATTCATTACAGTATAAAAAAAAGCTCTTTTAAGAGAGATTAACCCCTTTCTTGCTGTAGATCACTGCTTAAGCAGCGATCTGACGCAAAATGCAGCAATCTTGCTGCAGAAGCATTTGTAATTTTTTTTTTTAACTTTTTTATTACACCCATCACGTGTTAATTATACCCGCTAGGGGACTACGTTTAACGTAAAAAAATTTTTTTTAGCTGTCTGACCCCATGTATAGCGATCAGTAACAGCTGATAATTGACAAAGGCGGGTTGGCGTTTGCTTAGATGAGCATCACCATTCGTCTGGTTAGATCAATATTTGTAAATATTTGATCTGACCCGTGTAGATCTGCCTCCCTCTCACTTGAGTTTTAGTGAGGGAGGGAGACAGAGCTGTATAATGTACGTTTTTAATTATAATATATTTAATAGAATTGAGACCCAAAGGCTTTTATAAAAGCCGTTTCCAGTATTTAACCCCTTCCCTGCAATTGATCGCTGTGTACGCAGTGATCTTACACAGCAGCACATTTTTTGCTGTCTGTGCATTTTTTTAGGGGTTATTTTTTTTTACTTTGATTTATTACAGTATATCAAAGGCTCTTTTAAGAGCTATTAACCCCTTCCTTGCCGTATATCACTTCCTAAGCAGCACATATGGTCACTGCCTAAGCAGTGCATATGGTCACTGCCTAAGCAGCGCATATGGAGCAATCTAGTCGCAGAAGGATTTTTTTTTGCTATCAGCATTTTTTTTGTCAGACTCGCTAGGGGTTAGTTATACCCACTAGGGGATTACGTGTATTCCTTTTGAAGCTGTCTGAACGTGTATATAGCGATCAGTAACAGCCGATCAGTGGCAAAGGTGGTTTGGTGATTTCTCAGATGAGCATCACCATTCGTCTGGTTCGTAAATATTGTTCTGACCCATATGGATCTGCCTCCCTCTCCTCACTTGAGTTTTAGTGAGGGAAAGAGACAGATCTGTATAACATAATTTTTTAATTGTAATAAATTAAATAAAATGTTAAAAAATTGTGAGTCCCAAGGGCTTTTATAAAAGCCATACCCTTTGTATAGTGTAGTGCAGGGCTCGACAAACCCCAGGCGCCAGGTCGCCATGGCGACCAGGAAATTAGACCTGGCGCCTGGGTGCTGTCAGCCTCCTGGTCCCCTTGCCGCTGCCATCCGATTTTTCCGCAGCGCGAGGGGGTAAAGTCTGTGCCGATGGCCGATGGCACAGACTGCAAGCTCCGCCCCCTCGCGCAACGCGTGTCTGAGTGCCGGGTGTCGTCACGTGACATCCTGGCACTCAGCACGCCGACCAACGGAGTTAAGCTGCAGCGTGAATGTCCCCCTCCCCTGCAGTGAGGTAAAGCAGCTGGGAGGGGGGACACATCAAGAAGAAACCCCAAGAAAAGACTGTGTTAGGTGGGTGTGTGTTTGTATGTATTGTAAAGTAGGTGTGTGTGAGGGGTTTGTATATATGGGTGTGTGAGGTGTTTGTATATATATGTGTGTGTGAGGTGTTTGTATATATATGTGTGTGAGGTGTTTGTATATATATGTGTGTGTGAGATGTTTATATATATATGTGTGTGAGGTGTTTGTATATATATATGTGTGTGAGGTGTTTATATATATATGTGTGTGAGGTGTTTGTATATATATATGTGTGTGAGGTGTTTGTATATATGTGTGTGTGAGGTGTTTGTATATATATGTGTGTGAGGTGTTTGTATATATATGTGTGTGAGGTGTTTGTATATATATGTGTGTGAGGTGTTTGTATATATATGTGTGTGTGAGGTGTTTATATATATATATGTGTGTGAGGTGTTTGTATATATATATGTGTGTGAGGTGTTTGTATATATGTGTGTGTGAGGTGTTTGTAAATATGTGTATATGTAAAGTATGTGTGTTTGTATATATGTGTATATGTAAAGTATGTGTGTTTGTATATATGTGTATGTGTGTTTGTATATATGTGTGTGTGTGAGGTGTTTGTATTTATGTGTGTGAGGTGTTTGTATATATGTGTATATGTAAAGTATGTGTGTTTGTATATATGTGTGTGTGAGGTGTTTGTATATATGTGTGTGTGTGAGGTGTTTGTGTATATGTGTATATGTAAAGTATGTGTGTTTGTATATATGTGAAGTAGGCGTGTGTGTTTATGAATTGTGTTTATGTTTGCGTGATTGTCTGGCTCCTAAAAAAAATGTCTGGCTCCTAAAATCAAAATAAATTTGTCAAGCCCTGGTGTAGTGTATTAACCCCTTCCCTGCCACTGATCACTGCACAGCAGAACATTTTTTCTTGTCTGTGCATTTTTAGGGGTTAATTTTTTTGTACAGTACTACAAAGGCTCTTATAAGAGCTATTAACCCCTTCCTTGCTCTACATGTTCAAATTCCAAGTTTGAAAATCAAAAAGCGCACCTCTCAAATGTAGCCTTTCAACACCCAACAAAGCTGACAAAGCTATGCATGGGTGGTATCCCTGTGCTCGGGAGATGTTGCTGAACATATATTGTGGTATTGTTTGTCAGTGACACATACCGAAATATGTGAATTTGTGTCTAAAGTACAATGTATGTGGGAAAAAATACACAATAAAATGACTACCACAAACTTTGACAAAGGCTGGTGGTAGAATTGGTGCATGGAAAGTGTTAAAATAACACCATTTAAAATAGCCTAGGGTGTCTACTTTTACAACATATATACTTTTTGGGGTAAAATACACTGTCCTACTTTAAAAAAAAGTCCCAAATGAAATATGGGCTCAGGCTGGCTACACGTCAATATTCCAAGTTGAAAATGCGCACCTTCACAATGTGGCCCTTTTAGCCCCCAAACAACCCAACAAACCTATGCATGGGTGGTATCCCTGTACTCAGGAGATGTTGTTGAACACATATTGGGTTATTGTTTGGCAGTGACACATACCAAAATCTGTGAATTTATGTCTAAAATACAATATTTGTGAAAAAAAAACACACAAAAATTACTACCACAAATTTTGACAAAGGCTGGTGGTAGAATTAGTGCATGGAAAGTGTTAAAATACCACCATTTGAAATAGCGTAGGGTGTCTACTTTAAAAAAATATATGGGTTGATGGGGTAAAATACACTGGCTGGTTTCAAATATGTCCCAAATGGGACATGGGTGCAGGCGGTCTGCATGTCAAAATTTCAATTTGGAAAACCAAAAACTGCACCTACCAAATTTGTCCTTTTACCCCCCAAACAACCCAACAAACCTATGCATGGGTGGTATCCCTGTACTCAAGAGATGTTGCTGAACACTTATTGGGGTGTTATTTGGCAGTGACACATACCAAAATCTGTAAATTCATGTCTGAAGTACAAGGTTTGTGAAAAAAAACCACAAAAAAATTACTACCACAAACTTTGACAAAGGCTGGTGATAGAATTAGTGCATGGAAAGTGTAAAAATACCACCATTTGAGATAGCCTAGGGTGTCTACTTTTAAAAAATATATGGGTTGATGTGGTAAAATACACTGGCTGGTTTCAAATATGTCCCAAATGGGACATGGGTGCAGGCTGTCTGCATGTCAAAATTTCAAATTGGAAAACCAAAAACTTCACCTCCCAAATTTGGCCTTTTACCCCCCAAACAATCCAACAAACCTATGCATGGGGGGTATCCCTGTACTCAAGAGATGTTGCTGAACACTTATTGGGGTGTTATTTGGCAGTGACACATACCAAAATCTGTAAATTCATGTCTGAAGTACAAGGTTTGTGAAAAAAAAACACAAAAAAATTACTACCACAAACTTTGACAAAGGCTGGTGGTAGAATTAGTGCATGGAAAGTGTTAAAATACCACCATTTGAGATAGCCTAGGGTGTCTACTTTTAAAAAATATATGGGTTGATGGGGTAAAATACACTGGCTGGTTTCAAATATGTCCCAAATGGGACATGGGTGCAGGCTGTCTGCATGTAAAAATTTCAAGTTGGAAAACAAAAAACTGCACCTCACAAATTTGGCATTTTAGCCCCCAAACAACCCAACAAACCTATGCATGGGTGGTATCCCTGTACTCAGGAGAAATAGTAGAATCTATTTAGCATGTTTTTTCGTTCGCTATTGTCGATGAGGAGAAGTTGTTTCAAATAAAAACAAAGAAATTTGTGTATTTTTTTTTTTTACCATATTTTATTATTTTTTTTTAATAATATGATAAGATATGATCAAAAATATGGCATCCATAGAAAGCCCTTTTTGTCCCGATAAAAACAATATATAATATGTGTGGGTACAGCAAATGACGAAGAAGAAAATTACTGCTAAACACAAACAGCACAGAAACGTTAAAATAGCCATTGTCCAGAAAGGACAAAAATGTTTCAAAGGCTCTGTCCTTAAGGGGTTAATATGACATTAACATATGACGGGAGCTGCCACCCCGACCACACCTTTTAGGGCATTCCTACAGGTGAGTTCATTAGATTTCGTAGAAATTGCTCTACTGACGCCAACTTTGAGTCACAAGCGTTAGATCTAAAGAAACGGCTCAGAACAAGAAACTATCCTAATCATTACATTAACAGAAGTTATCAACTGGCAAAAAGTAAAAACAGATTGGACCTCTTACAAGAGTGTGAAGACAAATATAAATACATACAAAATAGAACTAATGCCCTCATGCAAACAGGCCTTACTTTTAGTGCCAAGTTTAGCTGTCAATACAAGCAGATTACAAGCATAATTAAAAAACACTTACCTGTACTTAAACTGGACCCCTACTACAACACAATTTTGAAGGAGGGAGTACAGTTTTCAGCCCATAAAACAAAATCATTAAGTTATTTGTTATCCCCGAGCCATTATCAAGATTAAAAAATAAAAAAAACTTGGATAGTAAGTGGTTAAAATGCACAGGCATGTATAAATGTGGAGGCAGATGCTGTAGACATGTTCATCAAACCAGTAACTATAAATCAACAGTGACAGGGGAGATTTTTTTTTTACCATATTTTATTATTTTTTTTTAATAATATGATAAGATATGATCAAAAATATGGCATCCATAGAAAGCCCTTTTTGTCCCGATAAAAACAATATATAATATGTGTGGGTACAGCAAATGACGAAGAAGAAAATTACTGCTAAACACAAACAGCACAGAAACGTTAAAATAGCCATTGTCCAGAAAGGACAAAAATGTTTCAAAGGCTCTGTCCTTAAGGGGTTAATATGACATTATTGCACCCTTGTATAGTTTTGTATTTCTAATATTTGTTATCACCTGATAAACAACAAAACAAATGTCTTCCATATGATTCCACATATCCTTTGGTTTTGTATGCATTTTATCAGATGGTGCTCTCAAGACTTGTGGAATGATTACTCCATAAGTTATAACAATAACAGATAATTTGATATTACTATTTTTACTTTATATTTTCCCTTTATATTAGATGAAGTAACTCTCCTGTTCGTCACTGCAGACTTATCAACATAACAACTGCTAGCATAACAACAAAAAGCCTCATATAATATTAGAAAGCATTTGTAGAACTCATGTATTCCTCATTTTGGTAGAGTAAATTGTGTGGCAGAATTGCATTTAAAATATAAATAGTTCTAAATAATAGAGTCCAACTAACAATATATGTTTGAAGTACTTCCCTGCAGCAGACTAAACCAATGAACACAATGGACAATGTTAAAACATGAAGCAGGGATATATTTTCCACCGTAATATTTTATCTCATACTTCAAACCCTGATTTATACTTACCTCTACCCAGTTGGACTTTTTCCCCCTTCCTCTTTCCCCCTTTTTTTGTTGATTATATATGTTCCACCTTCTAGTAAATCATGGAGATTATTTGGGAGCCAGGAAAGTGAAGATTCTATAGAGTTCTATGTAAAACAGTCAAATAAGTTGGATACCAGTACTAGGGATTTATCAAGCCCAGGTATGTATTGAAAAGAAACCAAAGCATTTCTGGATCTAAAAGCACCTGTCTATGGAAACTGTATTGTTCTGGAAAACTTTCATGCTGTCCGCATGCTTAGGGCACTGCATAGGTTTTGGTTAAGTAAATGCATTACTACTAGGGATCTTGTTCCAGATGACCAAGTTTATTACTCCACTCCCACTTGCACGCTGATCCATTTCTGCTGACTGACTGGGTTCATTTAGTGAATCTTTAACATAAAAATGGGTAAGTGCTGTAAGTGGCATTTTTCTACATCACAGTGGAATAAAGGACATCCCTTTTCATTGTTTGTAGCAGTGTTGGGTCTTTGGCTTACTTATAGCTTTAGACGAAAAAAAAGTTTAGATCTCACAGTGCGGCATAAACGATGATCATTCTCCCGCTGAACTCCATAACTCCGTCGCTGCTCCGCCCAGCGCCACCGCCCAGCGCCACCGCCGGGCACAAACAATAAAAACAAAACTGAGAGGAAAACGAGCAGAACGATCCGGATGGAAGAAAGAAACAGCACACAGGGTAGGCTGCAAAATAGAGATTTAATTCTCAAACAACAGCAGCCATAATGCCAGCCAGTAATCACCTCACCCAGTGGAGAAAGTACACCTACGCATTTCTCGCTGAACCCTGGCGCTTTGTCAAGGCTTGCCTACTAGAGGTGTGCCTATCCTTTATATACAAATTCTTAAAGTGCTAGTGAACAAAATTACAAAACACACTGGTGGTTTGCAAAAAGAAAACACATACAAGATAACCACCTAGTGCAACACATTAAAAACAACCATACAACATTAACATGGAGAATTAGATGATAATAGGATGCATGATGGTAAATTACTTATATCATTAATAGCAATTGGAAGACACAAAATGTAAATAAATGACTGTAAGGACAGAAAATTACAAACACGGTGGGTTGTATATCCACACACATTAAATATAAACATTATTGCTGCCTAGCAGTATTGAAAGGACAATGGAACATGGTCACCAATGGATACACTGCGAAAAGAGGAGAGAGGAGGGAAGGAGAGAAAGAGAGAAGAGAAAAACAAACAAACAAACAAACAAAACAAAAACAAAAACAGCAACCAACCTCTCCCACCTTCCTCTAACTCCCTATATGGATAATTAGCATAATAGTAGAAAACATATCTCCCACAGTTCACTAAGAGACCATCGGGGACCATGACTACATTGGAACTATAATTAGAATAGTTATGGGAGGTACCCCAAGAGGAGGAAGAGAAAATTCAAGGCAAAACATCAATCAATGTCTAAAGATATGATTCAAATCCCACTCTTGATTAATTCCATTTGGTTGTCTTGTCTGCAATTTGAAAATCCAAAACATTTCTATTTTATTTAGAAGATTTTGTAAATTGCCACCCCTTATAGGTTTAACAATTTTCTCAATTCCCTGAAAAATAAAGTGTGTTTTGTTACCTCCACTGCAAGATTGAAAATGCTTATTAACAGTGGATTTCTGGTCATTGACAGTGATGTCATTCAAATGTTCCCGATTTCAGATTACTCTTCAGATCTTAAGATGTTTTTGCTGGATTGCATTGAGTTCTTGTTGTGTCATAATTATTTCACATTTGATGGTCAGTTTTATCTCCAAAGATGTGGCACCGCCATGGGCGCAAAATTTGCGCCATCATACGCCAACCTTTTCATGGGCAGCTGGGAGTGGTGCCACATCTTTGGAGATTCTAATCCGTTTAGAAAGTACCTACATTGGTATGGTCGGTACATTGATGATCTTTTGATTTTTTTGTCAGGTCCGGAAAAACAATTCAATGCTTTTTTAGTATATATCAATGATAATAATCTTAATCTCAACTTTACAGCTGATTTTCACCCTTCTAAAATCTGTTTTCTTGATGTCTGCCTGACGGGTGATGTCGGTAGTGGCAGCATCATCACAGATTCGTACAGAAAACGGCGGGTAACACTTTGCTATATAGTGGGAGCTGCCACCCCGACCACACCTTTTAGGGCATTCCTACAGGTGAGTTCATTAGATTTCGTAGGAATTGCTCTACTGACGCCAACTTTGAGTCACAAGCGTTAGATCTAAAGAAAAGGCTCAGAACAAGAAACTATCCTAATCATTACATTAACAGAAGTTATCAACTGGCAAAAAGTAAAAACAGATTGGACCTCTTACAAGAGTGTGAAGACAAATATAAATACATACAAAATAGAACTAATGCCCTCATGCAAACAGGCCTTACTTTTAGTGCCAAGTTTAGCTGTCAATACAAGCAGATTACAAGCATAATTAAAAAACACTTACCTGTACTTAAACTGGACCCCTACTACAACACAATTTTGAAGGAGGGAGTACAGTTTTCAGCCCATAAAACAAAATCATTAAGTTATTTGTTATCCCCGAGCCATTATCAAGATTAAAAAATAAAAAAAACTTGGATAGTAAGTGGTTAAAATGCACAGGCATGTATAAATGTGGAGGCAGATGCTGTAACTATAAATCAACAGTGACAGGGGAGATTTTTCAGATTAAACAGTTTATTAATTGTAACACATCCTTTGTTGTATATTTAGTGACTTGTTCCAAATGTGGTTTGCAGTATGTGGGACGCACCATTAGGCCCCTCAAGGAGAGGATAAGGGAACATTTGAATGACATCACTGTCAATGACCAGAAATCCACTGTTAATAAGCATTTTCAATCTTGCAGTGGAGGTAACAAAACACACTTTATTTTTCAGGGAATTGAGAAACGGGAGGCAATAAACAAAATCTTCTAAATAAAAGAAAAATGTTTTGGATTTTCAAATTGCAGACAAGACAACCAAATGGAATTAATCAATAGTGGGATTTGAATCATATCTTTAGACATTGATTGATGTTTTGCCTTGAATTTTCTCTTCCTCCTCTTGGGGTAACTCCCATAACTATTCTAATTATAGTTCCAATGTAGTCATGGTCCCCGATGGTCTCTTAGTGAACTGTGGGAGATATGTTTTCTACTATTATGCTAATTATCCATATAGGGAGTTAGAGGACGGTGGGAGAGTTTGGTTGTTGTTTTTTTTCTCTTCTCTCTTTTTTCTCTCTCTTTCTCTCCTTCCCTCCTCTCTCCCCTGTTCGCAGTGTATCCAGTGGTGACCATGTTCCATTGTCCTTTCAATACTGCTAGGAAGCATTAATGTTTATATTTAATGTGTGTGGATATACAACCCACCGTGTTTGTAATTTTCTGTCCTTACAGTCATTTATTTACTTTTTGTGTCTTCCAATTGCTATTAATGATATAAGTAATTTACCATCATGCATCCTATTATCATCTAATTCTCCATGTTAATGTTGTATGGTTGTTTTTAATGTGTTGCACTCGGTGGTTATCTTGTATGTGTATTCTTTTTGCAAACCACCAGTGTGTTTTGTAATTTTGTTCACTAGCACTTTAAGAATTTGTATATAAAGGATAGGCACACCTTTAGTAGGCAAGCCTTGACAAAGCGCCAAGTTTTGGCGCGAAACGCATAGGCATACTTTCTCCACTGGGTGAGGTGATTACTGGCTGGCATTATGGCTGCTGTTGTTTGAGAATTAAATCTCTATTTTGCAGCCTTCCCTGTGTGCTGTTTCTTTCTTCCATCCGGATCGTTCTGCTCGTTTTCCTCTCAGTTTTGTTTTTACTTACTTATAGCTTTAGCACTGGTTATGCTTGCAAGAGACATAGTTAAGATTTACATTCTCCTATTCTTTGGTTTTATAAGCTTCTGGGAAAGCTGCTGTGAATTAAAGTGATTTAAGTAGAGTTTATAATTCCATGGAAAAATTTATTAAACTCTTGATTTTTTTTTTATATAAAATTATTAAATCAAAAGATTGTGTCGTTTTTGATGTTGTTTGCATATGATGTTTTGAAAAGTTCCCCATTTGAGTGGGCAAGTACATGAAACTGAATGATAATCAATAGCTCTGCTTTCCAGTCATAGGCTTTACAATACTGACCTCTGTAACTGTAGGAGTCAAAGCCATCTTTAACGGAGGGCAAAAGGAGCAGCTTCCCCAGTTCCAGTCATTCCTGGAAGCCCAGCTGAACCTTGAGCCCACGAGACAACTAGTGTGATGGGTGTCCTGCTAGAGTCCTTAGAAATACCAGCCCTCTGACGGGGGATGATTAATAAACAATCGAATAATCGGCCTTAATGATCGGTAAACTATTGTCACTAAATACACAGGGGCTGAATATTCCTCAGAAAAGAGTAACTCTAATGGATTTCTTGGTAAAGCATAAGATAGAAGTGGCAATGCTACAGGAAACCCATTGGAATAGGGATTTTGCCAGTAGAATATCTTTTGGTAAATATCCCGTTTTAGAATTCTCTTCTTTGTCTGGCCAGAAAAAGAGAGGTGTGGCTATATTGATTTCTGCTAATCTTAAATATGAACTGATTTATAAAATGAGTGATATAGAGGGGCGATTTGTCTTTATAATATGCAAATTGAATGATAAAATGTACTCCTTGTTGAATCTATATGCCCCAAACAAGGGACAGGGGAGATTCCTGAATGGACTTATGCAGAAGATACGTGATCTCATCCAGGGAACCTTTATATTGGCAGGTGACTTCAATTGTATTTTAGATCCTAAGTGGGACAAAAAGACATGTAAAGGGGTGGAGACTGATAAATCGGTCCTGGGTGTAGCTAAGGCATTTAATGTATTCGTGTCCAAATACAAACTATATGATCTGAGAAGAACAATCCACCCCGAGGAAAAGGATTATACGTTTTATTCTAATCGTTTAAAATCCTACTCCAGAATAGATATGTGCCTGGTACATGCACATATGGGCAAAACCTGTGAGAAATAATAGATATAACGTGGTCAGACCATAGTGCGTTTATATGCACTTTTAAAGGTATTTCTGTAAAAAGTAGACCTAGTTGGAGAATTAAGGAACACTTGTTGGGGGACAAAAAATATTTTGAGGAACTGGTAAAATTATCTGACTACTACTTCATGGAAAATCTGGAAGGGGAAACCTCTATGTCCAACATCTGGAATGCATTTAAGAGTGTAGCTAGGGGGAGTCTAATAGGTAGGGAAATATACCTCAACAAAGTAAGATCTGACAGTTTGGCAGAACTATATATTAAACTGGAAAACAATGTTAGACTAAATAAACAATCGCACCAGGCTGAGTTTGATTTAAAGATCATACAAATAAAGAAGGAAATGAATGAGAAATTGATTACAAGAGCTAATAAAATTTTATTGAGAACCAAACAAAAATGGTATTATATGGGGAATAAACCGGATAAGTTATTGTCAAGTCAACTATTAAAAAGAAACGCTAAGGCAAGAATCTCTAAAATTATAAATGGTACTAAAATAGCTATTTCCCCTAAACAAATTGGTGCAGAATTTAAAGAATTTTATTCCTCGTTGTTCAATCTGTCAGATAAGGGCCACTCACATACATTGATAAGTATTATATTAAGGACGTTAAACTGCAGAGGCTGTCAAAGGAACATGCCACCCAATTAGATCAACCCATAAAAGAAATAGAGGTCGAGAAGGTCATTTCTCACCTGAAGAACAATAAAGCCCCAGGTCCTGATGGATTCTCGGGCATCTTCTATAAAAAACTGGTTGGTAACCTAACCCCATATCTGACTAAATTCTTTAATGAAATTAAAATGAAGAAAAAATTCCCATTGAAATCCATGCAAGCTGCCATCTTGCGAATCCTTAAACCAGGAAAGGATCCCTCTGATTTGAAAAACTACTGCCCAATTTCACTTATAAACACTGATACAAAAATATACGCGGCAATATTGGCCTACAGATTGAAGGGGTGCATAAAATCTCTGTTACACAGAGACCAGGGAGGATTCGTTCAAGAAAGGATGGTTGGAGACAATGTGAGGAAGATTATAGACCTCTTTGGGATGGCTAAATACAGGGGAGAACCCAGGCTGGCCCTGTCACTAGATGCCGAAAAAGCATTTGACAGGGTCAGCTGGGTCTTCCTAGATGAAACCATGAGGTCTATGGGCTTCGGCCCAGGCCTATTAGATGCAATCTTGGCATTATATAAAAATCCCACAGCAAAAGTAATAGGACAGAACATCGATTCAGAGTGGTTTAATATAAAAAATGGTACGAGGCAAGGATGCCCCTTAGCACCAATATTATATATAATTTCACTTGAACCACTAGCAAATAAAATTAGACAGAATAACAACATAAAAGGGATAACAATAGGCCTTGCGGAATATAAGTTGTCAATGTACGCGGATGATATACTTCTGACATTGACTGATCCTGAGCACTCAGTCCCGGAGTTAATGAAGACAATTAAACAATATGGCGAAGTTTCTAACTATAAATTAAATTTACAGAATTCACAGGCAATGTGTATAGCAATGACTGAGATCTCACAAAGATCCCTAAAGGGAAATTATTCATTTCAGTGGGTTGGTTCTGGGATTGAGTACTTGGGAATCTTGATTCCCCCTGATGGTAAAAAAGTAACAGAGATTAATTGCAAGAAGGTGATGATAGAGATGCAAGGTAAACTGAATAAATGGAGACAGTTATCTATCTCTTGGATGGGGAGAATAAATACCATTAAGGCCTATATTATTCCAAAATGGCTGTATATTTTTAGGATGGCTCCAGGTAAAATAAAAAAGGAACAATTCGATACTATTCAAAAGAAGCTGCTTGAATTTCTTTGGCTTGGGAGAAAACCAAGAATTACCGTATTTATCGGCGTATAACACGCGCCGGCGTATAACACGCACCTCATTTTAAGAAGGAAATTTCAGGAAAAAAAACTTAAATTTCAAATAAAGAACTTTGAAGCCCAATATGCCATTTAATATGCAGGATATTGCCCCCAATATGCCATTTTAATATGCCAGATATTGCCCCCAATATGCCATTTTAATATGCCAGGATATTGCCCCCAATATGCCATTTTAATATGCCAGGATATTGCCCCCAATATGCCATTTTAATATGCCAGGATATTGCCCCCAATATGCCATTTTAATATGCCAGGATATTGCCCCCAATATGCCATTCAATATGCCAGGATATTGCCCCCAATATGCCATTTAATATGCAGGATATTGCCCCCAATATGCCATTTTAATATGCCAGGATATTGCCCCCAATATGCCATTTAATATGCCATGATATTGCCCCCAATATGCCAGGATAATGCCACCCTCCTCTCCCCCCCCCCCCCTTCCCCAGACCCCAGCACTTACCTCGTTCCTGCTCTGTCCCCCGGTGCTCTGAAGCTGCCTGGCTGTGAGGGAAGCGTTGTGAGCTTCCCTCCAGCCGCGCGGAACAATAAAGTTTGTTTAAAAAAAAAAAACACTTTATTGACCGCGCGGCTGGAGGGGAGCTCACATCGCTTCCCTCACAGCCACGCACCTTCAGAGCACCGGGGGACAGAGCAGGAACGAGGTAAGTTTTAGATTTTTTTTTTTCTTCGGCGTATAACACGCACACATTATTTTCCCCCTATTTTCAGGGAGAAAAAGTGCGTGTTATACGCCGATAAATACGGTAATAGAGGAACCCTATAACAAAAGGGGAGGACTTGGGATGCCGGTGCTTAGAGAACTGTGGGAAGCCAGCATGCTTATGCATGTAAATAGGATCCAATGGCCCACAAGTAAGGAATTAGATTGGTGGCAAATAGAAAAGGAAATTACGGGTTTGAATAATCTGGAAAACATCTTATGGTTGAAGAATGACAAACTGAGACAAATCCAGCATACAATAATAGATAGCAATCTGGCAGACATTGTAGAATTTTGGTATGCATTTAAGAAAAGTTGCGGAATGGGGGAAAAAATTCTTAGATCAGCCCCATTAGACTCATTAGAATACAATATGGAAGAAATAAACGTTAAATCCTGGAGTCTAGTGGGAATAAACAGAATAGCAGATATATTAAAAGATAAAAGAATGAAATATTTTACGGAGTTAAAACAGGAATATAATCTCCCAAACATGTGAAATATTTAAATATTTGAGAGTAAAACACTTTATTACAGAGGGGATCTATAAGGATAAAAGTAAGAAGGGTGACCTACCGATCACAAATCTTTTCAATAATGAGCCAAAAAATGATGAGCACACACTTTATAAAGCACAAAATCCTTTATAAAACGCCTCAAGCATGGGGCAAATGGGAAAAAGACCTAAAATCAAATACGCTACCTTCAGAATTCAAGACTAATTGGCATAAAAGTTGGAATGAGATAAAGAAGTATATTCATTGTTTGAACCTGCAAGAAATTTTCTTCAAACTTTGTAACAGATGGTACATGTACCCCACTAGACTAAAAAAAATTAAATCTACAAATTATGATTTATGCTGGAGGTGTGGGAAGAGCAGTGGGGGAATTGTTTTTTCCCAGTTTTTATTTTTGTTTTGCCCTTCTCTCAAAGAAAAGAGTCAATAATTAACTTTTTTTTCAGGGGGTGCTTAATGTATACTTTATTAGATTCATAAAGTCCCCAGCCCCTCATTCTTTTATTTCTGACCTTTTGACCTGTGTCGGGAATGCGTTCGCTGGTTTTACACAAAAGCAGAATCATTGAGAACTACATTTCCCATGATTCTGCAGTGGAAAAAGTCATGCATTCACGCCGGCGCACTATTCAGCAGTCAGGTATCTTTGGAATTGCATTGCTGACACAATTGTCAGCAATGCAATTCGCATGTAACATTCATAGAGTACCTAGCAGGGGCTGCGGGGTCTATGAATGAAATAAAGTATAAAGTAAGTCTCCCCCAACAAAAAAATAAATAAATAAGTTCACTTAAGTTAATTATTGAGTGAAAAAAGAAAAGAAAAGTTTAGTTTTCTTTTAATATTATGCTGATATTTTGCTTTAGTTAACAATTTATTAGGGATGTTGTTGTAAGTTTTATATATGTTATTATATGTTAATAATGTTTATTAAAGAATAATAAAAGAATAATAATTTTTTACAGTGTGCTTAGAAATAAACGGTGTGGCCTTCGAACTCCAACCTGTGTCTTTTCTATGAATTTTTCCAACTCAGCAACTTTGGCCTCAAGTTTGAAATTCCCAGCTCTTACTCCAGACCGCTGACTGAATTTGAACCCCTAACCTCAAAGGATGCTCTCCCCCCCCCCCATGGGGTTTTACTCATATACCAAATACTTCTGAACACCACACCGACGATTCTGCCGGCACTGGTGGGTAAGTGGGAATTGGCCCTCCAAATTTCCTTAACGGAGGCACAATGGGGTAAGATATTTCAACTTACACACAAATGTTCGGTTAACAATAAGACCCAGGAGATGTCATATAAATTCTTGACCTGTTGGTACCGTACCCCGGTGCGACTTCAGAAAATGTTCCCCCTGCACCCAATAGAATGTTGGCGATGTGGTGTGGCCCCGGGAACTATGCTCCATATCTGGTGGACCTGTCCCCTCATTAGACCCTTCTGGACTAAGATCCATTCGGTAATATCCACCCTAACAGACAAACCTCCACCTTTCCTACCTACGCCAATGTTGCTACACCATACCTCGACCCCCATAACACAGTATAAAAAATCTATTGTAAGGCATTTGATTAATGAAGCAAAAGCACTGATTCCCGTACATTGGGGCGATACATCCCCTCCCACATTTCGGGAATGGATACTGAGAGTAGAGAATGCGAGACATATGGAAGATCTAATCAGAAAAGCTGACGACGACCATGATCTCATCTATATGTCCAAACGTGGTTTTACTGGTTACAGTTCCTTGAAGACCCCCAAACCCAAGCAGTACTGCAAAATACGTAAGATATTATACAAATTTTTTCTTTCTCTTATAATTCACGAAAGTATCTGTGATGTCCCCCCCCCTTAAATTCCTGAATACCCCCAATTTACCTACCCCTTCCCTACCACCCCTAGTACCCTTTCTCTCTATGTTATCTATGTTTATTCCCCCCCCCCCCCTTTCCTCCAGGTATAGTTTCTGAATGTATGACATGCCAAGCAATTGATACCCGGGTAATATTATTAAACCAATGGCAATAATGATTATTTTTTCTGGCAACATGTTTGTATTTTGTATTTTATGTGTATACAGAAGATTAAAAAAAAAAATGCAACTGTCTGCTGCGACAAACATTAATTGCTATTTGATTAACCATTGTCTATCCTCCTCCCCTTTTTCTTTTTTCTGTACCCCCTCTTTTTTCTTTTTTTTATTATCTCACTTGACAAAAATTTCAATAAATATTGATTTACAAAAAAAAAAATAAAAAAAAAATTCCCAGCTCAATTCTCTTGATTGAGTAGATCCCTTAGTTGAGTGAATTGCAGTTTCATTGAAAGGAATGGCAATATTTTGTTTTTAGAGGGAAACACTGTTTAATATAACTGCAGAGTTTGTTTTAAGTCCTGAATTAAGCAATGGTAGAACTCTGCAGCAATTTTTCCTCAGCTAGAGCAATTATAAATTATAAGCATGAAGTAGGTGATGTCTTGCTACTGAATCATTATGTCTAACTCAGCAGAAAACTCAGCTTTCAGTGCTTGGACTCCTGTATCTCTTATTCAGTCCCTGAAACAAATCTATTGTTCCTCTGACAACTTATAAGAATGAACATTCATGCTTCACAAGTGCAAAGGCTCGGTATTTAGCTATGGCAATCAGTAAGATAAGCAGCATTATTCATCTGAGGCCCTTAGAAGATGTGTGATTCATTGGTTTTTATCCACATCACGGAGCAACACAGTCGCTGCAACAAATAATGAAACAAAATGAAATGGCAAAAAATAATTT
The DNA here is from genome assembly GCA_036172795.1 of Pelodytes ibericus. Lineage (NCBI taxonomy): Eukaryota > Metazoa > Chordata > Amphibia > Anura > Pelodytidae > Pelodytes > Pelodytes ibericus. The sequence goes on along the minus strand of CM069857.1, from coordinate 141,346,081 downwards.
ATTTTTCGACTTTAAAACTAATTTTAACTTGTAATCCACCATACAAAAAGCCTTACACTCCTGTGACTTGTAATGTAATTTAAACATGGGCTTCAGAGAAAAATGTGAGGGTCTACTCAGTCGGAGGTCCGAGTTTTAAACGACTACAGATCACATCCTCCGGTGTTCAGCTAACCAAAATGGTAGCCCCGGTCTATGTGGAGGATTTCGGCTATAGCCGAAATAATTGGAGGCCTCCAAAAAAAAAAGAAGCATGAAAATCCATTATAATAAGTCAAAACATATATAATAAAATTAAGTCAACACAAAAATACATTTATTATAGTTGTATATAATAATTTACTTAACTTTTATAATCAATTCTGCAGCCAAAAGTTTGGCCATTTCAAGGACTTTCAGCCTTTTGTGATCTAGCCTGAGATCTAAGGAAATTGGTGATTCCGAGCAAAAATTGGCCATAGTGAGTAGCCAAAAAATTACCCAATTACCCAATTCGTCTAGGGTCCCAATCTGGCCCCATTTCGGGCTAGATCTGAGCTACCCGATTAGATCCTTTAATTACACATAATTTACTTTTTCAGACAAAATGCAAACATTAGGTGTATATTTCCAACTCAGCCTGAATTTTTAGAAATAACACCTAATAGTGGAGCTACAGGGGGTCACTAAAATTCGAGATTGGAACTGCGATCATCCTCAACGCTCTCGGATGCCTAATCCTGACCTTGCAAAATGGTATTCAAGAGTTTCAATCACCCATTATAGCCTATGGAAAGCATATTGAAACTAGCATTTGAATCTGACTTTGAGAAAAAAAAAAATAATTAAATTACAAAATACTTTTTTATTGCTTTTCACTGATGGGAGTTCAAGATTGGAGATTGAGATGGACTTTGGCTAGGTGGGGTGTGACAGAGGGTTTGTCCAGGCATTAATATGACATCTGCACAGTGCATTGCATTTAAAGTTTACTGGGTATGGCTAAGAGACATACAATAATATATTAATATTTCACTATGGAATAATATGAACTAAAAACTATAAATACTACTTGGTGTTAAATAGTGTCAAGCAAATATGCGCAGAAGGAGACCTGACGTGTTTCACCCCTTAGGGCTTCATCGTAGGTATTTTTGACCCACAAAACAAAAGTTGGCAAGTATGAGCTACTTGCACCTGCCTCAAACTTTCAGGATGCACTGTGTTCTTAGCAGTAACAGGCACCACCGTTGTTCAAGGTGGACATTTATTAACTTTGTGATGGACAATTTAAAGATGTTCTATGGATATTTAAAGTCAGTGATATCATTGTACAAACACTTTGCTTATTCCTAGTTCTTAGTTATGAATGTACAGGGAACATGAAACCAATGTTTAATGTGCTCATGTCATGCAAAAAACATGATTTCTTTTTACATAGAATAAAATTACATCTATTCATTGAGCTGTTAAATTTTCAGCTACAGTACAAAGAGAGAGAAAAACCCATAGCTGCTCATTGAAATAAGCTCTGTGGTGAGTGCGAAACATTCTGTGATCACTTGCTAATTGTTACATTGTTATACATACTCACTGTAATACAGAAAACCTGGAAGCAAACTTCATGTGACATTATATATATATATTATCTAATTTACACATTTGCTGGTAATTTTCTTGGCACAATATTAAGATTAAATTGCACTACCCACTTAAAAGGCACCTTGTCCAGACTTTTGCCATACAATCCATTTTAATCTGAACTGCAGAGACTTACAACTAATACAATTCTGCTAATCAAAAGGACTGTTATTTAAAAAAAAAAAAAAAAAGGAGAGAAACTGATTATAAGAATAGGGAATCCAGATAGTGATCATCGCTAAATGTATGCTGGGTGTTGATGCAGGGGCCTGTGAGCTCCGAGCAGCAGTATTGGCACATGAGTCAGCATTCTGCTTGTGTGACCTAACACAGTAATCACACTCATTCCTGATTTATAGTGTGTTACATGAGGTCCACCTTCTTTCAGTAGGATCAATGTCAGGATAGTACGTCTTTACTACTAATCAGCACACCAAAACTGTAAGAGCTCAATTATAGCATTTATTGCCCAAAACAATCAATTGCCATGCATGAGCGAAGAAATAATCCCAGTGCGAATGAGAACAAGCTCTCAACGCCAGAATACTATCTTTTAAAAAAACACTCTAAAAGTCAATTGTCTTATGAAGAAGAATTTTTAAACAGATTTTTGTGTTTTTCTAGGAACTGGCTAAAGAAAAAGTGATTTAGATCCTGTAAAACAATCATGATGCAGTACAAAGGCATAGCCTGCCCCCTGGTGTTCATCCTGCAAACAATTCTGACAATGAAATAGAATATTCAAATTAATGTGTTTACTGCCCATAGCAGGATTAGCAACATATTGAACTTAACAGTACAGACAGATAAAAGGATCTATGCACATTATAGTGATGAATATAGCCAAAAACTACCTTTATGTTGTTTTAATATTTTTGAGTGATTTAGCAATTTCATTATTTGTATATTTTAAGAACACATGCACTTTTGCTACTTGTCTCTAATGTAAATATGTTCCTGTTTAATATATTCAAATAATAAACACTGAGAGGTGTAGTGTGCAGTTGCAGGAACACACTTACACTTACTTTTATTTTAATTCACTACTTATTTTTTGGAGGGCATATTTGTTTTATTTATTTTATAATATAAATTATTTGTTTTATTAAAGTAAGCAATATTTTTTAGCTTTGTTTTTAACCTTCCCATCTTTACATCTTTCTTTCCTTGGGACTCTCCTCCCTTATGTATAAATTGGGGGTTGATTGGGTCTACAACCATACCTACGTCTAAGACACTGATAGATATAAACAGTATAAACGCTTACTAATTGAGCTGCAGACACCCGGTACAGGTACAAGGAGTGTTGGAGCTTAATCTTGCGGGGCTTACAAAATGAAATACATTTTCACCCCACCCATTTTTAGTTTTGTCACCTCAGGTTCTGGGACCTGATATTCAAAATACCACCTCAGCCTATCTTTCAATCAACTTCCTCTCAAGCCGTATTTCTTCACTATCCTTAATGTCCTTAATTTCATTATTTCTCCACTTCTTTTTTTATTATCAATTTTTGTACTTTTTAATCTATTTTCCTATTGTTCTCCATATTCTATACCAATTTTACATCCTTTCCGCCCCTACAGAGCCTATATACTTTTCATCTTCTATACCAGTGCTCCTTAAACCTGTCCTCAAGGTCACCCAACGGTCCAGGATTCAGGGATTACCCTGTTTTGTTTGAATATGAATATGTATAACACCTGGTGTCTTTCCCTGACTACTAGGGAGCCATACCAGGGGCTATCCATAACATAACTGGGAAATCCCTAGATCCTGGACAGTTGGGTGTCCGCTGACAGGAACTGGTGTGAGAGCAGATGAGAAGTTACACCTTTGAAGTTCCTAGTAAATTCAGTGTCTGATATCCACTCCAGCTTGTGGCAGGTGAGTTATAATAAAGATTATTCAGGTGGACAAGAAAGCTTTATTGATTAAATATATCCCCATCCCTCTTAACAAAATGCAAAGGACATTCAATAAAATGAAGACATTCTGTAGTGACGGTAAGCTTTCCCATTAAAGCTGATATGGACTCCATTTACACCATGCTAAGCCAGACTTTTTTTTGTAAATATTGCTAGACTGCAAGATGCACACTGAGGCAGGCAATATATAGGATGCTGGCACTGTGATACTCCATAGGGATATTTGCTGTAGCAGAATCAGATGGCACAGTAAAATAATTACACATTGATGCACTTTACCTGTGTAGGTTGAACAGTATTTTATTCCTAAGTATGCCTCTGCCCTGTTATACCATTTATAGCATGTTTATGCATTACTGCTAATTTGGTCATGATATGCCATGTTTATATATTACTGCTGATTTAGCCATAATATGCCATGTTTATAAAATACTGCAGATTTTGCCATATTATACCATGTTTATACATTACTGATGGGTTTGCGATGATATACCATGATTATACATATAAAATATATTATGAACTCTAAGTTTATAACAGAGAAATAAAAATATTAATAATGATATATAACCATTTTTGTGTAGGAGTTCCCTGCAGCATGAATATTATTTCAAATTCTGCAAGGGTAAAAAGGTTGAGAAACACTGGTCTAACCTGTGTGGTGCTACTGTTTGACACTGTGATGTTAGACAATAATATGAAATGCCACCACAAAAACACAATACATTTTCTTGCTATGTGTGCTCGATTATGCGCTTCAGTATTGTATTTATGTATATCTAAGTACAGGTTGAGTATCCCTTATACAAAATGCATGAGACCAGAAGTATTTTGGATATTCGATAATTTTCACCTATATTTAAGATATAATAAAACTTCTCAGCACTCATAACATACAGTAGAATCAATGCAAATACGGTATAGTGCAAATAAAAAACTTTTACTGTGATGTAGTATGCACATGTACCATTGTGTTACCCTTTATGGTCATGGGAGAATCTGATCATGCATGAAAAGGCTATTTCACAGCTTAACCCCTTAACGCATATGGACGTATATATATGTCCTGAAAAGCATGGTCCTTGAGGACCATGCGGATGTATATATCCGTACTCCGTTTCCTTGCTACATGCCTGCAGCTACTCTCAGAGGCTGCTTCGGATCCGAAGCAGCCTCTGAGAGTGCTTTCAGCCCCCCCCTCGCCCACCCGCGCGCATACGATCACGGCGAATGTGATCGTATGCGCGTTAACACACATAGACAGTGAAAGCTGATCACTGCCTATGTGTGTAAAGTGTTGCAATGATGCCTCGATCGATGCATCATGCAACACCTTCTGTGCCCCCCTGGGCACCGCGATCACCCAGCATGCTCCTCCAACACAGCGTTCCCAGAGGAGAGCGACGGAAGAGACGGAAAAAAAATCTCTTCCTACGCTCTGAAACCGCTACTTGACTGCCCCTACAGGCACTTAGACAATATTACAGCTAGAAATAGAAAATAAAATAAATAAATAAATGGAAAAAGCTAACACTTGATCTACTAAACCTAGATCTAGGGTTGGTGTCATAAATACGGTTATAATTAAGGTTACAGGGTGTTCGGGTGAGTACAAGGGTTAGATTAAGAGGTTCGGGTAGATTTAGGGTTATGGTAAATTTAGGGTTGGGGTTAAAAGGTCACTGTAGAAGAAAATGGTTAGAAAACAAGAAATAAAACATAGGTAAACATGGAAACATTGGTATTTCTAAACTCAGAACAAATAGTAGAAATATATAGACGGGGTCTTTTTTACCATTTGTAATTTTTAAAAAAAAATCAGGTCAAAGTTAGAAGAAGTGTTTTTTATGGCATATTTTATATTTTTTAATAGTAAATTATATCAAATGATGAAAATAATAGTATCAAATGAAAGCCCTATCCGTCCTTTAAAAAATTATATATAATTTGTGTGGGTGGACTGAACACAAAGAAAGAAATTCACAGTTCAGTAAACATATGACAAAAATAATGGAATTCTGGTCTTCAAAGTACATCAAATGCAGCATAGCACTCGGTCAATAAGGGGTTAAAGGGGCTGTACATTAAATAAAATGTTGTGTGCTTGCATTCTGATAGGTGTGTGTGGAATTTGCAACTTGTGGCAAAATCCTAAAAACTGTTTGGATAAAGTATTATTTTGGATAAACGATTTATGGATAAGGGATACTCAACCTGTACTAAGTTTTGGTCATGCAAGTGGTTATAGAACTATTTAAGGACTATAATAACTATATTTTTGCCTGGTTCAAAGAGAGGCCCATGCTTCCCACAATGCTTAGCAAGCCACTGGAAACGTTAGTAGAGCATATCGTGGTGCAATACAGTTTAGTATTTAATAATTATTAGCCCACCAGGCTGGATCAATGGTAATGATAATGTTATACATCCTGCTACTGCTTGCTGTTCTAAAATATACTCAAATGAAATCTATTAACGTATTTGCTCGATTAAAGGACGAGGTTTTTTTCAGAAAAAAAATTCTGAAAAATACCCCTCGTCTTATAATCGATTATAAATTGAGATCAGATTATAAGACAGAGATCCAGGTTCCCAGCAGAGCTGCAGGGGACCTGGATCCCCCTCTCTAACAGCAGGGGATGTCTGCGCGATGAGCGCAGACTCCCCTGCTGCCGCCCGGCACGACCGCCGGGACTTCTGTGATGAAGCCGGGTACTTCCGGCTTCGTCACAGAAGTCCCGGCGGTCGTGCCGGACGGCAGCAGGGGAGGTCTGCGCTCATCGCGCAGACATCCTCCGCTGCCCCGCTAGCCACCAGGGAGAATTGGGCAGCCGGGGGATGTCTGCACGATATGTGCAGACATCCTCCATGCTGCCCGACACGGCAGTCTATTATGACGGACCAGCTGTCCTGCAGTGGGATCCGAAGCACAGCTCATCACAGGAGGCCACGATGAGCAGTTAACTGAAGGACATTTTATGCCTTCCTAGAGTCTTTTGGGACCTGTAAATTACGTCATCACAAAGGGGTTAAAACATGTCATGAAGCTATTTAAAGAAAGTAAAATATCTTTTGAAATAAAATCTCTATGGCGCATGAGTGGTTTTTTGTCAAGCAAATGTGAGAAAAATATTTTAATATTTGTCAAGAGGTCTTATAAACGCTCAGCATAATACCTGAATAAAAAAATAAAAAAATGATGGTTCTGAGAAATGAAGGCTATTCCATGCACAAGATTGGCAAGAAACTTTATCTTGTACAATGTTGTGTATTACTCCTTTCACAGAACTGGTTCTAACCCCCAAAAAAAACAGAACGGGAGCACTACAGTGTCTAGTTTGAGAAACCGATGGCTCATAGGTCCTCAACTGGTAGCTTCATTCAATAGGACCTTCAAAACACCAATCTCAATGTCCACAATGAAGAGGCGACTTCAGGATGCAAAGTTGTAAAGAAAAAGCTATATCTCAGACTCGCCAATAAAAAGAAACGATCAAGATCGGCAAAATAAAACAGACACTTGACAGATCAGGATTAGACAAGAGTGTTATAGACAGATGACTCTAAGTCTGAGTTGTTGGGATCACACAAAAAATACATTCCTAAGGTACCAACCAAATGAAAAGATTTGCTTGATGCCATTTGTCACCCAAGGTGGATGGAATGTGATGGTCTGGGGTTTCTATGGTGGTGGTAGTCTTGTACTTTATAAAATGGAACTTGAAGAAGGAAGGTTAGCACTCTATTTTGCAATGCCATTCTATACCCTGTGGATATGAACCAATGTCTTCCAACAACAGAGCAATGAGCCAAAGCACAGCTTCTAACTGCGCAGGAACTAAAAAGGGGAGCATTTGTGACAGCAGCTTGATCTTATGGTATATAAGAAATAGCAATTGAACTTGTGGGAAGTGCTACAGGAAGCATGGGGTGAAATCTCTTCAGATTAGCTCAACAAATTGACCACTAGAATGCTAAAGGTCTACAGGCTGTAATTGCTGCAAATGGAGGATTCTTTGACTAAAGTCAATTTTGAAGGACACAATTATTATTTAAATAAAAAATCATTATTTCTAACCTTGTCAACGTATTGACTGTATTTCCTATTCATTTTGCAACATCTGATGTTTTATGAAAAACAAAATGATCCCAAACTTTTAAAATGGTAGTGTATATGACATACTATGATGGTTATATGGACAGTATGTTATACTGTGACATGTTATGGAAGCCAACATTTTTCTTTTTTCACTACCGTTCATTGATTATTGTAAGATTTTCTTTATTCTCCTTAACATCTTGACCAAAATATAGATAAATATGCTTTAGGAATATACATGAAGACACTCCCAATTAATTTTCCACCTTGCTGAACTCTTGCTAACAAAACTGAAGTAGATAGACAGAGTAGGATACCAATGTTAAAAAGTCTATTTTTATGAGGGTGCAGTTTGTTGCCATTGGGACAAGTTACATATCGGAGGAGCTGCTCTTTAAAATGGCAAAATTTGGAGACATACTTACAAAATAATGGGGTGCAAAGGGATATTGGGACTTTACAGATGTGGCCGTCTAGCCTGCAGCTTTCACACCTTTGGCTAAGCAAGCACTAAGCAGTTCTGTTTGCTTGCAAACACGGCCACTTTCTTAACCACTGGAAGGAGACGAGCTCAAATTGAATGCAAAGGCTCCTCTATATGTGTATTTGATGACTTGCCCCTATCAACTCTGCTTAAATGCACACCTCTGCCAACTTGGTATCAAACACTGCTGGGGACTGCCCCAAATGATATCGGTCACAAGAGACAATAAGATGCTGGTGCTGAACAATGTGGACAATATAGGCTCCTTCTTGTGGGACTGCCTCCTTTGTCAAATTTGAGTCCATGACCAGACATAACCAGCCAACCGAAAAAGATTTCAATGGGTTCACTTCCCGTCCTATGTACTTTGGGCGACAGTTCACAACTCAGACATGGAACATGGGCTATTTCTACTCGAAGATGGACAGTTTGATCTTTCCTGTGCGGGACGGAACGGGGTGATAAGCATTAGTTTAGCTTGAACTATTTGGGAGGAAAATCATCTGGGAGGAAAATACCTAATTAAAACTATTCAACAATAAACCACTACATGCCATGGGAACCCCCCCCCCCCCCCCCCCCCAAACACATTAATCGTAAGTGAGGTTTTTGGGCCATGAGTGATGGCCACACTGCACATTTTTCTTTTTGCCGCCTTCCCTTGCAGCTGCCAGTGTACCATCTCTTGGGACAACCTTTCCCTTCTCCCCTCTTTTCTTTTCCTTTTCCACCACCTTTTAACCCCTTCATGTTTGTAGCATGTTCTATGCCGTTCTAAATGAAAGTTGCTTAGACGGCACAGAACGTCCTGACTTTAAAGTCCATCATGGCCCTGAGCGATGAGCTGTTTGGTGGATACTGCTGCAGAAACAGGATCCCATCTGTCAGATGAGGCCACTTTGACATGGAAAATGTAGCTCGTGCTCAAAGTGAGTGCCGACTACATTTTATTAAAAAGAGACGTGTACAAACTTTTCAGGTGTTCAGGGGTCAATTTACATTTTTTCCACTTCACTTACACTTCTTATAAGCTACTGTTTAAATTGCTTCCACAAGAGGGCACTGCTTCACTTGTAATTAATGACTGTGATTCTACCTTGGTTGTTTTTATGATTATTATAATCTATCCATTGTTGGCTAACTTTTGCATGATTACTAAAGTGAATTTGTCACAAGTACTAAAGGACATTTCAGCACTGTCAGGCGCTCCATCGATGCAGGTTAGTATTTGGGGGTGCAAGTTAGTGTTAGGGCTCATTTAGGTTTAGTATTAGGGTGTTAGGGTTAGTATTAGGGTATTATGTTTAGAGGTTAATATTAGAGTTAGTATTGGGGATCAGGGTCCAGTGTTAGTATTTGGTTTAGTTTGAAAGTTAGGGGTTACTCTTAGGGTTATTTTATGGGGGGGGGGGGGTTAGTATTTGGTGCTGACAGTTCACCATTGAACCAGCTGCGCTGAACTGTCAGTGCTGTCAACTATTTGCGGTGAAACAGACATGAGGAAGTGTCCTAGACCCCATGATTGTTTGGTGTATTTCTTTATTGCACTAATACCGGTATGTCAAATTGCACAGTTCTTTGACATAATAAAATATAAAACAAAAAAAGGCTTCTTTTATATATATGTCAGTGGTTCTGAAAGACTACAGAATCACGCTTACTATATTCATATTTTCTGTGGAATTTTTGTTGACAGATGTGCTATTGATATCATCTGGGTTGTGCAAAGTTATGCAAGTGGTAAATAAATGAAATTTCTGTTGATAACCTCTATTGTACTTTGAGGAGTTGACTAGACATCTGCATTTCAATTCAGTTTAGGTTTACAACAATTCATTTACAAAGAAAAATCTGAGCTGTTTTTGACATCTCTTAAAGAGCTGCATTTCCCATCACCTGCCAAAGAAAGCTACAAGAACTTACAAGCAAACCTCCTTATTTGCAACTACAGTAGCAAAAGAGCAAGTTGATGCTTTAACTATATACATTTAGCTATGTATTACAAATAAATCATTTTCTTTTTGCCAGTTTTAAAGTACAGCATATATGTTGTAACCATTAGACATTGTGCATTAGTTTTCAGACTAATGCATTTTCGGCCGAAAATTCTAGAATTTTCGGCCGAAAATAGAATTTTCGTCAATTCGTCCGAAAAACGAATAGCTAAAATGCTAAACTAACGAAAGCCGAATGAACGAATGGTTAATAAACGAAAATCATTCGTCCATTCGTGCTATTGGCATTCTATAAACCGAAATAGAGTCGGTTTATAGAATACCAATAGCATTACATACATTCCATAAACCGACATAATGAACGACTTTCGGTTTATGGAATGCATGTAATGCTATTGGTATTCTATAAACCGACTCAATTTCGGTTTATAGAAAGCCAATAGCACGAATGGACGAATGATTTTCATTTATTAACCATTCGTTCATTCGTTCATAGCATTACATGCATTCCATAAACCGAAAGTCGTTCATTATGTCGGTTTATGGAATGTATGCAATACTATTGGTATTCTATAAACCAACTCTCTTTCGGTTTATAGAAAGCCAATAGCATTACATACATTCCATAAACCGACATAATGGACGACTTTCGGTTTATGGAATGTATGTAATGCTATTGGTATTCTATAAACCGAAATAGAGTTAAATAGGTAAATTCGTATGAATGGGGACTCTATTTCGGTTTATAGAATACCAATAGCATTACATGCATTCCATAAACCGAAAGTCTATAAATCGAAAGAGAGGTTAAAATAGGTCAATTCGTACAAATGAATAAAACGAAACGAAAATAATGAACGAATTTCGTCTGAAACGAATGCAGTAACGAACAAATTTAGTTCAGTAGCAAAAGAGCAGGTTGATGCTTTAACTATATTGATTTAGCTATGTATTACAAATAAAACATTTTCTTTTTGCCAGTTTTAAAGTACAGCATATATGTTGTAACCATTAGACATTTAGTAAATTCCCGTGCTCTTAGAACAGTAGGATCTCTTAGCAGTGCAACACATTGTCTGATGACAACACTAGAGAGAATGGAAATTCCATTCATTTGTGTGAAATTATTCTCATTGGTTCCTGCAGCAAAAAAAAGGAAATAACTAATCTTTTTTGCTAGTGTGGGCAGTCCTGGTTTCTTGCAAACTGCTGTAATTTAGCAATTTCATTTAGCTGTAAGCGTTTTATATTTTAAGCATAGCAAAATATAAATTACGCATTTTAAAATACTTTAAAAGCACATTAATATGCATTAATATTTGCAATATGCAAATATTGCAAATATTAGACCTATCCTTTGATGGAGAGGTCTCCTGCGGTAATGGTGACAGTGAGCAAACAAATGGCTGAATAGGTACCATCCTAAAGGACAAGCTATTACTGTGCTGTCAAGTCTTGGTGACATGTGACTCCCACTTCTTTTGGTATTTCTTTTTTGGTTTTAATATTGTCTGCTACACAGATAAAAATGTGGTGAAGTAAACAGCAAAAATAAATAATTAATAGTTTGGAAAGATTGGCAAGTTGGATAATTGTTCCAAATCAGCTATTAATACAATATTTTTGTCCACTTGTCAGGTGACCACAATTCAGTTTTTAGTGAACAGTCCATATAGCCACTGTGCAAGCTTTATTCAAATGGAGAAAAAAAACAATACCATATGTAAAAAAAAAAAAATATATATAAGAAAATGAAAATGAAAAAATAATCGAAAGCATTTTATGAAGCATAATTAGTACTCAGGTGTATTAATTTTAAGCTTGCAGCCATGTAACACAATGGGGTAAATTCAAGCTCTCCCATTAGTTAAAAAACCTATGGAGGTTTAGCAAAGCCAGTAAACAGCACTGGAACAGCATAACAGTGATTCATGGACCAATAAAAAGTAATGGGCAAAAAAATCGTTCATTTGCACATTGTAACCCTTTCAGTCCTTTAGGGAACACAACAGTGCTCCCTACAGCACTGAAAGGGTTAAACTTAAAAAAGAAAAAACTTGGCCCCATTCAGTAAAAAGGTAGCCTAGAGATTCCCGCAGTCAAAAAAAAGGAATTAAATACTCCCCAAAATAGTAAATATAGGCCCCCATGGTGCTTGGGGCCAGCATTATGGCCCAAGCCCTGATTAAAATAAATTAAATGGCCCACCAGGGGCTTGGGGCAGGCTAACCCGCAAACCCTACAATTGTCTGGTCTTAAAATCCTGCCTAGCTGAAGGGAGTCTTCTGATTGGCTAACAGAGACAAGTGTCCTTTGAAATGCCATCCCATATTTCATTATTAGTCTTATGTCTGGTGGGGACAGACTGAAAAGAACTAGCTCTTTGGGTTTTTTTTTTTTTTTTGCTGTAGCAGATTTTTTTTTAGAGATAGGTAGATTTCTTTCTTGCATTTTTTTAAATGTATGGGCCGGAAGATGAGGATCCAGAGCATTGTTGTGCTAGACAACAACACTAGAACATAAAACAAACATAAAAAATAAAAAAACAAACAGAAGTACAATGCAGAATAAAAAAATATATTTAACCCCTTTGCGACCTTATGATGAGTTAACTCGTCATAAGAGCCGCAGCGTTAGCGACCTTATGACGAGTTAACTCGTCATGCAGTCTAGTGGCGGTGCGATCCGTGCGCACCGCCAGCCAGTCTGCAACGGGTCCCAGACTAAGCCTTGCACACGAGGCAAAGCTCCTGGACCCGATCAATGGATTTCCGGCCATGTGATCGTGGTGATCAAGTGATCACTGCGATAACATGCAAATACGATGGCAAAGTCAATGTGTTCACACACTGACTTTGCCTCTAATTCACTCCCTGTGCTTCACATACTTATAGTGAAGCACAGAGAGTGACCTGCATGTAAAAATAAATAAATAAAGAACATTTCCTGAAGAAAACCCTTTTTTTAACCCTTTCATTGCTGATCACAGTTTGTAACTGTGATCAGTTTCCTTCCTCTTTATGCAAAAACAATGGTTTGGACAGCACCCCAGAACCGGCATATGTTGCACAGAGCACCACTAAGGCGACCACAATTTTTACAATAAAGGCAATAAATGCTGTGTGCACCCATACAACATATAATCTTAATAATTTTAAACATTTTTAATAATTTTTAAAAGCACCTAGCTTAGATGAAAAAGTATTGGAGATTTAGTCACAATATATGGCCATATTTTTCTTAGCCCACCACTAAGTGGTCGCCTTAGTGGTGCTCTGTGCAACATATGCCGGATCTTGGGTGCTGTCCAAACCATTGTTAATGCATATTTATGAAGCCTGACCAGCTTTTGGGCGTGCACTCCACCCACTCACAGGTGCTCTGTGTATGGTGTCCAGTGAGATTTGTATAAATTCTAGTTCAAGACAGATTGTCAGAGAGATTCATTCCAAGTAAGTAGCTAGAGATAGGACTCACCAAGTTTGGAGTACTTTGGCGTAGAGGTGGGCTAAGCAAATTATGGCCATATATTGTGACTAAATCTCCAATATTTTTTCATCTAAGCTAGGTGCTTTTAAAAATATTTAAAAATTATTAAAAATGTTTAAAATTATTAAGATTATATGTTGTATGGGTGCACACAGCATTTATTGCCTCCTTCCTCTTTATGGCCCTCATTTTGTTTTTGTTTTTACAAAAAATGTTTTTTTGCAATTTTAAAGTTTTTTTTTAATAAATAAATTTCATTGTAATGTGTTCATTTAAATAAATTTAACCCCCGCATGCCTGTTCAGTGATTTTTATGGACCTGACATCGCACTCTTCAGAGTTTTTTTTTCTGTCTTTTTTTTAGGGGGGTTTGGGAACCAATATTTTTCTTTTTTATTAGTTCGTTGCTGGGAACAGGAGACTAATAAAAGTACTCAAAAAAAATTGGGCAGGCTAGATGGACCGAATGGTTCTTATCTGCCGACACATTCTATGTTTCTATGTTAATTAGGTGGGATACGGTTAGTGTTGCACAAGTTGTGTAGCTTATTATTGGGAAAAACATTTTTTTCCCCAAAATTTCCTCTTTTATATGTATTTTTTAATACTAGAATGTAAATAATTTTTATGTATAGGGGATCAAAATAAAGCTCTAACGGTCCTTTAAAAAAACAACATATAACTTGTATGGGTGCGTTAAATGAGAGACAGGAAAATTATGTTTCAACAAACACATATTAAAAATTGAAAAACGCTCTGGTCCTTGGCCGAGGAAAAACCCTGGTTCTGAAAGGGTTAATATAAACTTGACATAAAATGGAAAAAAAACTTTTTCTTATTCTAATGGAACAATATTATCCTAACTGGGAACAATACTTTGTAGATAAAACAGCAGTAAAGAAGTTAAAACTTTGATTTCCTGAAGAAAAATGAAATATCTAGATGCAATTTGCTGATGTTTTCATAATTAGAAATGAAAAATGGAAACAGCAATGTAAACACCACGGGGGTTCAGTATAACCTGTATACATTGTGGCCTGCCAGTGTCTGAGAGTCAAAATGAGGTATTTAACACAATTTATCAACAAGAAATGAGATCAATTCCTGCTTGTGAATATCCTTCCTGAGATGTGACAGTGTATTGATAATTTATTTTGGGGAAAATAAAGTACTCCTGTATAAAGAATCAGGTGGGATGTATAAAAGAAAGGTACAAACACCAACATACATAACAAATGGCAACTGCGCCTTTCCCCCCCACAACACTTCCGAGTGCATGAAGTGTTTTCATAGGGACAAAGAATGGGGGATTTTACCCTTCTAAAAATAATTAATTGAAAATAAGTAAAATTTAAAAATATCTGTGTAACATGGATGACAAACAAACATGTTTTTGTTTATCCATGTTAGAGGGATTTTTTTTTACTTTAGTAAAAGTTATTGTTTTTTTAGCATAAAGTATAGAACCCTGCCAGCCCCCATTCTTTGTCCTTCAAATTGAAAATCTGGGTTTCTACCCCTTTATATTGAATACTTAGTAACAACTCTTTTTTTATAGAGCCCCAGGTCTATGTAAAATAATAATGAAAGATATAGGAGCCAGTAATAGGGATTGTAAGATCCATTGGTCCCAGATTGCAGGGGATTCTAAACCCCTATGTTATACCTACTATTTATACATCTATAAAAAGATTATTATTTTATACAATAAGAAGTGTGGAACACCCACAAGAATGTACTAATGGGAGGCATGCCATGTTCCAGTATTGCTTAGGACCTTTGAGATGATTCATAAATGGGTGGTGAATAGATTTTGAATGTCTAAAATGAGCAACAAATGTCAAAGAATATCAGACCCATTACAGTGTGATTTTTACTAATACAAAATAATCCTGTGACATCACAGCTTATGTGTAATATAAAATTAAGTACAGTCTAAATATGCACGTGAGTGAGTGTGTAAAGATGATAAACACAATGCCGATTTAAAACGTGTGCTGTTGCTCACCTGACAACATACATCATACTTCCACTACTTATTTTAAAATTCCCTTCATCCTATTCACATTATTCATAGACTAATTAGTGGGCTGTCAAAGTTAGCAAGTATGCCGGCATTATGGCAGTGGATAAACCGGTCTCAAACATGCCTTATATGATTAAGGCACAAGTCTAAAGAAACATTCTGGGAGCATAAATGTCTATTTATGAAGAATGGTTTAATCTCTGTGCTTGAATCTGTCTAGGGATAGTAAAAATCCATCTATTTCATTTCCCTGACACTGTATCTCTGCTTTTGTTGTTAAGTAGAACATGAGTTAACTACCTTTTAATAGGATCTCTTCATGGTATGGTCAAAAGAAATGGTAAGGAAAACCTCAATTAACATTTATATGTATGTGTTAAGAGCAGTTTAAATCAGGCAAAGTTCACTTGTAATACTCACTTATGTAATAATGTTGGCAACAAGTACATAAGCCTAACAGAAATGATAGGTTATGGTCATATGAATGGGCCAAAGAACAATTAAGAGCAGGGCTACTTGTCCTGACCCCCATATACTAAAATAGACCCCTCCCCCCCGGGTCTGGGGGCTCAGAGCAGGGATTTCATTTTGCATCCATCCTCCACTGAGGAACCATTTTGGTTTAGGAATATCTCAGGTGCTTTCGGTTTTGGCAGGTATAACACTATGATATCCAAGTTGCGGGTCTATTTGGCGGCACATGGGGGCATATAGGATAGCTCGACATTCGGTTCCCAGATGTGCCCCGAATCAGTTCAGACTTCGAAGGCACCATTTTGGGGCCAATTGTCACTCTCTCTGCCTCATCTCATCTCAGTCCAACTCGGACTGCCATCTAGAACTTCCCTTTGTGAAAAGCAAAAAAAAATTGCTACTAACTAAAAAAACGAAGGGAGTTTGAATTGGAAGGCGAAGTGGATTTTGACGTCCAAAAACCCTCCCACAACTCGGCACTTCTAGAGTTGGTGAGTTGCATAAAAATTAATAAATAGATAAAATAAAAAATCTCTCCTTATATTAACCGGGTCGGGTGGCTCCCAATATGGACCTTGAACCCTTAACACATGTGGGTTGCCAGTGCCCCTGCCCCCCATAAGAAACATTACCAAGAGCTGGACAAAGACTTTCAGCACCCTAACTCACATTGAGTGAATCCCATGTATAAAAAGAACCAGATGCTTAAAAGCAGCAGAGGATGTTCAATCACAAAAAATTTACAATTTACCACACACAAAAGTGTCATGATGTAGAAGAAAGGCACAAATCAGTTATACATAAGACATGAAGACTGTGCCTTTTTTGTTAACTTCCCAAAACATTCATGTATGGGACATTTTATAATTTGTGTGAGGTTCAATGTCACCATGTAAGGCTACTGTACAATGCACATCTCAAAATCACTCAAAACGTTTGCATGTCTATAAGAAAACATGCTCCATACCTGATAGCTGTCCTTATTTGGGAGCAACAGTCCCTATGTTGAACACAAATGCTGCTGTGCTTTTTAATATCTTCATATAATTCACTTAGAACTTTGTTATAGCATTAAATTAAATGTTTAGTTTAAATGTATACCAAAATCAGGCAGCAAGTGCCATAGAATGAACTGTGCATGTGCATAATTACTCTGAATGCTCACAAAAAAATGCACACTGGCGGGCACCAAGCATACGTGAGTATCTCGGCAAAGTGTTAGATACTGAGAACTAAACTACCCATGATGCATCCCCCCCCCAACAGAATGCAGAATGTTTAAAACCCACATACAGCGATTAGTCCAGGGTTGTTAGCTTTATAGTGAGGGTAAGGTTTAGCTCTAGGGGGTTAGAGTAAGGATAAGGGTTAATGCTTTAGATTACAGCTAACTCTTACCACGACCCGAACCTTCTTGATCTAATCAATATACGTGGGTTTAAAACAGTGCCTGGCACGTCCTACGGTGAATCAAGCGGCTTTCGCGATCAACGATCGTGAAAACCGCTTTAACAGTGCTGGTCTATTGCCTCGATGTCGTGGCAATAGCCCTCTGCCGGTCTGAGCTTCGGAAGTGAAAGTAACTTAACTTCCGTCGCTCTGAATATGCTACTTGACTGCCCCTAGTGCTAGTTAAGTAGCATTGCAATGGAAAATATTTAAAATACATATTTTATTAATTAAAAACAGGTTATATAGCTATATTAGCCTATAGGGTTAAAATTAAACTAAAATTAAAAAATATTAAGGGATATAATAAGGATTAGAGTTGAGGTTAAATTTAGTGTTAGGGTTAAATTTTGGGTTCGGGTTGGGGTCAAAAGGTCAATATAGGAAAAAACCAAAAAACACTATTTTAGTTTTTTGCCCCATAACTCGCAAAAAAATACCGAAAAATATGGAAACATGCATATTTGTGAACTCGGGACAACATTTAGAAACTATTTAGACGGGGTCTTTTTTAATGATTTTATTTGTATAAATTATATTTTAGGTCAAAGATAGAAAAAGTGGGTTTTTTAAAATGCATCATATTTTATGATTTTTTTTGTAGTAAGTTATAAGATATGATGAACATAATGGTATCTAATGAAAGCCCTTCTTATGACAATAAAAACAACATATCATTTGTGTGGGTACTGTATGTGAGAAAGAAAAAAATTACAGCTAAACACAAACACCCTAGAAATGTCAAAACAGCCATTGTCACCAAGGGAAAGTCAAGGTGAAAATGTCTTGTCACTAAGGGGCTATAATAGCTTACACATGTTTATTGTCTGAGCTGGCATATTTTGTATAAAATCTTCTAATACAAGGACATCAAATTCATTTATGAAATTTGGCCACATAATCAGAAATGCATGTTTGTATTTGGCCACCTTAAATGCATTTATTTACTGTTATGGTGAATAACAGCTTGTTAGCCATAAATATATATATATATATATATATATATATATATATATATATATATATATATATATTTCTTTATTCACCAGTAATATAAAAGCAGTCTAAAAACAGTTTAAATTAACTTTATACATACAAAGCTACACAATGATATGGATACTAAAATATGTGTAGTTAAGCCAGTTGGGCTGCAGCTTGTGGTCAGACGCCTCTGCTCTATTATATAAACTGACATGTAATTCCATAAAATTAAATAGATTAACATCCCTTTCATATATACAAAAATAGATGTAAATATGTGTTTAAAATATGAACTAATTTAACATTGGCTTCATCAATATAAACAGAGTAGTACCCCTTTCATAATATAAATACAGATTAATATGTGTTTAACTTTTACACTAGATTATCATTCTTCAACACAACCGTTTAAATTTTGCACACACTATGAACTTATGAGATTATATTGATGCAATTTACAGAGGAATACAGCTAGAGCAGAAAATACAATCTAATCTAAACCAACCTCATGCTCAGAGCATGATAGGAATAGCAAACAATATAGATTTAAAAGAATAATCGCTTTAAAATGTGTGATTATGAACCAAGTGTATCTCTTATTAAATGAAGAGAGAAAGGGACCAACTGTCACTCCTGGATCCATATGAATATCATTCTTTTATGTAGAAAAATAGAGGTAGACATCGTGCAAGGTGCTATGTAAAATGTAGTAGACACTGTGCGTTTTATGACACTTATTCAGTACAAAGCGTCTCTAGACTCGAAATGCGTAAAGTGACTACTACATTTTACATAGCAACTTGCACGATGTGTACATCTATTTTTCTACATTAAAGAATGATATTCGTATGGATCCAGGAGTGCCGGTTGGTTCCTTTCGCTCTTGATTTAATGGTCACTATAATGTGGTCAGCTTTTACCACTCAGAGCACCCAGGAACCATCTACACTCTGTCGCATATTTACTCTCCTTACCAGCGAGGAAGAGCCCGAGTTTCTATTTTTCCCCACACTTTGGGAGAGAGTCTATCTCTTATTAAGCCAAATAGATTTATAGCCAACCTGGTAATTAAACAGCCAACGTATGTGCCTTACACAATTATTATGCCAATTTCAACCATGATAAATAGAACAGTGTTGTCGACATAGCACATGACCCAGTTAGATAAATATAAAACAATAGTTCCATAAATTGATCATGGTATTTATATGTTATGAGACCTTTGTCAAAAAAATCCCTATTGTTTTACTTTCCAGATACCAAATAGAGCTGAGGAGGCGGAGACTATCTTCCTCATAGTGATACAAAGCAGAGCTACCACTGATATCAGAAGCCATAGCTAAAATTTTATTTAATTTTCCTTCTTTGGTCATTATTTCGCTGGAGCCGTTCTTGACTGCCAATATCAGCAAGAACATGTTAGTAAAGTCATTAACTCTACTTTTGCTCAATGTGAGAAGCAGTCAGATCGTTAATGTTATCCTTCAGGTCAAAAGAACAACAATCGCACCCTACATAACATCTACAATAAATCTCAAGCACTCACTGGATGAGATTGGTCCTCACCCCAGTATCCTCATCAGTTTCCTCCACAGGTGGATCATGGACTATGTGTGATACCCAATGTTACAATGTTATGCAATGTGCAGCAGGCAAACACAGTATCAGTAGCTTTCCTAGGATGGTACAATAATTTTCCACCTGCGTAATTTCACAACACCAAAGACACAACTAGTGGATCAAAAGGTATTGTTGTTCTGTTCATCTACTGCAGCCTGTAAATTACAGAGCAAGGTTAGCAGCCATTGCAGACATCTTTATCTTGATCACCTGTATAACACAATCAAGATGCATCCCACACAATGGTTTTATTGTATATGACACTAGTTATTGTTCCTTAGGTGCATTTGTGAGATGGAAGTTATTTGTGAGTTGTATCACAAACATGAGAGGCGTGCATTGATGCTGTTGATATGCACACAACCTGCGCATTTACTACATATCCTAAAATTATGATCTTGCATGATACCATAAAAAACTAATCAGAGTTTGTTCCATTCTGCTGACTTGTGCCTGTTTCTAGTACATTAAACACTAACTTTGGACAAAATACTGATTGCATCACCAGCGATCGCCTGGAAGAAACTTGTACCAAATAGCTGCAATACTTCTCCGCTCTACCCCAGGCCTTGTTATGAATATAGAATGATTATGTAGGAAAAGCATTATGATGAGGAAGTCACTGAGTCTGTCCACAGTGAACCAGATGACAAAAAAAATATCTGGATTTCTGGCCTTGTGTCTGGCTGTCAGTTGGTGTCTCCATTGTTCCCAAATGTAAAATTAGGAACCCAGATCCCCCAAGCATTTTCTTGTTCCTGTCTATAAAAAGTTAAAATATGGTGACTATATCAATAATATTGTGTTACTAAAATTATTTTAAACTGATTTATGTAAACACATTTTCAGGTGATTAGTCCACTTTAATTGCCTGAACCTGTTAAAGGAGGAAGAGCCAGAAAGCTAATCCCTGGCTCCACAATGCACAGATCACTTAAACAATTGGCAACAAGGTGGATCATAATATACCTCATTGATCTTGAGAACAAGAAAAAAAGATATAAAGAAATGATTCTCACTGCTTCTTTAAAATAAAAATGTAAAAATAGTAACACTGGTCATGTAAAACAAAAATAGAATAGTTTCATGTTTACCTTGTGCAAATGTACAAATTAAATATTCAAAGATTGATATTCATTTTAAAAACATGAAATATGCAAAGCAAAACCAAAAAAACACAACAATCATTTATCTGGCACCAAAATTCAAAAACTAGCATTTTCAGTCCTGTAGTTTACTGTTTGATACACGCTGCATGTTAAAGCACATCCACGTTGAATGTTACAATCAAGTACATCAAGGTTCTATGTTTAAATGTAATTATCTTTTATTTTTTTTATTAAAATATATGTGGCCAATTGGTACTTCTCAACCAAGCACTGGCTAAACCCTGCTTATCTTGTCTTGATGACATGTCTTTCTGAGGTTGCAGAGTCATTAGCAATAACCTTTTCACACAGGTTTCAGTTTTGCAAACCCTGGTACTGGTTTTTGTAATGTGGGCATCCTCTCTATAAATTCACTGGTTAAGCATGTCAATAGGAAACACCACCTGGCACTGCCTGCCAATCAACTGAGAGAGCTCAGGAGCCAGGTACTAAGTAATTTTGCTTACATAGAAACTGGTGTGCGGGATAGACTTATCTGAGAACAGACAGAACTTTATGGTCTGGCCTGTGGCTTAGTAGGCTCTTATAAGCTGATAAAGAGTTTCTGCTCAGGTGTATGATTATAGAGACAGAATATCCATGAACATATCAGATTAATCCCACTCATAACATATTAGGCAATCTTCCTCCACATGAAAGACACATCAACCTCAGACACAGACTTCGGCCTATCATAAGCCTTGTCAGAGAGGTTTGGATGGTATCCATCCAAGTGAGCAAGGGTTCCAAGTTGTGAATTGTCCTAAGTCCCTAAGAGTATGCAAAATCAAAATTGGTGTGTGACAACTGAGAATGGATAAGACTTCATAGTTTCCCCCGTGGGAGCGCAAGTTTAAGGCACTTCAATGTAAGGAGGTTCCCATAGAGAATACTATTAAGTGATGTCCGTGCTTGGTTGAGCTTTTCGCACTCCTAGTTTACCATTTTGAATACTCTCCCTTAGACGTGAAGTCCATGTCCACTGTGCCTAGAGGCATATCCGCTGTACTGCACTAATGAGGCCTGCAATAGGCCAAAACAAGTCAGAAGTTTCTGAATCCTACTTGCAGAGGGAGAGTGCCTGATATTTTGAGGGTCAACTGCCTTATGATTAGACTGCTATGTAAGTGGACATATTCTCCCTTCAAATGGGCAGTTTTCCATAGGGCAGACTTTTAAGTTCTGTTGATTCTCAGCTAAGCTTTGTCTTATAGATCCCTGCAATAAATAGAAGAAGCATAAGAATTTAGAGTAGAAAATACCGTATTTTCCGGTGTATAAGATGACTCTGCATATAAGACGACCCCCAACTTTTCCAGTTAAAATTTAGAGTTTGGCATATACTCGCTGTATAAGACTACCCCTCTTCCAGCGAGCATTTTCTCCTACAGTGACATTTACACACACACCCTTACACTAACACAGTGACACACTTACACACACACCCTTACACAGAAAGTGAGACACTTACACATACGCAGTGACACCAATAGACACATAACCTGAGACACACTATTTTGCCATTCAATATGCCTTTATTGTGCCATTTAATATGCCAACATTTTGCCCCTCCAATATGCCAGGATTTTCCCCTCAATATGCCAGGATTTTGCCCCTCTCCTACCCCCTTCCCAGTACTTACCTCGTTGCTGCTCTGCAGGTGCGCGCGGCTGTGAGGGAAGAGTCGTGCGCTCCCCTCCTGCCGTGCGGCTTCAATAAAGTTTGTTTTGAAAAAAAATTGAAATAAACTTTATTGAAGTTGCGCGGCTGGAGGGGAGCACACAACGCTTCCCTCACAGCCGCGCGCACCTGCAGAACAGCAACGAGGTAAGTAAAAAGATTACACCCGGCGTATAAGACGACCCCCGACTTTTGGGAAGATTTTCCTGGGTTAAAAAGTAGTCTTATACGCCAGAAAATACAGTACATATTTATTTAGCAAAACTTAAACTAAAATCTTGACTTTTTAACCCCTTCGTGATTGATGATGAGGCATTTCAGCCATGACCGCTGAGGCCCCCCGGAAATATCCAGAAGCCAATTACAGTTCACGGATGTGTATAGCTGTCAAAGCAAGTGCCTGCTTTGACAGCTACAGTCTCTCCCTGCTCCACAGCGATCGTGGCCACTGCCCATAACCATGTTTTTTTAATTAAACCCTAGGATTAGGGTTAGAGTTCATCAAAACCTAACTCTAGGGTTAGGGTTAAAAATATTAATAACTTATATAAAAGTAAGAGGTAATTCTGTAGAGGACCAGTGACATTTTAGGACCGTCAGTGGTCCTCTAGGGATTTTTATTTTTATTTTTAAAAAGACTGCTAGTGGAGCCCCAGCAGTAGATAAAGGCCCGTAGGAGCTGGGTATATCATCTATGCAGCCACAGGGTAGCAAGGGTAACAATGATATGTGGTTCCTACTATAGACTACATTTCCTATGATGACAAGGTCAATTTTGGCTGGCTGAGCATAATGGCAAATGTAGTCCAGAAGCAATACATAAAATTACATCTTTCAAAGCTGCAATGACCGTATCCTTATTTGGCCCTGTATCTGTCAGATAACTCTAGCAAACCTATACATGTGGGTACCGTTATACTTAGGGGAAGTTGCTGCTGAACATATTTTGGGGTGTTTGGCAATAAAATAGCTGAGCCCCTGTAAATTCATACCTGAAGTAAAAAGAGTGTGGGCAAAAAAACACACAAAAAATTATTACAGCAACACTTGGCAAAAATTGGTGGCAAGATGACTGCATTAAAATTGTTACAATACCCCAAGTTGAATACTCTGTGATATCAGTGTGCATGTGGAAGGTGATTCAGGGATTTATGACAGATATCAGTGTTCCAATTAGTGTTGCCAGCCAGCTAGTATTTTACCGGCAGGGTGGCATCCAAGGGTAGCAGCTGCTATATATCACTTTTGTAAAAAAAAAAGAAAAAATGGTTTCGAAACAGCTATGTGTAAATATTGGGTATTTATAAACTCAGGATGACTTTTATAATCTATTTAGCATTTTTTTCTTTTATCGTTTGTAGATTAGTAAAAGATTTTACAATTAAAAGTAAATAATAGTGTTTTTTTTTTTATTTCACCATAGTTTATTATTTTTTAAATAATACTTTAACCCCTTAGTGACATGACTTTTTTGGCTTGTCCGTCGCTTGGTGACATGGGCTGTTTTAACATTTCTGAGGTGTTTGTGTTTTGCTGTAATTTATTTCTGTCCAATTTAGTGTACCCACACAAACTATATATTGTTTTTATCGTCATAAGAAGAGCTTTCTTTTGATACCATTATTTTGATAATAGCATATAATTTGATGTAAAAAAAAAAAAGAAAAATATGGCAAAAAAATGAAAAAAAAATTTTTTTTATGACTTTTATTTAAAAAATCATATACTCATGTACAAGAGACAAAAAAAAAAAACACGGCTAAATAGTTTATAATATATGTCCTGAGTTCAGAAATAGCCCATGTTTTATGTTTTTGTGCTTTTTTATTCATGTTACAGGGCCAGAACTATAAGTAGTGCATGGCTATTTTAAAATCCTTTTTTTTTTTTTTTCAAAATTAGCGATAGTGACATTGTAACACTGATATCTGTACTAAATCCACGAATGACACCCGACATGTACATATTTTTGAAAACTAGACCCCTCAGGGCATTTAACTTGGGGTATTTTGACAAATTTCATGAAGCCATTTTACCACCAATCTTTGCCAAAGTTTGCAGCAAAATATATTTTTTTAAAACTTAAACATTACCTTAAAATGTGAAGGGGTATTTCCAAATAACACCTCAATATGTGTTCAGCAACATCTCCTGAGTACAGGGATACCACGCATGCATAGGTTTGTTGGTTTGTTTTGGGGCTAAAAGGCCACATTTAGGGGGTGCACATTTTGGTTTTCCAACTTGGAATTCTGACATTCAGAAAACCTGCGCCCATGTAACATTTGGGACATTTTTGAAGTCAGAAAGTGTATTCTACCCCACAAAGCCATATATTTTTTAAAACTAGACACCCTAGGGCAGGGGTCCTCAAACTGCGGCCCGCCGAGCACATTTGTCCGGCCCGCGGGGGGTGCTGCCGGCACCCCCCGCTCCCCACTGTTTACCTTTTTTTTTTTCTTGCAGCCGCAGAAGATGCGGCTGCAGGAAAACGGAAAAAAAATAAAATCGCTGCGCCCGGATGTGACGTTTCGTCACATCCGGACCCGGTAACTGTTTCCCTCCTCCGTGCAGGGAGGAGGGAACACTGCGCGAGACGTCCGGCCGGGGACACAGCAGCTGGAGGTAAGTGATGGGGAAGGGGGGGGAGGTATAACGAGCACTATACTATTCCTGGGCATCTGAATGGCATAATATTCCTGGGCATCTGACTGGCATAATATTACTGGGCATCTGAATGGCATAATATTCCTGGGCATCTGACTGGCACACTATTCCTGGGCTCTGACTGGCATAATATTCCTGGGCATCTGACTGGCATTATATTACTGGGCATCTGACTGGCATTATATTCCTGGGCATCTGACTGGCATAATTTTCTTGGGCTCTGACTGGCATAATATTCCTGGGCATCTGACTGGCATAATATTCCTGGGCTCTTACTGGCACTCTATTCCTGGGCATATGAATGGCATAATATTCCTGGGCATCTGACAGGCACACTATTCCTGGGCATCTGACTGGCACACTATTCCTGGGCATCTGACTGGCATAATATTCCTGGACATATGAATGGCATAATATTCCTGGGCATCTGACAGGCACACTATTCCTGGGCATCTGACTGGCACACTATTCCTGGGCATCTGACTGGCATAATATTCCTGGGCTCTTACTGGCACTCTATTCCTGGGCTCTGACTGGCATAATATTCCTGGGCATCTGACTGGCATAATATTCCTGGGAATCTAACTGGCATAATATTCCTGGGCTCTGACTGGCATAATATTCCTGGGCATCTGACTGGCACAATATTACTGGGCTCTGACTGGCATAATATTACTGGGCTCTGACTGACATAATATCCCTGGGCATCTGACTGGCACACTATTCCCATTGAAATACTGGTAAGTTTGTTGATTTAACTTTACTTCATTTTAAATATTGTATTTGTTCCCGTTTTGTTTCTTCACTTCAAAATAAGATATATGCAGTGTGCATAGGAATTTGTACATAGTTTTTGTTTTTACTATAGTCCGGCCCTCCAACGGTCTGAGGGACAGTGAACTGGCCCCCTGTTTAAAAAGTTTGAGGACCCCTGCCCTAGGGTATTTCAAATGGTAGTATTTTAACACTTTACATGCACTAATTATACCACCAGCCTATGTCAATATTTTGGGTAGTAATTTTTTTTCACATACATTGTACTTTGGCCATGAATTCACAGATCCTGTTATATGTCAGTGCCAAACAACACCTCAATATTTGTTCAGCAACATATCCTGAGTACAGGGATACCACCCATGTGTAGGTTGGTTAGGTTATTTGGGGGTTAAAAGGCCACATTTGAGAGTTGCGCTTTTTGGTTTTCCAACTTGGAATTCTGACATGCAGAAAACTTGCACCCATGTCTCATTTGGGAAATTTTTGAAGCCAAAAAGTGTATTCTACCCGACAAAGCCATATATTTCTTTAAAACTAGACACCCTAGGGTATTTCAAATGGTAGTATTTTAACACTTTCCATGCACTAATTCTACCAGCAGCCTATGTCAATGTTTTGGATAGTAATTCTTTTCACATACATTGTACTTTGGGCATGAATTCACAGATCCTATTATGTGTCAGTGCAAAACAACACCTCAATATGTGTTCAGCAACATCTCCTGAGTACAGGGATACCACCCATGTGTAGGTTAGTTAGATTATTTGGGGGGTTAAAAGGCCACATTTGAGAGGTGCGCTTTTTGGTTTTTCAACTTGGAATTCTGACATGCAGAAAACCTGCGCCCATGTTCCATTTGGGACATTTTTGAAGCCAGAATGTGTATTTTACCCCACAAAACCATACATTTTTGCAAACTAGACACCCAAGGGTATTACAAATGGTAGTATTTTAACACTTTCCATGCACTAATTCTACCACCAGCCTTTGTCAAATTTTAGGTTAGTAATTTTTTAATCTTTTTTTTCCACATACATTGTACTTCGAGCATGAATTCACAGATCCTGTTATGTGTCAGTGCCAAACAACACCTCAAAATGTGTTCAGCAACATCTCCTGAGTCCAGGGATACCACGCATGCATAGGTTTGTTGGGTTGTTTGGGGGCTAAAAGGACATATTTAGGGGGGGTGCATTTCCAACTTGGAATTTTGACATGTAGTCAGCCAGCACCAATGTTCCATTTGGGACACTTTTGAAGCCTGTCAAAGTATTTTACCCCATCAAACCATATATTTTGGAAAACTAGAAATCCTAGGGTATTTAAAATTGTGGTATTTTAACACTTTCCAAGTACTAATTCTACCACCAACCTATGTCAAAGGGTTGGGATGTCATTTTTTTTTTCCCACACACATTGTAGTTCAGGCAGGAATTTTCAGATTCTGGTATTTGCCACTGCCAACCAACACCTCAATATGTGTTCAGCAACATCTCCTGAGTACAGGGATACCACCCATGCATAGGTTTGTTGGTTTGTTTTAGGGCTAAATGGCCACATTTAGAGGGTGCGCATTTCCAACCTTGAATTTTGACATGTAGTCAGCCTGCACCCATGTTCAATTTGGAACATTTTTGAAGCCATCCAATGTATTTTACCCCATCAAACCATATATTTTGGGAAAATAGACATCCTAAGGTATTTCAAATTGTGCTATTTTAATACTGTATTTTTACTAATTATACCACCAGCCTATGTCAATGTTTTGGGTAGTAATTTTTTTTTCACATACATTGTACTTTGGCCATGAATTCACAGATCCTGTTATATGTCAGTGCCAAACAACACCTCAATATTTGTTCAGCAACATATCCTGAGTACAGGGATACCACCCATGTGTAGGTTGGTTAGGTTATTTGGGGGTTAAAAGGCCACATTTGAGAGTTGCGCTTTTTGGTTTTCCAACTTGGAATTCTGACATGCAGAAAACTTGCAACCATGTCTCTGTGAAGAGGCAATCGTGTGACTGCTTGAAGAGCACAGGAAGCAGGTACTTCCTGCCTCCTGTGCTCTTGCCCTTAGAAGGGCAGCGCCATCTTGGTCACACAGTGACCAAGATCGTGCATTTTTTTTTTAGTGTTACTGATTGCCTTGACTTGCGAAGCAATCAGCAGCACTTACAGAGCATAAGAAGCGATTAAATTCGCTTCCTATGCTCGTTTTGTAATGCCCGCTTTTTAAAGGCACTGTGCCTTTAAAACTGGCATTTCAATCGTTCTCCGGAGCGATCGAAATGCCGACGGGCATTTTTTTCAGTATTGTACAATGCTTCCATACGGAAGAATCGTTACAATACCGCTTGAGCACTGAAAGCGGAAAAACTCCACTTTCAGTGCTCGTTTTGACACAGGACGGACTGTCACTAACGCCTCACCACACAGGACGGACTTAGCACGTCCTGTGTCGGCAAGGTGTTAAATCATATGATCCAAATTATGGTTTCAAAACAAAGCTCTTCACACAAAAAAAACCTAAACAATATATAATTTGTGTGGCAACAGCAAATGACAAAGAAGAAAATTACTGCTAAACCCAAACACAGCAAAAGTGTTAAAACAGCCACAGTGTTTAAGAGGATGAAAAGAGATCAAGATGAATTTATTGTTGCCCCATCCGCTTGCAGAAAACCCACAAACCACTCATAAATGAATTACATGACAAAGAGTCAGGAAATGTGTAGATGTCCTACAGCCTAGGTGTCCAATAGTGGCCTTCCAACTGTTTCTGCACTACAACTACCATAAATCCCTACCCTTTTAGAATTATGGGGTTTATAGTTCTGCAGCAGCTGGAGGGCCATAGATGGACGCCTATTTCCTAGACCATATCTTTAATAATAAAACTGCACAACACAGTACATACATCATTTAAGGGTCTATTTGATTTGCACAGATCCATCCCGAATTTTGCAAATCAAAAATATACAGGAATTTGGGTCTGAATCGAACTGTTTGTAAATTGATTTTCAACCACCCAATATGCCCCGCTCACCCCTGAACATGCTCCAAATTCAGCTAAGATAGCCGATATTCAGGCATTTCCATTTTCCAGATCTGATCTGGAGAACTGAAAAAATTTTAAAATGTTAAATAAAGCCTGAGTACAAAACTGAGGCCTGAGTGCAAATCTGTGCGTTGGGGTAAGTCCTAAGTGCAAAAGTGGATGTTGGGGCAAGTCCTGAGTGTAATTCTGGATGCTGGGGTAAGTCCTGAGTGCAAATTTGGGTGCTGGGGTAAGCCCAGAAAGTAGGGTTGCCACCCAGCCGGTATTTTACTAGCAAGCTAGTCTTTTTCCCTATGAAATTTCCTTACATGTTAAAAAATTGGTTATAAGAGAAAATGAGACAATTAAAAAAATTGTTGATAGACATTACAGTTGATACTGTTTATTTTCCAAATGTTCCATTTAATATGTGTTTATCAAAAGCAGAAGTTACACTTACCCATTAAATATATGCATTATTGGCATAAGTATGTTCACCAAATATTGGTGTGAACCCTGATTGGGTCTGTTTGGCTCTACAAATATCTGTTTAGCCATTAATCCTAATCTTTAGCTACAAAATGTATGACATGACACAAAAGGTATTACATAAACACATATGGCACAAGTTAAACAAAAAGTGGCTAAACAATAATAAATGCATAAGCTCAGAGCGGCCATGTATTTTTATTATTTTAAAAAAAAAAATATTAAAAATACCTCTCTTGCCTTCTGTAAATAGCAACTCTAGTCCCCTTTAATTGTGGGAAGACCTGCCTGTCCTATAAACGTATACTTGATATCAGAGTGTGGCAAATAAAAATGTATTAATAATTCCTGTAATTTGAATTTTTATATGGTCCACATTGTGGTTCTTCCTCCTATAAATTCTTCTATTTTTATCTGCCCTCCTCTGATATCAAATACATATGGGATGAAAAAAATGATTGTTCAATCAATATGATTGGAAGGTTACACCCTTTTATGAATGATAGGGTCTACGTGTAAATTAAACTATCTTTGATAAAGGTTATAAGACTAACAGCAGTGAACAAAATATTTTTCTTAAGGTGCTGATCGGCAATCCACAATGCAGATCTAGTTATGATGAAACAAGGTAACGACAATGTAGTGTAGACGTGAATGGTGGCAGTCAATTATATTGGATTTTTGTTATCCGGAAATTAATGGAAACCTGCAGTTAAGATATGGTTAATATTTATTCTGTGTATTTGGAGTCTATCAACTATTAACCCCTTTGCGCCGGTTGGTGCTTTCGTCCTTAACAACCAAAGCATGGTCTTTGTGTTCCTGGCCCCAATCACTTTGTGATCTGCAGCCAGGAACATACAAGCAGGGACCCGATCAAGGTCTCTAAAGAGCTTGTCGGTCCCTGCCGACATCCAGCAAAACATGTGACGTCATGGAGGCGTGCCCAAACCTCGAAGTTCGGGCACGCAGGGATGCCAGAGATTTAGAGGACGCTCAGTTTGAGCGTTTGCTACATTTTCTATGTCACACCGAGGCTATTCAAAGTGGCCTAATCTGACAGTGGGTATCCTGCTTCAAGTCCCTTCAATGGGATCCTCAGCACAGCTCATTGAGGGGACCAGTGATCAGCTGTTCCTCTCAGGGCAGTCTATACCGTCCTGCAGGTTTTTTCAGTTAATGCAGCTGACGCTCACTTTGAGTGTCAGCTACATTTCCTGTGTTAGAGTGAGGACACTCAGAGTGGCCTTACCTGACAGTGGCGACTCCGCTGCAAGTCCCTGCAGCGGGATCCGCACACAGCTCATCGCGGAATCCCGTGTGGGCCATATAGGAGGAGCAGCATGCTCCAATATGTCTGCTGCTGTCTTGTGGGTAGAGCGTCGGAAAATTAACTTCCGTCACTCTGATGCTGTTGCTTGACTGCTCCTAGAGGCAGTCAGCAACATTGCAATAAAAGAAAAAAAAACTTAATTAGCTAAAATCTAGGGATAGGGTTACAATTAAATTAGGGTTAGCATAAGGGATAGGGTTACAATTAAATTAAAATTAGAATACATTAAGGGTTAGGGTTAAATTAAGGGTTTGGGGTCAAAAGGTCACTGTAGAAAAAAAAACTATTTTTGCCATATAACTCGCAAAAAAATGCAGTAAAAGATGGAAAGAAGCATATTTCTGAACTCGGGACAAAATTTAGAAACTATTTAGATGGGGTCTTTTTTTATGATTGTATTTGTGTAAATTATTTTTACGTCAAAATTAGAAAAAGTGTTTTTTTAATTTTTTCATCATATTTTATGATTATTTTGTAGTAAATTATAAGATATGATGAACATAATGGTATCTAAAGAAAGCCTTTCTTATGACAATAAAAACAACATTTAATTTGTGTGGGTACAGTATGTGAGAAAGAAGAAAATTACAGCTCAACACAAATATCCCAGAAATGTCAAAACAGCCCTTGTCACCAAGGGAAAGACAAGTTCAAAAGGTCTTGTCAATAAGGGGTTAACCAATCATTGGTAACGGGAATAGTCCCAGAAGAGTGGAAATTAGCAAATGTTGTGCCCATTCACAAGAAAAAGTAGTAGGGAGGAGTCAGGCAACTATAGGCAAGAATGTCTTACTTAAGTAATGGGGAAAGTAATGGAAACCATGTTAAAAAATAGGATTGTTAATTAAATTAATTTCAGGATCAGAGACAAGATGTGTTTATTTCAGGGAGATCATGCCAAACTAATCTTACTGATTTTTTCAATTGGGCAACTAAAATAATAGACCAGGGTAGTGCAGCAGAGTGGGGGGTCACTTATGGGGGTTTTCATTTGTTAGGGGGGGGTTAATTTATTTGGGGGGTGTACGTTTGTAAGTGCTGACAGTTCAGCGCTGAACTGTCAGCACTTACATTGACGCGATGACATCTTCACCGCTGACAGTTCAGCGTTCAAACTGCAGCGCTGAACTGTCAGCGGTGAATCAGCCGCGCTGAACTGTCCAAGACACCCCTGACCTACTGTTATTTTCTCGGCCTGTACCCTGACTACTCCGTCCTTCTCCACTCCTGACTCGGCTAGTACCTTGGCTTCTCTGTCCTTCTCCAGTCCTGACCTTTTGGCTTGTGACCCCGACTACGTTTTCTGATTTGCCCGTTTGTTCCTGTTTATCAAGTTGCCCAAAATAAGACCTCAAGCCCCTGATTGTGGCCACTCAAAGCCTATTGAGATATTGGATATTGCCAATTAATATGCCAGGATAATGCCATTCAGTATTCTCGTTATGCCACCCTCTTCCCCCCTTCCCCAGACCCCAGTACTTACCTCCTTCCTTGCTGCTTGCGGACCGGTGCAGGTCCGTGGCTGTGAGGGAAGCGTTGTGCGCTCCCCTCCAGCCACACGGATCAATAAAGTTTGTTTAAAAAAAAAGTTTGAACAAACTTTATTGATCAGCGCGGCTGGATGGGAGCGAACAACGCTTCCCTCACAGCCGCGGACCTGCACCTGGAGACGGCAGGGGGTGCCGGCAGCACGGGTGTCACCCCCGCTGGAGGTGTCACCCGGTGCATCCCCCCGCCCCCCCCTTGTAACGCCACTGGACTACCCTATAGGGAAAAAAATGTAACTTGTATATATTCACATGTAAATTGCTTTTTAATATTTAATAAAAATTATGATATAAAAAAAAAATGCATTTCTTGTTTTTATTTCCTTTTATGTGCCTATGCTGCCTCTCCCCCCCCCCCTTCCCCCCCCAGCATTATCTTTCTCCCCCCCTTAGTGTAGTCTCTGTCTGTCCCCCCAGGGTTATCTCTCTCATCCTCGTTCTCTCCCTCCCCCCAAACATTTGTCTCTCTCTCCCCCTCATCTTGTGTGTGTCTCTCTCTCCCCCTCCCTCCCCTTGTGTGTCTCTCTGCCCCCTCCCTCCCCCTTGTGTGTCTCTCTGCCCCCCTCCCTCCCTCTTGTGTGTCTCTGCCCCCTCCCTCCCCCTTGTGTGTCTCTCTGTCCCCCTCCCTCCTCCTTGTGTGTCTCTCTGCCCCCCTCCCTCCCCCTTGTGTGTCTCTCTGCCCCCTCCCTCCCCCTTGTGTGTCTCTCTGCCCCCTTCCCTCCCCTTGTGTGGCTCTCTGCCCCTCCCTCCCCCCCTTGTGTGTCTCTCTGTCCCCCTCCCCTTGTGTGTCTCTCTCCGCCCCTCCCTCCCCCCGACCTCACCTATGATGAAGGACCCGGCTTCATCATAGAAGTCCCGGCGGTCGTGCCGGGCGGCAGCAGGGGATGTCTGTGCGCATCGCCCAGACATCCAGCTGCTGTTAGCGAGGGGGATCCAGGTCCCCTGCAGCGGGGGACCTGGATCCCAGTCTTATAATCTGACCGCGATTTGAGGTCAGATTATAAGACGATCTTGAATGTAAAAAAGTCTTATATTCAAGCAAATACGGTATTTCAGAGGACTTCAAGGTAGGTAGACATGAACAGAAAATGCTAGCAGAATGCTTGATTTTAAAGAGAGAGAGAGGTATAAGTAGAATGAAGGAAGTGCTCATGCCATTGTTCAGAGCACGGGTGAGACTTCACTTGGAGTATTGTACGCATTACTGGAAATGGAAGTACCAGAGAAGTTCTACTAAAATGGTTCATGGATGGCGGGAACTTAACATGTATGGCTTGGAGGAAAGACAAGACAGGGGGGTTGGAAACATTTAATTACATAAAGAGAATCAACACCGTAGAGGAGGAGAGTATATTTAAAAGAATCAGAACACAAAATGTTAAATTACAGGGGCAAAGGTTTACAAGTAATATCAGGAAATATTACTTTGCTAAGACTGTAGTGAATGACTGAAATAGCTTTCCAGCAGAAGTGGTAGAGGGCAGCACAGTTTAGTAGTAGAGGGCAACACAGTTTAAGCATGGAATAGGCATAGGGCTATCCTAGGTATAAAATAAGGCCAGGGACTAGTAAAATTATGCAATTTAGATGGGACAAATGGTTCTTATCTGCAGACAGATTCTATCCTTCTATGCAAGAGAAATTGAAAAAAATCAACACAATAGGTCCAAGCTTTTTCCTGAGGTCAGATATTCCCAAATAAATAATTCTAAGATTCACATTTGCCAAAACATAAAGAGATTTAAGGGTCGACCCAGTATGTGCTGATAATCAACACTGAAATTTTGTCTGCAAATATCAGACTGATACCCTATTTCTCCATTAAAATTATACAAGGGAACTGGGGAATTAACAGCCACTGCCAGTCTCTTAGCATCCTCTTCCCAGTGACTACGGGCCAGCACACAAGCATGCCAGCAAATGCCTGCAGCCCTTAATATTAAAATATAAGTGGCCATTGGGCTAGAAGACGGTGATATGCCCTAGCATAAATAAAATAATTATGGCCCCTGCGGCTTGGGGCTGGCAATATGCCCCAAGAACCAGTTAGAATAAAAATAGTGCCCCCCAGATTCAGAGATATGCATCAAATAAAATGAATTGCTCCCCATTGCTCCTTTGTGCCAGGAGCTGGTCAAATGCTCCTGGCACAATAAATAAATAAAATTAAATATAACCCCTACCTACCTCCTCTATCTCTACTGCAGTTCTCGACAAAACCGGGCACCAGGTCACCATGGCGTCAAGGAAATTAGACCTGGTGCCCAGGAAGAGAAATCTTGTAAATATATTTTTAACAATTTGAAATTTGTTTTCATACTCTATGCATTTGCTTGCATTGCTGCTAACACACTTACGAGATCATCCAGACCCACTGTAAATACTAATGTACTTGAGTGACATAGTCCCTTTAAAGTAAACAAATATATATTCTCACTGTAAAGAACTAAATGTGGAGTGTCATCAAGTGACCATACCTGCCACTTGTGGTTACTTTAATCAATAATGTGTCCTGATGATCTAGAAGATTCCTAACCAATCAGAAATGGGTTCAAGTGCAATCTGGTAAATCTTATGTTGCAAAATAAGGAGACAGTTGGTATAAAGGAAACAATTTGTTACTAAAATATCTTAATCCTCCAGACTCACAATATGCATGTCTACATAAAAATAAACAAATAAAGCATGATCTTATCTTAATTATATTGGATGCTGGTTTCAGAGTGTGCTTTGACATTCTATGCAAAGCATTAGGAGAGAGACTGGTAAATCATGCCTCTCAGGTGTCTCTTTTTGGGAGGGACAGTTCCTATTTTGGAACAAAATCCCTTCCTCTCCCTTTTCTCATTTTGTGTGTGTTTATAAGTGTATCAGGGAGTTCTGCAGCAATTAAACTTACAATAATGTATGAGTAAATACATTTAGTTTGCAAAAGTTAGATGTGCTGTCCTTATTCTAAACGATTTATACGAAAACCTACAAGTCATGGAGTCAATCAATAAATCTTGTTGATGCCCTGTCCATGCCACCTTTTGGCCACTTGAAACATTGGGATATATGAGTAAACATTCATTGTGGTATCTGCAACTTTCTACCAGCGGACCTCTAGATCCTATTTAATTCGTTAACTTGGGACGACTTTGGCCCGCCGAGGCAGTAAATTCTTGTATTTAAACCTCTGCCTCCTTGTGCACTTTTGACTGTTCCTGTCCTGTAAGAAAATGGATCCTGTCTTTACCCCCCAATATCATATGAAACATACTCCTGGATTTTACTCCAATTATGTAATTTATAACTGTTTTAGATTTACAAGTTAAAAACATATATATTTATTAATGAGATACAAAAATCCTACAATCCAACTGTTCTCTGATTCAAGATGCATCTGTTCCTATACCCTTAGCTACCAATCCTTAGTTGAGGTATTGATCAATGCATTTCGCCTCTATAAATAAAGCTAATAAATATTACAATTAGCTAGCTATACCATAAAATAGGTTAAAGGAACAGTCAACCCCATTTTTTTTGGAATGGTTGCATGAATCATAATCAGATTTTGACTTGTGCCCAGGGTACCATTCCTGACAAAATAGCAGATTGTCTCAGCCTCATCATTTGACACTGGTAACCCACCCTGTCAAATGCTGTCAGACAAATGCTTAGCCTTGCTGCATGGAGGCATGGTCATGCACACACCAGATGCATTTGCATGCATTGTTGCATACGTTGTGGAATTAATTATATCTTCATTGCTTCATGGAATTATCTTATGTAGAAGGAAACTAGCAGGTAAGAGATCTGTGCAGTGTTTCTGAGAAGCTGCACTGATCAGGCAGGGAATGAGGCAGACTGATGCCGGTCAGAAATATAAAAGCTTTGAGCCTTCACTTTTACTGGTAAATATAGAAGTAGGCACAGAAAAAGGAGTAGGTACCTATTCTTCTCACAAACAGATGAGATTAGAGGAAGTACTTATAAAGAAGTGGTGATGAATTGTAGAGACACAAGGGTAAAGAAAGTGAAAGCTCCTGTATAGGAGAATGCAAAAGATATTTAAGACCAATAGAAACATGAAGGTGAAGCACGTCGAGGAAATCTTTGTAAACAACTAAGAGTTAGATTATCAGACAAGACAGACGGACACTATAGGTAGAACATAAAGAGGGGGATGACATGTCGCTCTATTGCGCTAGCTTCTTGGCAAGCTGAGAGTGATGGGAAAAAGAGTTCCCACAGTGCTTGTTTAGTAAAGATTACCGCATTGGTGATCTTTAGTGTGGTACCCTTCCCTACACATTAATGTTATAACAATGAGTCGTTAAGCTTTTATGACTGTGCACACCAAGTCTATGTATTTCCACCAACCTATTTTGTGGCCTGTGTCATGGAATTTAAAAGCCAGTGTTAACTGTACATTCAAAAGATAGTCAATTCAACTGTAATGGTGAGGAAATATTGTTGGAAAACGCTGCATATGTACTGTCAGCTTGACTATCAAACACAACAAGTATATTTCTAAATTGCATCAATGTCCTATAAGGGTAAAGTAAAAAAAAGAGTATAGACCAAACAAACAGGACAGTGATTTTTAAAATAAAACTGTGATTTTATGTTAAATTTACTCTAACATTCAAAGTTGGAAACCATTTCAAATAATTAATTCTCATGGCCAACAATGAACATATTATTTATGTAAATTCAGTGAAAATACTTACCAAAATAGGCAAATGGAATCAAAGAATTCGGAATCTGGAAGTTTTGTTCTGTGACAGTGATCTACATGTATCAAAGAAAAATGCATCAGTGAAATATTTTGTCATGATACAACAGTATACATTTTGCAAGGTAATCCTGCAAGTAATATTGTTCTTTAAATACACTGTGCATTTTAAACAGCAATGACATGACAGTTGCAACTAAAATGGAGGCATCACTTGTGCTGAACTCTTAACAAGTGTTTCGTAAAAATAACAAACAAAAAAGCATGATCTCCTGTTTAAAGATCTAGCCCAAAGTAATGTGAATTAAAAAAGAAAATACATATCCTATAAATAAATCTATTACTTTTGGGGGTGCAAATTATGTGGGTCCTGTTCACTAAACTTTTCTTTTGCTTGCTCTACTGATTAAATGCAGTTTGTTTTTTTAAGAGAAGTTTTTTTTACTTTTCCCAACTCTTCCATTATTTTAGGGTCTACTCAATAGGTGCAGGACTTCGGCCCCAAAACTGATTCCTCCAAAGTCTGATTTGGGGCAAATCAGGAACGTATCGGGAACCATATTTCTGCATTCATAGCCAATTACACACAAAAAAAACAAAAGTACCTGAAACATACCGAAAAGTATCCCTATCATCGCAATAGACATTTATGGGGAAGATAGAGACTCATTTCAGGAGGAATTTCCAATATGATTAAGTGCAAAATAGCATGAAACGTGTAAGGTGATTTTTTGGTGGATTTTCTGGTCTGTACCTGCACAAAAATGTTATATGGAATAAAACATTGATTTGTTACAATTCATTATGAAGTCTGTCTGCCTGCTTCTTTCTCCAGTATATATTTTCCTAATTTCCTATATGTCCCCAATGTGCCCAAATCACTCTAGAGTTTGGAGGCCAAATTCCATTGCATATTGAGTAGATCCCTTTCATCTACATCTAGTTGTGTCCAAAGAATTAGGCATAGAAATCCAGTGGACATATTATAGGCTAACACAGTAAAAGAAGTCAAGAAGTTAGGTGACAATGAAATTCTAATGAAGAAAATACAAAAAATAACTATGAGAATATCAATAGCAAGGCTAAATAAGTAAACTGGTTCTTATCAGCCATTAAGATATATGTTTCTGTATATAGTTATACCTGTACATTGATGAATGAAAATAAATGGGGCAAATACTGCAATATACCACATCTATCTATGTGTCCATATTGGCATACACTAACCTGTAATAAATATATATATATATATATATATATATATATATATATATATATATATATATATATGTATTGATAAAGGTTTGCGGTGAAAACAGAAATGTCGAATTATACTCATGTAAAGGTTGTCTTTGTGATTAAAAATATACTACATTTATAAGCAAGCCCTGTGCGTGCGTGGATTACTTGGCTTTTGTGTATGGCGCATCAAAGCCCCCGGGCAGAGAAGTTTGTATAACTATGAAGCTGAGTGCATTGCTGTTTGGATATATACCGGCATATATATATATATATATATATATATATATATATATATATATATACACACACAAACAACCACACATAACAAATACAGTATAAAAGGTCACACAAAACGTAACATGTCAATGAAAGTTAGACTAAAATTGTATTAGAAGAACTGTAAAACATCTAAGTATTTTATTGCTTGATATCAGGTATATAATCAATCAAGAGTTCGCTCTACAATTATGACAAACTCTAACAGAAGGAATCATCAAATGCCAGAAAAAAAGTAAATATGGTGCTGATAATGTTTCACATTACTTTGCTGTCTTGTGTTTCCATACAAGACTTTCAGTGGGAGGGACTACATATTTCATGCTAATAGATAAGGATCCCCTTGTCCATAAAAAAAGGAAATGCATGCCCAGAAAGACACCGGCTACAAATGTTGCAACATTTGTTGCAGTTTCAGGTAATTCGCTCGTGTCTTTATTGTGTCATCTCCACTGTTTCTCCCGCCCCCCGTGAACACTTCCACCTAATAATAAACGACTGCAAATCCTGGGCACAAACATGCAACGCAAACCTGTCCAAACACTGACTGCCTTGACTTTCTTCGCACACAAACACAAACCTGGCCAGCTACCGACTACAGGGGTTGGAAACCCACGGAAGGCACTAAATAAAACCCCACAAAGTCGGTCACAAGGATCAGATTTTTTTTATTTTCAAGTCAGAGGAGAAAAAAAAAAAGATGTCGACAGAGAGAAATAGGACGATGATGGCTAACGTTTGGTACTTCAGCATGTTGTGGACTAGATTTCCCATGATGCTCTGCCGAGTTGGCTGAGCATCATGGGAAATGTAGTGCACAGTAGCTGGAGTCTTAGAGGTTAGCCATCACGGAGATAGTATGATAATCAAGAGATCACGAATGCATGTATGCTTGCATCTCAGTGCAAAATGTCCTCTAAAAAGCTGAAGAGACAGACAACCCGGAGGGAGACAGGAGGGACACACAGTGAGTGAGACACAGAGAGTCCATCTTGCATTGAAAGGGGAGGGAGGGATAACCAAGTGCAAAGCTCACCCCGGCAAACTCTGCAAAACATCTCACTGGTGAGATCAGAAAAGAGTAGGGTCTTCCCCTGCCTGCCCACCTAGCTCAGAAAGAACAATACCAGCCATGACAAGCTACATTGCATTAAACGACAAATAAGTGGCGATAGTCTGATTAGACAAGACATTAATGGCTAACCTTTGGTACTCTAGCTTTCGTGAGCAACATTTCCCATGATGCCATCTGATTAAGCAGCATAGGATATGTAGTCCATACAGCAGAAGTGCCAAAGGTTATCAACCAGTGAACGAAGAGCTGCCTGTTTGGGCCCCTGGATCAAGTGCATGATCCCCCGTGGATAGAAGTAATCCCCATGTGTCCAGATCTCCTCCATAGTGTCTGTGTGTACACGGTGTGCTGAATCTCACATAGAGTGCCTGATCTGGACGTGTCATTAGCAGGGCATGCAATGGTTTCAAAGCCCCAGGCCAGTGACCAATATCACATATGCCTGTATACAGCTATGTAAATACCAAATATAACCAGTCAAGCTACTCCCATTGCCACCCACTCCCCACACTTCACCGTTCTATTACATTTTTAAAACAAACTTTTAGCAATAATAGTCGATACAAAGTGACAGATCGAAGTTGCATAATTTAATCCACTTCTTCCACTATACAAGATGCCTTTTGCAGAGTGGGCCGGGTGAAAAAAAAAGAATGTCTTTCCTGTTGTGTATTTGTCTCAGCTTTATCCTTGCACCGTTTCGTTTTTACCTCCTGCGTTAGCTGGATCACGCTATGGGAGCTGTTTGGACCTCCATTAAAACAATAAGGCTTTTAAAAATAGTAACAAATATCTCTGGGTGTTTCGGTGGATCTGGCCGCTAGGCTACAAATAAAAATTTATATTCGATTTCATTTCTGCCATTCAAGTTTTTTTCTCTTTTCCTCGTGCACCCAGTGCATTGCAAGAGGAAAAAAGAGAGAGGCAAGAAGAGGGAGGAGAATAGCCAGAGTCTGTTTCCTCTAATTTTCCAGGCGTTCTGATGGCAGCTATCAGTTCTGTGGATTGATATGACCCAGTCCTTATGAGCCAGGATCCCCTCGCCATGCCCTGGTGCATCACCTGCAAGTTTTCTGTCATCAACACCATGTCATGTCATGACTTACCTCCTAAACAGGACTTTAAACAGCGAGGCCTTCCCACCCCCAGTTCTCTTGCTGTCAGTGTCTCTCTGTATCAGTAGATCTCCCCACCTTTAACTTATTGACACAATATAAACCCAATCAGAATATCACCCCCCCCCCCCCCCCATCCCCTGACACCAGCCTCAGGGCTGCCCTCCACACCCACACCAGTCATCAAAGCCTGCAGATCCCATCTTTCTCTATCCCCATCTTTATACTTTTATACCAAGCTCGATGAGGGAGGTACTTCTATCACACACACTGTCCTGGCAATAACAAAAAAAATTAGCAGAAAGAAGCAGCGATAATACGGTACATTATACGAGAGCCCCAATGACGGACACAATCTACTTTTCTTCCCTCAAACACAAAGTTTATGGCAGTGATGGCGAACCCATTGCACTCCAGCTGTCGAGCATTACATCACCAACAATGTTCATCGCTGGCTGAGCATCATGGGAGATGTAGTCCACAGCTGCTGGAGTGCCAAACGTTAGCCATCATTCCTGTAGGGTGTGGGGATGCATATTTAACCTGACAATTTTTTCCAACAATTTGTTCTTTTGACACTCCCCATTTCCTTGGCACCTTTTGCTCTTATACCCTTCCTCCCACCCTGGTGCTGCTGGAGGCAGCCTGGCACCACTGGCCTGGCCCAATGTCGCTCTGTGTATTCACCTCTCCCGGCCTAGAGACCCAGGGAGGAGGAAGAGCACAGGCAGCGGTAGCAGGCGGACTCACAACACAAATATTACATCTCCAGCTGAAGTTTGCACCGGCCCAAAAAAGTGACTGAAAATTGTCACTGGGACAGGGAGCAGCTGCTCACATGCCTTCCCTTGCATGTACTCTCACTGCTGCCTGCACCTCTCCCGGCTCCCAACATTGTAAGTGAATAAAAAGTGTTGGAAGGAAGAGGAGTTCAACGCAAAAGCTAGTGGCATTCAATGTGTTCACTTACCTCTTGCTCCACTCAACCACTCTTTTTCTTCTAAATAAATTGTTTCACTAGGACCCCTCTGTATCAATATGTCACAGTGTGCACCTCCTCCCCCTGCAATTTAAGTCAAGCCAGGGGAGGTATAGAGAGGGGACTGTGCCTCAGAGCCGTTCTGTACAGTGCTCCACATAGTGTACATGCACCGACATATTAATTTATAAAACAGCCTGCGATTGGCTGGGTGACTGATAGACAGGCTGCTCAGCCATACAGATGGCTTGTTACACCCAACCAAGTCTCTCTCACACACACAAATATATGTATCAGTAGATGTGCAACATACTGTATATTACTCAGGACACTGCTTTTGTCATGTTTTCTTTTTACATCCAACACAAAATGGCACAGGTGAACCGAGACTGTGCCTAGTGCAATGAGTTTTAAATGATGTAAACTGGCGTCAACTGGTTGAAGTAGAAGGCGGGTGGGCACTAAATACGCTGAAAGTCCGAGTGGATTTAGGAGTCGATTTTTTTTAAATATTATTATTAATATTATTTAAGCATTTCTTCGGTTATCACTGTTCAGATGTGTTAAAGCGAAAGCCTGAACAAGAGCTGGTGTTCCAGCTGCTGCGCTTCCTTCATGTTGTGTCATTGTATCATGCACGAAGCACAATCATTCCACACGCGCACCTATTATATCAAGTGCAATCTCTGCCCTGTGTTTTCACAGACGCTCGAAATAAAGCACTTTGTGAAGTGACTTTCACTGAGGAAAGAAGACAAACTGCTAGCAGTTTCTAATGACATACAGAATTACCCCCAATTAAAGCTGATTCCATGAGTTTTGCAGGGCATTGATATAACGAGGAATCCATGTGTTCTGCAGGGCACTGTAATTGTTCAGGAGAATTAACGTAAGCAGTGATGATATTCATAATTAAAATCTGCATGGAAGAGATTAATTTAAAGGCGCTCATGTAAAAAGTGCAAGAAGAGCAAAGGGCAGGGATATAAAAACGTGTGTGTGTGTGTGTGTATGTATAGAAGCTTGTGCTTGGATAGACAGGGAATGGTGCTGACATTTTTAATCATGTTTTATTTTTAGTGCTTGGGTTTTTAAATCTAATTTATAGGAATTTAAAAAAAAAAATACTTATTCATCTGAGCTTATGTGAACCTGACTTGAAATAGCTGTTACCCTAGCATTGGGAGTAATTCACTAAAACTGAACTGACAAGTGAACAGCAGAAATTGACAGCC
The DNA here is from genome assembly GCA_036172795.1 of Pelodytes ibericus. Lineage (NCBI taxonomy): Eukaryota > Metazoa > Chordata > Amphibia > Anura > Pelodytidae > Pelodytes > Pelodytes ibericus. The sequence goes on along the minus strand of CM069857.1, from coordinate 141,302,631 downwards.
ACCTTGGAAACAAAGACAAGTCAGAGGATTTTTCCAACTGCCTGTTTTTTGCAGTCTTTCATTTATTTTAGTTTTTTTGATACAAGGTTTCCACCTTTAGGAAGATGAAAACATATGTTTGTCCAAGTCATAATCCTGTGCGATCACTCACATGACATTTTTTACAGTAAATAGTGGGCCTTATCATGTATCATACATTAATAGCTATTCATTAATATTTTTCTCTATTTCATACATAATAAAAACAAACTGCTACTACATAAAGGTGATTTTTGTAAATATTTCAAGTGTATATATTAAGGATGTTGATGAAAGTAAAGCAATTTTAAAGACTGTGGTTTTATAACCCGTGGGAGGAAACAGTTTTCAGTTAAACCAGTATCCAATGTGCAGAACAGGAATAAAATATGGCACATTTGACTTCCAAGTGTTGGCCTAACTATAAATGTGTAGAATTGTTTGAAAAAAAGTTGATTCAAAGGTTTTAGGACTGCTTTTGTATTACTGCTAAACAAACAATATTTTCCATCAACAACAAGCTATTCTTCATCATTAAAGAACTACATCACCTAAACACTGTTTTTACTGTGAATGTATAGCATAAAAAAATGAATGAAAATTATCTATAAATTGTATTAGACAAATTGCACCAAATGTCTAAATTAGAAGAAAAAATGGGTTTTAATTGTGTCTGTGGAGTCTCCTGCTTATGACATCACCTGTGGCATGTTATTCAAATTAAGTGCTTTTCAATTTCAATGGGAAATGTGTAATGTTCACAGTGTGCCACAGGTGATGTCATAAGCAGGAGACTCCACAGACACATGTTATATAACAGCAAGAATAAAATATATTTATTTGAAAGGAGCACTACAACTTTACTAAGTTTCTTGATCTGCAGCTGGATATATACAAAAGCCAATGTATATGTGTTATGTTAGTTTATAAATTGAAATTACCCTAAGCCTGTTTATATATATATATATATATATATATATATATATATATATATATATATATATATATATATATAAATTACCTTACATCGACTGCACGTTTTTAATACATTTGTATCACCTGCAAGTGTGCTTCTGCCAATCATTGGCTGAGATTATAAACTCAATTTCAGTGTATTTTTGCTCATTTAGTCATACATGAATTTCTCAGGAGAAACCTTGAACTTCATATCCGGCTCACATATTACAAACTATTCATGTACTGCTTTCATCCTTATCCTATTGTTTTCCAAAGTTGCTTGCTTTACATTTCAGTATAACCACAAGTCATTTAGAGAGACAAGACTAGATCCACAGCAGGTTCCCAGGAAGAGCACTTTTTTGGTATATGTTATAATAATTTAATGGATGTATACATGGCGCAATGTGGGATAAACAAATGACCCATTGATGGGTTTCTTTCAAATTAAGGTTCATTAAGGTTTGCTGGCATTTGGTTTATGCACACCCTCTCTTAATGACTCTTAAGCTATTGGAGAAAAAAAAATATGGATATGATAGCTTATTAACTGGCAGAATAACAAATCTATAGGTCAATACACATAAGTTATATACATATAGACTAGAGATAACATATTACAAAATAAAAAGTGCAATATAAAAAATTAGTGTTGGATGGTTAGTACAGACGAATGGAGTTGGCCCCTCAAACCTAGTACCTCACAAGTAGAAAAAGACCTCATAAGTAGAAATGGGGGGGAATCTGAGACCCAGTTGTAGTCTCCTGTGATTTTGTAAAACCACATCTCCCATTTCTTCTCCTGTTTATAATTTGTTTTGAATTGAAATGTGATTCCTTTTTTCCATTTTTAGTTTTTGAATATTTTGGTTTTTAACTTCCATCCAAATAGGATAGATTGCTGACTTCCATTCATTTCAGAGCTATTGCTTGTTTTGCACAAGTAAAATGTTGGTAATAAAATATAGGTTCTTCCCTGCCCAGGTATGAGACGTTAGGTGTAGTGAATAGGATTCAGGGTTATAGGGGATCTGTATTTCACACAGGTTTTAACTTTTTGGGATATCATTTTCCAAAATAGTTGGATTGGGCCGCATGACCGCCACATGTGGAGAATGTCTCCTTTGGCTACCCTGCATCTCCAGCATTTATCTGATTTATTTGCGTACATTTTGGCGATTCTGCTAGGTACTAAGTACCAGCAATTTGCTAATTAAACTGGATCTCATTGAGATTAAGACAATGTACTGCTTTATAAGTGTTTTTTAATGCATTAACCCATCATTCTTGAGAGATCTGAATCCACAGGTCTTTTTCCCATTTGTTAATGCTAGGTGGGGTGATGTTTTTCATTCAATCCCGACAACTCAAAACACACACACACATATATATATATATATATACCGTATATACTCGAGTATAAGCCGACCCGAATATAAGCCGAGGCACCTAATTTTACCACAAAGAACTGGGAAAAAATATTGACTTGAGTATAAGCCTAGGGTTGAAAATGAGGCAGCTACTGGTAAATATTGCCCCCAATATGCCATTTAATATGCCAGGATATTGCCCCAATATGCCAGGATATTGCCCCAATATGCCAGGATATTGCCCCCAATATGCCAGGATATTGCCCCAATATGCCAGGATATTGCCCCCAATATGCCAGGATATTGCCCCAATATGCCAGGATATTTCCCCCAATATGCCAGGATATTGCCCCCAATATGCCAGGATATTGCCCCCAATATGCCAGGATATATCCCCCAATATGCCAGGATATTGCCCCCAATATGCCAATATATTTCCCCCAATATGCCAGGATATTTCCCCCAATATGCCAGGATATTTCCCCCAATATGCCAGGATATTGCCCCAATATGCCAGGATATTTCCCCCAATATGCCAGGATATTGCCCCCAATATGCCAGGATATTTCCCCCAATATGCCAATATATTGCCCCCAATATGACAGGATATTTCCCCCAATATGCCAGGATATTGCCCCTTAGTATGCTCGTTATGCCACCCTCCTCCCCCAGACCCCAGTACTTACCTCGTTCCTGCTCTGTCCCCCAGTGCTCTGAAGCTGCGTGGCTGTGAGGGAAGCGTTGTGAGCTTCCCTCCAGCCGCGCGGTCAATAAAGTTTGTTTAAAAAAAACACACTTTATTGACCGCGCGACCGGAGGGAAGCTCACAACGCTTCCCTCACAGCCACGCAGCTTCAGAGCACCGGGGGACAAAGCAGGAACGAGGTAAGTTTTAGATTATTTTTTTTCCCCCCCACCGACTCGAGTATAAGCCGAGGGGGGCATTTTTCAGCACAAAAATTGTGCTGAAAAACTCGGCTTATACTCGAGTATATACGGTATATATATTTTAGTTTTTATTTTTTTCCCGTTTTTCTGGGTTAATAAGTCCGTCATTTTATTTATTACCTGTGGGTTGGAGTCGACTCTTTAACGTATCTGGTTAAGCAGTAGTTTACCCTCAGGTAGTTAACTATTTGGTAAACCATGGGACTGCACGATTTGATCGAAGGGTTTTATCCCCTCAGTGTCATAGAGATCTTCTATTACTTTTATTCCCTTGGATTCCCTATTAGCTAAATTTAAATCCATGATATTACCCCCCCAAAATACTTATTGGAAGGGCCTTAATCAGGATCATTTCCAATTTCAATTTTTTTCTTTAATTTATTCCAACAACTCAACAATTTGCCCATTTCCAAACTGCCTTTACCATTATTTTTGTTGTTACCCTTTGACCCGATCCACCAAAACATAGGGGCTAATTCGCTAGTCTGTGTCAGTTCTTGTTCTATAGGGTACCAACTCTGCTCCTTGACTTCTTCCTTCTGGATGACTATTTCCTGGGCTAATTTGCATGCCTGATTATTCGGCCACCTTTAGGATCCCAAGGCCCCCGTCCACTACTTTCCTGCCATCTGGTCCAGACCAATCCAAGGATTTTTACCCTGCCAGATAAAAGCATTTGTAACAGCTCTAATCAGGTTTTAGGAACTGGGAGGTGAATCATTTTAAACAACTATGTCCAACTCGGAAGAATGTACAATTTTGTTATATTAATCCTTCTCCACCAAGAGAATCTCATGGATTTCCATTCCTTTAACAATTTGTTGGTCTGACTAAGCAATAGCAAAAAGTTTATACTGCCTGTCTCACCTAGATCACTACTAATTTTAATACCTAAGTATGTTAAATACTGTTTGGCCCATTTGAAATTGAAACTTTTCTGGAGATGGCCCTGTATAGTACTTGAGAGATTACATCTCATGGCTATGGATTTGGCGATATTAAGTCTATATCCAAAATGTTCTGAGAAAACATCCACCACTTTCATAGCCTAAACCATAGATGTTACTGGATCCTGAATTATTAAAATAATATCATCAGTAGAGTTGGGCGAACCCGAACCGCAAAGTTTGGGTTCGTACCGAACATTACGATTTTTGGACCCTGGACCCGAACACGGACATTCCACTGTATGTCCGGGTTGGAGTTCGGGGTTCGGCGATTCATATTGCCTTAAATTTAAAATTATTTGTGACTGGACAGCTATTGCTGCCCAGTCACTAGTAAAATAAGCCCCCCCCCCCTGGTCCCTACCCATTGCCCGCGGGTGGGGATCCTAATAATTATAATGAGGGGGGGACCTATTTAGAAAGAAAGAAAAAAAAAGATGGATTATTTTTCACCCGTGGATTATTTTATCTTTTTGAGCTTGTTTTTTTTTTTTGCGGCACAAATTAAGGTTTTTTATTTGGCCTTTTTTGGGGCTGAAGAAAGAAAAAAGAAGACATCAAATGGTAAGTATGAAATTGATTTTTTTACAGGTTAGTTTATTGCCCACCCCCTCACTATTATTAGGGTGAGGGGGGTAGGTAGGCATTTTTTTATTGGAGGGGAAGTGACAAGGGGCTGGGCACCCCTAGTCACTTTATTTGTGGTCCCCACCCGCCGCTCATGGGTGGGGACTGGGGGGGGCACTAGGTCCCCCCTCATTATTATTTTAGGGTCCCCACCCGCCGCTCATGGGTGGGGACCGGGGGGGGGGGACACTAGGTCCCCCCCCTCATTATTATTTTAGGCTCCCCACCGTTTTCAAAACCTTTTATATCATGGCCCTGATGTATAACCGCTGCTAGAGGTTTAATCGTAAGTAAATATAATAAGGGTGAGAGGGGACATCCCTGTCTCACTCCATTCTGACCATCAAACCAATCTGACCTAAATCCATCACCCGTTACCCTGGCCGAGGGGCCTATGTATAATGGCAGGATGTTGTCCATAATACTGCCCCTGAACCAAAATACAAATAGGGCTTCACTCATGAACGCCCAGCTGACTATTAGCCTTCATAAGTTGTTGGTGGACTGTCTGCCAGGGACAAAGCCCACCTGGTCCCGATGCAAAATACCAGGGATGACTGACTTTATTCTATCGGGAAAATTAAGTAAGGCACTCGAACAGTAGTTCTCAACTTTCTCCGGATCTTTTCCTTGTTTTGGTGTGGGTGGAACTTAGATTAGTTTTCACAGGATATATTTTTGGTCTGCAAGGCAATTGAATGCCTTAGTCAGATCTTGTTTGATGTTATTCTTTAACAATTTGTAAAACCAGTTATTGCATCCATCGGGATTGTTCCTTTGGAGCCTCTCAATAGCCCCTACCACTTCACCTTCCGAAATTTGAAGGTTCCGAGTATTCAATTGATCTTCACTAATTTTAGGCAGATTAATATTCGCTAAGTACGATTGGATAGCATGGGCTGATGATTCCTGTGGTATGTTATTGGGCAGACTAGATGGACCGAATGGTTCTTATCTGCCGACACATTCTATGTTTCTATGTTTCTATGTTATACAAAGACTGATAGAAATCGCTGAATAATTCCCTTATTTTTCTGGATGAAGTACTATGTTGTTACCTGCTTTCATTTGATATATATTCTTATTCTTCCTAGCCTGCTTCAGTCTATTTGACATACCTTTCAGAGCTTTATTTCTTTGATAAAACCATCTCCTCTTTAGGGCTTCTAAAGACAATTAGCCCTTTGTATAAGAATGACACTGAGTTTTCTAATTTATTTATTTTCTGATCTGTGACTCTCTCAGAATTTTTTTTATTTAAATCATTTTGCTTATCCAATTTCCAAGTATAGTTCTGCTAAGGAGGCCTGCTTTTCATGTTTATCCTGGACCCTTAGTTACTTACTGCTTTAAAGGTGTACCATGTTGTTGCAGCATTGGTGCCCTTATCTCTATTTTCAGAGAAAAATAAGTCAGACATTTTCAGAATATATTCTAAATTTTGTTTCTTATTTAAAATCTGGTCATTTAGTCTCCATTCCAGTTTATCTTTATTAGAGCGGTCCTTAATATCCATCACAATAGCATTTTGATCTGTCCATGTAATTCTCATAATAAAGATCTTCTTTATTCAATTTATCAAAAATGTTTTTACCATTATCAAGTCTATCCTTGAATAGGATAAATGAGATCCGGAGTAACAAGAGAAGTCCAGTTCATTCGGATGAAACATCCGCCATAAATCAAGTAGTTTGTGACCCCTCATCAATTATTTTAAGCGTCTAGAATTACTGATCAGGTTTTTATTCTTAGGCTTGTTGGTCATATTTTTAATATCCATAAAGGGGTCCATAGGGCAGTTGAAATCCCCCATGATCAAAGTTCCTTTTGTAATTCTATCGATTTTTTTTTTTAGTAATTTTGTTATGAACCCTATTGGTGATTGGTTTGGCGTATATGTTGGCAATTGTATATATTTTGTTGTTGATTTCGCAAATGACAACAAGATATCTGGCCTCATCATCTGTCACTGTATGTAAAATTTTAGTTGTTAGTGATTTTGAAAAAATTATAGCAACCCCCTTATTACTTAATGAGGCTTCAACTATTAAAGGAAATTCCCTAGATTAAAGTCTTAAAACATCTTTTAACTTCCAATAGGTTTCCCGCAGCCCGCAAATCTTTATCTTTTCTTTTATCAAAAAATAGAAATTATATGCCTTTCTTGTGGCGTGTTAATTCATTAATTGGGGCTATTCTGAACTGACGCCCGGTGAAAACCTTAGGTCGAACTCCATCCCCAATGTGCTATTCAACACTAGACACAAACAATCACTACAAATTAAACCCAACATACACCACATATAATACCCCTAAGCTTGAGCAAGGTAATACCCTTCTCTAACAATTGCAAATCTTTCCAAAAAACTGGGATGACTCCCAACTTAAATAACAAGCAAATTCCCCTGCCAAGATAGACAAACAAAGCACGTATATCACAATGTTTTAACTCCTACTCCCTTTAATTGAAGCCTATAGAAGAACATATTTAAATGTAAAGAACATGCCAGAAGTGAGAAAGCGGAAAGGGAGGGAAGAAGAGGAAAAAAAAAAAACCATGACCATACCACATGTAAGTTTTAGTAGAGATAGGATTGCATTTTTTGTTTCTCAGCCCCCCAACCCAACTGTTTGGAGCAGTATTTTAACTGATCTACAGTCTGTCTGCAGGGAGTCTAAACGTATGTAGATGTCCTTTTTTACTCTTTCTTTCCCTTTTCCCAAATGAACGTCTACATTTACCAGTGTCTCCCGGTCCCGGGAAACCAACTCTAATATTTTTAACTCTTTACTCTATTTTGCTGTGGTAGGAATATTTACTTAATTTAATAAACCCATTATCAGTGATATAGTTCTATTTTAATCATATGTATCTCATGTGCCCTTTATGGTCCTATATCAGTTGTTGAACATTCATTACCCACCCAGTAATTTCCCCCCTTTTAACCTTTTCTCCACCCTCCCCCTCCAAAAATGTTTGTTAGTGTATACAGTGAATCAATAAAAGATTCATATGGAAATTTACACGATAAAAGGAGAGAAAAAGACACCCCATCCTATTTACATTTAATTATCATCATTCAAATACTCCACTGCAGCTATAGCACCAGATAGCACAAATTTGTCGCAATATCTTTCATACAGAAACTTATATGCTTGGTTTTAAGAAAACGTTGGTGCTTCAAAATAAGACCACTTGTCTGAATGCTCCTCTGGGGAATTATAGAAGCGACCAGTTGCATTATACATTTTTGTTCAATATGGATTCTCTTAAAGGGAGTGCTCCTGATCTCAGCTCGTTACCTGTATAAAAGACACCTGTCCACAGAAGCAATCAATCAGATTCCAAACTCTCCACCATGGCCAAGACCAATGAGCTGACCAAGGATGCCAGGGACAAGATTGTAGACCTACACAAGGCTGGAATGGGCTATAAGACCATCGCCAAAGCAGCATGGTGAGAAGGTGACAACAGTTGGTGCGATTATTCGCAAATGGAAGAAACACAAAATAACTGTCAGTCTCCCTCAGTCTGGTGCTCCATGCAAGATTTAACAGAAAATCGGTCATGGATGGGTATTGCAGCATAACAATGACCCAAAACATACAGCCAAGGCAACAAAGGAGTGGCTCGAGAGGAAGCACATTAAGGTTCTGGAGTAGCCTAGACGGTCTCCAGACCTTAATCCCATAGATAATCTGTGGAGGGAGCTTTAAGGGACAGTTTAGTCCCCAAACTCACTTCGGTGCAAGATGAAGATCACTGCTTGTATAATGCACAGGCTTTTATCCCTGTGTGATTTGATGCAGGCATTCTGTATAAATCACATTTTTAATATTTGACTCAAGCCATCCCCAGTGATTACTCTGCATGTTTATTGCAGGTGCGGCAGCACTGATTCTATTGACACTTAGGATATAAATTTTTGTTTCATTAAGTCACTTCCTGTCCTCCTCAAATTGAGTCCATTGAGTGGCCTATGAGTGACCTTGCTCTTGTAGACCGTAGGATATCTTAACAGTGCAACACATTGTCTGATGACATCACTAGAGAGACAGGATATTCCATTCTCTCATTGGTTCCTGCAGCAAAAAAAAAAAGGAAATTACTTTTACTCATCTAGTGTGGGCAGTCCTTGTTTCATGCAAATTGCTGTAATTTCACAATTTCTTCTAGCTGTAAGTATTTTATATTTTAAGCCATGCAAAATGTAAGACATTTGAAAGCACATTAATATGCATTAATATTTGGAAGATGCATTTTGGGCACTAGACAGTCCCTTTAAGGTTTGAGTTGCCAAATGTCAGCCTCGAAACCTTAATGACTTAGAGAGGATCTGCAAAGAGGAGTGGGACAAAATCCCTCCTGAGATGTGTGCAAACCTGGTGGCCAACTACAAGAAACGTCTGACCTCTGTGATTGCCAACAAGGGTTTTGCCACCAAGTACTAAGTTGAAGGGGTCAAATACCGTACTTATTTCACTCACTGCCATGCAAATCAATCCATACGTTTTTTGACATGCGTTTATTTCTGGAATTTTTTTTGGTTATTCTGACTTTCACTGTTAAAATACACCTACCATTAAAATATAGACTGATCATTTCTTTGTCAGTGGGCAAACGTTCAAAATCAGCAGGGGATCAAATACTCCCCCCCCCTTACTGTAAAGGCAACCAATTGCATTATAAACTTTGGTTCAATATGAATTCCCAAAAAGTGGGGACCCAAGATCATGTTAAGACACATTTGAAAAAAATCTCTTAGAAAACAGAAAAAAAAAGTCAGTGCGTCAAAGTGAAGCCATTTGTTTCAGTAACCCTCTGAACAGTAACATGTACAACTGGTTGCCTAAAAAACTTTCATTCAGTGTCTCAAGGAGTGACAAAATGTGCTCATGTTAGGACATGATTAAGGGCGACTCCTAGGGGGAAAAAAGAAAGAAAAAAACAAAAACACAGTATTCTTAATTTCTTCAACCCTCTCTCCCCTTTTCTCTGTTATATTAAGCACAATCCATGTTCAACTCTGTAAGCCTTTTTCCAACTGTTGAGAAGAGTCAAAAAATTATCTTCTACCCTCAAATATTACCGATAAGCCAATGAGGGAACCTCCATGCTTATTTTATAGTTGCTTTCCAGAGGGCTTGTGTTTGAGAACTATAGAGTCTTCTGTCGACTCTTATATGATATGAGATATCTGTAAAGATCTTTAGTTGATCGTATGATGTTTCTTTAAGATCTTTTTCACTAAACATCTTCATCACTTGGCTTTTATCTCTATATGAATGGAAACAAATACTCCCTAGGTGCTGGTTCCGGGGATTTGGCTGATTTGAGTGTACACTGGTACCTTTCTAGCCATTTACAGTCCTTTTTGGCATTAAGCCTAAAAAGATAAAAAAAATCATCCAAATATTTCTCAAGATTTTGTTGTGAAACCGTCTCTGGTAAACCTCTAACTCGCAGATTATTACTCCTCATTCTGTCCTCTAGATTAGCAAGCTTTGTTTCTAAAGCCACTATTTTCTTTTCTTGCTGTTTATTGTAGTCTTCCTGGAGATTAATCTGTATAGTAATTTTCTCCACCTTCATGTAAATTTTTTGCACATTCACCACCAGTTTCGAAATATCTTCATTTATTGCTTGTTTTAATTCAGTTGCATTTTTTTTTAGTTCATCTTTAATTTTTTTAAGTTTACTTTCTAGCGCTACTTGTAGCCATTCTATGGGTGAGGTCTGATTTTCTAGACCCGAACTGCCGGAACCATTTTTATTATGTTCTTCTTTGTTGGAAGTCTCCATATTTAGTATAGCTTCTTGTGAGGCTTTGACTCTCCCTTCTTTCTCTCCCTGGGGGGAGAAAAAATTGGTAAGCTCTTTTTCTCACTTTCGTCCCTGTCTCTTGTCTGGGTTCTGCCGTTTTCCTGGCAGCTATTTTCATACTGTTTAATGAAGTTTACTTTTTTTTTTAGATGCAAGCACAACACTGAAAATGTCATGGATATTTCTGCACTGTTAAGGTTTTCAGTCCTCTTTAACGTCAATTTGGATTTCTGGCTGTTTTGAATGTCAGAAAACACCACTATCGTCCTGCCAGAAGATGCCTCTGTCTTTGGCTCACACAGGAGTGTCTACGCTATTCTGCCATCCTGCGCCTCTCGTCTGTCTCGGAAAAAGCCTGCGAGACATAGAGTCATCGCATCCTCCCTGTAAAACTGCCATATTAATGGGAAAATAACACTAGTATATTAATTGGGAAAATAACACTGGAATGTTAATGGGAAAACTAACACTGGCATATTAATGGGCAAAATAGCACTGGCATATTAATGGGCAAACTAACACTGGCATATTAATGGGAAAACTAACACTGGCATACTAATGGGCAAACTAACTCGGAGATATTGATGGTCAAAATAACACTGAATATTAGTGGGCAAAATAACACTGGTATATTAATGGGAAAACTAACAGTGGCATATTAATGGACAAACTAACACTATCATATTAATGGGCAAACTGGCTGTGGCATATTAATGTGCAAGCTAACACTGGCATATTAATGGGCAAACTAACACTGGCACATCAGTGGGCAAACTAACACTGGCATATTAATGGGCCAATTGGCTGTGGCATATTAATGGGAAAACTAACACTGGCACACATAAAAATGTATTAAGTGAATAAATCTTCTATTGCAATTCATTAATTACATTTCTAAATTCTTGCACATATAAATACAAATCACTTTAGTATAAAATTGTGGTAAAGAAAACATTGTTTGGTCTCTATCTGTCTTTTGGAGGGAGAGTGATTGAACTAATTCCCAAATGGCCCTCTATAGCGGCTGTTTATGCTGATTATGTGTGCATGTGTGTCAAAACAATGTTGTCACTCTATCTATCCACAGATCAATGTCATCTTTATTCTTTACACTGCGTTCTAATTTCAATTGGATCCCCTTCTCCATTTCTAACTGGATACACTGGTTCCTAACTGAGGGCCATGTGGGTGCCAGTGGGGATTACCAGTTCCTGGCTACTGCTAGTTTAGCTGCAACCAGGAGGTGTATTGCTAGCTAACATTTGCAGATTAATGGGAAAAATAACACTGGTATATTAATGGGAAAAATAACACCGGCATATTAATGGGCAAATTGGCTGTGGAATATTAATGGGCAAAATAACTGTGGCATATTAATGGACAAACTAACACTGTCATATTAATTGGCAAATTGGCTGTGGCATATTCATTGGCAAATTGGCTGTGGCATATTAATTGGCAAGCTGGCTGTGGCATATTAATTGGCAAGCTGGCTGAGGCATATTTATGGGAAAACTAACACTGGAATATGAATGAGCAAACAGTGGCATATTTAATGGACAAACTGTGGTATATTTTAATAGGCAAACTGGCTGCTTTTGAATATGTTAATTGCAAAGCGGCTGTGGCTTTTTAATTTGTACCTGACAGTGGCTTATTTTCATTGGCAACGTGATGCTGTGGAATGTTCTGTGTGCCAAAATAAAATGTACTATGGGGAAAATTGACACTTTGGCTTGTTCAGCAGGGGCAGTTCTGTGGGGCAAAGTGACACCAAGTGCTGTGGGTGCAATATAGGTGCATGGCAAGTGAATGTGTGTATTTAATGAATATTGCATATGAATGTGTTTATATGTACTAGTGTATCTGATCAGATGTTTCCTATATATGAACACTAACACATGCACTTTAACACTTGTATGCTGATCAGATGCACACATACACACTCGTATGCTGATCAGATTCACACACTATAGCGTGCTAGATTGTGTATACAATTTTAGGATCTGTGAATTCCGAGATGCTGGGATTTAAGGCTTGTCTTAAAGGGATAGTTTTATGAATTATTTTAAGTTTGTTTATGAATAAGCAAGGATATCAAGCAAATTGAACACACAAGATGTGAGAAATGCCATTGTTATTAAGAATGTTTGGAGCAGGTTTTGATAGCAGACAAAGATCATTCTGACCCTTTCACTCTTCTTCCATCTTGGTCATCAAACTTGAGTTTATTTTATGTCAGCGTTATGTCTGAGTTGTTTCCTATTCCTGATCTGTCTCCTTATCAATTACAGTAAAAATTGTACCCATCAAATGTACTCATCTCTTCTTCACATTCTCCCCGGTAGTTGTTAAACTAACAGCATTGATGTGGTAAGGTATGTCCTACCATATGTCATTCATCCTAATTTGTGATGTCCAATTTGCTAGTCTGTTCATTATGCATATGTATTAGTTCAGTGATGGCGAACGTTTTTGGTCCCGAGTGCCCAATTTTGGACCGACACAAATTTGCAGACCACAAAGTGCCAACACCACATACTCACACACGCTTATACTCATACACACACAATCATACACACACACTTATACTTATACACACGCACACTCATACACACGCACACTCATACACATACACACTTATACTCATACTCACACACACACTTATACTCATACACACACTTATACTCATACACACACTTATACTCATACACACACTTATACTTATACTCATGCGCACGCACACTTATACTCAAACTCACACACACATTTATACTCACACACACTCATACTTATACTCACACATACACACACATATACTCATACACATATACTCATACACACACACTTATACTCATACACACACACTTATACCTATACACACACACTTATACCCAAACACACACACTTATCACACACACACACACACACACTTATCATACTCATACTCACACACACTTATCATACTCATACACACACTTAACATACTCATACACACACATATACTCATACTCGCACACACACACACTTATACTCACAAACGCACACATACAGGTTCAGCTCTCACCGCTTATCTGCTCCATTGTCCTGGAGGCGCAGGCATCAGTGTAAAAGACGGGCGCTGCCGGTCACCTGCTTCTTCTCCAGATGATTGGCGCATGTGCGTTATGTGAAGAAGCGTTCAAGTCGGAAAGTAAACAGTTAATTGCTTTCCGACTTGAACGCTTCTTCACAGAACGCGCATGCGCCAATCATCTGGAGAAGAAGCAGATGACCGGCGGTGCCAATCTATTACACTGATGCCTGCACCTCCAGGACAACGGAGCACATAAGCGGTGAGAGCTGAACCTGACTGCGTGCCACTGCTGAGGGCTCGGCGTGCCAGTAGTGGCACATGTGCCATAGGTTCGCCACCGCTGTATTAGTTTGTTCTCTTCATAGGTGTCCACCCTTTTGCATGTACACTTCTCCCTTAGTGGTCTAACTAACTAGACATGTGCAAAACTAAAATTTTCGTTTCGTTTTCGTCCATTCGGACGAAAATGTTATTTATTTCGTCTAAAACGAATTTCGTTCATTAGTGCATTCGTTTCAGACGAAATTCGTTCATTATTTTCGTTTCGTTAATTTTTATTCGTTCGTTTTATAGAATACAATGTAATACTATTGGCTTTCTATAAACCGAACGAGAGCCTCATTCATAAGAAATTCTTATGAATGGGGCTCTCGTTCGGTTCATAGAAAGGCAATAGTATTACTTGTATTCTATAAGCCGAAAGTCTATAAACCGAACGACTTTCGGTTTATATACTTTCGGCTTATGAAATACATGTAATCCTATTGCTATTCTATAAACCGAACGACTTTCGGTTTATAGAATAGCCATAGGTTTACATGTATTACATAAGCCGAAAGTCTATAAACCGAAAGTCGTTCGGTTTATAGGCTGTCGGCATTTAACTAATAAGATACAGAGTCTCCATTCATAAAATTATGAATGGAGACTTTGTCTCCGTGTAGTAAAATGCCAACAGCCTATAAACCGAACGTTCGGTTAATAGGCTGTGGGCATTTTACTACACGGAGACAAAGTCTCCATTCATAATTTTATGAATGGAGACTCTGTCTCCGTGTAGTAAAATGCCGACAGCCTATAAACCGAACGTTCGGTTTATAGGCTGTCGGCTTATGGAATACATGTATTCCTATTGCTATTCTATAAACCGAACGACTTTCGGTTTATAGAATAGCCATAGGATTACATGTATTACATAAGCCGAAAGTCTATAAACCGAAAGTCGTTCGGTTTATAGGCTGTCGGCATTTAACTAGACAGAGACAGAGTCTCCATTCATAAAATTATGAATGGAGACTTTGTCTCCGTGTAGTAAAATGCCGAAAGCCTATAAACCGAACGATCGGTTTATAGACTTTCGGCTTATATAATACATGTAATCCTATGGCTATTCTATAAACCGAACGTTCGGTTTATAGAATAGCAATAGGAATACATGTATTCCATAAGCCGACAGCCTATAAACCGAACGTTCGGTTTATAGGCTGTGGGCATTTTACTACACGGAGACAAAGTCTCCATTCATAATTTTATGAATGGAGACTCTGTCTCCGTATAGTTAAATGCCGGCTTTTAACTATACGGAGACAAAGTCTCCATTTATAATTTTATGAATGGAGACTCTGTCTCCGTATAAATAAATGCCCACAGCCTATAAACCGAATGTTCGGTTTATAGGCTGTCGGCTTTTAACTATATGGATACAAAGTCTCCATTCATAATTTTATGAATGGAGACTCTGTCTCCGTATAGTTAAATGCCGGTGTTCTGACAAATTTCTGGAGCAAATTCTCCTGCGCAATCGCAGGTGAATTTGCTCACTGCGCATGGGCATAAAGTTACAGCTGATAACTCAGCTGTAACTTTGTGACCACCGCGCATGCGCCAGCTGCGTAACCCACCTCCCGCCCCCCTCACACCCCCGCACACCCCTTCTTACCAGATCATCGACCACAGCGATACACAGCGCATGCGCACGCCTATCCAGCCGTTTGGGAATGCGCGCGTTCGTTGTTGTGTTCTTAAGGTGGTAAGTAACACGGGGCGTCGGGACATAAGGGGGCAAGCATCCTGGTGAGGGCTGCCTCATCTTGATGGGATTTGTGATCCTCCTGCTGTATTATTGATGCAAATGGCTGGATAGGCGTGCGCATGCGCTGTGTATCGCTGTGGTCGATGATCTGGTAAGAAGGGGTGTGCGGGGGGTGTGAGGGGGGCGGGAGGTGGGTTGCGCAGCTGGCTCATGCGTGGTGGTCACAAAGTTACAGCTGAGTTATCAGCTGTAACTTTATGCGCATGCGCAGTGAGCAAATTCTCCTGCGATTGCGCAGGAGAATTTGCTCCAGAAATTTGTCAGAACACCGGCTTTTAACTATACGGAGACAAAGTCTCCATTTATAATTTTATGAATGGAGACTCTGTCTCCGTATAGTTAAATGCCCACAGCCTATAAACCGAACGTTCGGTTTATAGGCTGTCGGCTTTTAACTATACGTTTGTCTCCATTCATAAATTTATGAATGGAGACTCTGTCTCCGTATAGTTAAATGCTATTGTATTCTATAAACCGACTCTATTTCGGCTTATAGAATGCAATAGTACTACGAATGGACGAATGAACGAATGATTTTCCTTTATTAACCATTCGTTCATTCGGCTTTAGTTAGCTCAGCATTTTCGTTCTTCGTTTTTCGGGCGAATGGACGAAAATGCAATTTTCGGACGAAAATGCATTAGTCCGAAAACGAATGCACATGTCTAGTATATATTCACATGTAAATTGCTTTTTTAATAAAAAATTATGATATAAAAAAAATCTTGTTTTTATTTCCTTTAAATAAATTTAACTATATGGGCATTTAACTATACGGAGACAGAGTCTCCATTCATAAAATTATAAATGGAGACTTTGTCTCCGTATAGTTAAAAGCCGGCATTTAACTATACGGAGACAGAGTCTCCATTCATAAAATTATGAATGGAGACTTTGTCTCCGTGTAGTAAAATGCCCACAGCCTATAAACCGAACGTTCGGTTTATAGGCTGTCGGCTTATGGAATACATGTATTCCTATTGCTATTCTATAAACCGAACTTTCGGTTTATAGAATAGCCATAGGATTACATGTATTACATAAGCCGAAAGTCTATAAACCGATCGTTCGGTTTATAGGCTTTCGGCATTTTACTACACGGAGACAAAGTCTCCATTCATAATTTTATGAATGGAGACTCTGTCTCTGTATAGTTAAATGCCGACAGCCTATAAACCGAACGACTTTCGGTTTATAGACTTTCGGCTTATGTACTACATGTAATCCTATGGCTATTCTATAAACCGAAAGTCGTTCGGTTTATAGAATAGCAATAGCATTACATGTATTCTATAAACCGAACGTCGCTCGTTTTAAAGACTTTCGGCTTATAGAATACTATTGGCTTTCTATAAACCGAACTAGAGTCGAGTCCCCATTCATAAGAAATTCTTATGAATGAGGAGGGACTCTAGTTAGGTTTATAGAATGCCAATAGTATTCTATAAGCCGAAAGTCTTTAAAACGAACGACGTTCGGTTTATAGAATACATGTAATGCTATTGCTGTTCTATAAGCCGAAAGTCTTTCGGCTTATAGAACAGCAATAGCATTACATGTATTCTATAAACCGAACGTCGTTTGTTTTAAAGACTTTCGGCTTATAGAATACATGCTGCTACTGGCTTTCTATAAACCGAAAGAGTCCCCATTCATACGAATAGGTCAATAGGTTTTAGCTTCATCTCGAGGACATTCTTGTGGATTTGTTGACTTTGATTCACTCTTATTATGCTTGTCCATCATTTGTTTTCATTCACCTCCATTCCTTTAGCTTTTTTGCAATTTTACCCATTTCCCTACATTTTGACATGACATGTATGTTTATGAGTATAAAATGAGAAGGAATAAATATTTGTTGTGAGTTTCTTTTAGGACAGGAGTAAAACTCACAAAAACAAAGCCTTAAAACAGTGAAATCAATAAACTTTTGCACACTACAAGTGATGCATGAAAGAGAAAAGAGTGGTGCACGTCTAGTATAAGCATACAATTATACTTTCCATACAGTTCCTTTATTGTTGTTATTTGCAGGTCTTAGAATATAAGGGAAGCAAAGAAGAGACAACAAGAAACACTTTATAGTGTATTGCGTCCAGGGGCGTCACTAGGGTTGGTGTCACCCGGTACGGAAACTCATGGTGTCACCACCCTGGATTTCCTCCATACAATGCCAAACAGATTCCTTAGTAATGCCAGTTAGATGGCCTATTAACTATGCCACACACATGAGCCCCATAACTATGCCACACACATGAGCCCCATAACTTATGCAACACCAGAGCCCCATAAATTATGCCACACCAGAGCCCCACTATTTATGCCTCACCTCTGCCCAATTAATTATGCCACACACACGGGTGCCCCATAATTATGCCACACACACAGGTGACCCATAATTATGCCACACAAAAGAGTCCCTTAATTATGCCACACAAAAGAGTCCCTTAATTATGCCACACATGGGGCCCAATAAATATGCCACACACAAGTGCCCCATAATCATGCACACATTGGACCGCCATTAATTATGCAACACACAGGAGCCCCACGAGGTGACAATCTTACAATTATAGATACCAGTAATATTGTGCCATTCAGATCCCAGTAATATTGTCCCACTCAGAGCCCAGTAATAGTGTGCCAGTCAGATACCAGGAATATTGTGCCATTCAGAGCCCAGAAATATTGTCCCACTCAGAGACCAGTAATATTGTGCCAGTCAGATATCAGGAATATTGTGCCATTCAGAGCCCAGAAATATTGTGCCAGTCAGATGTCAGTAATATTGTGCCAGTCAGATGCCAGTAATATTGTGCCAGTCAGAGCCCAAAAATATTGTGCCACTCAGAGCCCAGTCATTTTATGCCAGTCTTATACCAGGAATATAGTGCCAGTCAGAGCCCAGTAATAGTGTGCCAGTCAGAGCCCATTAATATTGTGCCAGTAAGAGCCCAGGAATATTGTTCCAGTCAGATACCAGTAATATAGTGCCAGTCAGATACCAGGAATATTGTGCCAGTCAGATACCAGTAATATTGTGCCAGTCAGAGCCCAGTAATATAGTGCCAGTCAGAGCCCATGAATATTGTGCCAGTCAGATCCCAGGAATATTGTGCCAGTCAGAGCCCAGGAATATTGTGCCAGTCAGAGCCCAGGAATATTAAGCCAGTCAGAAACCAGTAATAGTGTGCCAGTCAGAGCCCAGGCATATTATGCCAGTCAGAGCCCAGGAATATTGTGCCAGTCAGATACCAGTAATAGTGTGCCAGTCAGATACCAGTAATATAGTGCCAGTCAGAGCCCAGGAATATTATGCCAGTCAGAGCCCAGGAATATTATGCCAGTCAGAGCCCAGTAATATAGTGCCAGTCAGAGCCCAGGAATATTGTGCCAGTCAGAGCCCAGTAATATAGTGCCAGCCAGAGCCCAGTAATATAGTGCCAGCCAGATGCCCAGTAATATAGTGCAAGCCAGAGCCCAGTAATATAGTGCCAGCCAGATTCCCAGTAATATAGTGCCAGCCAGAGCCCAGTAATATAGTGCCAGCCAGAGCCCAGTAATATAGTGCCAGCCAGATACCCAGTAATATAGTGCCAGCCAGATACCCAGTAATATAGTGCCAGCCAGATGCCCAGTAATATAGTGCCAGCCAGATGCCCAGTAATATAGTGCCAGCCAGAGCCCAGTAACAGTGTGCCAGCCAGAGCCCAGTAATATAGTGCCAGCCAGATGCCCAGTAATATAGTGCCAGCCAGAGCCCAGTAACAGTGTGCCAGCCAGATGCCAAGTAATATAGTGCCAGCCAGAGCCCAGTAATATAGTGCCAGCCAGATGCCCAGTAATATAGTGCCAGCCAGACCCCAGTAATATAGTGCCAGCCAGATGCCCAGTAATATAGTGCCAGCCAGAGCCCAGTAATATAGTGCCAGCCAGATGCCCAGTAATATAGTGCCAGCCAGATGCCCATTAATATAGTGCCAGCCAGATGCCCAGTAATATAGTGCCAGCCAGATGCCCAGTAATATAGTGCCAGCCAGAGCCCAGTAACAGTGTGCCAGCCAGAGCCCAGTAATATAGTGCCAGCCAGATGCCCAGTAATATAGTGCCAGCCAGAGCCCAGTAACAGTGTGCCAGCCAGATGCCCAGTAATATAGTGCCAGCCAGAGCCCAGTAATATAGTGCCAGCCAGATGCCCATTAATATAGTGCCAGCCAGATGCCCAGTAATATAGTGCCAGCCAGATGCCCAGTAATATAGTGCCAGCCAGAGCCCAGTAACAGTGTGCCAGCCAGAGCCCAGTAATATAGTGCCAACCAGATGCCCAGTAATATAGTGCCAGCCAGAGCCCAGTAACAGTGTGCCAGCCAGATGCCCAGTAATATAGTGCCAGCCAGAGCCCAGTAATATAGTGCCAGCCAGATGCCCAGTAATATAGTGCCAGCCAGATGCCCAGTAATATAGTGCCAGCCAGACCCCAGTAATATAGTGCCAGCCAGATGCCCAGTAATATAGTGCCAGCCAGAGCCCAGTAATATAGTGCCAGCCAGATGCCCAGTAATATAGTGCCAGCCAGAGCCCAGTAATGTAGTGTGCCAGCCAGATGCCCAGTAATATAGTGCCAGCCAGAGCCCAGTAATATAGTGCCAGCCAGATGCCCAGTAATATAGTGCCAGCCAGATGCCCATTAATATAGTGCCAGCCAGATGCCCAGTAATATAGTGCCAGCCAGATGCCCAGTAATATAGTGCCAGCCAGAGCCCAGTAACAGTGTGCCAGCCAGAGCCCAGTAATATAGTGCCAGCCAGATGCCCAGTAATATAGTGCCAGCCAGAGCCCAGTAACAGTGTGCCAGCCAGATGCCCAGTAATATAGTGCCAGCCAGAGCCCAGTAATATAGTGCCAGCCAGATGCCCATTAATATAGTGCCAGCTAGATGCCCAGTAATATAGTGCCAGCCAGATGCCCAGTGATATAGTGCCAGCCAGAGCCCACTAACAGTGTGCCAGCCAGAGCCCAGTAATATAGTGCCAGCCAGATGCCCAGTAATATAGTGCCAGCCAGAGCCCAGTAACAGTGTGCCAGCCAGATGCCCAGTAAGATAGTGCCAGCCAGAGCCCAGTAATATAGTGCCAGCCAGATGCCCAGTAATATAGTGCCAGCCAGATGCCCAGTAATATAGTGCCAGCCAGACCCCAGTAATATAGTGCCAGCCAGATGCCCAGTAATATAGTGCCAGCCAGAGCCCAGTAATATAGTGCCAGCCAGATTCCCAGTAATATAGTGCCAGCCAGAGCCCAGTAATGTAGTGTGCCAGCCAGATGCCCAGTAATATAGTGCCAGCCAGAGCCCAGTAATATAGTGCCAGCCAGATGCCCAGTAATATAGTGCCAGCCAGAGCCCAGTAATATAGTGCCAGCCAGATGCCCAGTAATATAGTGCCAGCCAGAGCCCAGTAACAGTGTGCCAGCCAGATGCCCAGTAATATAGTGCCAGCCAGAGCCCAGTAATATAGTGCCAGCCAGATGCCCAGTAATATAGTGCCAGCCAGATGCCCAGTAATATAGTGCCAGCCAGACCCCAGTAATATAGTGCCAGCCAGATGCCCAGTAATATAGTGCCAGCCAGAGCCCAGTAATATAGTGCCAGCCAGATGCCCAGTAATATAGTGCCAGCCAGAGCACAGTAATATAGTGCCAGCCAGAGCCCAGTAATATAGTGCCAGCCAGATACCCAGTAATATAGTGCCAGCCAGATGCCCAGTAATATAGTGCCAGCCAGAGCCCAGTAATATAGTGCCAGCCAGATGCCTATTAATATATGGCCAGCCAGATGCCCAGTAATATAGTGCCAGCCAGAGCACAGTAATATAGTGCCAGCCAGATGCCCAGTAATATAGTGCCAGCCAGAGCCCAGTAACAGTGTGCCAGCCAGAGCCCAGTAATATAGTGCCAGCCAGATGCCCAGTAATATAGTGCCAGCCAGAGCCCAGTAATATAGTGCCAGCCAGAGCCCAGTAACAGTGTGCCAGCCAGATAAAACTGCTCGTTGTAAACCCCCCTCCCCCCCCTTCCCCATCACTTACCGAATTGCTGCCTTTCTCTGCTTCCGGACGGACGCCTCCTCCGTGCAGTCTTCCCTTTTCGGTTACTGTTATTTTTTTTTCTTTCTTTCCGGCGGCAGCGTGCGGGGGGGGGGGGGGTCGTTTGTGCTGGCAGCATGGGTGTCACCCCCGCTGGAGGTGTCACCCGGTGCGGTCCGCCCCCCCCGCCCCCCCCCCCTCGGGACGCCACTAATTGCGTCTTAGATTTACACGGAATATAAGATAAGCACAACGAATGGCCTGTTACAGTGTTGAGAGAAATCTCTGCTCTTGCAAAATTGTTAATTTATGACTTAATGACAGATGAACCTCTGGACACTCATTCCAAACAAGTGGCAGTTGCCCCATAAATATCATAAAATTAGAAAAGGATGGAGGCAGGGGATGGGACAAAAGGCACTTTAATGAAAAGAAAAATACACATAGTTGTAATAATATTGATGTTAGCAGGTTTTGAAGTCCAGCAGCCAGATCAGCAAAGTCTTCAGCCAGAAGCAGCTACTCCTTACCCAGGTGGTTGAGCCCCTGAGCTTTGAGTGACAATCTGGTCTTTAGCAGAGTTGAGAGGCTGGAACAAATAGTAGAAGCATAGTCAGTCAAGCAGCGCTCAATAGGTAGGAGAAGGTGAAGAAGGATGGAGTAGTCAGACGGTCCAAATTGGTAACAGGTAAATAAGGATCAGTAGAAAGCTTGATTATGATGCAGACAGGAACCACAATAATCAAAGGTACAGTAACAGGAAGTGCCTTTTATAGGCAGCGAGTAAGCACATGACCAGACACGTCTGTGGAGAGTTGACAGTTATAACAAGGCTTTGTAGATTCATTGTTACTAGAGGATAAAATGTAAAAGACAGGCTGGTGAACTGGTAGAGAAGAGATCTAGGAACATGGAAGTCCAGGTACAGTCAGTTCCTGACAATAGTTCTTACATCTCAGATCAAAATTGCAGTAACTGCACTTGGAGTAGAGCATGCTGTGAGCTGTATGTAGAGTCAGATAAATGACTTGGTTTATTGTGTTTTAGAAAACTTGTGACTAATATAGTTTTAATTTCAGGGCCCATCTGAAGTTGATTTTGGAGCTTCTCCTATTATATCCGTTGGTCTTTTTAAAGCAAAGTCCAGTGCTTATTGATTATCTTTTTCATTTTGGGGCTCACTGCATGTTAATATAGAATAAGTGAAGATTTTTCTTATTATCATATTTAGGATATTACCATATTTAGGATATCATAGTTCCTTTTTTGTTCTTAGTTCTGTTTCCTTCAGCGCTACTTCCACCTTTTTATTTGTCATAATGCTTATTACTAAAAATGTTTAACTTTGTTAACCTGTATTCTATATTGTTCAACATCAGTACAATTCTGATTGATTCTCACAAATTGACCTTTCAAACATTATAAGCCAAGGATTGTAATTGCAGCTGTTGTAAACTATATATGGTGCTAGCATCAAGTTTTTTTTAGATTAAATTTCAGTCATTCTCAATATATATATTTTAGGACCAGAAAATCTACTTCTATTTGGCTAGAATTGGTAGTTAAAATGATGGGCCATTCATTGGTATTCAAACTGACTAGTTACTGAAAAGGTCATCTATATAGTGCCAATAAGACACCAAATGTATTTTCCATTCAGACTAAATAAATGCATCCTCCCAAGCCACCATGAAAAGATTGGCATAACTTAGTGTAAATTTGCTGCCCATGGCTGTGGCTCTCTTTTGAATGGAATAATCATTTTTAAACCAGAAATAGTAATGTGCCAGTCTAATTCCTTCAATGATATATCTAATTTGAACAGTTTTTAAGCTATTGTCTTGCTCTAGAGCTGCTCATGTCACTAGTCAGCAGAATAAAATCAGACTGCCACTTTATTTTATCCACAACACATAGAATATCTCTCATATCTTTAAAATATGATTTTTGTGTAATAACAATCGGTTGTAAAAGGCAATTGATATACTCTGATAACCTGGATGTCAAGGAGCCAATCCCAGAGAATATTGGTCTACCAGGTGGACTTTCTAGATTTAATAGATCAAACAAAAGTTTGATCAATTTAAATTATTAACAGGTAAAATACAGGTGTCCTTGGATACACTGTAGATAGATATTTATACTCTTTTTTTCTCACTATTCCTGTCTTTAAACCCTTTTCTAGAAACTTGATCAATGTGTTTTATTTTTAAATACGCCTATTGGTTTCCTTTCAGCTTTTCATACACATTCAGAGTGTTTAATTGGTTATAAGCCTCTTCTAAAGATTTTTCTGTTGGTAGAATCACCATGCCTCCCCCTTTATCAGCTTGGTTTATTATTACTGATTTAGCCTCTCTCAACTCATTGTATCCTCTGTCTCTTTTCTGCTTAAATTATATTTAGATTTATGTTCTTGTTTATATGTTTATACTGTGATTCTGAATTATTTAAAGTTTTATTGGATGTCTATATAGTTGTTCAATGTAGTACATGTAAATGATTATTGGTGAGTACCCTATCTTGGAAATCTTCTCCATCTTTTTTCTTTGGATTTTTCTTCCTTTTGGGATAGAAACGACTGATCATCTGCATACCCTGCAATGGCCTACAAATGATACCTAGTGGGTATTTTATTGAGATTGGAGTTCACAGTTTTATTCTGATATTCATTATGCTCTTTGGATCTATTTATCACCTTTTTCCATTTATTTCTTGTCTTTTTTTCTTTGGCTGCTACTCTATTTATTTCTTTATTCCCAAATTTATTAGAATGTTTTTGAAAAAACGACAAACCTAGTAGTTAGCATAGTCTCCTTTATCTCTAACATTAAGTAAAACCCATTATCTTTATGGTGCTTATCAAACATTTTACAGCTGTTTCACTTAATTAACAGAGTATTGGAATAACACTTTTAATTCCAAATAAAATGAAAGTAATGTTATTACCATAGACGCATAGCATGCATTTTATGAATAAGGCCATATCTTACTAAGTACAATCTACTATCTTTACAGTGTTTATTAAACCTTCTACAGCAGTTTCACTTAATTAACAGAGTATTGGAATAATACTTTTAATTCCAAGTTCAAGTCATTTTATTACCATAGAAGCATGGCAGATGATATTATCATATGTTGCTGTTTCTAATATTTTCACATAAAAACACAAAATTAGAATAAAAAAAAATCAAATGCTTCTAACTTTCATTCCTTTATTAAAAAGTACAGATAATTCCAATCCATAGCAGTCCTTGGAGCTGAAGTAGCACAAGCTTTATGTGCCAAAGCCTTTGCAAAAGAGCTAACAGCATCTACCAGTCATGAACTAGATCAACAGGAAAGTCAAGCAGTAGTTTTTTGTTGGAATTTATCAGTCATTGACTGCACTCATATGTGGATAGTGGTTCCTGTGTAGGATGAACACCGCTACAGAAATAGAAAGCAATCCTATTCTATCAGTGTTCAAATGTTCTCTTGTGGTGGAGGTGGCTCAATTTGGCAGCATGAAATACCATTTCACAAGAGCAACTGAACAATATATTGAACACACAAGACATTACTATTTGATTTTTCAAGAATCTAAAACTTTTCTATTAAATGTTTTATTGTGCACAACATCCTAATTCAGGACAAGAAAGCCTTGCATGTAGGGGACTGGCAATCCAACAGTGAACCTGATCTCATGACAATGAATGATTGTTGTTAAGTTCATATGCAAGTAAGCAGTTTACAGATCATTAAACAACAAACAAAAGTTTGATCAATTTAAATTATAAAGATATTCACATTCTTTACCATGGCCATGTGAATAAACATAACAACTGCCAATTAAAAGTCAATCTACATCTTTAAATTATTTAACAGTGGAAAAATAATAATCAAGCATTGAATACATGTTGACTAAATTTGAGTTAAGATCTTGACCTGTTCATCTTTGGAGTACACTTAAATTAGATGAAATCAATAAACTGAGAACTTGGATGAGAAGATTAGCAATTATATGAGGAGGAATTAGATGATAAAATTACCAATCAAACAATCAAATCAGGTTGGCTAAGAAGAAAAAACAAATACCGGTAGATCAAGTGGACCTAGATAATGTATTGACAAATGAGGATGACTTAGATTTAAAGGGACAGAACCACCTGAACATTGTTTTTACTGTGAATGTAGAGCATAAAAAATTATTGAAGATGATCTATACATTGTATTAGCAAAATTGCAAGCAAATGCCTAAATTAGGAGAAAATGTGTTTTAAATGTGCCTGTGGAGTTTCCTGCTTATGACATCATCTGTGGCACGGTATGCAAATGAACTGCTTTTCAGTGGGAAATGTATAATTTGCATACCATAGCGATCTCATAAACAGGAGACATCACAGACTCATTTACAACATATGCATTTCTTAATTTAAATGACAGCTAAACTTTTAACAATAATCAACTTAATTGAGCTTATTTTTGACTGATACCTCACTTCTTTTCTGGTGACTTGGAGAACAAGCCTGTGAAATATTCAAGTTTGTCTTAGTAAGCGGTTTCTAAATTGTTGGTGCTATATAAATAAATATTTTTTTTTTTCCTTGCCATCAGACAATTGTTCAGTGTTCCTTAATTTTGGTCATCACCAGATGTAGTTTGGTACACTATATATTGCATCCTTTGGCCATCTCAGAGAATTTATCCCTCCCTTTTCCCTTCTTTCCCCTTTTTCTCCCTTCTCTTGTTTACCTCCCTCTTCTCTTTATTCTCTCTTCATCTTCTTTATTAATACAATTGTCTTTAACTCTTTAATCTGTACTCTCTTGTGCATTGTTGCCCATTGAGTAGTACATTTTTAATACGTTCATAAAAACAGTTTCACCCCTTCCCCCAACCTAGTCTATATCTTATTGTACTCCCTTAAACTAGATCAGGGTACAGGTACAACATTACATAAAACAAAACAAACATAGATTGCGACGCGGCAATGCCCCCCCCTTCTGCTGCCGTTTATCCTGGGCGGAGCGGAATTTTTATTTATCTCATGAAGTATTTCTTCTATTTACCTCTGATTTATCTCAAGTTATCAACGCCCGCCATTCCTCCCATTTACAATTTTTGTTTCCCTTAATACCAAATTGTGTTTCTATACCCGCTTCCATTTTTAGTTGGTATATTAATTGAGTCCTGACTTGGGTCCAGGTTGGCACCTCTATGGATCTCCATCTTCTTGCTATCTCTAGCTTGGCCGCCAACAAGATGTGTAAGATTAACTTTTCCTCGTTTTTTAGTCTCAGATGGTCCATCATATGGAGGAGATGTATCTGTGGAGTCAGGGGTAGATCTATACCCCAAATATTTTGCGTTTTCGAGTTTATCATCCCCCAAAATAAAAGGATAGGTGGACAACTCCACCAAATATGGAGAAAGTCACCCCTTTGGCCCCCACATCTCCAGCACATTTTATCTCTCTGTGGATTGATTTTATTTAGTAATGTTGGTGTCAAATACCACCTATTCATTATTTTGTAGTGCAATTCTCTTAGGTTTAGACATCTGGTTGATTTATATGTTCTAACTAATGAATCACACCAATCCTCATCTGTTATGTGTATATTTAGATCTTCTTTCCATTATTTAATCAATGTGATTGGTGGATTTGAGTTGCAATTTCCCAAAAATGCCACACATCTAGCGACTACCTTTTTTCTTTAATTCTCTGTTAATAACTCTTAATTATTTCATCTTGGCTGTTATGTTCATCTTGACAAATTTAGATAAGAAATATTTTAATCTAATGTATACAAAGATTTATTTTTTAGGGATACTATATAGTGCAGCGAACAAAAGAAAAATCAGGCGCTCAGTGCATGGACACTTGAATACAGAAAATAAATAAAATAAAATAAAAAATATTAATAATAAATCCTTGACACTATGTCAACACAAATGTGATAATAAAAAGATTTTGTGCTAATAAACAACGTGCAAAAACACACAATGATCGTGCAATATACAAAATGTGCAAATGTGCATAAAAATATAGCACATAAAAAAAACCCAAAATAGGTAAATTCAATAGCCGTGCTATGTGTGCAGAATGTGTTTATAATTGCTTGGAAACACACACAGAAAATAATCCGTAATATACTTAAAAAACACACAAACATAAATATTAATCAGTGTGCAATATGTGCAAAAAGGAAAAGTTATACTTAAACCACAGAAAAACACAAGAAATATTCAATGTGCAATATGTGCAAACAAAAATGGTATTTATACTTAGAACCCTTAGGTTCACTGGATCATGATGTGCATGAAAAAAATGATAAAAAACACAATGGTGCAGTATATCCCACAGAAACGAAGAAATCAATTGCAGCAAGAAAATCACTCACAATTAAAGCTCCTAATGACCTAGGAGCATAGAATCAAGCACAACATTGCATGTAGTGGTAAACTTGCCCCCTTCAGGGATTCTCTCCTCCAATTTTTCAGAGTGCAGGTAAAGCAAATTCAAACTCCAAATGGGATGCAGAGTAGCAAGATTTTAATTCCAAAATACAAAGTAAAAAATATTGTAAAGTTGTTAAAATCCAATAAAAAACGATGGACACCCTGTCTTTAACTCCAGCACTCCTTGCGCCTCGGGGCTGGATAGGACTTCCGGGTTTGAAGCAAGGCACACACGGTAAATACGGTGGCTTCACAGGAACAAAAAAAGTCACCCAACGCGTTTCGTCCTTTAGACTTCCTCAGGGGGATAACAAGTCCCGGAAAATGTTCTTCTTATATATGTCCGTCAGCTTAATGTCCTCTTACAGATCGTTTGTTTAAAATTGATCCGAAGTGTTCAAAAACCGAATCATTCGGCTTAACTAACATGCATTAAAGAACAGATTCGTGTATTGAATACACGAAAACACATCTGAAGCTCGTATTGTATCTGCGCTAACTGCGCATGCGCAGAAGTAATTCGTATTAAAGTTTATCCGAGTATAGTGCTCACATCTGCTAAACCGAACCACATAAACCGAAGACTGGCACTTTTGTTCGGATAACACATGCGCAATGGTTTAAAAGGTATAAACCGAGCAAGTTATGAATGAGATAACTCGAGTCCCATTCTATAAACCGAATGGAAGGTTCAAATGAGTTCAATACCAATACTATATTGCTGGTGCAGGTTATCAAATGATCTTAAATTTGGGCCTAGATACAGATCTTCAATGTTTTCTATTCCCTTTTTTGTCCAACCTTCCAGACTTAAATCTGCAATGTTGGCTCTTACAGTGTGTATAGGGAGACCCGCCAGTAAATCTTTTAGCTGTTTGTTAGTCTGTTTTAACAAGGGAAGGAAGTTGACTTCCACTATTTTTTTGGGGTCTGGGCAGATCTTGATGCCTAAATAATTTATTGAGGAACTAGCCCAAATAAAACCAAATCTCTCTGCTAGTAGAGTCCTAGTATCTTGTGGGATGTTATTTGCAAGGGCCATTGACTTTCCTAGATTTAATTTATATCCCGAGATTCTTGAATATCGATTTATTTCTGACATTAGGGCCTCCATTGAGCATTTAGGTTTTTGTAGAGTCAGGAGTATGTCATCCGCATACAGATTTATTTTGTGGTTGCCCTTAGTTGTTTTTAGTCCTTCTATATCTTAATTTTGTCTAATTGCGATTGCTAAAACTTCTACCGTTATTAAGTATAGAAGGGGGGATAATGGGCACCCCTGTCTTACCCCATTATTTATTGAAAACCAATCTGACTTCAGACCTTGTCCCACCACTCTGGCCGTGGGGTCTTTATAGAGGAGTAAGATCTCTTTCAAAAATCTTCCCTCTAGTCCACCTGCCCGTAGGGATTCCTCTAGGAATGCCCAGCTGACCCTGTCGAACGCTTTCTCTGCGTCTAATGACAGGGTCAGCATGGGTACCCCCGATCTCCCCACCATGTCTAGCGAGTCTACCACCCTTCTGACACTGTTTGAAGAATATCTGCCCGGAACGAATCCTACCTGGTCTTTATGGATTAATATGGGGATTACTTGCTTCAGTCTCTCCGCTAAAATTGATGAATATAGTTTAATGTCCACATTTAATAATGCGACTGGACGGTAATTAGCTATTTTTTAGGGGCCTTTCCCCTGTTTGTATATAGGTATAATATGAGCTTGGGATAATTCCTCCGGTATTTTATTTTCTTCAGAGAAGTTATTGAATGCCTTTATCAGGCCGTTCTTTATTTTATCTTTTAGGACTTTATAAAACCAATTATTGAAGCCGTCGGGGCCTGGGGTCTTGTTCTTTTTTAGTTTATCTATGGCCCTGACTAGTTCCTTTTCTGTTAAAGGTAAATTTAAGTTAATTGGTCTAGGTATTCTTGTATTTCATTAAGTTTATTACCTTTTGGTAGATTATATAGTCCTTCGTAGAATTTCTGAAAGGCCAAAGCTATCTTATCTGGTAGAAGTAGTGTCTTATCTGCCTCTTTGATTCTGGAGATTGTCCTGCTCGAAGTTTGTTGTTTTCATTTCTCTGTCAGACCTTTATGTGCTTTGTTACCTTGGTAGTACCAGGTTCTCTTAATTTTGTCCAATGCAACATTTACTCTCTGTATTAATATGTCGTTTATGGCATTTTCCTGTTTTTTTATTTTTTTGGCTATATCTGGCGATGGAGATTTTTTATTTAATGCGGTCAGGGTGTCTAATTCTATATATAATTCCGCCAGGGATTCCCCTCTTTTTTTTTTCCCCATGGCTGCCATTTTTATGAGGTGTCCCCTAATTACGCTTTTATAGGCGCACCAAGTTATAGAGGGATTTACCTCTCCATTGCCATTTTCTTTAAAGAATAGCTCTGTCATATTTTGTATCGTATTTAAATTATTTTTATTGTTTAAGAGCTGGCTATTCAGTCTCCATTCTGGTTTTTGCCGTCCAGTGTAGATGTTCAAGTCTATTTATATAAATATTAATGTACGGAATAAACTAAGACAAGTATCAGAGATAACAATGGTAAAACAGCTCTTATAGTAAAAACAGAATTAATTTTAACTGAAATAAACCATTAAACCTTGTCAACCCATTTTCACGATGTTGGCACAAAACTCAACCATTCATCCTTCTGATAAATGTCAATAAATGAGTACCTTTGATGGGTTAATAACATACATTATTCACCTGCTGATACATTCAATTCCGAGAACGTGCTTTGGATTTCACTGGGAGAAAGGCGCTATGCAAATACTAGTTATTATTATTATTGATTTGGTTCAGTACTTTTAAGTGGGCACTTGCACAATCGTCTTTATTTACTAGGTTCATTCACTGAAAGGGGGAATTGACTTCTTAATGATTAATTGTATTTCTAATGAAAATAAAGCATAGAAGTAAATAGAAATCTTTAAAAAATGGGAATTTCTATTCTTTTAATTCAAACATTTTTTTTGCATAAAAACCTGGATCGCAGTAGCTTATTTAATTTAGATTCAAATAATTCCATTTTGGAATTAACTAAAATAATTTTTCTCTTACATTCTACATTGTTTTTTTCAAAAGCTAAATGTTAACTCATAAAAATCACCATTTCCACCAAAAAATTAAAAGGTTTTAATTTTTTTTATTTTGTTTTGTTGATTTCAGATGTGTCTTTTGTTTTTTTGATGTGACTGTATTTCATAAAAGTTTGACTTGGCAGTCGCCATTTTATGAAATCTAGTGTTTTTGGGTGCCACCCGCTAGTGACTTTACAGCACAGCAACCTAGTCCTGACCACTATGATACACAGGAGCCAGTAAGAGAGCAGAGGAGCATCTTATGACATCAACATGTAGACTTTGGCCACAGTTGTAAAGTGAGACTGGCTGGAAGATTTCAGACGATGTTGCATCATGGGAAATATTCACAAAATCAAGCCAGGAGATAAACACCTAATTTTATTTTTCCTTTTATATGCAATTAATTCAATCATATAAAACAACATATGATTTATATAGGTGTTTGTTTTAAATGATCAGGTTATCTAGTTACATCTTATGTAAGTGGTTAGTGTCCCTTTAAGTGTAATTAATGCAATCTTTCAGATTATATGTAACACTCACTTGTATATCAAGTACATACAGATATATAAATTTACTGATCCCATATTTAGAAAAAAGTCATTGTACTTTATCTACTGAAAGATTAACACCTTCGCAACAAAGGACATGCCTGGCACGTCATGCGGTGAATAAAGCACCGAAATTTCTATTTTGGAGCACCCACTATCGCCCCACGGAGCGATCGTGGGCGCCATATTGACGGAGCATGCTGCTCCGTCAATATGGCTAAGCCCTCTGCCGGTCTGAGCTTCGCTCTGAATATGCTACTTGACTGCCCCTAGTGGTAGTTAAGTAGCATTGCAATGAAAAATATTTTAAATACATATTTAATTAATTAAAAACAGGTTATATAGATAGATTAGCATATAGGGTTAAAATTAAATAATTTTTAGCATAAGGGATAGGGTTAAAATTAAATTAAAATTAAAAAATATTAAGGGATATAATAAGGATTAGAGTTGGGGTTAAATTTAGTGTTAGGGTTAAATTTTGGGTTCGGGTTGGGGTCAAAAGGTCAATATAGGAAAAAGGCAAAAAACACTATTTTTGGTTTTTGCCCCATAACTCGCAAAAAAATACCGAAAAATATCAAAACATGCATATTTTTGAACTCGGAACAACATTTAGAAACTATTTAGATGGGGTCTTTTTTAATGATTTTATTTGTGTAAATTATATTTTAGGTCAAAGTTAGAAAAAGTGGGTTTTTTAAAGATTTTCATCATATTTTATGATTTTTTTTGTAGTAAATGATAAGATATGATGAACATAATGGTATCTAATGAAAGCCCTTTTTATGACGATAAAAACAACATATAATTTGTGTGGGTACTGTATGTGAGAAACAAAAAAATTACAGCTAAACACAAACACCCTAGAAATGTCAAAACAGCCATTGTCACCAAGGGAAAGTCAAGGTGAAAATGTCTTGTCACTAAGGGGTTAAGATTCACTATAGGGTCTACTCAATAAAGAGAGAATTGCAGGGAATTGGAAAACAATATTTTAAATAAAGGTCAACAAAAGAGGATGGTGGAGATTTGTGTCAACATAGAAATTCCTATATTTTACTAATATAATGATCTAAAGTCATGATTAATAAGGACACAGAGGTGTGTATTATGCAGTATCTCTTTATTTACTCCCTCAGCAGCAAAGAAGAGATAAACAGAAACATGAACCAATAGGAATCAGTATAATCAGTATAATAAACCCTTCACTTCCAATATAAACCAATGTCTCCTCAAACACATCCTCTTTCTTTGAAGATATAAACAGTCCTCAAAATCCATCAAACGTGACAGAAAAAGCAAAAACAGCTACAAAATCATCAAGATGAAAAAACCCATGAAAAGGAACAAGAACGAATGATGAGCCACCAGCATACAATAGTGCCGCTGTATATCAAGATGCTAGAAAAATTTGAGAAAACATATGGTAATGACACATAGAAGACGATAAATATAAGACCACAGTAAAAGTCATCACATGAAATAGGCAACCAATATTTAATAAAAATTAAGTAGCAAAACCACACACCCATAAAATCGTAGGCAGAAGAAGATAAATAGGGATTGGCGCAAAAACATGCACTCAGGTGGGAATATTACTTGCCTTTTTATTAATCATGACTACGTCATAAAATTAGTAAAATCTAGGAATTTATAAAGACACAGAAGCACATATTATGCAAGTTTATGCAACGACATCAGTAACAAAATGAGGGTCAGGTCTAAAGTAAAATTCACGGGAAGGGGATTCCCGTGACCACTCAGCCACCTTCTTGAGATCTTCTAATCTACACCCCATAGAAAAGGCTCTAGAGGCAATAGTACCCCTATGGGAATGCGACCCGAAGAAAGAAGTGTCAATACCGGCCTCTGCTAGGACCCATTTCACCCAACTGGAGAAAGACGAGGACACTAGGAGATGAGGGATAGGACACAGGGGATTGACATTTTCATTAATTTTGTAATAGAGAAATAAACACTAGTTGGGGTGAAAGACCTTGCAGGAATGTCCAGAGCCCTGACATCAGAGACCCTCTTACAAGAAAATAAACAACACACTTTAGTTAACTGTTGTTGTATTGACAAATCATCATTCGATGGCCAAGATTCAAATAATATAATATTATTCTGATTCCCTTTGCATAAAACAAGGAGAGGATTGCCTCATTTACAAGGGTAATTAAAGTGTTTTTGGGAGTAGCGCACATTTTCACATTTTGTATATGTTTTTTTCTGTACTAGTAGTGGAACACTAGTTGATTAGTATTCTCTATTGTTTGGATATAACAAACATGTGGCCAGCATTTCCAATTGGGGATCTTCAGGATCTAGTTTCTCATAAAAGTCTGTTCATGATTAACAGCAATAAATAACTAATCACATCCAGTCAAATCTGACCAGAGCTTTCTACCATTGAGTTTTTCCCACCACATATTTAGTTCTTCCTATTTCCTATTTCTAGGTTTACCTTGAGTCGTAAACATAACCTGTGACCTCACCTGCCCCCATGTAGGAGGTATAGTTGATAGCCACTGCCTTGCTATTAAATACTTTGCGGCCACCAGGATTTGAACTATAATAGTTATTTTTTGTCTGGGTATCTTTTGCAGTCGTATATGTAAAAAAAAAAAAATTCTGGTATAAGATCCATATGCCACTTGCTTAGATTGTTGATGTTATTTTTGATACCCTTCCAGAATAATCTGATTAGACCACACTCCCACCAGTCCCTTCTTCCACCCCTCATCTCCAACACTCCTCAGATCTTCCTGGAAACATTATTTTTAATCTACTAGGGTCCAGGTAGAATCTATTTAAAATGTTATAATGAGTCTTTAGTAGGTTCAGACAGTGGACTTCTCTATGCACCTCTCTTAGAGAGGAGATCCACGGTTGGCCTAGGGCATTCTGCCCTCAATTTGTTCCAGGCCATTTTATCTAGAGGTTTGCGAACCCTCAGAGTCAGGTACTTACTGATATGGTCCGAAGGAAACCAATCAATATGAGTCAGGATCGAACATGGGTTCGCCTTGCATCAATGGCGTCCCGAGGGGGGGGCGGGGGGGGCGGACCGCACCGGGTGACACCTCCAGCAGGGGTGACACCCGTGCTGCCGGCACACCCCCCCCCCCCCGGCAGCACTTAAGTTTTTTTTTCTTTTTTCTGGCAGCCGCATCCACTGGAAGCGGCCGCCGGAAAAAAGAAAGAAAGAAAAAAAAAACAATGTGTATTTTTCTTTTCATTAAAGTGCCTTTTGTCCCATCCCCTGCCTCCATCCTTTTCTAATTTTATGATATTTATGGGGCAACTGCCACTTGTTTGGAATGAGTGTCCAGAGGTTCATCTGTCATTAAGTGGTCCTAACTGAACAATTTTGCAAGAGCAGAGATTTCTCTCAACACTGTAACAGGCCATTCGTTCTGCTTATCTTATATTCCGTGTAAATCTAAGACGCAATCAGTGGCGTCCCGCTGCTTAAGTTTTTTTTTTTCGTTTTTCTGGCAGCCGCATCCGCTGGACGCGGCCGCCGGAAAAAAAAGAAAAAAATCACAGCAACCGGATGTGACGTTACGTCACATCCGGTGACTGTTTCCCTCCTCCGTGCAGGAGGGAAGACTGCACGGAGGAGGCGTCCGCCCGGGAGCAGAGAGAAGCAGCGATTCGGTAAGTAATGGGGACGGGGGGGGGGGGGGGGAGGAGGGTGGTTCACAACGAGCA
This sequence comes from Pelodytes ibericus, assembly GCA_036172795.1. NCBI lineage: Eukaryota > Metazoa > Chordata > Amphibia > Anura > Pelodytidae > Pelodytes > Pelodytes ibericus. Next base: position 141,266,870 of record CM069857.1, on the reverse strand, counting down.
GTTTATTGCTGGGCTCTGACTGGCACACTATTACCGGGCTCTGGCTGGCACAATATTATTGGGCATCTGACTGGCACACTATTACTGGGCTCTGGCTGGCACTATATTACTGGGCTCTGGCTGGCACTATATTACTGGGCATCTGGCTGGCATTATATTACTGGGCATCTGACTGGCACACTATTACTGTGCTCTGGCTGGCACTATATTACTGGGCATCTGGCTGGCACTATATTACTGGGCATCTGACTGGCACACTATTACTGTGCTCTGGCTGGCACTATATTACTGGGCATCTGGTTGGCACACTGTTACTGGGCTCTGGCTGGCACACTGTTACTGGGCTCTGGCTGGCACTATATTACTGGGCATCTGGCTGGCACTATATTACTGGGGATCTGGCTGGCACTATATTACTGGGCTCTGGCTGGCACTATATTACTGGGCTCTGGCTGGCATAATATTTCTGGGCTCTGACGGGCACACTATTCCTGGTATCTGACTGGCATAATATTCCTGGGCTCTGACTGGCATAATATTCCTGGTATCTGACTGGCACACTATTCCTGGTATCTGACTGGCATAATATTCCTGGGCTCTGACTGGCACACTATTCCTGGTATCTGACTGGCATAATATTCCTGGTATCTGACTGGCATAATATTCCTGGGCTCTGACTGGCACACTATTCCTGGTATCTGACTGGCATAATATTCCTGTGCTCTGACTGGCACAATATTCCTGGGCTCTGACTGGCACAATATTCCTGGTCTCTGACTGGCACTATATTACTGGGCTCTGACTGGCATAATATTCCTGGGCTCTGACTGACATAATATTCCTGGGCTCTGACTGGCACTATATTACTGGTATCTGACTGGCACAATATCCCTGGGCTCTGACTGGCATAATATTATCGGGCTCTGACTGGCATAATATTCCTGGGCTCTGACTGGCATAATATTCCTGGTATCTGACTGGCATAATATTCCTGGGCTCTGACTGGCATAATATTCCTGGGCTCTGATTGGCACACTATTACTGGGCGCTGACTGGCACTATATTACTGGTATCTGACTGGCATAATATTACTGGTATCTGACTGGCACTGTATTACTGGTATCTGACTGGCACTGTATTACTGGTATCTGACTGGCACAATATTCCTGGTATCTGACTGGCACAATATTCCTGGGCTCTTACTGGCACAATATTACTGGGCTCTGACTGGCACACTATTACTGGGCTCTGACTGGCACTATATTCCTGGTATCTGACTGGCATAAAATTACTGGGCTCTGAGTGGCACAATATTTTTGGGCTCTGACTGGCACAATATTACTGGCATCTGACTGGCACAATATTACTGGGCTCTGAATGGCATAATATTCCTGGTATCTGACTGGCACAATATTACTGGGCTCTGAGTGGGACAATATTACTGGGATCTGAGTGGGACAATATTACTGGTATCTATAATTGTAAGATTGTCACCTCTTGGGGCTCCTGTGTGTTGCATAATTAATGGTGGTCCCATGTGTGCATAATTATGGGGCACTTGTGTGTGGCATATTTATTGGGCCCCATGTGTGGCATAATTAATGGACTCTTTTGTGTGGCATAATTATGGGGCACCTGTGTGTGTGTGGCATAATTATGGGGCACCTGTGTGTGTGGCATAATTAATTGGGCAGAGGTGAGGCATAAATAGTGGGGCTCTGGTGTTGCATAATTTATGGGGCTCTGGTGCTGCATAAGTTATGGGTCTCTGGTGTTGAATAAGTTATGGGGCTCATGTGTGTGGCATAGTTATGGGGCTCATGTGTGTGGCATAGTTATGGGGCTCCTGTATGTGGCATAGTTAATAGGCCATCTAACTGGCATTACTAAGGAATCTGTTTGGCATTGTATGGAGGAAGTCCAGGGGGGTGACACCATGAGTTTCCGCACCGGGTGACACCAACCCTAGTGACGCCCCTGCCTTGCATATCAAATAAGATAGATGTGTCTGTCAGTGGGGAAGAGACTTCTGGAGCAACAGGGATCATCCTCATATTCATGAGACTCATCATAGTCGGAATACTTATACACCTCCTCATCGTCAGAATTAGACTCTGACAGGTCCATAGTTGCCTTAGCCTTCTTTCACTATCTAGCCGATTTAGCCCAGTTCTGGGCTCTTTTGTGTGGGGTACCGACAGAATCAGTGGCAGGACGTGCCTTGCCTTTCATAATAGTCACGGAAGTTGTAGCTGGAACATTTTTAGACTATTTAATCACCTTCCACCCGGGTAGCAGTGGAAACACCTTTAAACCGTGATCAGGCATATCGGACTGGAGTTTAGAGGTCTGAGCGGTGAGAAGGGCAGAGGAAATTGATTGGACAATGGTTGAGGAGACCAACCTCAGACTCTTCGCCTGAGATATGGACTTAGCCATATTATCGTCAATATCATTCCAGGCAGTACAGCAGGAAGGAGTAGCGACAGTGACAGGACCGATTGCAGCAATACACTAGCGATAATGGTATCGGAGCACAGCGAGAAACACAACCGGAAATGGATAAAGTAGTCAAAATTGTGATGAAAATGACGAATTTTGGATGAAAATGACCAAAATTAGTCCGAAAGTTGGTAAAATGGCCACTGCAAGTGTGATATCGGACAAAAATGAAAGTAATTTAATTAAAGTGGAGAGTACAAGAAAATGGCCACGTGGTGCTCAATGCGCATCCGCAATACCAAAAAATAAGAAAACAGACAAATTCAGGCAAAAAGAGCAGAAATATGATGGAGAAGAATGAAAGACAGGTGAAATAAAGGACGAAAATGCTGGCAAGCCCCAGAGGGAAACGGGAAAGAAAGGAGAAGGGGAGGGAAGGGGACACAACCGACCCCAGGAAAGGTTGAAGGGGGGAAACAGTAACACAGTAAATTGGTATTCAGTATAAAGCAACAAAGCATAGAGCAATGACACCATATAAAATATAAACCACTTATGTTTTGAGAGAAGCAGCAAAGAAAGAGTACTTTTTTGAGGAGATATTGGTTTATATAGGGAGGGGAGGGTTTAATTTACTGATTCCTATTGGTTATTTTTTTGTTTATCTCTTCTTTGCTGCTAAGGGAATAAAGAAAAAGATATTGCATCATTTGAGCCTACGTTTCTTTATTAATTTAGATTTTGATGGCATATAAATACAATTTAGTTAATCTACCTATTTTTCAAACTGCTGTAGAATCTCAAACCTTGTGTTCTCAGTAAGCATGCTTACATTTTTTTACAACATTCCTCCATTGAAAGATATTTCCGTTCAGTATAATTTTGTAACCCAATATTTAAATGTTTCTATCTTATCCATCTCTTTTTTGACTTTCCATCCAGATATTCTTGTTGAGAATGGAGCAAGTTCCCCAGGGTCCATACTGCTGCTGCAGATATGAGCAGGTTGCTGCTTTGGAGAATATCATACTAGATCTAAAGAGGCAACTGGCAACACTGAGGGACATAAACAACATAGAGTGTAGTTTACTGCTGGGGCCAATGTAGAGGAGGGTGATAATGGAGGAGAAGAGGTTTCTAGGGCAGAGAGCTGGGTTAGCTGTGTAAGGGGAAGTAGGGGTCGGAGAACTAGGCAGGCTTATTCTGGGCTAGTTCACCCCAGTGTGAGCTTGTGTGAGGATGCTGGGGAGATGAGCTCAGAAGAGGCATTTCTGGGGCAGGCTGACTCTCCTAGCAGCCAGGTGAGTAGCCTCCCCAGCACGGTTGGGAGCCTAGGACACTAGGAAGGCTAGACAGGTAGCGGTGGTAGGGGATTTCTATTATTAGGAAGGTAGATAGGGTAATCTGTCACCAGGACCCCGAATGCCAAACTGTATGTTGTCTCCCGGGTGCTCTTGTTCAGCATGTTGCTGACCGGGTAGACAGATTGTTGGGAGGGGCTGGGGATGATCCGGCTGTCTTAGTACACATTGGTACTAATGACAAGGTTAATGGTAGGCGGGGAGTCCTTGATTTTAGGGAACTAGGAAATAAGCTAAAGGAAAGGACCTCCAAGGTAATATTCTCTGAAATATTACCAGTACCACGAGCTACATCAGGGAGACAGTGGGAGCTTAGGGAGATTAATGCGTGGCTGCAATGGTGGGATTTGGGTTCTTGGAGCACTGGGCAGGCTTTGCAGTCAGCTACAGACTCTATGGAGTCTAAGATTAATTTTAAGATTAATGCAAAAAAGCAAATTGGTAACTACGCCACCAAAACACTTAATTTTAGAACGGCCAACTTTGATGGACTAAGGGCATCGATTGAACACTTAGACTGGGAACGATGGTTTTCTGGACTAAACACAGAAGACAAGTGTAATTCCTTTAAGCACACATTACAAAAGTACACAACCCAATATATACCTTTGGGAAACAAATGCAAAAGACACAAATAAAAACCAATGTGGCTTACCGGTAACGTGAAACATAAAATACAAAACAAGAAAATGGCATTCAAACATTATAAAAGCAAGGGATCAGCATTATCATTTATAGAGTACAAAGATGCCAACAAAGCCTGCAAAAAGGCAATTAAAATTGCTAAATAGGAAAACGAGAAAAGTAGAGTAATACTAACATCAACAATTTTATATATATAAAATATATAAATGGAAAAAAGCTAAAGAGGGAAAATGTTGGGCCCTTGTTATCCCAAATGGAAAATTTGGTTAGTGAGGACAGAGAGAAATCAGACATTTTAAATACATTTTTTTCCTTCTGTTTATACTAAGAAGGAACCGATCGATCACCGGAAGTTATGGGACAGTCACCACAAATATGGGATTGGCTGACACAAAGAAAACGTGCTTAAGCAATTAAACTCTGTTAAGACAGACAAGGCCCCAGAGCCAGATGGTATACACCCAAGGGTCCTTAGAGAGTTAAGCAATAATACTGGCCAGACCACTATTTATGATATTTAGGGATTCTTTCAATTCAGGTATAGTGCCAACAGACTGGCGATAGGCGGATGTCATTCCAATATTTAAAAAGGGATCAAAATCTTATAGGCCAGTGAGCTTAACATCTGTAGTGGGAAAGTTATTTGAAGGATTGCTAAAGGTATACACTCAAGAATACATCTTGAATCAGAATATAATTAGTAAAAGTCAACATGGTTTTGTGAAAGACAGGTCTTTTCAAACAAACTTAATACCATTCTATGAAGAAGTCAGTAAAAATATAGATCTAGGTGTAACAGTTGATGTGATCTATTTAGACTTTGCTAAAGCATTTGATATAGTTCCACACACAAGGTTACTGTTGTGTGTAAATGGGGCAAATCTATGTATTTGGATTGGAAATTGGCTAAAAGATAGAATGCAGAGGGTTGTTGTAAATTAAAAATCCTCAAATTGGACTAGGGTATTGAGCGGAGTACCTCAGGGGTCTGTTCTAGGCCCTCTTCTTTTTAATTTGTTTATTAATGATCTCCCATTTTCTGCTGAGAGCCATATCTCAGTGTTTGCTGATGATGCTAAATTAGTTAAGGTAATACAGACTAATCTTGATGTCTTTTCTTTACAGGACGATTTGGACAGAGTGGGGGATTGGGTAATTAAGTGGCAAATGAGGTTCATTGTAGACAAATGTAAAGTTATGCATCATGGGAAAAGTAATAACAAAGCAACATATTCTTTTATTAGTATTTCCCTGGGAAAAACTGCTAATGAAAAGGATTTAGGAATAATTGTAGATAACAGACTTGGCAACAATGCTTAATGCCAGTCAGCAGCTGCAAGGGCCAATAAGATATTGGCATGTATGAAACAAGGAATCCAACTGTCCCACTTTAAGCGCTATAGTCTGTGTTCGGAATCTGTACCCTGTAGCCCTGATTTTGTTTCTCCGCTATGGGGGGCAATGGAAAATCATATTTTTTGAGATAAGGTCTCTAGTGCTACATACAGTACTGCAGATGAGGTTTGACTAGTGATCTAAAAAGTGGCACGACTGCACTCTCTCTTTTTGCTACTAATGCCTCTGCACATGGAACTGAGCTTCTTGTTTTCAAATCCCACTGCATGCAGCATGAAAGCATCATCAAGAAATCAAAATAAACAGGACAGACAAGATATGACAGCAAAAGGAATGCATAAGCATTAGGGCAGAGATGAACTAACATGACAGCGAGAGCTCAGAGAAAATTAAGAACAGGACAATATAAAGTATTACACACATACCAAAACAAGAAGTTATTGTGCACTATTGCTAAACCTTAATGTGTATTTTTGTATAATATGGCTAAATGTTGCTATACCATGCTGAACCAGTGAATGATGGAAGTTGAACAAAGATCTCATATGTCTTTTCCCAATTTAAAGGGACTGCCTAGTGCCCAACATGCATCTTCCAATTATTAATGATTATTAATGTGTAACATTTTGCATTTTATATTACATTTTGCATTTTTAAATATAAAATACTTACAGCTAGATGAAATTGTGGAATTACAGCAGTTTGCAAGAAGCCAGGACTGCCCACACTAGCTGAGCAAAAGTAATTTCCCTTTTTTTGCTGCAGGAACTGATTAGAATAATTTTATTCAAATGAATGGAATTTCCTGTCTCTCTAGTGATGTCATCACAGGGGCGGATCCAGAGTCTGATCTTGGGAGGGGCACTGCACAGGTCTGTCTATCTTCCCTCTCCCCATATCCGTCTGTCTTTTCCTATCCTCCTCTTCTGTCGCTCTCATCTTCCTTCCCATGTCCACCTGTCTCTCTCCTTTCTCTTCCCATGTCTGTCGTTCTCCTCTTCCGTCCCATGTCTGTCTGTCTCTCCTCTTCTTCCCCTTGTCTGTCTCTCACCACTTCTTCCCCTTGTCTGTCTTTCACCTCTACCTCCTATGAAAGTCTCTTTGTCCCTCTACCCATGTATTTCTCTATTCCCCCCAACCATGTATGTCTCTGTCCTCTTCGGCCCATGTTTGTCTCTCTCACGCTGTGTGCTCTCCTCTCTCCTGTCAGTGTTCTCTCCTCTCTCCTGTCCATGTTCTCTCCTCTCCCCATCAATGTTCTCTCCTCCCCACCTGTCAGTGTTCACTCCTCTCTACCCCATCTGTCAATGTTTTCTCCTCTCCCCCACCTGTCAGTGTTCTCTCCCCCTCCCCTGTCAGTGTTCTCTGCCCCATCAGTGTTCTCTCCCCGTCAGTGTTTTCCCCACCCCTGTAAGTGTTCTCTCCCCCTATCAGTGTTCTCGCCCCATCAGTATTCTCTCCTCCTACATCACATGTAAGTGTTCTCTCCTCTCTTCCCTCCCTTCCCTTGTTCTCTCATCTCCTCCCCCTCTCTTCTGTATTCTCTCCTCCCCCCAGTGTATTTACGATGCTCTGAATCTTCACTATGCGTGAAGACCACGAGTCAGCACAGACTGAGCTCTGAGTGTGTTTAACACACAGAGCCAATGATAGAGCCAATGAGTGATCTGCATTGCTCTTCAGCGTGGCGGAGGACCTTCACCTCGATACGGTCCATCTGGCTCTGCTGGGGGGGGGGGGGGGGAATTGCCTCTATGCCCCACCCTGTATCCGCCACTGTGTCATTAGACAATGTGTTGCACTGTTAAGAGATCCTACTATTGTATTCAATTCTGGGAGCACAGGAAGTGACTAAATGAAACAAATCTTTATATCCTCAGTGTCTATATAATCTGTTCTGCCATACCTACAGGAAACATGCAGAGTAATCACTGAGGAGGGTTTGGGTCAAATTTTAAAATGTGATTTATGCATCAAATCACACTGGAAAAAGCCTGAGCACTATACAAGCAGTAGTCTTCATCTTGCACCAAAGTGAGTTTGGGGACTAGACTGTTCCTTGAAATTATTACAGTTCAGTTTTCTGGTAACAGAACTTACAAAGTGTTTGATGATCAAAATAGCTACATGTCCTTCAAGTGAAATGGGCAATATCATTTTAAAAAGCAAGGATAGTTATAGGTTTTGGCCTATGCAAAACATTAAATGCAGACAAAAAGCGAAAAATATATGCCTTGGCCAAAGTAGATAACTTCAGTTGTGAAAAATGTGTCTGTTATTCGACTCTCCAGCACTCCCGACAGTTGAAACCTATTTTTCCGAATATGAAGAAGGTTGAGACGAAAACTGAAGACGAATTTTGTCAAATGACCCCACCGACTAGTTCAGCAGTAAAAAAGATTATTTAATGTCTAAAATGGCATACAACGAACAATGCAGATCCCAGACCCGGTGGACAGAAAAACGCTCAAGCGTTTCATGCCTAAATGTGGTGCTTCATCAAGGCTCACCCCTTGAAGCGGATACCCACTTTTATACCCGATGAGCAATTGATTACTTAAAATGCAAGTACATGAAAATGGTAACAGCAGATCAAATGGGACTGATGGTATTGATTTTCTTATTTTGGGCATGGTGTGGAAGATAATATCATAGCAGGAAAATAATTTACACATTATGTGGGGTGAAAGACAGTGCCTGTGTAAAATTTTAAAGTGACATTACACAAATGCACAGGCACTGTTAACCAGCATTCCAGGCGACACGAGAAGATGACAGAAAGGGGGAAACAAAAACAGAAACATAAAGGGGAGAAGGACAGAGAGAAAAAGAAGAGAAAAAAGAGAAAATCCTGCTCCACCGATTTGCCCTTTTTCCTTGCCTTCTCCCATCAATCCCTCCTAATCTCACTTATATACTCACTTCCCTGCTCCAAATGGGACTGACACTAAAAAGTCTACTCAGTATACACCATTTTGTGCTGAATTGCATTCGGGTCTGACATAATAGCTGAATCGAACAAATTCCCAAAATGCGGCTACTCAATATCTATGAGTTTTGGTCCGAATCAGCTGTGTGGGCCGCTCGGAAACAGAAGAATTAGAGATCATCGAATTGGGACACTTTCGATAAAATTTGTACAATTTCTGCTGCCTAATATATGACGATCACCCCCAAACACGTTTTGGATTTGTGTATTATAGCCACATTTCTGGCATTTCATTTCTCCTACTCTGAGATGGAGAATTCAACTTTAAAACCCTCTACACTACATTACAAAACATTTTAAGCTCCGTTTTGAAATGGGGATGCCTACATATATGCCCTCATATAATTTCCAGCATTATGATATTTTGAAAATAAATTATATTTGGACATAAATGGAACTATGTCCATGCCCAAAAAAATACATCTAAAAAAGTATCATGCAGCAAAATAACATTATGATCACCTGCCTAATATTGTGGATGTCCCCTTTTGCTGCCAAAACAAATCTGACCAGTCAAGGCATGGACTTCACTGGGCCTCTGAAGGTGTTCTACAAACCATTCCTGAACCATTTTGGTTTGTGTAAGGGTACATTATCCTGCTGAAAGAGGCCAATGCCGTCAGGGAGTACCGTTTCCATGAAAGTGTGTGTATGTTCTGCAACAATGCTTAAGTTGATAGTACATTTCAAAGTAACATCCACATGAATGGAAGGACCCAAGATTTCCCAGCAGAACAATGCCCAAAGCATCAAACTGCCTCCACTGGCTTGCCACCTGTCAGTGGTCATAATTTTATGGCTGATCGGTGTATATCAATACTCACTGTTATTTACAATCACCTGTGGATATATGATATGTGTGATGATATGGATGATTATTAGAGAGGCCCTGAGATCACAACACTGCTGATAACCAAGCACATCAATGAAAGTAGACAACCCCAGAACTAACCATGCAACGTACACATACCTGACAGATGTCTACTGAAAATCTAAAATGTACCTAGCATACACAGAACTTACCATCTAAATGTCTTTAACTGGTGATCTAGCTAGCACACAAGTCGACTCCTGCAGGGCTCTTGGAAAAAGCTGGATTCAGTGCTTGCCTGTTGGTTCACTCTCTGCAAGGTCATATATTCAGTGTTACCATTAGCAATGCTAATTGTGCAATTACCCCTAAGTGAACCATTCCCATACCACCCATTGATATAACTAAAGCTTCAATTAAACCCCTCATCCCATGGACCCCTGCATGTGTGATTGAAATTACATACCAGCTGTTGATGAAAAATAATACCAGTCATGTGTCAACTCTATGTTGGCTTCACATCACTGGTTATTCATCATTAGCAACAACTGTTATAAGTAAAAAGTGGACATCGTTCAATATATGTAAAGAAAAGTGTGCAAATAACACAAATGCACAATTGATTGTATGGAATATATAAAATCATTTTTTTTTTTTTTTTATGTTATCAATTTATTAAAAAGCAACACATTAAAATGTAATATAAGTACATAAATATAATGAAAATAAAGAGGTATACCCACAAAATGTGCATGTATTAAATGAGAAATATCTTCAAAAAAGCACACATATATTACATGTGAGGTTCCCTCGCAATGATCCATGAAAAATTCAGAATTGAAGTAAAAGTATTAATAATTAGAAAATATATAGATAGAACATATACATATAAAAATATATATACTTTTATGCAGACACACTATCTGAAAAAAACACAGATAGTAAAACCGGCCAGGAAATCACAGGGGCTGAAAAACAAATAAGCAACGCGATTCGGCAAAATCCTTTGTTAAGCAGAGCGTTGCCTCTGTGTGTCTGAACGAATGTATTATGCTGGGTGGACACTTAAATAAGAAGAAACGCTGCGAAAAACTGATAATAACAATAAAACACCTGATAATTTAATTGTGGAGATGAGGAGGCGATGTTCAGGGTCTCCCCATGGAACCCAGAAAAGCTGACCACATAGCTGGCATTGTGGACAACTGATCAGGACCCAGAAGAGTGACAAGTCGCGCCTCCCCTACACTGTTGGTTACAGCTAATGAGTTGTCTAACAACGAGGGAGAGAACTTCGTTGTAAGCCACGCAACACCCAAACATCATTTGATAACAGAGGAGAATGTTTCAAAATAGCCCCATGAATGAAAGGCAAAGTGTAGCAAACCTATACAATGACAATAAATATAACAATTAGAGTATGAATTGTATACAAAAATGACTGCGTAAATTACACACAGATGCACAAAAATGCAATACCCATACATTATTTAGTTTACATACATATTATTGAAAAGTAAATAAATAGAAAACACAAGTATACATTCATATTATAGGGATCAATAAAATATGTTGAATAAATGAAAAAAAGATTAAAATAAGAATAAATACGAAAAATAATAATAAATGAAATAATGATAAAAGATAAATGAAAAAATATATATATGAATTTTTTTTTAATAATGCAAAAAGTGAGTATAAATAAAAATAAGAATACATTTAAAAATACAAATACTAAAGAGAGTCGCCCATTACTTGGAGGTGTATGCTACAAGCCACCAAATATTAGCATTGATGGAGAAGATCAGCTTTTATTAGAAATTGAAAAGGCTGCAAATATGAATGAAGTTTTAATCATTGGAGAGTTTAATTACCCAGATATAGATTGGAACTGTGGCACAACTAGTTCCGCTAAGGGCAGCAAGTTTCTGAACCTGCTTTATAACAAATTTATGGCATAATTAGTAGACACACCAACTAGAATGAATGGATTTGGTGATAACAAACAATGAGGAGCTTATCTCCAAGTAAGAGAACACTTGGGGAATAGTGACCATAACATGGTTTCATTTGAGATTAATGCAAAAAAAAGCAAATTGGTAACTACGCCATCAAAACACTTAATTTTAGAAGGGCCAACTTTGATGGACCAAGGGCATCGATTGAACATTTAGACAGGGAACGACTGTTTTCTGGACTAAACACAGAAGACAAGTGGAATTCCTTTAAGCACACATTACAAAAGTACACATCCCAATATATACCTTTGGGAAACAAATCAAAACCAATGGGGCTTACCTGTAACGTGAAACAGAAAATACAAAACAAGATAACATTATAAAACATTATAAAATAAAGGGATCAGCATTATCATTTATAGATTACAAAGATGCCAACAAAGCCTGCCAAAATAAAATTAAAATGGCTAAATTGGAAAGCGAGAAAAGGATTGCTAAGGAGAGTAAAACTAACACCAATCTTTTTTATAAGTATATAAATTGAAAAAAACCAAAGAGGGAAAATATTGGGCCCTTGATATCCCAAATGAGAAATTTGGATAGTGAGGACAGAGAGAATGCAGAGATTATAAATACTTTTTTTTATTCAGGTTATATGAAGGAAGAACCAATGGATGAGCCCCTGCTACCGGAAGTTACAGGACAGTCACCGCAAACATGGGATTGGCTGACACAGGAAAAAGTGCTTAAGCAATTAAACTCTGTAAAGATAGACAAGGTCCCAGGGCCAGATGGTATACACCAAAGGGTCCTTAGAGAGTTAAGCATAATGCTGGCCAAACCACTATTTTTGATTTTAAGGGATTCTTTCAGTTCAGGTATAGTGCCAACAGACTGGCGAAAGACGGATGTCATTCCAATATTTAAAAAGGGATCAAAATCTCTGCCGGGTAAATTTTAGGGCCAGTGAGCTTGACATCTATAGTGGGGACATTATTTGAAGGATTGCTAAAGGTATACACACTCAAGAATATATCTTAAATCATAATATAATTAGTAAAAGTCAACATGGTTTTGTGAAAGACAGGTCTCGTCAAACAAAGTCAGTAAAGATAGATCTAGGTTTGGCAGTTGATGTAATCTATTTGGACTTTGCTAAAGCATTTGTTACAGTTCCACACACAAGATTACTCTACAAATTGAGAGAAATAGGTTTGTGGGCAAATGTATGTATTTGTATTAGAAATTGGCTAAAAGATAGAATGCAGAGGGTTGTTGTAAATGAAAAATCCTCAAATTGGACTAGGGTATTGAGCGGAGTACCTCAGGGGGTATGTTTTATGCCCTCTTCTTTTTATTAATGATCTCCCATGTTGTGCTGAGAGCAATGTCTCAGTGTTTGCTGATGACACTAAATTAGGTAAGGTAATATAGACTAATCTTGATGTTTGTTCTTAACAGGAAGATTTGGACAGTGTGGGGGACTGGGCAATTAAGTGGCAAATGACGTTCAATATAGACAAATGTAAAGTTATGCATTATGGGAAATATAATAACTAAGCAACATTTACTTTAAATTATATTTCCCTGGGAAAACTACTAATGTAAAGGATTTAGGAATATTAGAGATAACAGACTTAGCAACAGTGCTAGGTATAGATTCACGGGTGGAAGATATCATCTTGCCTCTTTCCAAATCAATGGTAAGACCTCACCTTGAATATTCAGTACAATTCTGGGCACCAGTCCTTAAAAGGGTTATTATTGAACTAGAAAAAGTGGAAAGAAGAGCTATAAAATTAATCATGGGGTTGGAGGATCTTAGTTATCAAGAGATACTTAAAAATTTGCATTTATATACATTAGAAAAAAAGGTGTCTGTCATGCCAAAGCATGAGTTGGCATTCATATAATTTGTTATGTTTATGCTAAAATAGCGTTTATTGTATACTTTGATCCAACACCAGGCCTAAGCCATAAAATATAAGTGGTAGATAGCCATCACCAGAGCTGCACTTCATGAGCTGGGGTCATAAAAGGTGGTGGAGCATGTGCTCTGACTTTGGATCAGAGGACAACCACAAAATATGAAATATTGTGAACACATTTATATATTGTGAGAGGGTCCAATATAAAAATATTTTCAGATTGTCTAGGTTGTATTATTTTGTTTGGTACCAAACATGGCCAGCGGAATGTGTTACTGTTATGAGAACCAAGAATATATATATATATAATGTGATCCTAACAAAATTATGGTGTTATACAGTACATGACATGTATTGGTAAACGTATTATGTTTTTAGGTAAATATCTACATGAGTGCCCTGGACAGGTATGATGGAGTGAGCCATAATCTGTCAGACCAAGCCCCTCTGATCCACCCAGGGGGGCCTGGTCTCTAAGAATATCACCAGGAATCTATATAATCAGAAAGTTGGATTATCCAAGGGGAATTAGTTTTTAACAACTGCATGGAGAACTTTAACATCAGAATCTCCCACAATGATTATATATATCAATAATTATATGTAAGGATTTCTTGTGTTTTCTCCTATTTTATTTTATGGGTTGTTTAGTAACTTGTACTCTGTATTTCTGTATGTCATTGATTTCTGTATTTTTGTACACAGCATTGTGAAGCTTTTTTTCAGATTAAATATTTACTTAATCAGCTTTTGTCTTTGTTCTCTAATATGAATTCACTCTTCTGAGGATAGCTCAGGTAGAGCATGTTACCAAAGGTTTAATTATATATGTGTCTGATCAGTAAAATAAGGTTGTGATAATATATTGTACTGTGTTTGGGGTAATCAAAGACGCCTGGATATAAAGTCTTGGTGGTGGCTGCAAATTGTGTACTAGGGTAATAGTGTAGGAGGTATTGCAGGTGTTAATTTAGTGGTTGCTGCTGGGACTAGCAACTGGTAACCAGGGATCTGGTGTCATTAACCCTTTCACTCCCACACTTTCTCCACGGTCTCAGCAGGGTCAATAGCCCTCGTTCATGACAGCGTCTCAGAGGGGATATGATATTATTATATATGTGCAGGGCCAATATATAGAGCTCTCCAGTGTCCTGTTCATTAACAGAAATGTACAGAAAGAGGTCATGCCCCGAGACTGGAAGAGCAAAGATTTCATGGACAGCAAAGGAAGGGTTTCTTTACAGTAAGGACAATAAAGTTGTGGAACTCACTGCCAAGAGAGGTAGTGATATCAACTACAATAGCATCTATTTAAAAATAGTCTGGATGTTGTTGTTTTAGAAAAGCAGAACATACAGGGCTATTAATAATAGAATAAGCATTAATAATAGAGCTTATTGATCCAAGGAGAAATCTGATTGCCCTTTGGAATCAAGAAGGATTTTTTTCCTCCTAGGAGGCAAAATTTGAAATAGCTTACTTAGGGGTTTTTGCCTTCTTTTGGATCAAAAGCTGGAATGATAGGTAGAAGGGTTGAACTTGATGGACTTGTGTCTTTTTCAATGTAATTGCATGTGTTGGAAACTCGGTGAGGTTTAAAAATTAACTTTTAATAAAAGCTGATTGTAAAATATTGTCGGGTGATATTCGTCTTTATCCCACGGTGACTTAGTGCAAAAAAACACAACAAAAAAGTACAGACATGACACATAAAAAACAAACATGCAGTGCGCATATATTGTTAACAAATCCCTTTCCCCCTATAGGGGTGTTAGAGGATAATTCAACACAGATGAGGGTTCTATTACTTGTAAATTGGTTCTTATAACCTTATAGATTAGTTGTAGAGCCTCCTGCCAGCTCTACAAGAACAAATTGGTGAAGCTGGCGGTGAAACAGGTCCCCAACGTGGTCCACTGACCTGAAGATAAAACTTTTTATCGAAAGAGAAATAATTAAACTGTAGAATAAATTTAATACTCTTACAAATAAAATCAAGATGTTTTAGACGCAAAAAATCCAATTTTTCAAACATGGTCCTAATGCCATTAATACCATCCTGATGGTTGATTGAAGTGTAAAGAGATAGTATATCGGCTGTAACTAGTCAAATATCATCTGACCATGTTAATTAATTTAGAATGTTTATAACCAACTTACTATCTTTAAGGTACGGAGGCATGCGTTTGAACACAAGGAATCAGTTCCACTAATTATCGGTCTACCAGGAGGCTCAATTATACTCTTTTGGATTTGGGGTAAATGATACAGAATAGCTATATCCTGATATCAACCACCAGGAGAGCAAAATCATTTTTGTCAATAACATTCTAATCAAGTGCCTTCTTTAAAAGCTTCTTTGGCTGTTTAGAATATCTAGAGGTAGGATCCCCAGGCAATATTTTGTAAAAAGCCCTATCAGAAAGAAGACAATATGCTTTCTTCAAGTAGACCTCGGTATATTGTATTAGAACAGCACTGCCTTTTTCAGGACTGCGAATGATAATATTCTTATTTTCAACCAATTCTTTCATTGCAGAGCTTTCCCACTTGGTAAGATGATCTTTACTTACATTTATGTAAAAATAAAAAATATTAAGATATTTCCGTCTGCAATAAGAAGAATTTAATTTAGACTGAGATTTAAAATTCATATTAAGGGACACATTTTCAGTTCCATTATACAAATTATTAAGCTGAACCAGGGATAATATCGTATTTGCTCGATTATAAGACGACCCTGATTATAAAACGACCCCCCAAACCTTGGATATTCCATTAGGAAAAAAACTAAAAGCCTGAATATAAGACTACCCTATAGGAAAAAAGTTCAACTTGTATAGATTCAATGTAAATTGCTTTTTTAATAAAAAATTATGATATCAAAAAAATGCATTTCTTGTTTTTATTTCCTTTTATGTGCCAATGCTGCCTCTCTCTTTCCCTTGCCCCCAGCTTTCTCTCTCTCCCCCCTTAGTGTTGTCTCTCTCTCCCCCTCCCTTTGTCTCCCCCTTGCTCCCCTTGTCTCTGTCTCTTCCCCCCTCCCCTTGTTGCACTCTCCCCCCTCGTTTCTCTATCCCCCCTTGTCTTTCTACCCCCCTCCCTCCCTCCCCCTCGTTTATCCCCCCTTGTTACTCTGTCCCCCCCCCCCTTGTTACTCTGTCCCTCCTCCCTCCCTCCCTCCCTCCCTCCCTCTCACCTGTTTCTTGGTCCCTGGTGGCTAGTGGGGGCAGCCGGGGGATGTCTGCACGATACGTGCGGACATCCTCCATGCTGCCCGACACCTCATAATAGACGGAAGTGTCGGACAGCATGAAGGATGTCTGCACGTATCGTGCAGACATCCCCCAGCTGCCCGATTCTCCCTGGTGGCTAGCAGAGCTGCGGAGGATGTCTGCGCGATGAGCGCAGACCCCGCCTTCTGCCACCCGGCACGTTTGCTGGGACTTTTATGACGAAGCCGGAAGGACCCGGCTTCATCAAAGAAGTCCTGACGGTCGTGCTGGGCGGCAGCAGGGGGAGTCTGCGTTCATCGCGCAGACATCCCCTGCTGTTAGAGAGGGGGATCCAGGTCCCCTGCAGCTCTGCTGGGGACCTGGATCCCAGTCTTATAGTCTGACCTCAATTTGAGGTCAGATTATAAGATGACCTCGATTATAAGACGAGGGGTATTTTTCAGAATTTTTTTTCTGAAAAAAACCTCGTCTTATAATCGAGCAAATACGGTAAATCCCCATCTTCAAGATCTACACAGGATGCTGATGCAGCACCATTAATATCGCTTGGGTCTGTAGTTGAACTTTCATTCTTACGTATTAAAATCAACAATGACATCACTTATATTCAGAGGTCTATATGGAGAAAATGTAAGGCCTTTTAAGAGTAACGTAATCTGACTCACTGTCAGGCAGTGGTGTCGCTGGGGGGGGGGGGGTTCTGGGGCTGTACCCCCGGCTCTCTCCTCCACAGCCCCGAATGGAGACACTGACCACGCCCCTCACATTTGGCCCCACCCCTCATGCTTGGCCCCACCTCCTAAAGCCTCTACATGCTGGACAACACCTGGCTCTGCCCCCATATGCTCAGCCCGCCCCCTCGTGCTGTAAGTGAGTGTAGCAGTGTGTCATGAGTGTGTGTGTGAGTGAGTGTAAGCATGAGTGCCATAATTGTGCATGTGTATTTGAGTGTCAGATTGTAGGTATGTGTGAGTGACAGAGTGCATGAGAGTGTAAGTGTGAGCAGCAGAGTTATGAGTATGTGTGTGAGTGAGTGTAAGCGTGAGCTGCAGAGTTATGAGTGTCCGTGTGTATGTGTGCAAGTGGCAGTGTGTGAGAGTGTAAGCATGAGCAGCAGAGTTATGAGTGTAAGTGTGTGAGAGTGAAAGCGTGAGTGGCAGAGTGTAAGTGTGTGATAAAAAAAAGTTCATCTATCAATATGTCCCCCTCCTGGCTGCTAGACCTCATTCTAGCCTGGTCTGGATCTATTGTTCATTGGCATCGCATATATCAGTCTGTATGCCGCCTAAGCATGTGAGCTTATTTACTCCACTTCTATCAAATCTGTCACCAGCCCCAGATCTTTTGGAGACCTAGCAACACACCTGCTGTCAGGGCATAATCCGAAACACTGTAAATTCCCAGACTCCAGGGCACTTAGGTTCTTGATCTTTTTATCCAACTTATTTTTTGCCACACATCTTCCTCCTCTTCTTCGGCCCCTCCAAACTCCACAATCAAAAAAAGAGAATGATGGACCTGGTAGGAAAAATATAGATGTGGACAAAGAAGATTGTTAGAGAGATTCTCCTTTTTGTGCAATTATTCCCATTCTTATTTTTATTTATATTCATTCCTATTTGTTATCATTATTTTTATTTTTTTCATATATATATTTTTTCATATATTTTGTTCATATTTATTCTAATTTTCATCTTTATTTCATTCATTCAACGTATGTATATCCCTATAATATGAATGTACACTTGTGTTTTCTATTTATTTACTTTTCAACAATATGTATGTATAACTAAATAATATAAGGGTACTGTATTTTTGTGCATCTTTGTGTAATTTATCCAATTTTTTTGTATACAATTCATGCTGTAATTGTTATATTTATTTTCATTGTATAGGTCCGCTACACTTTGCCTTTCATAATTCTCATCTCCGCAATTAACATTATCAGTTTTGAGGCAACAATCTGCTTGACAAAGGATTTCGCTGAAACGCATGCTTATTCATTTTTTAGCCTCTGTGATTACACGGCTGGGTTCACTATCTGTTTTTTTTGTTTGTGTGTATATATGTGTGCCTGGATGTGTTTGTGTGTGTGTGTGTATATGTGTGTGCCTGGATGTGTTTGTGTGTGTATATATGTGTGTGACTGGATGTGTTTTCGTGTGTATATATGTGTGTGACTGGATGTGTTTGTGTGTGTATATATGTGTGTGCCTGGATGTGTTTGTGTGTATATATGTGTGTGCCTGGATGTGTTTGTGTGTATATATGTGTGTGGCTGGATGTGTTTGTGTGTATATATGTGTGTGGCTGGATGTGTTTGTGTGTATGTATGTGTGGGACTGGCTGGATGTGTTTGTGTGTATGTATGTGTGGGACTGGCTGGATGTGTTTGTGTGTATGTATGTGTGGGACTGACTGGATGTGTTTGTGTGTATATATGTGTGTATATATGTGACTGGATGCGTTTTGTGTGTGTATATATGTGTCTGGATGCGTTTTGTGTGTATATATGTGTCTGACTGACTGGATGCGTTTTGTGTGTATATATGTGTCTGACTAGATGTGTTTGTGTGTATGTATGTGTCTAACTGGATGTGTTTGTGTGTATATATGTGTCTGACTGGATGTGTTTGTGTGTATGTATGTGTCTAATAGGGTGTGTGTGTATGTATGTATGTATGTGACTGACTGGATGTGTGTGTGTGTATATATATGTGTGACTGGATGTGTGTGTGGGGGGGTGTTTTGTATGTATATGTAGAAAAACATGGTGTAACAGGTTTCGCGTTCAGAAGTGGAGGGTGCACAGAGAGGACTTTCACCCTAGTCCTCCAAATCAGAATAAAGGATCCTTTATTCTGTATGTATATGTGACAGACTATGTGTCTGTGTGTGACTGCGTGTGTTTGTGTTTATGTGCCGTTGTCTGGCTCCTAGATTTTTTAGCTGGCTCCTAAAACTCAGATCAATTTGTCAAGCCCTGCCCTAATCAAGCCTCAAAATTGAGGCTCTCTCACCTCCGTGCTGCACTGCCGTCTGCCGCCCGAGTTTGTCTCCTAATCCGATCCTTCACTATGCGAGCGGAAGCGCCACATAGTGAAGGACGGACTTTCTCCTCCCTCAGACCTCCCCTGTAATGTACGCGTTCGCGTACACGCGTTCCGTGACGTCACGCAGAGGCGGAGTCACGGCAACGCAAGGGTGAGGCCCAGCCGCAGTGCCAGAGGAGAGGGTGCAGAACGGAGCACAGGCACATCGTTTTTTCCCAGGAGGGGTCCTGGGGCGGCCGGCTGGCTGGTAAACTTTAAGTAAGTGTTTTTTTAAGTTAAAAAATGTGAAATGTTTGTTTACATTGCTAAATGCTTAATTAATAAAAAAAAAAGTTTTAATACAGTTTTTAAATGTTTGTTTATATTGATAATTATATGAATGCGGGTCTGTATGTAAGTATGCAGAGTGCATTTGTGTATGTGTGTGTGTGTGTATAGATATATAGATAGATATATATCTATCTATATATCTATACACACACACGTGTGCGGCGTGTGTGTTTGTGCTTTAGGGTGCACACCCTAATGCAATAGGCTGCGCACGCCTATGCTTTTAACATGTGCAGCCACATGCAACATTCCCTATCTGTACATTACTAGGTATCCCTGAAAAAGATTTTACATGTGTTATACTAACTGTAGGTGTGTGAGCACCTTCATGGAATGGTTGAGTCAACCAATAGGCTGGTCCTCTTTTCTGCTGCTCATATCAACCAGTTGTAGTGTTGGCACAGTTTCCTCACCAGTGTCAGGTTCTCCTTTTCTGACAAACTCTGGGCATAGGTTTTTGCCCTCACCTTCCTTTTCTGTTAAACCCTTAAGAAGCAAGGTTGGTGTGACATTATTAGTCACACTGTGACCTTGTATGCTAATAAAATCATACAGAGGGCATTAACACTGACTGTGTTGTATGGGTGACAGTATATTCAAGGGGATAATTAGCTGCTCTGTGTCATAGTGCAAGAGGCAGGTGCTTCACTTTCAAGCGCAAGCACCTCCCCCTAAGCGCAGCCCAGGACCCTCCTACCTTGGTGTCTGCCGCAGGCTGTGTGGTGGGGTATGAATGACATCATATCCCTGCTCCCTGTGGAGCTGATGGTGCACTGTGATGATGCTGGGCTGCAAGACAGGACTCCACAGAACCGGACAGCATGCATCCCAGGGACCTGTAGGATACGTAATTGTGACTGTCTGTGCATCTATGTCTCTGTGTGCATGTATGTATGTATGTCTCTATATGTAAGCATGGTTGTGTTGGTTGTGATAAACCCCTCCCCCCCCCCCCCGGGCTGTGAAAATGTTTCCATCAATGGAAACGGTCCCCAGTGCCAAAAAGGTTGGAGACCACCGCTCTATACTATCTTATAAAACTTTACATTCATTTTCTTGTATTTTAATGTGAGAGTGAGCACTTATGTATTGTCTCTGATAATTTGTACCACTGTTCGTTAGTAAATTCTACCATACTCTCTCTTTCCCAATTTTTAATATAATATGGTTTAACTATCGAACTAGATTTGTTTATTAATTTATATATATCAATCCTGTATGTCTTTCTTTTAGCCAGCATAGGGCCTCATAGGATGTTAGTTCAGATGGAAATTATCCTCACTGTTTCAGGCTAGATATAAAATGGATATTTGAATATCCAACAATAAATGTTTTACATTTTTAACAAAATATTGCATACCCTCTACTCCAGCCACACAGTGGGTCCCACCTATAAAAAGTCCCAGTCTCGGTACCTCTATGCTCTCTGTAAAATATCCATCAAATACTCCTTTGGTCATACCAGGAAGGAAATCCCTATTTTTTTTATCAGGGGTGTAATTAGTTTTAACTACGGTATTTTTACTCTTGATATCTCTAAATATCTTTAATGTCGTTGGTACTTTATATCCTTCAGTATGCCCTGGCTAGGACCCAGAGGCGTCGTTAGGGGGGGGGGCTACTAGGGCTGGAGCCCCGAGTCTCCTGACCATAGCCCCGAGTCTGTGAAGCTTCCCCTGCTTCCTGCTCTGTCACTATGATAACCCCGCCCCCAACCCATGTGACCGGCAGGAACCCACGTGTCCTCCCTCACAGCACAGACCACGAGGGATGCTGTGCTGCTGTGGAGAGGCTGCTCTCTGCTCCAGGGGCTGCAGAAAAGCCTCCTCTATGACCTGCCACTTACCTCCCATCCAGGAACAGGCTGCACAAGGTAGGATCTCCATGTATTTTTATATAAATATTACCAACAGGTGAGTACTGGGGAAGGGGGTGGAGGGAGGGTGAGAATAACCCTGGCAAATGATGGATAAATGAACCCTGGCAAATGATGGATAAATGAACCCTGGCAAATGATGTATGAATTAACCCTGGCAAATGATGGAGAAATTAACCCTGGCAAATGATGGAGAAATTAACCCTGGCAAATGGTGGGGAAATTAACCCTGGCAAATGGTGGGGAAATTAACCCTGGCAAATGATGGGGAAATTAACCCTGGCAAATGATGGGGAAATTAACCCTGGCAAATGGTGGGGAAATTAACCCTGGCAAATGATGGATGAATTAACCATGGCAAATGATGGATGAATTAACCCTGGCAAATGATGTATAAATAACCCTGGCATATGATGGAGAAATTAACCCTGGCAAATGGTGGGGAAATTAACCCTGGCAAATGTCTTCAAATCAGAGAGTCCGATTCCTCCCATTTATTTGGGTCTTATTAAGTTTGCATATCCTAACCTTGGAGATTTTCCTTTCCAGATACATTTTCTTATCATGCTTTTAAACTGTCTGGTAAATATTATAGGAACCTTGATGGGGAGAGTGTGCATTATATACAATATTCTAGGTATCAAGTTCATTTTTATAATGTTGACCCTACTGAACCAAGCTGACCTAAGTTTATTCCATCTGCTAATATCAAGCTTCATCACATTAAGCAGGTGGACATATTTCAGATCATAGATTTGGATCAGGTGTCAGGGAAGGTAAATTCTCAGATATCCCAGAATGACCAGTTCACCCTGTCGAACGCTTTTTCAGCGTCAGTTGACAGGAACAAGGCAGGGATGTCCCCCACCCCGGCACAATAGATCAGATTCAATATTGTAGTCATGCTATCCCTAGCCTCATGGTTTGGGACAAGGTTTGGGGTCTGAGAGAACAAGCTCAGGCAAAATATCCTTCAATCTATCACTTATTATTTTTGCAAAACGACTGTATTTAACAGAGATACTGGGTGGTAAATGGGTGGTACTTTTGAATTATTGTTAAATGCTGTTTCCCCCTCAGACATAGAATTATACAAATTTACCAAGAAGGGGACCAATGAATCCTGAAACACCTTGTAGTATAGGGATGTGAAGCCATCCAGTCCTGGACTTTTCCCACAGGAGGCTTGTTTAATAGCATTCTTCACTTCTTCTAGGGTGATCGGACTATCCAATATTTGGGCCATATTACCATCAATTTTTATTTATAAGTGATTTGATATATATATGAGCATGCATTCGTCTTGTAAATTAGGATGCATAATGGTATCTGTTTTACCAAGATTATATAGCTCTTCATAATATGACCCAAAGCCCTCTGCGATTTGCTCTGTACAGTTATATTTTTTTGTGCCCACTTTTATTCTGGGTATATAATTTGTATTTAATTTATCTTTAAATGATCTTTCCAAACGTTTACCAGTTTTATCACCATACTCATAGAATTTCCCTTTTTTAATATTGTAATTTCTTTGTATTTTAGCATTTATAATTGTTTCTAAGTCAGCTCTAAGTTTGATATGTTTTTGTTAACTTGTGGGGGCAGGGCCGATCCTGGGCGGGTACGCGGGGTGCACCGAGCCCAGGAGGAGAGGCACTGCTACAGGGAGATGACATCCGGCAGAAGAGCCTACGTGACAGTCTCTGCCTCCACAGACACTGTTGAAAACGTCCTCCACCCTGCAAATATAGGTCATTAAGCAGGGAGGGGGACCAATCATCATCATGTTTTTTTTGGGGGGGAGAGGGGGGTGAAAACATAGTAACATAGTAACATAGTAATTTAGGTTGAAAAAAGACACAAGTCCATCAAGTTCAACCCTTCTACCTATCATTACAGCTTTTGATCCAAAAGAAGGCAAAAAACCCCTAAGGAAGCTATTTAGAATTTTGCCTCCTGGGGGAAAAAATTCCTTCTTGACTCCAAGAGGCAATCAGATTTCTCCTTGGATCAATAAGCTCTTTTATTAATGCTTATTCTATTATTAATAGCCCTGTATGTTCTGCTTTCCTAAAAAAAAATCCAAACCATTTTTAAATGCATCTATTGTGGTTGCTAGCACTACCTCTCTTGGCAGGGAGTTCCATAACTTTATTGTCCTAACCGTAAAGAATCCCTTCCTTTGCTGTCTATGAAATCTTTGCTCTTCCAGTCTGAGGGGGTGACCTCTTGTTCTTTGTACCTTTCTGTTAATGAACAGGTCACTGGAGAGCTCTTTATATTGGCCCTGCAAATATTTATATAATGTTATCATATCCCCTCTGAGACACCTTTTTTCTAACGTATATAAATTCAATTTTTTAAGTCTCTCTTCATAACTAAGATCCTCCAAACCCCTTATTAATTTTGTAGCTCTCCTTTGCACTTTTTCTAGTTCCTTAATATCCTTTTTAAGGACTGGTGCCCAGAACTGTACTGCATATTCAAGGTGAGGTCTTACCATTGATTTGTAAAGAGGCAAGATGATATCCTCCTCCCGTGAATCTATACCTCGTTTTATACATGCCAATATCTTATTGGCCCTTGCAGCTGCTGACTGGCATTGGGCACTGTTGCCAAGTTTGTTGTCTATAATTATTCCTAAATCCTTTTCATTAGTAGTTTTTCCCAGGGAAAAACCATTTAACGTATATGTTGCTTTGTTATTATTTTTCCCATAATGCATAACTTTACATTTGTCTATATTGAACCTCATTTGCCACTTTACTGCCCAGTCCCCCACTCTGTCCAAATCTTCCTGTAAAGAAAAAACATCAAGATTAGTCTTTATTGCCTTACCGAATTTAGTGTCGTCCGCAAACACGGAGACATGGCTCTCAGCACAACGTGGAGGATCATTAATAAACAAATTAAAAAGAAGAGGGCCCAAAACAGACCCCTGAGGTACTCCGCTTAATACCCTTGTCCAATTTGAGGATTTTCCATTTACAATAACCCTTTGTGTTCTATCTTTTAGCCAATTTTCAATCCACATACACACATTTGCCCCCAAACCTATTTCTCTCAATTTGTAGAGTAACCTTTTGTGTGGAACTGTATCAAATGCTTTCGCAAAATCCAAATAGATCACATCAACTGCCACACCTAGATCTATATTTTTACTGACTTCTTCATAGAATGTTATTAAGTTTGTTTGACAAGACCTGTCTTTCACAAAACCATGTTGACTTTTACTAATTATATTCTGGTTCAAGATGTATTCTTGAGTGTATACCTTTAGCAATCCTTCAAATAGTTTCCCCAATACAGATGTCAAGCTCACTGGCCTATAATTACCTGGCAGAGATTTTGATCCCTTTTTAAATATTGGAATGACATCCGCCTTTCGCCAGTCTGTTGGCACTGTACCTGAACTGAATGAATCCCTAAAGATCATGAATAGTGGTCTGGCCAGAATTATGCTTAACTCTCTAAGTACCCTTGGGTGTATACCATCTGGTCCTGGGGCCTTGTCTATATTAACAGAGTTTAATTGCTTAAGCACTTTTTTCTGTGTCAGACAATCCCATGTTTGCGGCGAATGTCCCATAACTTCCTGTAGCAGGGGCTCGTCCATCTGCTCTTCCTTAGTATAAACAGAAGAAAAAAAAGTATTTAAAATGTCTGCTTTCTCTCTGTCCTCACTTACCAAATTTCCCATTTGGGATAACAAGGGGCCAACATTTTCCCTCTTTAGCTTTTTTCCATTTATATATTTATAAAACATTTTGGGGTTAGTTTTACTCTCCTTGGCAACCCTTTTCTCATTTTCCAATTTAGCCATTTTAATTGCCTTTTTGCAGGCTTTGTTGGCCTCTTTGTACTCTATAAATGATAATGCTGATCCCGTGTTTTTATAATGTTTGAATGCCATTTTCTTGTTTTGTACTTCCTGTTTCACGTTACCTGTAAGCCACATTGGTTTCGATTTTTGTCTTTTGCATTTGTTTCCCAAAGGTATATATTGGGATGTGTACTTTTGTAATGTGTGCTTAAAGGCATTCCACTTGTCTTCTGTGTTTAGTCCAGAAAACAATCGTTCCCAGTCTAAATGTTCAATCGATGCCCTTAGTCCATCAAAGTTAGTCCTTCTAAAATTAAGTGTTTTGGTGGCGTATTTACCAATTTGCTTTTTTGCATTAATCTCAAATGAGACCATATTATGGTCACTATTCCCCAAGTGTTCTCTTATTTGGATGTTTGAGATAAGCTCCTCATTGTTTGTTATTACCAAATCCAGACAGGCATCCATTCTAGTTGGGGTGTCTACTAATTGTGCCATAAATTTGTTATTAAGCAGGTCCAGAAACTTGCTGCCCCTAGCTGAAATAGTTGTGCCACACTTCCAATCTATATCTGGGTAATTAAAATCTCCCATGATTAGAACTTCATTCATATTTGCAGCCTTTTCAATTTGTAATAAAAGCTGATCTTCTCCATCAATGCTAATATTTGGTGGCTTGTAGCATACACCTACAAGTAATATGCGATTCTTTTTAGCGTCTAAGCTAATCTACACCCACAGTGTCTCCACATCAGTTCCAGTTACATCATGTACACCTTCTTTAATACTGGGATTTAATTTAGGATTTACATACAGACAAATCCCTCCCCCTTTTTTATTTACTCTGTCCTTTCTAAAAAGTGAGTAACCTTGTAAATTAACTGACCAGTCGTGGGTCTCATCCCACCACGTTTCTGTGATTCCGATTAAATCATACTGTTCAGCACTTACCAGTATCTCCAGCTCACCCATTTTGTTTGTCAAGCTTCTTGCATTTGCTAAAAGACATTTGAGATTACTACCCATTTTCTGTTTAGTTGACAAACACTTAATGTGTGCAGGTTTAATTATATGGACCTCCCTTTGGTCTATGTTAACCCCACCACTGCTTTCCTCCTCTCCCATAGCTAGACCCACCTTCCAATCTACCCTAGCTACCATTGCTTCTTTTTGATCTTGACCCTCCCCCCAGAGCTTAGTTTAAAAGCTCATCTAATCCTATAGCCATCCTCGCCCCTAATACTGCAGCCCCCTCATCATTGAGGTGCAGCCCATCCCGTCCAAAGAGTCTGTAGCCGACTGCAAAGTCTGCCCAGTGCTCCAAGAACCATAATCCCTCTTGCTTGCACCACCTTCGCAACCACGCATTAATCTCCCTAAGCTCCCGCTGTCTCCCTGACGTAGCGCGTGGTACTGGTATGTGAAATTGTATGTGTGGAAGTGTGTGTGTGTCAATATGTATAAGTGTGTGTGTCAGTGTGTGTGTGTGTGTGTGTCAATTAGGGTTGCCACCTGGCCGGTATTTTACCGGCAGGCCGGTAAAAAATTGGCATCAGGCCAATGTTAGGTCTATTGAGACAGTACCAAGGCCGGTATTTTTCTGAAGAAAAGGTGGCAACCCTAGTGTCAATGTGTATAAGTGTGAATACCATGGGGAACTTATGAGGAAGAGAGAAGACTCCCACCAGATACTGAAGTGCTGCCTATATCTGCAGTGTTTGTGAGTGCAACTTATTTATATTGCACCAATATTTACTATAATACTGGATTACACTATGGTCTTTTGTTTGTTTCTATGTTTTTTCATGTACATTATGAAACATTGAAGACCACTTCCATACTGTACTGCTTCACCAGCAATTTTCAGGCAATTATTACATTTCCCTATATATTTTCTATTTGTGTGGGGTTTACTTAGCGCACCAATCACTCCTATTTGTTTGGGTTTATTTCGCTTTTTGTGTATAAGTGCGTGTATACGTCAATGTTGATAAGTGTGTGTGTGTGTGTCAATGTGTATAAGTGTGTGTGTGCCAGTGAGTATAAGTGTGTGTGCCAGTGAGTATAAGTGTGTGTGCCAATGTGTATAAGTGTGTGTGCCAATGTGTATAAGTGTGTGTGTGTGTGTCAATGTGTATAAGTGTGTGTCAATGTGAATAAATGTGTGTGTCAATGTGTATAGGTGTGTGTGTGTGTCAATGTGTATAAGTGTGTGTGTGTCCGTGTGTGTGCCAGTGTGTATAAGTGTGTGTGTGTCAATGTGTATAAGTGTGTGTCAATGTGTATAGGTGTGTGTGTCAATGTGTATAGGTGTGTGTGTGTCAATGTGTATGGGTGTGTGTGTGTCAATGTGTATAGGTGTGTGTGTCAATGTGTATCAGTGTGTGTGTGTGTGTGTCAATGTGTATAAGTGTGTATGTGTGTCAATTTGTATAAGTTTGTGTGTGTGTCAGTGTGTATAGGTGTGTGTGTCAATGTGTATAGGTGTGCATGTGTGTGTGTGTCAATGTGTATAGGTGTGTGTGTGTCAATGTGTATAGGTTTGTGTGTGTGTGTGTGTCAATGTGTATAGGTGTGTGTCAATGTGCATAAGTGTGTGTGTGTGTGAATGTGTATAGGTGTGTGTCAATGTGTATAAGTGTGTGTCAATGTGTATAAGTGTGTGTGTGTGTGTGTCAATGTGTATAAGTGTGTATGTGTGTCAATTTGTATAAGTTTGTGTGTGTGTCAGTGTGTATAGGTGTGTGTGTCAATGTGTATAGGTGTGCGTGTGTGCCAGTGAGTATAAGTGTGTGTGCCAATGTGTATAAGTGTGTGTGTGTGTGTGTGTGTCAATGTGTATAAGTGTGTGTCAATGTGAATAAATGTGTGTGTCAATGTGTATAGGTGTGTGTGTCAATGTGTATAGGTGTGTGTGTGTGTGTGTGTGTCAATGTGTATAAGTGTGTGTGTGTCCGTGTGTGTGCCAGTGTGTATAAGTGTGTGTGTGTGTGTGTCAATGTGTATAAGTGTGTGTCAATGTGTATAGGTGTGTGTGTCAGTGTGTTTAAGTATGTGTGTGTGTCAATGTGTATAGGTGTGTGTGTGTCAATGTGTATCAGTGTGTGTGTGTGTCAATGTGTATAAGTGTGTATGTGTGTCAATTTGTATAAGTTTGTGTGTGTGTCAGTGTGCGTGTGTGTGTGTGTCAATGTGTATAGGTGTGTGTGTGTAAATGGTAATAGGTTTGTGTGTGTGTGTGTGTCAATGTGTATAGGTGTGTGTCAATGTGTATAAGTGTGTGTGTGTGTGAATGTGTATAGGTGTGTGTCAATGTGTATAAGTGTGTATGTGTGTCAATGTGTATAAGTGTGTGTGTGTCAGTGTGTCACGTTCAGGAGCGAGGTTGGAACCGCTTTGCAGAGAAATAGAGGTTAGTGCAACGAATCCCGGTAATAGAACAGAATTCTTCTGCCTGAAGGAAGTCCACCTTATGGTTGAGCCTCAGGTTTCGTTCCCCCAGGTCTTTTGCACTCTGCACTACTACCAGAGTATCGAAGCTGAAACCAAGGTACTGGACTGGAAGTTGTAACAGGACCGAAGCAGAGGTACAGGATAGAAAGCTGAAACAGGACCGAGGCGGAGGTAACAGGACTGGAAGCTGCAACAGGACCGAGGCGAAGATAACAGGGACACAGGCAAAAGAGTAGTCAGGCAGGCGATAAGTCGAGGCTGGCAGAGTTCAGGTGAAGTCAAAACAGGCAACAGGTCAGGGCAGGCGGCAAACAGGCAAGGTCAGGTAGCAAAGTTCGGCAACAGTAATATAGAATAGGAAGTACAAAAACGCTAGTAAAGGCTCAAGGCACTATCACAGGCAAAGGTTGAATGCAGACTGAGCCTTTAAATATCCCTCCAAGGCAAGTCTCCGCCTCTGGGATGAAAATGAGGCTTGGAAAGCAAACTAGGAAGTAGCATATAAAACCAAGATTGCACCGCCGTGTGGACGGGACTTCTTATGGCAATAGCTAATTCTTAGGCAGCGTATAGTGTGGAGGAGTATGCGCTGCACTGCGTAAGCGCTTCCGTACATTTTCTGGAACCATAGAAGCGGATCCGGGACAGGACCTTGTGGTAAGTATTACACGCGCAGAAGAAGTGCGTGTCAAGCGGCGGCTAAGGTAAACAAGACGTGTCCTGCAGCGCGACGGCGCTGATGTGACACAGTGTGTTTAATTATGTGTGTGCCAATGTGTATAGGTGTGTGGGTGTGTATCAGTGTGTATAGGTGTGTGTATGTGTGTCAATGTTTATAAGAGTATGTGTATGCCAATGTGTAAATGGGTGTGTGTGTCAATGTGTATAAGTCTGTGTGCCAATGTGTATAAGTGTGTGTCAATGTGTATAGGTGTGTGTGTTTCAATGTGTAAAAGTGTGTGTGTGTGTGTGTCAGTGTGTATAAGTATGTGTGTGTCAGTGTGTATAAGTATGTGTGTGCCAATTTGTAAAAGTATGTGTGTGTCAATGTGTATAAGTATGTGTGTGTCAATGTGCATAAGTATGTGTGTGTCAGTGTGTATAAGCATGTGTGTGTATAAGCATGCGTGTGTAAGTGTGTACATGAGTGTCTGTGTTAGTGTATCCTGTGTGTAAGGTGTGTGAAAGTGTGTATACGGGTGTCTGTGTAAATGTATGTATGTGTGTAAGATCACTAAGTGTGTAAGTGTGACTGTGTGTATTTATGTGTGACTGTGTAAGTATGCACTTGCCCAGGGCTGCTAGTTAACCGGGGCCCCTGCTGGCCGAAACATAGTCCAGCTGCCTGTGTCACATGGAGGGCAGCAGTCGTCATCCAGCCGGAGTCTATTTCCCCACTTCCTGTACTCAGAGTGCTTAGAGGGTAGAGCGGGCAGTGTTCCCCCACCCGGTCCCCACCCATGAGCGGCGGGTGGGGACCACAAATAAAGTGACTAGGGGTGACCAGCCCCTAGTCACTTACCCGTCCAATAAAAATATTCCTACCTACCCCCCTCACCCTAATAATAGTGAGGGGGGTGGGTAATAAGCAAACCTGTAAAAAAAAACAATTTTATACTTACCATTTGATGTCTTCTTTTTTCTTTCTTCTTTTTTATTTCTTCAGCCCCCAAAAAGGCCAAATTAAAAAACCATAATACGCGTCGCAAAAAAAAAAAAAAAACCAGGCACAAAAAATAAAAAATGAATCCACTGGTGGAAAAAAAAAATCCAACTTCGCCCATGGAGGGCCCCTTGCAGACTGAGCTCTGCAGGGCGGGGGAAGGCTTATAAAGCCTTTCCCCACACTGCAAATAAGCTCATAGCACTCTGATTGGTTGGATTTCAATCCAACCAATCAGAGTGCTCTGTGTCATTTTATACAGCGTGGGAAATCTTTTGAAATTTCCCACTCTGTTTAAAATGGCTAGCACTCTGATTGGTTGGTTTGAAATCCAACCAATTAGAGTGCACTGTGTCATTTTAAACAGAGTGGGAAAATTCAATTGAACCGTGGGGGGGGGGGGACACTAGGTCTCCCCCTAATTATTATTATTAGGGTCCCCACCCGCCGGCAATGGGTGAGGACCAGGGTTGGGGGGACACCTGGTCCCACCCTCATTAATTTTATTAGGGTCCCCACTCTATTATTATTATTAGGGTCCGCTCAACTCTAGTAACAACCAATCAGTTAGTCCACAAATGGGACACTGGCTGTTCACACTACCTTGTTATCAGCTCTGTTTGTGGTCCCCACCCGCCGCTCATGGGTGGAGACCGGGGGGAACACTAGGTCCCCCCTCATTATTATTAGGGTCCCCATCCGCCACTCATGGGTGGGGACCGGGGGGGGACGACGACACACTAGGTCCCCCCCTCATTACCCTAGGAAGTTCGGGTTCAGGGTCAAGTTTGCCCTTTCCATGACTTTTTTAGAGGTATTTTAGTGGCCAAAAGTTCAGAAAACTAGAAATTTTGGTGGGGACCCTAATAATAATAATGAGGGGGGACCTAGTGTTCCCCCCCGGTCCCCACCCATGAGCGGCGGGTGGGGAACCGAATAATAATAATGAGGGGGGACCTAGTTTCCCCCCCCTGGTCCCCACCCATTGCCGGCGGGTGGGGACCCTAATAATAATAATGAGGGGGGGACCTAGTGTCCCCCCCGGTCCCCACCCATGAGCGACGGGTGGGGACCCTAATAATAATAATGAGGGGGGGACCTAGTGTCCCCCCCCTGGTCCCCACCCATGAGCGGCGGGTGGGGACCCTAATAATAATGAGGGGGGGACCTGGTGTCCGCCCCCGGTCCCCACCCATGAGCGGAATAATAATAATGTGGGGGGGACCTAGTGTCCCCCCCGGTCCCCTAACATTGCTGGCGGGTGGGGACCCTAATAAAAATGAGGGGTGGGGGCTAGTGGATTGAGCGTGCAGTGTATTTAACACACACTGAGCACATGCTGCCTGCGACTCCCCGCTGAGGGAGCTGGGGATAGCAGAGAACTCTAGGGTGGGGAGGGCAGTGGAGGGGGGATAGAGAGAACGCTGGGGTGGGGAGGGGGGATAGAGAGAACAGTGGGGAGGGGAGGGGGGGATAGAGAGAACACTGGGGTGGGGAGGGGGGATAGAAAGAACACTGGGGTGGGGAGGGGAGGGGGGATAGAAAGAACACTGGGGAGGGGGTATAAAGAGAACAGGGGGGGTAGAGAGTACACAGGGGAGGGGGGATAGAGAGAACAATGGGGAGACAATGGAGGACAGAGGAGAGAACACAAAGGGGAGAAGGGGAGACGGGGAGAGAACACAGGGGGGACAGGTGAGAACACTGAAGGGAGAGAAGAGAATACAGACGGTGGAGAGGAGAGACATACATGGGGAAGAGTAAAGAGAGTGAACTGGGAAGGCAGAGGAGAGACAGACATGGGAAGCAATGGGAGAGAGACAGACATGGGAAAAAAGAGGATACAAAGACAGACATGGGAAGGAGGACGAGAGAGACAGGCGGACATGGGAAGGGAGAGGAGAGAGACAGGCAGACATGGGAAGGAAGAGACAGACAGAATGTGCCCCCCCAGATCAGACTCTGGATCCACCCGTGGGTGCACAGGGTGCACCGTGCCCAGGCGCAGGAATCCAGAGGTGCTGCTTTAGGGAGTTCACTCCCTAACAGCTCCTCACCTCGAGGTGCGGACAGCAGGCAAGAGGTAACCGCACCAAGCAGCCTATTTTTTTTTTTTTGGGGTAAATAAATTAAATAAATTTAAGCGTGTGACTATGTGTAAGGCTGGCTAAGAGTGTGATGTTTTCTGAAAAAGAAAACCAGGCTCCACCGAGGCAAAAAATAATGGCTAAGAGTGTGTCTGTAAGTGTGGGCATGCATTTATGTGTGTAAGTGTGACTATGTTTAAGGGTATATGTATATGTGTAAGGGTGACTGTGTGTTTAAGAGTGTGTGTATTTCTGTGTAAATGTGACTGTGTGTAAGGGTGTGTATAACAGTGTGTGGATGTGTGTGTATGTAAGTGAGACTGTTAGTGTCACACAAGCATATATATTTTTCCGGTAAAAATAAATAAAATGTAAGTGTGTGACTATGTGTAAGGCTGTCTAAGAGTGTGTGTGTGTAAGTGTATCTGTAAGTGTGACTGTGTGTAAGGGTGTGTATAACTGTGTGTATGTAAGGGTGACTGTGTGTGTGTAAGGGTGTCTGTGTAAGTGTATGTATATGTGTAAGTGTGTCACGTGAGGGGGGAAATCTCTACCCCCTCACAGAGCATGTTAGAGCACCGGATGTCCGTGACATACCGGTGCTCAGAACACATGGAGCCACGCACAGAAGAAAAAGCCCCTTCCCTGCAAATGTAAGGTAAGTGAGCAGGGAGGGGGACAAACGAGTGTGTTTAAGTTTGACTGTGTGTGTAAGTGTGTCTATCTGTCTGTGTAAGTCTGTGTGTGTAAGTGTGTCTATCTGACTGTGTAAGATTGTCTGTGTGTGTAAATGTGTCTATCTGACTGTGTAAGTCTGTGTGTTAGTTTATCTGTGTGTTAGTGTGTCTGACTGTGTATGTAAGTGTGTCTATCTGACTGTGTAAGGTTTTCTGTGTAAGTCATATATATACACACATACACACACACATTTAATCTAAATATTATATAAACCACCTATACATTATATATATATATATATATATATAGTTTTATATAATTATATATTTACATAATATATAGCATATGGCTGGTTTATATAATATTTCATATAAATCAGTTTATATATATATATATACAAAATCCAAAGATCAGCGCACTCACCTCAAAGCAGGTAGGAGAAAAACTCTTAAAGCTATGGTTTTAAATAAAGCTACTTAAAAACACCTGTCTTACTAAGGTAACAAAATTGGAGATTTAGTCACATATATGGCCATATGATGCTAAGCCCACCACTACGTCAAAGTACTCCAATATTGGTGGGTCCTAACACTAAATACTGTTGCTTCTGGGGCTTAATCTCATTATATGTATTACTTACCAGGGACCAAAAGGCCTTCCTATTGTATAATACAGAGACACTCCTGCAATTTATAGGTCAGGACTAAATATATATACATATACATACATATATACATACATTCATACACACACACACACACACACACAGACACACACACACACACACACAAAGCAAGTGTGTGTGTTTATTTTTTTGTAGGGAGGTATTAGGGTGGAGGGTGTGATTGCATGCAGGGAATGAGGGGTGGGGTCCAGGGGCCCCAAACAAATGTTTGCCCAGGGTCCAGTCAATGTTAAAGACGGCCCTGGGGTCCCCACCCGCCGCTCATGGGTGGGGACCGGGGGGGGGGGGGGGGACACTAGGTTACCCTATGAGGTTCGGGTTCAGGGTCAAGTTTACCCTTTCCATTACTTTTTTAGAGGCATTTTAGTGGCCAAAAGTTCAGAAAACTAGATAATTTCTAGTTTTCTTTGCTTTTGGCCACTAAAATGCCTCTAAAAAAGTCATGGAAAGGGCTAGAGGGCTGCAAAAGGAAGTAAATTAACTTATTTCCCTATCCACATTTGCTTGCAGGGCACTTGTCCTACTCTTACCCACATTTTACTTCCTTTTGCAGCCCTCTAGCCCTTTCCATGACTTTTTTAGAGGCATTTTAGTGGCCAAAAGTTTGTGTCCCCATTGACTTCAATAGGGTTCGGGGTCAAGTTTGGGGTCAAGTTCGAGCACGGACCAGGACATTTTTTCGAAGTTCGGCAGGACCCGAACATCCAAGTGTCCGCTCAACTCTAGTAACAACCAATCAGTTAGTCCACAAATGGGACACTGGCTGTTCACACTAGACATGTGCAAAACTAAAATTTTCGTTTCGTTTTCGTCCATTCGGACGAAAATGTTATTTATTTCGTCTAAAACGAATTTCGTTCATTAGTGCATTCGTTTCAGACGAAATTCGTTCATTATTTTCGTTTCGTTAATTTTTTTCGTTCGTTTTATAGAATACAATGTAATACTATTGGCTTTCTATAAACCGAACGAGAGCCCCATTCATAAGAAATTCTTATGAATGGGGCTCTCGTTCGGTTCATAGAAAGGCAATAGTATTACTTGTATTCTATAAGCCGAAAGTCTATAAACCGAACGACTTTCGGTTTATAGACTTTCGGCTTATGGAATACATGTAATCCTATTGCTATTCTATAAACCGAACGACTTTCGGTTTATAGAATAGCCATAGGTTTACATGTATTACATAAGCCGAAAGTCTATAAACCGAAAGTCGTTCGGTTTATAGGCTGTCGGCATTTAACTATACAGAGACAGAGTCTCCATTCATAAAATTATGAATGGAGACTTTGTCTCCGTGTAGTAAAATGCCGACAGCCTATAAACCGAACGTTCGGTTTATAGGCTGTGGGCATTTTACTACACGGAGACAAAGTCTCCATTCATAATTTTATGAATGGAGACTCTGTCTCCGTGTAGTAAAATGCCGACAGCCTATAAACCGAACGACTTTCGGTTTATAGGCTGTCGGCTTATGGAATACATGTATTCCTATTGCTATTCTATAAACCGAAAGTCGTTCGGTTTATAGAATAGCAATAGGAATACATGTATTCCATAAGCCGACAGCCTATAAACCGAACGTTCGGTTTATAGGCTGTCGGCATTTTACTACACGGAGACAGAGTCTCCATTCATAAAATTATGAATGGAGACTTTGTCTCCGTGTAGTAAAATGCCGACAGCCTATAAACCGAACGTTCGGTTTATAGGCTGTCGGCTTATGGAATACATGTATTCCTATTGCTATTCTATAAACCGAACGACTTTCGGTTTATAGAATAGCCATAGGATTACATGTATTATATAAGCCGAAAGTCTATAAACCGAAAGTCGTTCAGTTTATAGGCTGTCGGCATTTAACTATACAGAGACAGAGTCTCCATTCATAAAATTATGAATGGAGACTTTGTCTCCGTGTAGTAAAATGCCGAAAGCCTATAAACCGAACGATCCGTTTATAGACTTTCGGCTTATATAATACATGTAATCCTATGGCTATTCTATAAACCGAACGTTCGGTTTATAGAATAGCAATAGGAATACA
Source organism: Pelodytes ibericus (assembly GCA_036172795.1). Lineage (NCBI taxonomy): Eukaryota > Metazoa > Chordata > Amphibia > Anura > Pelodytidae > Pelodytes > Pelodytes ibericus. The sequence continues at coordinate 141,230,449 of CM069857.1, read as the reverse complement.
TGTATTCCATAAGCCGACAGCCTATAAACCGAACGTTCGGTTTATAGGCTGTGGGCATTTTACTACACGGAGACAAAGTCTCCATTCATAATTTTATGAATGGAGACTCTGTCTCCGTATAGTTAAATGCCGGCTTTTAACTATACGGAGACAAAGTCTCCATTTATAATTTTATGAATGGAGACTCTGTCTCCGTATAGTTAAATGCCGGTGTTCTGACAAATTTCTGGAGCAAATTCTCCTGCGCAATCGCAGGAGAATTTGCTCACTGCGCATGCGCATAAAGTTACAGCTGATAACTCAGCTGTAACTTTGTGACCACCGCGCATGCGCCAGCTGCGCAACCCACCTCCCGCCCCCTCACACCCCCTGCACACCCCTTCTTACCAGATCATCGACCACAGCGATACACAGCGCATGCGCACGCCTATCCAGCCGTTTGGGAATGTGCGCGTCCGTTGTTGTGTTCTTAAGGTGGTAAGTAACATGGGGCGTCGGGACATAAGGGGGCAAGCATCCTGGTGAGGGCTGCCTCATCTTGATGGGATTTGTGATCCTCCTGCTGCATCAATAATACAGCAGGAGGATCACAAATCCCATCAAGATGAGGCAGCCCTCACCAGGATGCTTGCCCCCTTATGTCCCGACGCCCCGTGTTACTTACCACCTTAAGAACACAACAACGGACGCGCGCATTCCCAAACGGCTGGATAGGCGTGCGCATGCGCTGTGTATCGCTGTGGTCGATGATCTGGTAAGAAGGGGTGTGCGGCGGGTGTGAGGGGGCGGGAGGTGGGTTGCGCAGCTGTCTCATGCACGGTGGTCACAAAGTTACAGCTGAGTTATCAGCTGTAACTTTATGCGCATGCGCAGTGAGCAAATTCTCCTGCGATTGCGCAGGAGAATTTGCTCCAGAAATTTGTCAGAACACCGGCTTTTAACTATACGGAGACAAAGTCTCCATTTATAATTTTATGAATGGAGACTCTGTCTCCGTATAGTTAAATGCCCACAGCCTATAAACCGAACGTTCGGTTTATAGGCTGTCGGCTTTTAACTATACGTTTGTCTCCATTCATAAATTTATGAATGGAGACTCTGTCTCCGTATAGTTAAATGCTATTGTATTCTATAAACCGACTCTATTTCGGCTTATAGAATGCAATAGTACTACGAATGGACGAATGAACGAATGATTTTCCTTTATTAACTATTCGTTCATTCGATTTAGTTAGCTTAGCATTTTCGTTCTTCGTTTTTCGGGCGAATGGACGAAAATGCAATTTTCGGACGAAAATGCATTCGTCCGAAAACGAATGCACATGTCTAGTATATATTCACATGTAAATTGCTTTTTTAATAAAAAATTATGATATAAATAAAATCATGTTTTTATTTCCTTTTATGTGACAATGCTGCCTCTCTCTTTCCCTTGCCCCCAGATTTGTCGCTCTCCCCCCCTTAGTGTTGTCTCTCTCTCACCCTCCCTTTGGCTCCCCCCTCGCTCCCCTTGTGTCTGTCTCTTCCCCCCTTCCCTCCCCTTGTTTCTCTCTGCCCCCCCCCCCCTTGTTATTCTGTCCCCCCCTCACCTGTTTCTTGCTCCCTGGTGGCTAGTGGGGGCAGCCGGGGGATGTATGCACTATACATAATAGACGGAAGTGTCGGGCAGCATGGAGGTTGTCTGCACGATTCGTGCAGACATCCCCCAGCTGCCCGATTCTCCCTGGTGGCTAGCGAGGCAGCGGTGGATGTCTGCGCGATGAGCGAGACCTCCCCTGCTGCCGCCCGGAACGACAGCCAGGACTTTTATGAGGAAGCCGGAAGTACCCAGCTTCATCATAGAAGTCCCGGCGGTCATGCCGGGCGGCAGCAGGAGAGGTCTCGCTCATCGCGCAGACATCCTCCGCTCCCTCGCTAGCCACCAGGGAGAATCGGGCAGCTGGGGGATGTCTGCACGAATCGTGCAGACAACCTCCATGCTGCCCGACACTTCCGTCTATTATGTATAGTGCATACATCCCCCGGCTGCCCCCACTAGCCACCAGGGAGCAAGAAACAGGTGAGGGGGGGACAGAATAACAAGGGGGGGGGGGGCAGAGAGAAACAAGGGGAGGGAAGGGGGGAAGAGACAGACACAAGGGGAGCGAGGGGGGAGCCAAAGGGAGGGTGAGAGAGAGACAACACTAAGGGGGGGAGAGCGACAAATCTGGGGGCAAGGGAAAGAGAGAGGCAGCATTGTCACATAAAAGGAAATAAAAACAAGATTTTTTTATATCATAATTTATTATTTAAAAAGCAATTTACATGTGAATATATACTAGACATGTGCATTCGTTTTCGGACGAATGCATTTTCGTCCGAAAATTGCATTTTCGTCCATTCGCCCGAAAAACGAAGAACGAAAATGCTAAGCTAACTAAAGCCGGATGAACGAATGGTTAATAAAGGAAAATCATTCGTTCATTCGTCCATTCGTAGTACTATTGCATTCTATAAGCCGAAATAGAGTCGGTTTATAGAATACAATAGCATTTAACTATACGGAGACAGAGTCTCCATTCATAAAATTATAAATGGAGACTTTGTCTCCGTATAGTTAAAAGCCGGCATTTAACTATACAGAGACAGAGTCTCCATTCATAAAATTATGAATGGAGACTTTGTCTCCGTATAGTTAAATGCCCACAGCCTATAAACCGAACGTTCGGTTTATAGGCTGTGGGCATTTAACTATACGGAGACAGAGTCTCCATTCATAAAATTATAAATGGAGACTTTGTCTCCGTATAGTTAAAAGCCGGCATTTAACTATACAGAGACAGAGTCTCCATTCATAAAATTATGAATGGAGACTTTGTCTCCGTATAGTTAAATGCCCACAGCCTATAAACCGAACGTTCGGTTTATAGGCTGTGGGCATTTAACTATACGGAGACAGAGTCTCCATTCATAAAATTATAAATGGAGACTTTGTCTCCGTATAGTTAAAAGCCGGCATTTAACTATACAGAGACAGAGTCTCCATTCATAAAATTATGAATGGAGACTTTGTCTCCGTATAGTTAAATGCCCACAGCCTATAAACCGAACGTTCGGTTTATAGGCTGTGGGCATTTAACTATACGGAGACAGAGTCTCCATTCATAAAATTATAAATGGAGACTTTGTCTCCGTATAGTTAAAAGCCGGCATTTAACTATACAGAGACAGAGTCTCCATTCATAAAATTATGAATGGAGACTTTGTCTCCGTGTAGTAAAATGCCCACAGCCTATAAACCGAACGTTCGGTTTATAGGCTGTCGGCTTATGGAATACATGTATTCCTATTGCTATTCTATAAACCGAACTTTCGGTTTATAGAATAGCCATAGGATTACATGTATTATATAAGCCGAAAGTCTATAAACCGATCGTTCGGTTTATAGACTTTCGGCATTTTACTACACGGAGACAAAGTCTCCATTCATAAAATTATGAATGGAGACTTTGTCTTCGTGTAGTAAAATGCCGACAGCCTATAAACCGAACGACTTTCGGTTTATAGACTTTCGGCTTATGCACTACATGTAATCCTATGGCTATTCTATAAACCGAAAGTCGTTCGGTTTATAGTTTAGCAATAGCATTACATGTATTCTATAAACCGAACGTCGTTCGTTTTAAAGACTTTCGGCTTATAGAATACTATTGGCTTTCTATAAACCGAACTAGAGTCGAGTCCCCATTCATAAGAAATTCTTATGAATGAGGAGGGACTCTAGTTAGGTTTATAGAATGCCAATAGTATTCTATAAGCCGAAAGTCTTTAAAACGAACGACGTTCGGTTTATAGAATGCATGTAATGCTATTGCTGTTCTATAAGCCGAATGTCTTTCGGCTTATAGAACAGCAATAGCATTACATGTATTCTATAAACCGAACGTCGTTTGTTTTAAAGACTTTCGGCTTATAGAATACATGCTGCTATTGGCTTTCTATAAACCGAAAGAGTCCCCATTCATACGAATAGGTCAATTGACCTATTCGTATGAATGGGAACTCAATTTCGGTTTATAGGAAGCTAATAGCATTACATGCATTCCATAAACCGAAAGTCATTCATGTCGGTTTATGGAATGTAGTACAATGCTATTGGTATTGTAAACCGACTCTATTTCGGTTTAGAATGCCAATAGCACGAATGGACGAATGGACGAATGAACGAATGATTTTCGTTTATTAACCATTCGTTCATTCGGATTTTGTTAGTTAAAATTTTCGTTATTCGTTTTTCGGACGAATGGACGAAAATGCTATTTTCGTCCGAAAATGCATTCGTCCGAAAACGAATGCACATGTCTAGTTCACACTACCTTGTTCTGTTACAGTCAAACGTCGATTTGACTCATCTGAACTGAACATCTCCCAAAGACATTTAATCAGCTGTGTATATCTTGATTTTACTGAAAGTGTCAATTCATACAACTGTGCTATAAAAAGTCAACATTGTGTTTGACTTATCCTCTCTTCTAACTTCTAACTGCTTCTATGTTCTAATTGTTTGTGTCACTTGACACCCGGTGAAATAATTATCACAGGAATCTTTGATACCCAACATGAAAAAGTTTGTGAATAAACCCACCAGATCCAAAGCGACCAAACAAGACCAAAAAGTCGTGGGCTCCGAACCTCCTTCTCTATGGCTTTTGGAACAACTAGCCACGCATTCCACTCGTTTGAATGAAGTGGATCAAAGACAGGGGGATCTGGAAGACTCTACTGCACAACTGCAGGAAACTGTGGAACGACAAAACATCCAATTACATATCCTTGCAGACAAAGTTGATGATTTGGAGAATAGAAGCAGGAGAAATAATCTGAGACTAGTGGGTTTCCCAGAGTCAGTCAAACCTTCCGCACTTCTCCCAATGTTGCAAACGTGGCTCGCCACAGAATTACATCTATCGCATACGGAAGCTCACCCACTCAAGATTGAAAGGGCTCATAGAATTGGCCCAGAACGTAAGGAGTCGGGCACTAAGCCTAGACAGGTAATCATCAAATTACTCAATTTTCAAGACAAAGTTGAGATACTAACGGCAAATTGAAAAACAACATAGCTACTTTGCCAGGGCGAAAGGGTGTTACTGTTTCAAGATTATTCCATGTTGGTCACTACTAAAAGAAGAGAATTCTCATCTGTTTATAAAATCCTGGTGGATAAACAAATCCGTTTTCAACTTCTTCCCGTGGAGGCTAAAGAGCTGTTATCAAAGCTGGAACTTTTACAATAAATATCATCTTCATCGGGTGCCGACTTGTTTAGTCATACCAACTCAAAAGGACTATGTGGTTCATGTTTTATTTAGTCCATAAAAACAGTTTGACCCGTCTTCACATGATCAATGTGGGTGGGGAGGTTTACTTCAAGTTTCTGGGTAAATTTGTTGGGCCCTGTTGGCCCTGTAATGTTATATGGTTCATACAGGTAACAGCGAATTGTGTCTCTCTCTGGTCAGTGGCTGGCATCCACAGAAATCGAGGCCGATCTCCCAATCGTTGGGACAGGGGAGGGCCTTATGATTTGATCATCCTTCCATAATCTCGTTGTTCCCAATAGATCCTGGATGAGGAGGTAAACGTCTCTAATGGTGAGACAAACCTCACATGTATTGCTCACTGTATTAAATTATTATCCTGGAATGTAGACGGCTTAACTTCCCCGATAAAACGTAAAAAAAATTCTTAATCATCTAAAAATGTTAACACCACATATTTTATTTCTCCAAGAAACTCATTGGAGAATATCTGATCAACAAATTCTCAAAGCCCCTTGGATACAAGCCTGCTACACAGCTTCCCATTTCAGCAAAGCTCAAGGAGTATCAATTCTAATTAATAAATCATTACCTTACACTCTCCATAACACAATTGCAGATGAATCAGGCAGATACCTCATCCTGGATCTAACTATTTATGGTATAAGTTATTGTCTTGTTAATGTTTATGCTCCAAATAAACCTAACAAACCGTTTTTTAATATGCTCCTTGAAAAATTATCTGATTTTATTGACTCAAACCTTATTCTAGGTGGGGACTTTAATTCTGTGGTTGATGCTTTGTTGAACAGGACAGGGACATCGGACAGGACCAGACCCGGTGAGATAACACCTCTTCGTAACCTTATGGGAAATTTACACTTATTAGACCCATGGAGAATAACACATCCCACTGTAAAACAATATTCACATGTCTCAAGGGCTCACGACTCGGCCTCTAGATTAGATTACATCTTGGTCTCCTCCCAGTTATTGTCACAGGTGAAAATTACCAAATTACATAATAAGACGTTGTGTCTGATCATGCCCCTATAGATTCAAATGGCAATTAATCAGGACATACCTTATACCAAACATTGGCATTTCCCATCCTACCTCTCTCAGAGGGAGGACTTTAAAAATCATCTCATTACAACATGCGACAATTACGTGGACGATAATATACTGCACTTGGATGACCCCATGTTGTTTTGGCAGGCCTCTAAGGCGGTTATGCGGGGCCAGATGACATCCTACACTTCCAGGAGGAAAAAAGAATGGCTCAATAAGTTTCAGGCCCTGAATACGGATTTAACAAAACATATGAAAGCATACACCTCGAATCCTTCCGAGTCTAACAAAGCCCTTTACTACGAAACACAATAATTACTTAACATCCTACTACCTGAACAGTCGCAATCACGGATAGAATACACTAAAAGCCATTTCTTTAGATGGGGCAATAAAGCTGGAAGTTATTGATGACTCTGGCAAAAGCTGCAAAGCCTAAACACAATATCCCGGCCATTCGTACAAAGTAGGGACATACAACCTATGATTTGGTCGCCATCAGACATTTCACAATTACTATGCCCACTTATATCAAAAAAGCCCTGACAGCTTTGCAGAAGGGATCGAACTACTACAACGCGCAAAGCTGTCGTGGCTTACCAATGAGCATAGGGATACTCTAAATGCACCAATTAGGGAGTTAGAAATTGATCAGGTTATCACCAAATTACACAACAGCAAGGCACCTGTTCCGGATGGACTTACGGCGAACTATTACAAAATATTGAAACCCCATATATTATCACATCTAACGACATTGTATAATGCCATTTTACAGGAAAACATTTCTATACACACACTAACCGAGGCCAGAACTGTTCTAATTCAGAAGCCAAACAAGGACCCTCTTAACACAGATTCCTATAGACCCATCACGCTAATGAACGTGGATATTAAGATACTGACCAAGGTTATGGCCAATAGATTGCAAACTTTTCTCCCACAGATTCTACACAACTCACAGTTGGGATTCTTGAGGGGAAGGCAGGCGGTTAGGGGCATTCGGGCTTCTATTTCAGCCGTGGTGGGTGTATTGGGTGATAATGCACACATGGATAACGTCCTGGTTAGTTTAGACGCCCAAAAAGCTTTTGACCAAGTATCATGGGCCCATCTCTATAGAGTGCTAAAATTTTGTTATTTTGGTCTCCCCTTCTTAAATCTTATCAGAAATATTTATGACACTCCTATGACACGCATCACCACTAACAATTTTGACTCTCCTCCCGTAAAAATGTATTGAGGTGTAAGACAAGGCTGTCCTTTGTCTCCTCTCCTTTTTAACATAGCTTTAGATCCAATCCTATGTGTACGACATTCTATGCCAGACTTTCAAGGAATTAAGGTCGGGGGGGGGGGAGAAATTAAGGTCACTGCTTTTGCGGATGACCTACTACTTTATGCATCTAACCCCAAAGACTCATTACCTTGCATTTTCTCATTTCTCCAACAAATTGAGAACATAACTGGTTTCCAAATTAATATTGCCAAATCGGTGGCTTTGAACTTGGGAGCTCGGAGAAAACTAAAACACTTACCCCCAATGTCCCTGCATTGGAACGCTTCCTCTATTGATTACCTAGGAGTTGTTATCCCTAAAAAAAAAGTGCCCTTTACACTAGTAATATCAAGAAACCAATACAAAAGGTCATTACTGAACTTAATAATTGGAAATCGCTAAATATCACTATGCTGGGGAGAGCAGCCCTACTTAAAATGGTTAGTTGCCCATGGCTATTATATCCTCTTCAAGTCTTACCAATAATTCTTACTAGATCTGACGAACGGTTGCTTAATAGATATTTCAGGGTTTTCCTATGGGGGGGGGAAAGAGGCCCAGAATAGCACTCCGTAAACTCCAAAAACCAAAACACAACCTCGGGTGTAATATTCCCAATATAAAGGATTACAATTTAGGAGCCCTATAGCGACATGTGCTGGATTGGATCTCCCCCATACCTCAATACACGAATGTTAACCTGGAACAACAACCAAAATATTAGCGCAGATGGTGCGTTAATTTGTCCGAGCTAGACACACAAACGTTGATTGCTCATTACCTCAGGTCATTGAAACTCATGCCTTACACTTCCTATCAGGAAATGCATTTGAAAATAATTCACCACGCATATTATTCTCCACACCGCTTATTTGTCATGGGTGCCAGAACAACAGACTCCTGCCTCAAATGTGGCTCGGAAGGGGCGGATATGTTTCACTGTCTTTGGGCCTGCACCGTAATCCAAGACTTCTGGAAACAGGTGATTGCACTAGCAAAAAATACTAGACTAGCTTCTATTCCTTTAACACCTGCATCCATGATTTTTGGTATGAAACATATAGACAGTTCTCATGGATCCCGTATGCTCTTTTTAATAACTGCAGTGGCCAGGAATACGATCCTACACCATTGGATCCTACCTGATCCGCCAACCTTAACGCTGTTTCAAGATAAGTTGCACCACGTATTTCATATGGAGTGGTTGAACTCCACTCTAGATAAAGAATGATCCACTAGACATTTTTTCAAGTCCTGGAATTCTTACATCTCTCAACTAAATCACATAATCCAACATAAAATTAGGAAAACGTTGGTAGCAGTTATTATTAGGGGGGGACCCATTACCCTCTATATCCAATTAAGACGGGGAATGACAGGGGAGATAGTGGGCGACAATTTATGGGATCCTTCCACATTTATTGCATTTTAACTTGAGATGTGAGCCACTCTGCTAACCAACGCTACCAACGCTACCTGTTTGTTTAGTTTACGGTTGTTGGTTTGGTTTTATGATTAAATACAAACCGTTATACATACCTGAAGTAATCCCTACTCATTTCAAAGGACGTTTGCGTAATAGTCCTCAGACGTAAGGGGCACTATTCTGGACGAGGTACCTTACCAGGAACCAGGTGGTTATGAAGGAATACCTAAAATCCATACTTTGATGTGTCCTACCTGATAACACTTGAATGATAGGTCTGGTTCACTGGATCAGAGTGACCCGGATAATATTCAGGACCTTTGTCACTACGAGCAAAATTCGCTTACAGGACTCACTATAACTCTCAAAATGGTCATCCATATATTTATACATATTTGTAAAATTCCTGTTTAACTACTGTTTAAAAGGACTTGCATGTCCAAATAGTATGGAACCTCTATATACTCTGTGTATGGGATTACTCAATGTTCACATATATATCATAAAACAATAAAAATTGTTATTAAAAAAAATAAAAAATAAATAAATTGACATATCACCATACTAAAAAACAAACAAAAGGGGAGGGGGAGGGGGGTTATATTAGTAGTTATTTTTTGAAGTTTACCATACTGTGGATATAGTTCCCATATACCCTATCTATGGAAGTAAGTTTTTCTTATATAACATATTCAACATTTTAAGGTGTGTATTTTCATGTGCTTCTGGTGTTTGTGATTATCATTATTCCCCCTAAAGTGCATACAATTATCATCAACAGTGTACTTATAAATCATACTTACTGCATCTATAATTTCTATATATCACAGATCTACATTACATTATTATGCTTAATAAACACAAATTCCTTTTATGAAACCAAAAATAAGGGGGGGGGGGGGGGGAGGGAAAATGTCCCTTCCCCTTTTTTCCTCCCATGGAAACATTTTAAAATGCTTGATGTAATATGTTAAGGAGGAGGCCAAAAAAGGGAGTTATTAATAAAAAATAACAAAAAACAAGAAAAAAATGATAATTTTCTCCCCCCTCCTCACTTCCTGCAAGGGTTCAATTTATCTGTTAGATTTCTCCATCTCCCTCTACATCGTCTGTTCTTTTTTCTCTTTTTTTCCTGGTCTCATCCATTCAGTCAAATCTGGAGGCTGTATTTTTAAAGCTTCACAGAAAGGTCTTCTGGTGTTTTTACCGCATATTTGCTTGTTCCCCTCCTGACTCATACACTTAGGGGAAACCCCAAACTGAATTTTATTTATTGTAACTGAAGAAACCAGCTTTAAAGACCTTTAAAATACACACACACACACACAAAAAACATTTTAACTACATTTTTTTCACATGGACATGACCACATATATGCCCTGCTATCATTTCCAATACAAATATCCAGAAATGTGTAAATATGGACATGGCAAAAACACACACCACAAAAAGGGTCATGAAGCTAAATACATGTACGGAACACACAACAATGAACAACCACAAAAAAAGGGGAAGGTGTAACCATGTAGAATGATACAATACTGTGGAAATAAAACAGTAACATGAACTGTGCAAGTGTGTGAAGTGTGGATTTAACTGGATAAAAACACAGACACAATGAGATAAGTTTAAAATATTATTTTATTATTAATATCTATTTTCAGTGATTAGAAAATTAGTTTGTATTTTTTCTTTTTGTAATTACAAACCCAAGGCAGGGAAAGGAAATTGAGAGGGGGGTGCAGAGTTTGTCAAATGTGGAGTACAACCGGGTGACAGGAATGGTAAGGAACCAAGGGGTTCAATGGCTTATAACAAGATGTTACAGTATGATTCACACATTCATATACTATGAATCAGCATCTGACGAGAAGAATCATGATATACTGAGCAACTTAAACATACAGTTAAGTTGTTATCATGGCCACCAGACTGACTTCCAACCACCTGTGCTGATGGAGGAATTTTAGGTGGTGCAATTGCCGCAGTAGCAGCGGTATACACTATTAAGGTATGCAGAACATCCAATATAGCAGACTTGTATTGCATAAGTCGGCTGTGTTGTTTAGCTCTAGCCTAACACTCTTGTTGGTACATCAATCTCGTCAGCCCCTACCGCACCTAACTGACTACACAAATTTCAGTGTCATGGCATGGAACTACACAAATTTCAGTGTCATGGCATGGAACAGTTCTTGGTTGCCCACCCTCATGGTCAGCTTCTGATGGATGTTTTGAATACATCACTTTGTTCCTGCAGTCAGACCATGGACAGCAGATTTAAATGCCATCATTGGGTTATGGTCAGGAAATTGGGTGATGGAGTTGCACCTGATGAGCTCGGCTGATCTTTACCAATGGGATCCACCATACTGGGGCAATATAGGTGCCCCCACAGATGTATTTGCAGGAAAAGAGGAAGATGTTTTAGCCATTGCAATTCAGAATGTAGACATCACATTCTCTTACAGTTCACATGCATGGTCATCCTTATCCCGAACATACCTACATGTACATCGACATTCCTAATAATGCATAGAGTTGAGTGCAGAACATTTCATATCAACATCTTCACTGGGCTTCAATAATGAAAGAGGGAATTGCATGTACTGGTGAATAGAATTGGCAAGTTAAGGCCATAGTAGGCGAGTTGTAATCATTCTGAAGAGATGCTGATATTGAGAATGTGTCAAGTCAGCTAATTTGGCCATTACTTTTTCTCTCCATTCACAATTTCAAAAGTCCCTCTTTCATGAATGAATCTCTGTCTGTTGCACATGTTTCTATATAGGTGATATGCACAGTCATGCACATGTATTTTTTGTTTTAGTTTCCATAGACAGATGAAGAAGTAGCTGACACCAAGCCTAGCTGACCTGTCTGACCTGGTGAAGTCTTAGTAGGAGATGACAGATCTTATGCATCCTGTGCAGGCCATCAGGCCCTGTCATCACATGATTACAAGGGTTGACTGGGCACAGCACCAGTGTTAATGCATATCAATTGACATACATAACATATCACTAAACGTTGTATAGTTATGATCAGGCAAGTATGTGTCACTTGACCCCTAAACCCCTGTGACTGTCTCAGTCCCCATGACCTGCAGTAGCTCTTCCTCAAAATCTATTAGGTCATCCTTAATCATCTGTACATGTTATCCCATTTACACATATACATGTGTCTATCTGTACATACATGTATGCATGTAATGTTGTACATATACATGTACAGGGAGTGCAGAATTATTAGGCAAATGAGTATTTTGACCACATCATCCTCTTTATGCATGTTGTCTTACTCCAAGCTGTATAGGCTCGAAAGCCTACTACCAATTAAGCATATTAGGTGATGTGCATCTCTGTAATGAGAAGGGGTGTGGTCTAATGACATCAACATCCTATATCAGGTGTGCATAATTATTAGGCAACTTCCTTTCCTTTGGCAAAATGGGTCAAAAGAAGGACTTGACAGGCTCAGAAAAGTCAAAAATAGTGAGATATCTTGCAGAGGGATGCAGCACTCTTAAAATTGCAAAGCTTCTGAAGCGTGATCATCGAACAATCAAGCGTTTCATTCAAAATAGTCAACAGGGTCGCAAGAAGCGTGTGAAAAAACCAAGGCGCAAAATAACTGCCCATGAACTGAGAAAAGTCAAGTGTGCAGCTGCCACGATGCCACTTGCCACCAGTTTGGCCATATTTCAGAGCTGCAACATCACTGGAGTGCCCAAAAGCACAAGGTGTGCAATACTCAGAGACATGGCCAAGGTAAGAAAGGCTGAAAGACGACCACCACTGAACAAGACACACAAGCTGAAACGTCAAGACTGGGCCAAGAAATATCTCAAGATTGATTTTTCTAAGGTTTTATGGACTGATGAAATGAGAGTGAGTCTTGATGGGCCAGATGGATGGGCCCGTGGCTGGATTGGTAAAGGGCAGAGAGCTCCAGTCCGACTCAGACGCCAGCAAGGTGGAGGTGGAGTACTGGTTTGGGCTGGTATCATCAAAGATGAGCTTGTGGGGCCTTTTCGGGTTGAGGATGGAGTCAAGCTCAACTCCCAGTCCTACTGCCAGTTCCTGGAAGACACCTTCTTCAAGCAGTGGTACAGGAAGAAGTCTGCATCCTTCAAGAAAAACATGATTTTCATGCAGGACAATGCTCCATCACACGCGTCCAAGTACTCCACAGCGTGGCTGGCAAGAAAGGGTATAAAAGAAGAAAATCTAATGACATGGCCTCCTTGTTCACCTGATCTGAATCCCATTGAGAACCTGTGGTCCATCATCAAATGTGAGATTTACAAGGAGGGAAAACAGTACACCTCTCTGAACAGTGTCTGGGAGGCTGTGGTTGCTGCTGCACGCAATGTTGATGGTGAACAGATCAAAACACTGACAGAATCCATGGATGGCAGGCTTTTGAGTGTCCTTGCAAAGAAAGGTGGCTATATTGGTCACTGATTTGTTTTTGTTTTGTTTTTGAATGTCAGAAATGTATATTTGTGAATGTTGAGATGTTATATTGGTTTCACTGGTAAAAATAAATAATTGAAATGGGTATATATTTGTTTTTTGTTAAGTTGCCTAATAATTATGCACAGTAATAGTCACCTGCACACACAGATATCCCCCTAAAATAGCAAAACTAAAAACAAACTAAAAACTACTTCCAAAAATATTCAGCTTTGATATTAATGAGTTTTTTGGGTTCATTGAGAACATGGTTGTTGTTCAATAATAAAATTAATCCTCAAAAATACAACTTGCCTAATAATTCTGCACTCCCTGTATAGACACATCTATATGCATGTGTTACCACAGATGTACTTTTATACTATAAAGACATTGATATTCACTGAAACTTTGCACTGCAACTCCCACTGCCCTTAGTTACTTGGTGCATTCATTTTTACTTGCTAATCGCTACAATTTGCTGCTTGCCCTCCACCACCCAAGCTAAGATTCTCCAGCTACAGTTCTGTACACACACCCTTGCAGTTTCTCCATGTGTGGCATTTTAACATGTGCAGCCACATGCACCATTCCTTGTGAGTGTATATTCCTAGGTATCCTTGACACAGCTAAAACATGTGTAACATGAGCTACAGGTGTGAGTTCAGTGCAATATAACATGCTGGCTGCGTTGTGCTAGTATTTTAAGTACACTTACCTTTTCTTCACACCTCCTCGGACCTGTTCTGCCCACCAACTGCATTCACAGCATCCAAAATCTGCTGCAAGAGTTCTTTCTTCCTCCTCTGGCTTATCCTCTTAGCTGCTGCTCCTTTCAGCTAGTTGTAATGTTGGCATTTATGTACCAATACTGAGTTATCCTCTGCTGAGAAACTCTGCTGGTATCTTGTTGACCTTGCCTCCTATCACTTTATCAAAGAATCTCTTTCTTTTACTGTGGGTATGTTAGCACTTTTTTTTTAATGATTTTTTATTAACATTTAGGAAATAGCACACAAATAAAAGACATAACATGACTCTGTTGCTAGTCCCCTCACTCTTTTCACATCTATCTTGTCCATACAGGGGATGCAAATAGTATACAATAACATTACTAAAAAAGGACGAACAAACATATTTCTTCTTTCCCGATATTGCAAGGAAGTTGTCTCGAAGACACTTTTTCTTCCCACCTTAAGAGTAGCAATTCTCTAATTTTTTCCCTTCATCCTTCAGGGTTTGATAATAAGAGGTAGTTGTTTCCCCTTTCCTTTTTTCTGATTCCTCTCTTCTCTCTCCCTTCCTTCCCCTTTTTTTCTTTTCCCCCTTTTCCCCCTTCTGATTTTAATGTGCGTTCGTCCATTGGTTAGCTAGGGACTGATCGATCCCCATTCGATCGATGGACCCATTTTCCCACGCTTCTTCTGCCAATAATGCTTTTCCCCCCTGTATTAGTGCTCTTTCCATCTGCGTTTGAAAATGTCTTTGTTTGCTTCCACAATCTGGCTAGCAAGATCTTTACAGCTATGAGTATATGTAAGCTAGATATTCTTTAACCGCAGTTGTGTTTGGCCAGTTTAGATGTTAGAAATATTTTTAATTTTGGTGTACCTATATCTATTTCAAGATTAACTAGTACATCTGTTACTAGCTTCCAGGTATCTCTCAGCAGTGGACAGCTCCACCAAATTTGAGAGTATGTGCCTGTACCTTTCTCGCATCTCCACAGACACCTGGTGATGTTGGGTACATCTTCTTCAGTTTATCTGGAACTAGAAACCATCTATTTCATATATTATATTGTAGTTCTATCAGATTTGAGCAATGGCAGACCTTACTTAAATTTGACATCACTGATCCCTACTCTTTTTCTGTGATTTTTTCTATTCAGTTCTTTTTCCCATCTCTCTATTTCTGAGTTAATGCTGTCTTGGGGATTTATGTTCATTATCTCTGTTTTTTTTTTTTTCAAATTCTTTTTATTTGAGGGTTGCAAAGTATAGTATCATGTAAATACAATATTAAAAATGATAAAGCCAGCGGGTTGATACCTTAGTTTCATAACTACAGTGACATTTCTCCCTTTTTCACATTTTCAGTGTAACAGACATAACATAGATAAATCTTAAGTAAGTCACATGTCTACTTCCCAGAGACAAAATAATGAGAACAGTAAGAGATGACGAGTTCACAAGTGTGTGACTCTGAGCTTCAACACGATGTCATAAGTATAGGTAAAACCTCATCCTCATCTCAGTTGCTGTAAACATACGAGATAATCAACACCGATGTAATAATATACAGATTATCTCTGTTTTTTTAATCTTGGTCAGATTTAGGTTTTCTGCTAGCAGGTTTTCTACATAGGTCTGTATTAGCATTTGTCCGTTGTTTTTCTTTGATTCTGTTAGTATGATCCCCTTAATTCTAAGATAGGTAAAGACGTCCCTATTAGACAAAGAGAACTCTGTTACCAGTTGTGAAAAGGTTTTTATCCCATTATCCTCCATTAATTGGCCAAATCCATGTAATCCTTTGTTTTGCCATTCTATGAGATTCAGATCAGGTGTGTTGAGTTCTATAAATCTAATGGGAATATTTGCCATAAATGTCTTCTTTTTTTCTAAAGCACTACCAGAACTTCAAGAGGCCTGAAATCATCAGGTTCAAGACCCTAGTTTTCCTACTGAAAACTTTGGGAGTCATTTAGACAGGTGCATTATCATAGCTGCATCATGATATTTATAAATGTAGGGGAATCCTACCCTTTTTTTTATTTTTTATTTTATGTAAGGTATTTACTCCTATTCTTGTTTTTTTATCTAGCCATATATATTTGGAAAAGGATTGCTGTATCTTGTTAAGCCAATCTTTTTGAAAGGGAATTGGGATGAGTCTCCATAGAGAAGTCCATTTGGGTAAGATATATGATTTTATAACATTGAGGATGACCCACCATGATACCTCTTATCTGCTCCAAGTATCCAGATATGTTGTTGTAGATAGAAGTATATATTTATAGTTTGTTTCTAAGGCCTTGTTTGGGTTCGCTGTGATAATTATGAGAAATATTCTACTTTTTTATTGGACCAGTTAAATTCATATTCCGAGGTGAATTTTTGTCTTACTACAACTGGTGCATTCTTAATTATTACCTTTGACTTACTTATGTTAAGTTTATAATTAGAGACTCGCATAAGATATGGGAGAGAATTTATCAGATCCTTTACTGTTATAGCGGCTACCTAATGCCTCATTCCCCTCCCCCAAACTCGATCAGAATATCTTCTCCCCTGTAGCTGAGAAAGAGGTAGATAACCTGCTCTCCCGCTCAAGCCATACTACGGGAAAATTCAAACCTGTTTTTTTTTTTCCTAAGTCAAACTTGGATGTCAAATTAGTCTCAAAATTAAAGTCGACCTCCAAAGTCTAATTTTAGAGAATAGACCCATCATAGTTACATTCATATTTTAATCTGAAATTGAGACGAAATTAAGCTGAATTGACGAATTCCACAGATCAGTATTCATTCATGATGATTCTGATCTGTGGAATTCGAAAGTTTGGCTTAATTATGACAAATTTGTGCCTCAATTTCAGCTTAAGTTGTATATGTAACTAACAGACTCAATTTCGACTTATGTAATGCTATTAGCATTGCATACAATAACATAAGCCAAAATTGAGATGAATGATCAAATTAGACATATCAGAGTGGCTGTCAGCATCAGAATGAAAGAATGACCAAATGGATAAATGAATGAAATTCATTTAGCATTCGTTCATTCAGCTTTCATTAGTTTTTCATTTTTGTTATTTTTTATTTAGACGAAAGGATGAAAATGTTATTTTCAGACGAACATTAATGCACTTGTCTATTGACCACCGCCTCCTTCTTAACAACTTTCCTTGATCAGCATAGGGGGTATGGCCCTTTCTTGGATCGAGTCATACCTATTTGGGTGCTCCTTCTTCATGCTGGCGAGACATCATCACCTCTTCCTCTCTCTGTTGGTGTTCCTCAAGGGTCAGTCCTTGGACCTCTGTTGTTTTTTTCCCTGTACACCTCCTCTCTAGGAAAACTCATTGACTATTTTTACTTCAAATATCACCTGTATGTGGATGACACCCAGATCTACCTCTCCTCTCCTGACCTTACTCCCTCTGTTGTGTCATGTGTACTGGACTGTCTGTTGGCCTCTCCACCTAAAACTTAATCTTTCTAAAATGGAGCTGATCATCTTCCCTCCCTCGAGCCTCGGCCCTGTCTCTGACTGTAGTTAGAGCGGGGTAATCTAGGCAAGTGCCTTGGTCGAGCAGGCAGCTTGATGTCTGTGCAAGCATGAGAGGCAGCATGGTAAGATGCCTGTGTGCCTGGGCAGTGCACAGACATCAAACTGCCTACCACTAGACACCAGGGAAGTCTTGGGTCAGCAATAGACATTCACAGTCTCATTATATCCAGATAGCCAATGTCAAACTACACGTTAGTGCCTGAGTCTTTTATATTTAAGGTAATATTTTTGCAGAACTATTTTAGAATCCTTTATTCAGTAGTGGCATCTCTTTTATGCACCTCAGCATTCAATTTCAGTCTTCCTTTTGAAATTGAGAAAGCATTGCTTGAATGCCTGTTTTCTGGACAAAGGTCATTTTCTGCATACACTTTTCAGTTACTGACAATATCCCTGTAGCCAATTTATGATTCTTAACTGTTACCTAACATTTTGAAAAATTCTACCATCCGGGACATTGAATCTGGGCCAATGAATGAAAAAATCATGTAATCATGCTTCCTTTTAACCCTGAGATAAGTGTGGGGCAAATTGGGGAAAGCGGGAGTGTCTGACATGGTGATACCGGGAGGGCATGTGTGCTGTGTAGAATTAAAGAATATTAATTTGTGACCTGTTAAAGTACTTATCTTATTGTTTTTACTTGATGGGAACAATGGAAAAGTATAAATCTTCAGGAAATAAAAAGGTAAAAGGTATAGATAAACCGGTAAATTGGTAAATATGAAATTCTTAAGGAGTTACTAACCTATATAAATATATATATATTTTTTATTATTCTTAATTTATTGAGTTGTTTTTTTGTTTTGTTACTGTAGACTGTTGAACATTGTATAAAATACATTTGTCAGATTAGTAGCAAAAGCGAATGGTTTCTGCAGTTATACATATACACGAAACAAAATAACATATCTGTTACATATGTACTGACCTGTGAACTGTACAGAAAAGAGCAAGTAATATAAAAAGGAGGGTGAGGAGGTCTGTGGGAAAAGAACAAGGGCAAGGTAAGCAAGCAGTAAAAGGAAGAACGGTGAAGGGGGGACTCCGGTCAGGGAAACGCCTCTCTGGGGTCTTCATACAGAGTTATTAAAAACTTTTGCTCTCAGTGAAAATGAATCATAGGACATAAATCAATAAAGGGGAGAAGTGTGCTATCCACAGACCCCATACTTTGTGGATGCTTTTAGAAGTATTGTGTAGGAAGGCTATAAGTTAGTCCATATTTCTCACTTCTTTCACCATATTGATGACAGTCGAGATTGCCGGGACAGTAGATTGATTCCAGGCAGACATCAATGCCCACCTTGGTGCAAGAGCAATCCGGGAAGTAAGTTTATATTCGGCTTTTGTAAAGCTATATGGTGAATCAAGCGGTTTTCGCGATCAACGAAAAGAGATTTAACGGTGCTGGTCTATTGCCTCGATGTCGAGGCAATAGCCAGCACCAAAATGTCTATTTTGGAGCACCCACGATCGCCCCACGGAGCGATCGTGGATGCCATATTGACGGAGCATGCTGCTCCGTCAATATGGCTATGCCCTCTGCCGGTCTGAGCTTCGGAAGTGAAAGTAACTTCACTGCCGTCGCTCTGAATATGCTACTTGACTGCCCCTAGTGGTAGTTAAGCAGAATTGCGATGGAAAATATTTAAAATAAATATTTAATTAATTAAAAACAAGTTATATAGATAGATTAGCCTATAGGGTTAAAATTAAATAATTTTTAGCATAAGGGATAGGGTTAAAATTAAATTAAAAAATATTAAGGGATATAATAAGGATTAGAGTTGGGGTTAAATTTAGTGTTAGGGTTCAATTTTGGGTTCTGGTTGGGGTCAAAAGGTCAATATAGGAAAAAAACAAAAAACACTATTTTTGGTTTTTGCCCCATAACTCGCAAAAAAATAACGAAAAATATGGAAACATGCATAGTTTTGAACTCGGGACAACATTTAGAAACTATTTAGACAGGGTCTTTTTTAATGATTTTATTTGTGTAAATTATATTTTAGGTCAAAGTTAGAAAAAGTGTTTTTTTTTTAATTTTTCATTATATTTTATGATTTTTTTTTGTAGTCAATTATAAGATATGATGAACATAATGGTATCTAATGAAAGCCCTTCTTACGACGATAAAAACAACATATAATTTGTGTGGGTACTGTATGTGAGAAAAAAGAAAATTGCAGCTAAAACACAAACACCCCAGAAATGTCAAAATGTCAAAGTCACCAAGGGAAAGTAAAGGTGAAAATGTCTTGTCACTAAGGGGTTAAAGAAGAATCTATTTGCTATTCTCCTGGATCTACCTCATTTAAAATCAGATCAGGGCCTTTAAATAAAGTAAGTTTTGAGTGCATACCTACACCAGCTTATTTTATTTTGTAAATATACAAAATTACACTATTGCAGTTTTTCCTTCTTTTCCCCTAAATCTGCGCTCCAATTTGTGATATATGTGTTTTATATACATGAGGAGTACATTATTTGGAAGTTGTGACCAGGGGGGTAGCAGTATCATTTTTATTATTCAATTGATTCACATGAAATGTTACACATTTTTTTCTTGCAATTTGAGATTATTGACCAGAGGTTTAACCCCTTCGTGAAGCATGGTGCTTGCGTCCCAAACGACGCAAGCACCAAAACGTCTCGATTTGTTCCTGGCCACCGATCACAAGGTGATCAGTAGCCAGGAACACTCTGGCAGAGACCCGATCAGGGTCTTAATAGACCCTGTGGGTCCCTGCCCAAAAATCGCGAGACCTCCGGACGTCACGTGTGACGTCACAGAGGCGTGCCTGAACGGAAGTTCGGGCACAGCGCGATTTAGCAAAATGTAGCCGGTGCTCTCGCTTTGAGCACCGGCTACATTTTCCCTGTCAGACTGAGGCCACTCAAAGTGGCCTCATCTGACAGGTGGGATCCCACTGTAAGTGCCTGCAGCGGGATCCGAAAACAGCTCATCGCGGGGAGCCGCGCTGAGCTGTTTAGTACTATGCCATCCTAACGACTTTTATGCACTTAAAGTCAGGACGGCATAGTACGTCCTAACATCGGGAAGGGGTTAAGAGTATCTTTATGAATTTTTCGCAACAAATAAATAAAGTGTATTCCGGGATGGAGATTATTAATGTAGTTATATTAGGTGTCATCGAGGGTGCCTTTTTCTTTCCCACTTTACCAAACTTCTAGAAACATTTTTTTATCCTGGTTTATTAGATTTTGTAATCTCAAAATAATGCTGGTAATGTAAATCAGCCACATTACACTTTTTTAGCCCCGCTCTGACAGCTGAATGGGAGGGTCTCTCCTCGTTTTTGCATGGGATCAGCAGGGGGAACCTAGTTAAGGTCGCCCCTGCTGATCTCATACAAAAACCAGGTTCTCTCTCTGTGCTAGCAGAGAGAGCCAGTCGCCGACCAGACGGTCAGAGGATAAACTGGCGTTTACTATCAAAAATACACGCTAGTTTATCCTCATACCAGGGACAACTAACTTTTCATTTGTGCTTCTATATTAATAATTGTTCACACAATTCAGAGTTATATTGCAACAATGTATCGAAAGTATTTTACTCTGTCATGACACATGTGACAAGTAAATGGGTGGCTTTGTTACTGTCAGAAAAAGACTAATGTGCCATGTCAGGCTATCAAGTCTATCCTCTTTACTGTATTATTAAATTTATATTATACCTGAACCAAGTTAACCATATATATTGTAATGTTCCTCTCGAGTCAATCTAGCAACAACAACAGAGTGACGGAAGTAATCACTGATCATTTCCAAAAATGTGTCCTTAGTGACACATGACGTGCTTGGCATGTCATGCACTAAAAAGAGCAAAACAAACGTTTTTTTTTTCACTTCCGTTGCTCTAGGGGGAGCTGCTGGATGCTGGCATAAGAGATCAGTGTGATCTGTGTGCACTTATCATACAGTCAAATGCAATATTTAATAATACTGAATTTGACAAGTGTTTATCTGCCTCTACTATAGTTTTAGTGAGGGAGAGAGGCAGATCAGATAATGTATTTTTTTAATGTAATAAATAAAATATTTAATACAATTTTAATAACCAAGGGCTTTTATAAAAGCCATTCTTAGTGTTTAGCCCCTTCCCTGCCTTTGATTGCTGTGTACACAGTGATCTTACACAGCATTTTTTGCAGTCTGTGTATTTTTTAGAGGTTACGTTTTTTACTGTAATTTATTGATGAAGGGTTACAGTTCTGGAAACAAAGGGTCAATGTTGTTACCAGGACCCAACACTAAAAATAAAAGAACACTAATAGTGCAGTATGAAATGGTATTAATAGTGATTACTCACAAATGTAGCTCCAATATGCAATGTGGAGCAACATGTACAGGTGTATAGGTCTATGATAGTTGCCAATCCTTCTGTCACAGGAAGTACTTTCTGGATCCAAGAAGGTGTAGCAATAGATTGCTGTAACAATAATCACGGTAAAAATAACATATTCCTTTGAAATAATAAAAAATACTAAGAACAAAATATCATAGACTGCTGAGGAAACTGCTAATTGCGCACTGCATATCTGACAGAGCGTTTCTCGTCTGCTTTCACCTTAGTTTTTGGTGCAGACAGCATCTAACAGCGTCTGGGTCAAACATACAGTGGCCACAAAGGGGCAAATAAATTCCAAAACCAACACGCTTTGACTGGGCAGTCTTCTTCAGGGTTAGAACAGTGGACGAACAGTGGACGATTCAAACATGGATAAATAAAAAATAATAAATGAATACAATAAAAATTAGAAAATAAATAGCACTATTTTTAAAGACATATTCACATTAAATGGTGGTTTATGTTATGGAGGAATGAATGATGACTATTCTGCAATAAAAAATACATTAAAACATCTTTTATTATTTATAGAAAAATACAATAATGAGTAATTGAAAAATACCACTATTTCCACTGATTGGGTGGTAACCTGTGTAACTTGTGTCAAATAGAACCAAGCTATAGTTTTAGAGCTTTAAGTGCAATATATTGATAAGTATAAATGACTATAAATCTTAAAGTGACAATATGCTTATTAATTTAGTGAAGTGCTAGGGGCAGTAATCCGGTCAATCACTGAAATAAAATTATTAAAGTACTTCCGAAATTTAGAAAAAAAAATTGGATTAAATATATATAAACCCAAAAAAGTACTCCGTCAGATATGCACTGCATAATTAGCGGTCTCCTCAGCAGTCTAGGAACTTTTGTTCAAAGTATTTTTATTATTTTAAAGGAATATTCCTGTTATTTTTACCATGCTGATTGTTACAGCAATCTATTAAAGATTACCGTATTTCTAAACCATCTTGGATCCTATTGCAGCCCTATACATCTGTACATGTTGCTCCACCTTGCATATTGGAGCTACATTTGTAAGAACACTCTTTTATTTTAAAATCACTATTAATACCATTTTCTACTTTTATTTTTAGTGTTGGGTCTTGCTCACACCATTCACTCTTTGTTTCCAGAACTGCAATCTTTCATCTGATTGCAAATGTCCTACCTTTTTAAACTCTGCTATAAAAACCTGAGTTTTCCAGCCCACCTGCAGTTCAGTTTTGGTGAATAGTCTCAATCTGCCTTGACAATTGGGGATTATTCTAGCCTTGGTGAAGAAATAATCTTAATTTTATTAAAGACAGGAGGTGAATATTCGCAATCCTTCTTTACTGAATCCTCCAGCAGCAAAAGAGTTAACAGAGTTGTAAAGATTCAACCAATAGAAACAAACGCAGGATGCATATATAAACCCCCTCAGACACTTCCTCTTCCTTTGAACAGCCGAACAGGGCACGAACAACTTAATTCTCAAAAATAGCCGATCACCACAAAAAGTTGGAGCACTGGAACCGGACAGATGCCAACTCAGAACACCATGCTGGAAGGCAAAGAGAAAGAGAACATTGTGAAAGTAAACTGGTCTACTAAACAGATTCATAATAAGACTGCAAACAATAAACAGCGAGACAGTTGTAATATATAATACAAAACTGGTCTAATAAGCAGATTCTTAATAAGACTTCAAACAATAAAAGTCAGATACACAAATCATAATATATAATAATACCCACAGATGTAATATAAATTATATAATAAATAAATAAACTAGGGGGGGGGGGGGGGGGGAAATATTCGCCTCCTGTCTTTAATAAAATTAAGATTATTTCTTCACCAAGGCAAGAATAATCCCCAATTTTATAGCAAGACAGGAGGCTTCATATTTGCATTTTTGACGCTCATTAAGAAGAGAAAAAGATCCCATGCACCAAATGAGCAAGATGAAGAACTCCATCTATCAACTGTAGGAAAACAGGTTTTAGAAGATTGATGTGAGAGTTTAGAAAAACGGCCCGTTAGGCCACGCACGAAAAATGGACTTGGCTGACAAATACCTATGACACAGCTAGTCCTGAAAAACACCCCTTTTTTCCTGGTAGAAGGAAAAATAATCCATAGAAAAGCCAGAAATCAGAAAACCGGCACAATTACACCAAATTGAGCAAAAGCGAAGGAGGAGAGCAACGTTATCAGGCCATTCCTCAACACAATGAAGGACCCTAGACACATCCGAAATGAATTGTGCATAACACGACATTGAAGGTCAAGCCAAGTGGATGCCACATAAAAGGCAAAGAACCAATGGATCATAGCTGAAAACCATTCCTAGAAGGGAAAGTGTCCCGCCGAAAATATGAACCTGAGGATGTTCATAATACTAAAGTACAGAATAGACAGTATAGGGCCAGACAGGGAGAGAGCCAAAGTGTCAGCACATTATAGTACAAGAAGGAGAGATAACCAGCAGGGTGATTAATAAGCCCATTACTTACTGGGGAGTGATTAGATAGGGAGACCGGAGAACCGTGGGAAGGCATTGGCTCCCTGGAGAGGCCATGACTGGAGAAACGCATCCACTGCCATAGAGAGAGATCGGGCATCCAGCTGAAGAGGGCTGGTGTCTCACAGTTTGGCCTGGATACAAACAGATCAAGGTTGAAGGGACCCTTGAGATTCAGGGCAAGAATTACCAATGGGGACACATGCCAATGTGTGGGGCCAGTGAACAGTGAGTTCTGTCTTAGAGGAAACTGGGACTCACAAAGGGACACCTGATGATATCCAGTAAGTTGATATGGAATCCGCATTCTTCAGGGGTTCACAGGCCTCCACATGAGATACACTCCATCTGAGGGAGCTGGCGTCCGAATCTACGATGCATCATTCCAGAGTGGAGACAATCAAGTCATAGGAACCTAAAGATGAGGAACCTTCAGACATTGCATTACGAGATAGTGCAAGGGCCCTAGACAAAATGGCCTGTATAGAGGCAGAGAGCAGACGATCATGCTACTCAAGAGCAACCAAGAAGGCGGTGGAGATCTTGGACTGAGAAAGTTTGAAGACAACCGACACGGAGTATCATGAAACCCAGGAATTGTATGGATTGCATGGATTTTAATTCCAATTTGCCTTGTTGATCATAAAGCCAAGATTCTATAAGAGATGGCCGACCTTCCACCACCAGCAAGATGTTGTCCAGATAAATGATAGTGGATTCAGCGAGCATGAAGGCACTCCATAACCGGCTTGGGCAGTTTTGTGAAGCACCAAGGTGCAGAGCCCAAATGTCCACAGCTGATCTTGTCAGAAAAACCGGAGTATGTGTGGGAGAACGCGACATACGCCTTACTAGATATTAATCTGGCCTGGAAGGAGGATGATGCATCCTGATAGGTCAGTGAACGGTAGGAGAATATGCAGTTCTGAAACTGGTAGGACGTCAGATTCTGAGCAGAGGGGCCTGATGCCGTAAAATCTGCTACTTCAGATGTAGTATTCAGTGTAACCAAAAGTGGGGAGCACTTAACCCTTTTCTTAATGTGTAAAAATGTTTGGTAAAGTGTTTTTTTTGTAAGCTGGTATGAAAACACCATTATCAGACACTGACAAGGGGGTCACCCTACTGGAAAAAACCTGCACCCAGGCAGGTTAACACAAACCCCAGAGGGGGTTATATCACTTTAAACATGAAGCAGCATACATGCTGCTGCAGCAAGCGAAATAAACCTGGAGGGGTTTAAAATTGTCAGGGGAAACTGCCAAGAATGATATATAGGAGCTAGATCCCTAAAGTAAATATCCCTTTATAACCTGGTTTATCAAATATGTGTGGGATGTGGTAGACTCTCAGGTCAGTAGGTGTCAGAAAGAGGGGGTCATCCCTTTGCATGGAACAGTTTGTGGTATGTTTGCCTTAAACAATAATAATGTAATATATATGTATGTAGGCCAAAAACAGGGCCTGACCTGGCAGTACAAGCACCAAGAGAAGGGCTGAATAAGCCAACCATTAGAGAGAAACATAAAATGGTGAGGTGTGTGTGTGGAAAGCGGTATTGCCGCTAATGGTAGAACTCCATTAGAGGTGTAAATCCCTAAAACTAAGCAATAACCTGTGAAGCAAAACACAATAAAGGGACAAAACCCCCAATGCACAGTAATAAAGCAATCTGAAGTATAGATTAAATAAACTATATAGTGAGAAACACTCTAGTGTGGAAGGTGCTCACCTGGAGGCAGCAGCAGAGGAAGAGGAAGTGTCTGAGGGGGTTTATATATGCATCCTGAGTTTGGTTCTATTGGTTGAATCTTTACAACTCTGTTAACTCTATTGCTGCTGGAGGTTTCAGTAAAGAAGGATTATGCGAATATGAAGCCTCCTGTCTTGCCATAAAATTTGAAAACAGTTACAAACAAGGAAACCTAAAAGTAACAAACCATAGGTCAATTCAGTGGTTCCTGTGACTGACAGGTCATGAATTAACCAAAGATATTACTACTGACTAAAGATGTACCAAATGCCAATATTGTCAGTGCTGACTATTGAGAGAAACAAAACTAATATATTACCTGGAAAAAAGGCATACTCTAAATAAATCAATAACATGACATATAGTATCCTAAGCTCATAAAAATAAAAAAAGTATTGGTACAACATCAGCTGTAGAAACCCAATAGTCAAGTACAGTCAAGATGACAACTTTACTAACTAATTGAGAAGAATTTGAATGCAGTCTATAGGCATTTGATTGATCAAGGTCAATTTGATACCTTAACACCAAACAGACTTGACCGGCTCCAAACCCCAAAATCAACAAAAAAGTGAGTTTAACCCCTTAAGGACAGAGCCTTTGAAACATTTTTGTCCTTTCTGGACAATGCCTATTTTAACATTTCTGTGCTGTTTGTGTTTAGCAGTAATTTTCTTCTATGTCATTTGCTGTACCCACACATATTATATATTGTTTTTATCGGGACAAGAAGGGCTTTCTATGGATGCCATCTTTTTGATCATATCTTATCATATTATTAAAAAAAATATTAAAATATGGTAAAAAAAAAAAAATACACAAATTTCTTTGTTTTTATTTGAAACAACTTCTCCTCATCGACAATAGCGAATGAAAAAACATGCTAAATAGATTCTACTATTTCTCCTGAGTACAGGGATACCACCCATGCATAGGTTTGTTGGGTTGTTTGGGGGCTAAAATGCCAAATTTGTGAGGGGCAGTTTTTTGTTTTCCAACTTGAAATTTTTACATGCAGACAGCCTGCACCCATGTCCCATTTGGGACATATTTGAAGCCAGCTAGTGTATTTTACCCCATCAACCCATATATTTTTTAAAAGAAGACACCTTAGGCTATCTCAAATGGTGGTATTTTTACACTTTCCATGCACTAATTCTACCACCAGCCTTTGTCAAACTTTGTGGTAGTAATTGTTTTGTGTATTTTTTTCACAAACCTTGTACTTCAGACATGAATTCACAGATTTTGGTATGTGTCACTGCCAAATAACACCCTAATAAGTGTTCAGCAACATCTCTTGAGTACAGGGATACCACCCATGCATAGGTTTGTTGGGTTGTTTGGGGGGTAAAAGGCCAAATTTGGTAGGTGCAGTTTTTGGTTTTCCAAATTAAAATTTTGACATGCAGACCGCCTGCACTCATGTCCCATTTGGGACATATTTGAAACCAGCCAGTGTATTTTACCCCATCAACCCATATATTTTTTAAAAGAAGACACCTTAGGCTATCTCAAATGGTGGTCTTTTTACACTTTCCATGCACTAATTCTACCACTAGCCTTTGTCAAACTTTGTGTTAGTAATTTTTTTGTGTTTTTTTTTCACAAACCTTGTACTTCAGACATGAATTCACAGATTTTGGTATGTGTCACTGCCAAATAACACCCCAATAAGTGTTCAGCAACATCTCTTGAGTACAGGGATACCACCCATGCATAGGTTTGTTGGGTTGTTTGGGGAGTAAAAGGCCAAATTTGGTAGGTGCAGTTTTTGGTTTTCCAAATTAAAATTTTGACATGCAGACCGCCTGCACCCATGTCCCATTTGGGACATATTTGAAACCAGCCAGTGTATTTTACCCCATCAACCCATATATTTTGTAAAAGTAGACACCCTACGCTATTTCAAATGGTGGTATTTTAACACTTTCCATGCACTAATTCTACCACCAGCCTTTGTCAAAGTTTGTGGTAGTAATTTTTGTGAGGTTTTTTTTCACAAATATTGTATTTTAGACATAAATTCACAGATTTTGGTATGTGTCACTGCCAAACAATAACCCAATATGTGTTCAACAACATATCCTGAGTACAGGGATACCACCCATGCATAGGTTTGTTGGGTTGTTTGGGGGCTAAAGGGCCACATTGTGAAGGTGCGCATTTTCAACTTGGAATATTGACGTGTAGTCAGCCTGAGCCCATCTTTCATTTGGGACTTTTTTTTAAGTAGGACAGTGTATTTTACCCCAAAAAGTATATATTTTGTAAAAGTAGACACCCTAGGCTATTTTAAATGGTGTTATTTTAACACTTTCCATGCACCAATTCTACCACCAGCCTTTGTCAAAGTTTGTGGTAGTCATTTTATTGTGTATTTTTTCCCACATACATTGCACTTTAGACACAAATTCACATATTTCGGTATGTGTCACTGACAAACAATACAACAATATATGTTCAGCAACATCTCCCGAGCACAGGGATACCACCCATGCATAGCTTTGTCAGCTTTGTTAGGGGTTGAAAGGCTACATTTGAGAGGTGCGCTTTTTGATTTTCAAACTTGGAATTTGAACATGTAGAGCAAGGAAGGGGTTAATAGCTCTTATAAGAGCCTTTGTAGTACTGTACAAAAAAATTAACCCCTAAAAATGCACAGACAAGAAAAAAATTTCTGCTGTGCAGTGATCAGTGGCAGGGAAGGAGTTAATACACTACACTATACAAAAGGTATGGCTTTTATAAAAGCCCTTGGGACTCACAATTTATTAACATTTTATTTAATTTATTACAATTTAAAAATTATGTTACACAGATCTGTCTCTTTCCCTCACTAAAACTCAAGTGAGGAGAGGGAGGCAGATCCATATGGGTCAGAACAATATTTACGAACCAGACGAATGGTGATGCTCATCTGAGAAATCACCAAACCACCTTTGTCACTGATCGGCTGTTACTGATCGCTATACACACGTTCAGACAGCTTCAAAAGGAATACACGTAATCCCCTAGTGGGTATAATTAACCCCTAGTGAGTCTGACAAAAAAAATGCTGATAGCAAAAAAAAAATCCTTCGGCGACTAAATTGCTCCATATGCGCTGCTTAGGCAGTGACCATATGCACTGCTTAGGCAGTGACCATATGTGCTGCTTAGGAAGTGATATACGGCAAGGAAGGGGTTAACAGCTCTTAAAAGAGCCTTTGATATACTGTAATAAATCAAAGTAAAAAAAAATAACCCCTAAAAAAATGCACAGACAGCAAAAAATGTGCTGCTGTGTAAGATCACTGCGTACACAGCGATCAATTGCAGGGAAGGGGTTAAATACTGGAAACGGCTTTTATAAAAGCCTTTGGGTCTCAATTCTATTAAATATATTATAATTAAAAACTTACATTATACAGCTCTGTCTCCCTCACTAAAACTCAAGTGAGAGGGAGGCAGATCTACATGGGTCAGATCAAATATTTACACATATTGATCTAACCAGACGAATGGTGATGCTCATCTGAGCAAACGCCAACCCGCCATTGTCACTTATCAGCTGTTACTGATCGCTATACATGCGCTCAGACAGCTAAAAAAATTTTTTTACGTTAAACGTAGTCCCCTAGCGGGTATAATTAACACGTGACGGGTGTAATAAAAAAGTTTTAAAAAAATTAAAAATGCTTCTGCAGCAAGATTGCTGCATTTGCATCAGATCGCTGATTAGGCAGTGATCTACGGCAAGAAAGGGGTTAATCTCTCTTAAAAGAGCCTTTTTTTATACTGTAATGAATTACAGTAAAAAAAAATAACCCCTAAAAAATGCACAGACAGCAAAAAATGTGCTGCTGTGTATGATCACTGCGTACACAGCGATCAATGGCAGGGAAGGGGTTAAATGGCTTTTATAAAAGCCCTTGGTGTTTAAAATTTTATTAAATATTTTTATTATTATTTTATTTTATTTTTTTACTTGATCTGATCTGTCTCTCTCCCTTACTAAAAGTAGTAAGGTGAGGGAGGCAGATCAATACTTGTCAAAGGCAATATTTAGTAATATTGCCTTTGACAGTATGGTAAGTGCTCATCAGAGCACTTACCATACATGCCTGCACACAGATCACATAGATCTGCTGTGCCGGCATCGATTGGCTCCCCCTAGAGCATCGGAAGTGAAATACTTTCACTTCCGATGCTCTTGCCATTAGAAGGGAAACGCTGCCTGTACAGGCAGCGTTCCCTTCTACTGAGCCGATGGGGTCGCTCAGGAGAGCGACCACCATCGGCTCTGGGGAGCAGCACGGTGTTGTTAAGTGCATCGATTGGCTCCCCCTAGAGCATCGGAAGTGAAATACTTTCACTTCCGATGCTCTTGCCATTAGAAGGGAAACGCTGCCTGTACAGGCAGCGTTCCCTTCTACTGAGCCGATGGGGTCGCTCAGGAGAGCGACCACCATCGGCTCTGGGGAGCAGCACGGTGTTGTTAAGTGCCTCGCTGGCGAGGCACTTTAACAACACCGGAGATGCTTAGAAAGCGAACGATTGTTCGCTTTCTAAGCACATGTGTGCAGCGGGCGCAGCCATTTTTAAATGGCTGCTACGATCACTCCGTGGAGTGATCGTAGCGCGCCCCTGCACATTTGGGGGGTGTTGTACAATGCCTCTACCTAGAGGCATTGTAGCAACACCGTTAGAGTAAAGAAAGCGACCGCTGGTCGCTTTCTTTACTCCATTTAGTGCATGACGTGCCAGGCACGTCACCTGTCGGCAAGTCCTCGATTTGCCGTGACGTGCCTGGCACGTCACCTGTCGTTAAGGGGTTAAATTACCTCCAGGTGCTGAAACACGGTGGGTCTACTCACAACCCAAATAGACAGCAAAAACAAAAAGCGAAGGATGTGCCAGCTAAAATCATCCGGTAGGTAAGTAGAATGAATCCATAGTAGGTTTGCAAAATATTTATTTGTAATCCAAACGTGATTAAAAGCATCAGACAGGAGGACAGAAACGGACAAAAAAACGACAAACGCTTTACGCGTTTCGCACCAACCGGTGCTTTATCAAAGCAACTAGGGAGAATATGACTGCAAATTCCAAGACTACTAATTCCTATAGTAACTGACCTCATATTAATAGAAGAAAAACAACTAGATGCCTGACAACTAAATATTTCATACAGCTCAATCTTTTGGTCTGTCAGTTATGATGACATTTATTACCTCCAAAGACAAAAACAGATGGAAGGCATAATGGTAGGTTAATGATTTGAATTATATCACTTTTACAAAGTAGTTGTACTCTATTCCAAGCACCCTGACTTTCAGAATTCTGCTTTACATCATTTAATTTAATACGTTTTTATTTTACTATGCCATACATTTTACAATGTGTGACTTGGGTCTGGTTTTTCTAAACATATAAACAAAGTAATGCCATATTTTACTTTTATTACAGGACCTCTAGTGGTCTTTTTTGAGTATACAGCATTTGTGTTTCTTTTTCTGTTTCCCTAGTTTAGTGACCTCTGGTGGTTTAGTATGACAACTATTATTTCAATTACTTTTGTTCAATGTAGTGCATTTTTATAATTATTATTATCATCATGTTTATAAAACATCATTATATTGTACATTATTGTACACTAGTATAATTAATGATGACTAATGAGTTGCTACTTATTTCATAATTCTTATAAGGTGTATTTCATCTGGCTCATACCTTTTAGTAATCATATCCATGACCACACATGGACTTTATTCACTAAATGTAAGGTGCAGATGAGTTGAGATGAAGATTGAGTTGGTTCTGCATATTGTTTTCTAAAGATTTATGCAAAGTCTGCCTTACAGTGGGTCTGGTTGAGTCATTTGGACCCAGGTGGTCCTTTAAGGGGGCGGCTGTGTCATGACCCATTTGTTTTACCACATGTTCAGGGTACCGCATGCAATCTAAGCTGGTACGGGAGTGCATCCCATCGTGCTCAAAGTGAAATTTTTGCAGAACTGCAGCACACCAGACAACAATAGCCCAATTCCCTACAATGAGAAGTAAAACAGCATAGATGGTGGGGGATATAGAGTGATATATGAATGTTTTTTTCTGCTCTTTTTTCTGTGCTTGTATGTATTTGCCTGTGTAATATGAATATGTCTCTCTGTGTATATGAGTCAATGAGCGTGTGTGTGAGTTGCAGGTGAGTTGAAGTGAGATAAGGTGCATTGAGGTGAAAAGAACATTTCATCTCACTATAATAACTATATATATTGTGCAGGTACAAATGTGGTGAGTTTCCACGACAAAGCAAGATCACCAGGATTATCCTGCACAATGTATGTCTAAACTGGTGAGATTAAATGTTCATCTTGCCTCACCTTTTAGAGTATAGACCCTTCTGTGTGTGTATGTCAGTCTGTGACTGTGCATATAAGCGTCTGTGACTGTGTGTGTTTGTCTCAGAATCCACCCTGCTGTCAGGGTCCATCACACAAGCAAGCTCGTGTTTCATCTTGTATGTATCCAGCTTCTCTGTTTTTTCACTCTGTCTTTGCTATTCTGTTCGGTTATTAGCTCTCCTTATTCCTGCATTTTTCTTTTGTCCTTGTGTGTTCCTCAGTTCAGTAGTTCTGGCCACAGAGGTGGCATTCTATAGTTCTGGCCAAAGAGGTGGTGTTCCATAGTTCGTGTCCTGAGTGGCACCTGCCTAGCCTGACCCCAGAGAGGCCATAGCCAAAGTGGAATCTTCCTAAATTTGCCCACAGAGTGGTATCTGCCGAGTTGGGAATCAGTGTGGCATCGGGACAATGCGGTTATAGTTCCAGTTCATGCCCTGATCCTACAGGTTTGATATGTGTCTGTGTGCCCTTGCAATGTATGTCTTTAGATTATGTCATATTTAGGGACATGCCTAAGTGTGTTGTACCTTAAAGTGGTTGGCAAGCTTAATCCTTTTTGGCCAACTGGTGTAACCAAACCCCTACTATTTACCATCTCTAGTGTCAGGCTAGTTCCTGTATTTATGTTTGTTTGTTTGTATGTTTCCTTGTGTTCCTACTCCTTAGCCCTGGCCTCTGTATGTAGTCTTGTATTTATGCCTGTGCCTGTGTATTTAAATTCTTTAGCAATGTCCTTAGTCTGTGCCCTGCATTGTATGTATGTTATTATCTATAACCCTGTGCCTCAAGAAAATGCATGAAAAACATATAAATACATTGTGAAAAAGTGTTTCAATAAAGTTATACTCCTAAACCAGATTTTCTACCAAGATCTTTCTGAAGTCCAAATGCCCTGGGACCTATAAAACAAATGGGGGAGCAGGAAACAGGCCCTGTCCTATTAAGCTAATATTAAAAGGCAACCTGCTAAATGACTCCTAGCCCCCCCCCCCCTCCAATAATATTAACAGGTCTGAGAGCCAGCTAAATGACTCCCAGACCCCACAATAAGGGTAACAACCTGGACAACATAATAAATAAATAAAATTAATATTAAATGACCCCACCCATTCATGGCTGCCCAAAGTATTTTAAATATTTTGAAAATAAAATAAAATGAACCCTACCTACCCCCCACCTCTAACTTGCCCTGGTAGGGAAGGACAATTCAATTAAATAAACCTGTAAACAAACCTGAGAGCTACTTTGTATGCTCCCAGCCCTGTGAATAGTAGCGGGGGTTATAGCCACTTGTCCTAGCGATAGGGAAGAGTTGAAACGGCACTCACAGGAGTCAGTTTTAAAAAACAAAAAGTGGTTTTAATATGTGCAAAACCATATACAGGGAGTGCAGAATTATTAGGCAAGTTGTATTTTTGAGGATTAATTTTATTATTGAACAACAATCATGTTCTCAATGAACCCAACAAACTCATTAATATCAAAGCTGAATATTTTTGGAAGTAGTTTTTAGTTTGTTTATAGTTTTAGCTATTTTAGGGGGATATCTGTGTGTGCAGGTGACTATTACTGTGCATAATTATTAGGCAACTTAACAAAAAACAAATATATACCCATTTCAATTATTTATTTTTACCAGTGAAACCAATATAACATCTCAACATTCAGAAATATACATTTCTGACATTCAAAAACAAAACAAAAACAAATCAGTGACCAATATAGCCACCTTTCTTTGCAAGGACACTCAAAAGCCTGCCATCCATGGATTCTGTTAGTGTTTTGATCTGTTCACCATCAACATTGCGTGCAGCAGCAACCACAGCCTCCCAGACACTGTTCAGAGAGGTGTACTGTTTTCCCTCCTTGTAAATCTCACATTTGATGATGGACCACAGGTTCTCAATGGGATTCAGATCAGGTGAACAAGGAGGCCATGTCATTAGATTTTCTTCTTTTATACCCTTTCTTGCCAGCCACGCTGTGGAGTACTTGGACGCGTGTGATGGAGCATTGTCCTGCATGAAAATCATGTTTTTCTTGAAGGATGCAGACTTCTTCCTGTACCACTGCTTGAAGAAGGTGTCTTCCAGGAACTGGCAGTAGGACTGGGAGTTGAGCTTGACTCCATCCTCAACCCGAAAAGGCCCCACAAGCTCATCTTTGATGATACCAGCCCAAACCAGTACTCCACCTCCACCTTGCTGGCGTCTGAGTCGGACTGGAGCTCTCTGCCCTTTACCAATCCAGCCACGGGCCCATCCATCTGGCCCATCAAGACTCACTCTCATTTCATCAGTCCATAAAACCTTAGAAAAATCAGTCTTGAGATATTTCTTGGCCCAGTCTTGACGTTTCAGCTTGTGTGTCTTGTTCAGTGGTGGTCGTCTTTCAGGCTTTCTTACCTTGGCCATGTCTCTGAGTATTGCACACCTTGTGCTTTTCGGCACTCCAGTGATGTTGCAGCTCTGAAATATGGCCAAACTGGTGGCAAGTGGCATCGTGGCAGCTGCACGCTTGACTTTTCTCAGCTCATGGGCAGTTATTTTGCGCCTTGGTTTTTCCACACGCTTCTTGCGACCCTGTTGACTATTTTGAATGAAACGCTTGATTGTTTGATGATCACGCTTCAGAAGCTTTGCAATTTTAAGAGTGCTGCATCCCTCTGCAAGATATCTCCCTATTTTTGACTTTTCTGAGCCTGTCAAGTCCTTCTTTTGACCCATTTTGCCAAAGGAAAGGAAGTTGCCTCATAATTATGCACACCTGATATAGGATGTTGATGTCATTAGACCACACCCCTTCTCATTACAGAGATGCACATCACCTAATATGCTTAATTGGTAGTAGGCTTTCGTGCCTATACAGCTTGGAGTAAGACAACATGCATAAAGAGGATGATGTGGTCAAAATACTCATTTGCCTAATAATTCTGCACTCCCTGTAAGTGATAACACAGCAAAGTGTTTCACTTATGTGGTTTTGCACATATTAAAACCACTTTTTGTATTTGAAAACTGACTCCTGTTAGTGCCGTTTCTACTCCTCCCTATCGCTTGCTGCTTAATGGTGCTAGCCAGGCACCTGTCGAGGCACCGGAGCCAGAGAGGGGATACAGTCATTTAAAGCACCTCCCTGCTTCACAGGGTGGGGGTGGACCTTCACCTCTGCCCCCTCTCAGGATCCTCCAATCCTGCCATGCAGAGGGCTAGTGAAGAGAGATCTTCTGATCTCCCCAGACAGTTTTTTTTTTTAAAGGGGCCCCCTGGGATGTTGCGCCCTGTGCGATCGCACAGTTCACACACCTCAAAGGCTAGCCATGGTAATTCCACTGTGAGTAGTTGTAACACCTATTACATGTCAATTTATACCCCTCACTTATTGTATTCTAATAGCGGCACAGTGTGGATAAATCACACAGAACTCTAAAGAATACTGAACCTTACTCTCAGTAGGTCACCTAGTAGGGCAAGCAGCATTTACTATAGGTAGTTAAGGTTTAAGTGTTCCTCTCTCCCGAATCCCCCAAATCACAGTAGTTCAACGTCACCATGTACAGTCATAGTCCAAAATCTGCCAGTTACTCCACCCCTGAATGTGTATGAATGTTTCACATTTTTTTCTGATTGTTAATACTAGTAAAGTTCTTTACAACCACGTCA
Organism: Pelodytes ibericus; assembly: GCA_036172795.1. NCBI lineage: Eukaryota > Metazoa > Chordata > Amphibia > Anura > Pelodytidae > Pelodytes > Pelodytes ibericus. The sequence continues at coordinate 141,193,939 of CM069857.1, read as the reverse complement.
CTATAATATCACCAAACCCCTCAAAAATAAAGTGGAGTGTTTTCTGTTCTCACTTCAAGAGACTTTCCAATAATCCCATTAAGGACTGTTTTCAATGGTTATCAAATGTATGCAGGTCCACATCTTACACTTATCATATCAAAGGCTGTAAGAGTTCTCATGTCAGATGGCTATATCTACTACTATTCTGAGGTAGAGATACCAATCAGTAGTGGGGAGATAAAAGGGTAAAAATAGGATACATTTAAAGGCTTTTGAAATAGTTCCATCAATTGCTCGTTCACTGTATTTTTTTTTATTTGTGTATTGAGCACACAAACCCCAGAAATACATCCGAAAGGTGAGTCACTCACTCTGTTGCCAATTCGTAGCTGGCGTCGCCTTTCGGATGTAACTCGTGTATTTCCGGGGGGTTTTGTGTGCTGGCTGTTCTCAGCACACAAACCCCTGAAAATACAGGAGAGACGTCTTGCCTCCGAGTGAAAGGCTTGCTCAGGGCTGGCCGGATGCGCCCCTGAATACCAGTAGGAGATTATGTGGACAAAATTTGGGTCTCAACCTCCCCAGACTCTTATACAGTAAACTGAGAAGTTACCTAATTGAATGTGAAAAAGTAATTTGATGGACGAGGGGGGAGGTGAGGCGCCTTAAGTAGGAATTTAAACAGGTATATGGTCAGTTATATGGGCATGTACATTTGGTATTTCAAGTTATATACTCTATGGCACTATGTGCTAATTTATGTTTATTTATGTGTCTTTTTATTGACCCACGGTTTCAGTTATATTAATAAAATATTTATAGAGTTTTACAAATAAAGATATTAGATGTGTTATGCAGTATTTACGATATGTTATAATAAATTCAGCAGCCTGTTTCATCCAAGATTTGGTGTCTGTCTCTTCATTGGGGTTTTGTTTGGGGGTGGGGTAGAATGTACTTGGTTTTTATGCATCCAAGTTCCCACTACGTACACACAAGGCCCAAGGGAGACAGCACAGCTAAGCGGACAGGGGCACAGTATGAGTGTGGGTATGGATGTTTTTGATTGGTGGATTAGGATATGTGGGAGTGTTTAGGGATGTATGATTGGTGTCAGGATATCTTACCTCAGTTGCCACTTGCTATCCAGGCCAGAAACACCTTCCAAAGGTTTCCCGTCCACTCACCATTCTTTAATGATTTATTCCTTGTCACATCTGGCCAGGGGCATGTACTTGCCAGTAAGGTTTGGAGGAAATACCATTAAGAGATGATGTGGACAAAGTTTGGGTCTCAACCTCCCCAGACTCTTATATAGTAAACTGAGAAGTTACCTAATTGGACGTGCTCACTGAGCTAGAAGCTGGCTAGTGGTAAGCATTATAAGGTAAAGGGATTTGGTGGACGTGGGGTGCATATACATACGCTCTCACTTACACTGACTTACACACACACTCTCACTGACATACACACTCACACTGACATACACACACACACACTCTCTCTGACACACACACACACACTCACTCACATTTACATACACACACACACTCACACTGACATACACACACACTCTCACTCACACTGACATACACACACTCACTCACACTGACATACACACACATTCTCACTCGCACTTACATTCACACACTCACTCAAACTGACATACACACAAACTCTCACTCACACTGACATACACACACTCACTCACACTGACATACATACACACACTCACTCACACTGACATACACACACACTCTCACTCACACTGACATACACACACTAACTCACACTGACATACACACATTCTCACTCACACTTACATTCACACACATTCTCACTCACACTTACATTCACACACTCACTCACACCGACATACACTCACTCACACTGACATACACTCACTCACACTGATATACACACTCACTCACACTGACATTCACACACACACTCTCTCACACTGACATACACACACTCTGTCATAATAAATATTCCCTCAGACCACAAACCTCACCAATAACTGCCTCAGGCCTGCATCAAGTCCATCGTGGCACTCCTCTTTGCAGTGCTTCTCCAGCCCCCAGGCCTCAGAAGGGCCTTCAGCATGCACCCTGCACTTCCCTTACCCACCATTCAATGATTACACGGGCACGAGGGCCACCCGTTTTTAAGGACCCCACTCCGTTACCGCAGCAACAGAGGAGGCGACGTCACTCCCTAGTGTCATAGGGGGCGGGCTTACTGCCCTTTAAATTTCCCTGGCGCCAAATCCTCCTTGCTCAGTTATCTGTGCTGTTTGTACCCTAAGCGTTTGTATCCTGATCCCTTCTGAATTACCTGGCTTGTTTTGACCTCCCTGATATCTGGCTTCCTGACCCACGGCTTCTCTACCTGACTATCCTGATCTCTGTCTCCCTCGACCTTCTGGCTTCCACCCTGACTATTCTACTATCTGGCTCCCAAACGAACCCTGGCTTGTTCCTGTACTATTCTCCCTCCCTGATCGTCACTTTCAGTTTATGCATGCTGTGTCTGTCTTCTGCTGAAAAACGGAGTAGTGCGCCACCTGCTGGTCAAGATCTGGTATTACAACAAAGACTACTCTGAACAGCCTCAACTGGTGACTTTTCGGGACTACAACCTTAGTATTACCCCTCATATTGACAGAAGTTAGTACTACAACCAAGACATCCTGTCAGTTCTATTGGGACTCCTCATCAGTACCAGTACCACTACATCATACCTTTTCTGGGCACTCATACCAACGCTACATTCCTGAGGACCTGTACCAATTTGGTCCTACCAGGTATATAGTGTATTGTAAGAGTGTTACTCCTGCAACTGGGTTCCACATCAGAACCACGGTACATGATCCTAACAGAATAACTGAGCCTTACCATGGATCCCGCAGGAGTAAGGGATGCCCTTACAACCTTAACCAGACAGATGGCTATCCTCTCACAGTCTGTCAAAGATGTTCAAGCAGGACAAGCACATTTCCAGCAGCAACTACATGAGTTACAAGAAATACGTCAACAGCCACCTGTTGGACCTGCTCCAGTTCCACAAAATCTACACCAAATGGAAGCAGCAGCCCCAGAACCTAAAGTCCCATTACCGGAACGTTTCACCGGTGACCGTACCCGATACAGATCATTTATGACCTCCTTCCAAGTCTTATTTTCTGACTTTGTCAGAATTCGTACCATTATCACCCTCCTAACTGGTGAACCACAGACATGGGCCCACCACCTACTACATACTGAAAGTCCTATTTTGGATTCCTGGCAAGCATTCTGTCAAGCTATGGATACTTTATTAGACGACCCCTTACGATCCACCTCAGCTCAGGCAGCCCTAAGATCCCTCCGACAGGGCAAAAGGCCTGTAGAAGAATATGTCACAGAATTTCACAGCCTAGTATTAGAGAGTACCTGGAATGAACCTGCGCTCTTGGATCAATTCCGTCTTGGCTTATCGGATCAATTGAAAGATGAACAAGCACGCATTGGCATCCCTGCCTCGCTTGAAGCTTTGATCCTACTGGTTGTGCAGTTAGATCGAAGACTCCAAGAACGAAGGTTAGAACGTGCTTCTTTCTCTGCTCCACCATTCAGACGGTATACTCCTCGCTTCGAGCCATCCAGTACTCCAGCTGCTTCATCATCTTCAGAGGAACCGATGCAAATTGGGTTGACCCGAGGGCCACTTACAGAACGCGAAAAGACACATCGACGAACTAACAACCCATGTTTGTATTGTGGTAAATCTGGCCACTTTATCAGCTCCAGCTGTCGACGTCCATCCTCTACATTATCCTGTGGGTCCCATCATCTAACAGTGACTTTACTCTTGCAGTGGACCAATGATGCAGCTTCCATCCTGGCCATCATAGATTCAGGGGCAAGCTGCTGCTTTTTAGACCTTGAGATGCTACAAGCCACCTAATATTAGCATTGATGGAGAAGATCAGCTTCTATTACAAATTGAAAAGGCTGCAAATCTGAATGAAGTTCTAATCATGGGAGATTTTAATTACCAAGATATACATTGGAATTGTGGCACAACTAGTTCCGCTAAGGGCAGCAAGTTTCTGAACCTGCTTAATAACACATTTATGGCACAATTAGTAGACACCCCAACTAGAATGGATGCCTGTCTGGATTTAGTAATAACAAACAATGAGCAGCTTATCTCAAACATCAAAGTAAGAGAACACTTGGGCAATAGTGACCATAACATGGTTTCGTTTGAGATTAATGCAAAAAAGCAAATTGGTAACTACGCCACCAAAACACTTAATTTTAGAAGGGCCAACTTTGATGGACTAAGGGCATCAATGGAACATTTAGACTGGGAACGATTGTTTTCTGGACTAAACACAGAAGACAAGTGGAATGCCTTTAAGCACACATTACAAAAGTACACATCCCAATATATACCTTTGGGAAACAAATACAAAAGACACAAATCAAAACCAATGTGGCTTACCTGTACCGTGAAACAGGAAATGCAAAACAAGAAAATGGCATTCAAACATTATAAAAGCAAGGGATCAACATTATCATTTATAAAATACAAAGATGCCAACAAAGCCTGCAAAAAGGCAATTAAAATGGCTAAATTGGAAAACGAGAAAAGGATTGCTAAGGAGAGTAAAATTAACCCCAACATTTTTTATAAGTATATAAATGGAAAAAAGCTATAGAGGGAAAATGTTGGGCCCTTGTTATCCCAAATGGGAAATTTGGTAAGTGAGGACAGAGAAAAAGCAGACATTTTAAATACTTTTTTTTCTTCGGTTTATACTAAGGAAGAACAGATGGATGAGCCCCTGCTACCGGAAGTTACGGAACAGTCACCACAAACATGGGATTGGCTGACACAGGAAAAAGTGTTTATGCAATTAAACTCTGTTAAGATAGACAAGGCTCCAGGGCCAGATGGTATACACCCAAGGGTCCTTAGAGAGTTAAGCATAATTCTGGCCAGACCAATATTTATGATCTTTAGGGATTCGTTCAGTTCAGGTATAGTGCCAACAGACTGGCGAAAGGCGGATGTCATTCCAATATTTAAAAAGGGATCAAAATCTCTGCCTGGTAATTATAGGCCAGTGAGCTTGACATCTGTAGTGAGGAAATTATTTGAAGGATTGCTAAAGGTGTACACTCAAGAATACATCTTGAATCAGAATATAATTAGTAAAAGTCAACATGGTTTTGTGAAAGACAGGTCTTGTCAAACAAACTTAATAACATTCTATGAAGAGGTCAGTAAAAATATAGATCTAGGTGTGGCAGTTGATGTGATCTATTTGGATTTTGCTAAAGCATTTGATACACTTCCACACAAAAGGTTACTCTACAAATTGAGAGAAATAGGATTAGGGGCAAATGTATGTATTTGGATTGAAAATTGGCTAAAAGATAGAACACAGAGGGTTGTTGTAAATGGTAAAGCTTCAAATTGGACCAGGGTAGTGAGCGGAGTACCTCAGGGGTCTGTTTTGGGACCTCTTCTTTTTAATCTGTTTATTAATGATCTCCCACGTTGTGCTGAGTGCCATGTCTCAGTGTTTGCTGATGACACAAAATTAGGTAAGGTAATAAAGACTAATCTTGATGTTTTTTCTTTACAGGAAGATTTGGACAGAGTAGGGAACTGGGCAAGAAAGTGGCAAATGAGGTTCAATATAGACAAATGTAAAGTTAGGCATTATGGGAAAAATAATAACAAAGCAACATATACGTTAAATGGTATTTCCCTGGGAAAACTACTAACGAAAAGGATTTAGGAATCATTGTAGATAACAAACTTGGCAACAATGCCCAATGCCAGTCAGCAGCTGCAAGGGCCAATAAGATATTGGCATGTATAAAACGAGGTATAGATTCACGGGAGGAGGACATCATCTTGCCTCTTTACAAATCAATGGTAAGACCTCACCTTGAATATGCAGTACAATTCTGGGCACCAGTCCTTAAAAAGGATATTAAGGAACTAGAAAAAGTGCAAAGGAGAGCTACAAAATTAATAAGGGGATCTTAGTTATGAAGAGAGACTTAAAAAATTGCATTTATTTACTTTAGAAAAAAAGGCGTCTTAGAGGGGATATGATAACATTATATAAATATGTGCAGGGCCAATATAAGGAGCTCTCCAGGGACCTGTTCATTAATAGAAATGTACAAAGAACAAGAGGTCACCCCCTGAGACTGGAAGAGCAAAGATTTCATAGGCAGCAAAGGAAGGGATTCTTTACAGTAAGGACAATAAAATTATGGAACTCACTGCCAAGAGAGGTAGTGCTATCAACCACAATAGATGCATTTAAAAATGGTCTGGATGTTTTTTTAGAAAAGCAGAACATACAGGGGTATTAATAATAGAGTGAGCATTAATAATAGAGCTTTTTGATCCAAGGAGAAATCTGATTGCCCTTTTGGAGTCAAGAAGGAATTTTTTTCCCCCTAGGAGGCAACATTCGAAAAAGCTTCCTTTGGGTTTTTTTTTGCCTTCTTTTGGATCAAAACGCTGAAATGATAGGTAGAAGGGTTGAACTTGATGGACTTGTGTCTTTTTTCAACCTAAATTACTATGTTACTATGAGACCGCCAACAGATTACAGATACCTACCCGAACCAAAGAAAATCCCCTCCAAATACAAGTAGTGGATGGTAGTCCGTTATGTTCTGGACCAGTTATTAAAGAGACTTTACCTTTACAAGTACAACTGGGACAACCCCACACAGAGATTTTATGCTTCGACCTGGTGACTTCACCACTCTTTCCAGTTATATTGGGGATCCCATGGTTACGTCTCCACAACCCTACCATCAACTGGAGTCAAGGATCCCTCACCTTTTCCTCATCATTTTGCCAGAAACAATGCCTTCAGACACACTCCCCGCTGCTTCTCTCACAAGACACTCCCACGGGGACAGCCACAGTCCCAACACCTTATGCTGATTATATCGATGTATTTGATAAAAAAAACCTACTTCCTCCCAGACGCCCATATGACTGTCCGATCGATCTCCTGCCCGGAGCTCCCATACCTTTTGGTAGAATTTATCCCCTTACAGAACCAGAGATGCACCATCTAAATGACTATATTAATGAAAATCTCGATAAAGGGTTCATCCTTCCTTCCACTTCTCCAGCTGGGGCAACTATATTCTTTGTCGGGAAGAAGGATGGCGAACTTAATCCCTGTGTGGACTATCGAGAGTTGAACAATATTACCATCAAAAATTGTTATCCTTTGCCACTCATTCCCGAACTACTCAAAAGAATCAAGGAAGCCATCTTCTTTACCAAGATTGATCTACGGGGTGCCTATAATTTGGTCAGAATACATAAGGGAGATGAATGGAAGACTGCTTTCTGCACAAGGTATGGTCATTTTGAATATCTGGTAATGCCCTTTGGCTTATGTAATGCCCCTTCTACATTCCAGCACTTTTTAAATGATGTTTTTAGAGAATATCTGAAAACGTTTCTAGTTATCTATCTGAATGATATACTCATTTTTTTCCTCCAATATGACAGAACATTGTGTACATGTCAGACAAGTCCTGGAAAAACTCCGCCAACACCAACTGTATGCCAAGTTGGAGAAATGCCTTTTTGAAGTTTCTCATGTTGAATTCTTAGGATACATTCTGTCTCCAGATAACATACAGATGGACCCAAAGAAAGTAACTGCAGTCCTAGAATGGCCCACACCCACAGATAAAAAAAGCAGTACAACGCTTCATTGGTTTTTCCAACTACTACCGCAAATTCATACGTGGATTTTCACAAATCGTAGCACCTTTCACCCAGTTAACCAGACAAGACATCAAATTTTTCTGGACCAAAGATGAACAAAAAGCCTTTGATACCTTGAAACAACGATTTACGAGTGCTCCCATTTTGATTCAACATAACATCACACAACCTTTTTTCGTAGAGGTAGATGCATCAGAGACTGCGATAGGGGCTATTCTTTCCCAAAGACATGGGGAGAAGGCTTTTCATCCCCAAACTAACGGCCAAACTGAAAGACTGAATCAGATTTTGGAACACTACTTGTGATGTTACACTATGTACCTACAGGATGACTGGTTTCAGCTCCTATCAACAGCAGAATTTACCTACAACAATCAAATACAGTCTTCAACCAAGATGACTCCATTTTTTGCAAACTACGGGTTTCACCCCACCACCATACCTGGGATACCTACCGATCAGTCTGTACCTGAGGTTACCAATCGCCTGGCCAATCTCACACAACAGTTCGGCACCCTGCGAGAAACCCTTTGTAAAGCCCAAGAATCACAGAAATGCTTTGCAGATCGGAAACATTCCAGTCCACCTGCATATCAACTTGGAGACAAGGTATGGCTATCTACTGCCCATATCCAATTGGCCTGTCCGTCAAAAAAACTTGGCCCTAAGAACATCGGCCCCTATCCCATCTGTAAGGTGCTGAATCATGTTACAGTCCAGCTACGTTTGACCCCGACCCTCAAAATCCATCCTGTATTTCATGTAGCCCTATTGAAACCTTGTATTGCCAATCCTTTCCCTGGCCGTGTCTCCAAGCCACCAGCTCCTGTCCTAATAGACAGGGAAAAAGAATTTGTTGTCCAGAAAATACTGGATTCCCGATGGCATAGAGGTCGTCTGGAATATTTGGTTCATTGGCAAGGTTATGGCCCCGAATCTCACTCCTGGGAACCCACATCTTACATTCACGCTCCTACCCTGATACGCACTTTTCATGCTAGACACCCATCTGGCCCTAATCCTCGCAGCGCCCTGAGGTCGCATTTAAGACAGGGGCTCTGTCATAATAAATATTCCCTCAGGCCAGAAACATCACCAGTAACTGCCTCAGGCCTGCATCAGGTCCATCGTGGTACTCCTCTTTGCAGTGCTTCTCCAGCCCCCAGGCCTCAGAAGGGCCTTCAGACACTCCCTGGTGTCATAGGTGGAGTGGGCTTACTGCCCTTTAAATTTCCCTGGAGCCAAATTCTCCCTGCTCAGTTATCTGTGCTGTTTGTACCCTAAGCGTTTGTATCCTGATCCCTTCTGAATTACCTGGCTTGTTTTGACCTCCCTGATATCTGGCTTCCTGACCCACGGCTTCTCCACCTGACTATCCTGATCTCTGGCTCCCTCGACCTTCTTGCTTCCACCCTGACTATTCTACTATCTGGCTCCCAAACGAACCCTGGCTTGTTCCTGTACTATTCTCTCTCTAAGGTACTTGTCTCAGCAAAACTTACCTTCAGAAATCCTGTTGCTGTTTCCCACTGAGATTGTCACTTTCAGTTTATGCCTGCTGTGTCTGTCTTCTGCTGAAAAACGAAGATTGCTGGTCCTGCTGGTCAAGATCTGGTATTGCAACAAAGACTACTCTGCACAGCCTCAACTGGTGACTTTTCGGTACTACATCTAGAACCTGATTACCCCTCCTATTGACAGAAGTTAGTACTACAACCAAGACATCCTGTCAGTTCTATTGGGACCCCTCATCAGTACCAGTACCATTACATCATACCTTTTCTGGGCACTCATACCAACACTATATTCCTGAGGACCTGTAGCAATTTGGTCCTACCAGGTATATAGTGTATTGTAAGAGTGTTACTCCTGCAACTGGGCTCCACATCAGAACCACGGTACATGATCCTAACACACTCACTCACACTTACATATACACACACTCACACTGACATACACACACTCTCACTCACACTGACATACACACACTCTCACTGACATACACACACACTCACTCACACTGACATACACACACACTCTCACTCACACTGACATACACACACTCACTCACACTTACATACACACACACTCTCACTCACAGTGACATACACACATTCACTCACACTGACATACACACAAACACTCACTGACACTGACATACACACACTCTCACTCACACTGACATACACACCCATTCACTCACACTGACTTACACATACTCTCACTCACACTGACATACACACACTCTCACTGTCAGTTTTTATCTTACCTGCTGCAGGCATCTCTTTGCTTTGAGCACCGTGTGAAGGAAGAACTGATCCAAACATGGGAGGCTTCTGAACTCTCAGCCAATCAGTAGAGTTGAGAAGTCTCACCTAATTGGCTGAGACCTCCTTCAATCAAGCTCCCCTGGCACAGGAAAAAAAAGGCAATGCCAATGTACAAAAAAATCAGGCACTGAAAAGCAGTGAATCTCAGCCAAACACTGTTTGGTGGAGGTTCTTCTCCCGCATTGACAAGTGTTGGGATTTATAAAGAGAGATTTAAAAGAGGCTCAATTGCCGTTATACATAAAAAACATTGATTTCGCCTTTTTATACCCTTCCTGACACTTGTGGGAGTTTTTATACACGACCAGCATTACATCTTAATACTGAGACAATGGCCTAGATTCTATGGCTTCTGCTAATGAAAAAGCTGCTGTTATTGGGAATTTACAGGGCAGTTGTGATTCTGTGCCTTCCGCTAACCAGGTCAATGCTTTAGTTGCTATTAATTGTAAAACTAGCGCACACATTAACAGTTGCAGCACACGGTAAAAATTACCGAACCTGTTACAAGAGCGCCCTATACACGCAATGAGTTTACTGCATCTGTTAAGGAATAACACTGGAAATACGTGTTAATCACCACATAACCAGTGATTCTATGAGGAGTGGTAATCATTAACGAATATGTTAAGGGGAGAGGATTGAAATAAGCATTAATCAAGTTGCCACATTGCCCAGACCGCTAAAAAAAATCATAGCACGGTATGTACCTTTATAATCTCATAGACAGGGAACATACACACCTGTAGTTCATTATGACACACATAACATCATGTATATGTATACATTATATATATATATATATATATATATATATATATATATAAATAAAACAGAGACAGTATTTAGTGTTAGGACCCACCAATATTGGAGTACTTTGAAGTAAAAAAAAGGTGTTTTTAAGTAGATTTAATGAAACCTATAGCATTAAGAGTTTTTCTCCTACCGGCCTTGAGGTGAGTGCGCTGATCTCTTTGGATTTTAAATATATATATATACATATATATATATATATATATAAATATACAAATCCAAACAGAGATGACACGCACTCTTGGGTTTTATTAAAGTGAAAAAAATGTATTTATTATACGATATTTGCCATACGCATCAACGTTTTCGCTTTGCAACAAATAAATAAACATGCTAATTAAAATCCAATCACCAAAGGTACTCACCGCACCTGTGTGTATGTGTGTGCCCAATCTGGCAAGACGAACGACAGGAAATCGGAAGAACCACTTTGTCAGTATCAGAGTGCATACATCGCAAATGTTGCCCAGGTAACCAAAGACGCCACATGTGTGGGTTACAGCGTAGACCATACGCTGGCCGATGAGATTCTTTTAAAAAAAACAACCAGTTCACACGGAACTGCTGATCAGCTGAAAGCATTAGCTTCAACACGCCCCCCTTGGCGTCTCTCGTTACCTGGCAACCCGTATACGCTGCCCAGAAAGAAAAAGTGTGAATCTTCCTGTGCAGAACAGCCAAAGCTAGTAAAGCTAAGAGCAAACAAAAAAAGCAGCCCTAAAGTGAAAAACCAAGAAAAAAAAAAAAGCATTTGCGATGTATGCACTCTGATACTGACAAAGTGGTTCTTCCGGTTTCCGGTGGTTCGTCTTGCCGGATTAGGGACACACATACACACAGGTGCGGTGAGTACCTTTGGTGACTGGATTTTAATTAGCCTGTGTATTTATTTGTTGCAAAGCGATGGTATTGTTATCTTGAAAACGGCTTCAGGAGGAGCCGAAACGTTGATGTGTTTGGCAAATATCGTATAATATATTCATTTTTTTCACTTTACTAAAACCCGAGAGTGCGTGTCTTCTCTGTTTGGATTTGTATGTGACTAAAACGACTCTTCACCTGGGTATGTCAAGATATGTTATGTTTTTATACAAAGCTGAATACATATACGTTTGAATTTATATATATATATATGTATATATACATATTGTATACATTGGTTGTGACTCTCTCTCTCTTTTTTATCCAGATCCTGATTGGGCTCTGTGAATCCTGTGTCTTTAGATCTGATTGGTTTCTTACTTTTTATTACCTCTTTTATTTGGTACACTTTTTGACTTAATTTACCTGGTTAATGGGTGTTTTTCCACTAGACATGTGCATTCGTTTTCAGACTAATGCATTTTCGTCCGAAAATAGCATTTTCGTTCATTCGTTTGAAAAACGAATAACGAAAATGCTAAGCTAACGAAATCCCAATGAACAAATGGTTAATAAACGAAAATCATTCGTTCATTCGTCCATTCGTAGTACTATTGGCATTCTATAAGGCGAAATAGAGTCGGTTTATGGAATACAATAGCATAGTACACTACATTCCATAAAACGACATAATGAACGACTTTCAGTTTATGGAATGCATGTAAGTCTATTGGCATTCTATAAACCGACTCTATTTCGGTTTATAGTAATGCCAATACTATAGCACGAATGGACGAATTATTTTCGTTTATATTAAACCATTCATTCGTTCAACTTCTTAGCTTTCTATAAACCGAAAAAGAGTCCCCATTCATAAATTTTTATGAATGGGAACTCTAGTTTGGTTTATAGAAAGCCCATAGTATTACATGTAATCCATAAGCCGAAAGTCTATAAACCGAACGTTCGGTTTATAGACTTTTGGCTTATGGAATACATGTAATCCTATTGCTATTCTATAAACCGAACGTTCCATAAAATGAATGGAGACTCTGTCTCTGTGTAGTGAAAGCCAATAGTACTATTACATTCATTACAAATGCCGAAAGTCTATAAACCGAACGTTTATAAATAAAAATTTATGAATGGAGACTCTGTCTCTGTGTAGTGAAAGCCAATAGTACTATTACATTTATTACAAATGCCGAAAGTCTATAAACTGAATGTTCGGTTTATAGACTTTCGGCTTATGGAATACATATAATCCTATTGCTATTCTATAAACGGAACCTTCGGTTTATAGAAAGCCAATAGTATTACATGTAATCCATAAGCCGAAAGTCTATAAACCGAACGTTCGGTTTATAGACTTTCCGCTTATGGAATACATGTAATCCTATTGCTTTTCTATAAACCAAACGTTCGGTTTATAGAATAGCAATAGGATTATATGTATTCCATAAGCCAAAAGTCTATAAACCGAACGTTCGGTTTATAGACTTTCGGTATTTGTAATGAATGTAATAGTACTATTGGTTTTCACTACACAGAGACAGAGTCTTCATTCATAAAATGAATGGAGACTCTGTCTCTGTGTAGTGAAAGCCAATAGTACTTTTACATTCATTACAAATGCCGAAAGTCTATAAACCGAACGTTTATAAATAAAAATTTATGAATGGAGACTCTGTCTCTGTGTAGTGAAATCCAATAGTACTATTACATTCATTACAAATGCCGAAAGTCTATAAACCGAACGTTCGGTTTATAGACTTTCGGCTTATGGAATACATATAATCCTATTGCTATTCTATAAACCGAACGTTCGGTTTATAGAATACTAATAGGATTACATGTATTCCATAAGCTGAAAGTCTATAAACCGAACGTTCGGTTTATAGACTTTCGGCTTATAGAAAACGTATAGTAGTAGTGCCTTTCTATGAACCCATTCATAAGAATTTTAGAGCGTCATAAAAAACATATATGACCCTCCGAGCCGCTCAGAACCTACCACAATTAAGACACATAATGAAGTTCTAAAATCTCCAGTGGCAATAGCAAATTAATTCAATAACTACTTTGTAGGATGCGCCACAGCTCTTATAGCAAAACACCACAATGAAGATCATGCCACTTTTTCTATGACAGACGAGTCACTACCGATATCACCCCTGGCCAAACACATTGCTGAATTTGAATTTACTTCTATATCAGATAGTGAAATAGCAGCGCATCTCCTCAATCAAAAAATGAAATTACAGTGTGGGCCGGATCTACTTCCGTCAATGCTACTGATGCTGAGTGCGCCTGTTACTGCGCGACCCATTGCCTGCTTAATCAATGCGTCCCTGTCCTCTGGTTATGTCCCCAAAGCCTGGAAAAAAGCCAGAGTTATCCCATTCACAAAAATGGAGATGTAAACTTAGTGTCAAACTACAGGCCTATTTCACTGCTACCCATACTTTCTAAAATCCTGGAAAAATGTACCCATGATCAACTGTGCGAGTATTATCAACGCTCCAACTATCTAACCTCGCTTCAATCTGGGTTTAGGTCAAATCACTCCACGATAACTGCCCTCTTAAAGGTGAGCAATGACATTCAGAGTGGCATGGAGAGGGGTGAACTCACAGGTGCAGTTTTCCTAGACTTTGCAAAGGCCTTTGACGCAGTTGATCATGAGCTGCTGCTAAACAAAATAAGTTGTTCCGGTGTAAATGAGAGGTCACTCTGCTGGTTTCGTTCGTACTTGGCTGATAGAACTCAATATGTGTCCATGGCTGATACTGCCTCCCTCCCGTTGCCAATCAAGTGTGGAGTTCCTCAAGGATCCGTTCTTGGGCCTCTGCTATTCTCGCTATTTATAAATGATCTACCCTCGGTGTGTGACCTGGCTCATGTGCATATGTATGCTGATGATACGGTCATTTATACTTGTGGTACTCAACTATAGCAAGTGGAGTCCGTGCTACAGGACCAGTTTTCTAAAGTTGAAAATTGGATAGCTAACAACAAATTATTCCTCAATGCTGAAAAAACTGTGTCCATGTTGTTTGGGACAAATGCCAAACTACTTAAATTAAACAATCCTCAATTAACCATCAAGACCAAAACCAGTTATAACCTGACCCAGGTAAACTCATACAAGTATCTTGGCATGTGGCTAGATCCAAACCTATCTTTTGGTCTCCATATTGATAAGCTTGTGTCAAAGCTATATCCTAGGATCGGCTTTCTGTATAGAAACAAATCTAACCTAGATTCCACGGTAAGGAAACATATTGTGCAGCAAATGTTAATGCTGATCTTAGATTATGGAGATGTTGTGTATGATTCTGCCCCGCAGACCCATCTCGGGAAAACTCGACACTATGTACAATACATTGTGTCGTTTTGCACTACAGTGTGATTATAACACGCATCACTGTAAAATGTTAAAAGTGTTAAATTGGCTGACGCTTGACTCCAGGCGTACTCTCCACCTAGCTTGCTTAGTGCATAACCACTTCTCTGAAACGCTCCCCCCCTACCTGAGCAGCATGCTCGCTCTTACTCCCTGCACATCCCCCAATCTCAGAACCTTCACCAACCCTTCACTAGCGATTCCCCAGTTCAAAAAGGAAGCGGGTAGAGGTGCGTTCTCTTTCAGAGCTCCTCATATGTGGAATAGCCTTCCCGTTTCTGCTAAATCATCATCTACTCTAAGATCCCTGAAAATAAGTATCTCCCAAATCCTCAAAACAGATTGTACCTGTTATTAGTTTACAAACTCTTTCGTATACTGTACATGTTGTTCCTTTTTTTGTATCAATAATGATTTACCCTGTATGTTCTCCTTCTAACTTGTTTAATATATGTATGTATTTATTTTTGAATTGACTGTTAAATGTGTAACTCTGTGTAACTCCATTCTGGACTGGGTCCCCAGGACATACTTGAAAACGAGAGAAATCTCAATGTATTCTTCTTGGTAAAACACTTTCTAAATAAATAAATAAATAAATAAAATTACTGAGAAGATCATCTGTAAAATGCACATACAATATGTATGTCACTACTGTACATTACCCATGTTTCCCTGCATTATTTATAAAATATAATTTTATTGGAGGGTCTACCTATTATAGCCTGATCCATTTCAAAATGGATTTGGATAATAAAAATAAATCTTGTCCCCCCAAAAATAAGGGGATAGGGCCCCTAAAATACACATGGGGCAGTGCAAGGAGCACTTTAAAAAAAAAACAACAAAAAAAAAACAGGTCTGGGAGCTGCTAAAATGCTATTTAATATAAGTGTGTGAGCTGGACAAGTGTTCCTTGCCCCCCATAGGTACCGGGACTGGAAGCTTCAGCATTACATAGATTGGGGACCAAGGCTACTTGCCATGGCCCCTATACTAAAAAAATACCCCCCCCCGTAAAAATAATAAAATACATTTTTTCAGGGTATTGCTGATTGCCACTGTAACCTGGATACAGGTAATATTTTATTTTATAGGGCATACTTTGTATGCCATGGGTTTGGGCGGTAATTTTTTTTTTACAGTTATTGGGGTCAATTCGAGATTTTCCTATTCTACCTAGACAAGGTAGAGATGGTGGGAGGGGTCAGCAATTTATTTAATTTTGATATATTATTTTTATTGTGCCAGGTGCATTTGGCCAGCCCTTGGCATGGGGTGGCACTGTTTTTTTTTTATAAGGGACCTGGTGTGTAGCATGGCATTTCATTATTTACTTGAGGCCACAGGGTATCGCTCCCCGTGATGAGCTGTCTGACATAAGAAATGTAGTGAACGCGCATTTCTGGCATCCCTGATTGCCCGAACTTCCGGGTTTCGGCACACCTTCATGACGTCACACGGACATCACAAAGTATCCCAGAATGTCGGCAGGGATCGACAGGGCTATAGAGACCCTGATCAGGTCTCTGCTTGGATGTTCCTGGTTGCTGATCACGAAGTGATACTGTTTGTAAATGTGACTGTGCAAGTGTGACTGTGTCAGGATATGGTTGGAGGAGCACAGTGCAGAGAGTAACCTGGTCGGAGGTGTAGTTGGCCCAGTAAATAGATACCAGGGGTGAGACAGGTGCAGAGTTGGGCACAGTCCAGGGGGTCGAGGCAGGCAGCAGTAGAGGGTAAATGGAGAGATTAGCCAAGGTCAGGGTAGGAGATAGAAGCATAAATCTGGTAAGCAAAGCCAAAGGTCGAGAGCCAGGAGATCCACAAGTAGTTATGGAAGGGAGCAAAACAAAGGGGTAGATTGGAGAGCAAGGTACAATGAGGCAGAGCACACAGTACTAGCTTGTATGAGCAATCACTGAATGAAAGATGTGCAGGGTTTAAATAGGCACCCAGGTCCTGGCTCCTCCCCCAGATCCTGGTTACTGCCCTCCATACCTGAGCCAGTAGCAGTGGAGTTTAGCATAACTCCACCCCCTACATCCCTCTGTCTGACCTCCTCAAATGGGGTCATACCATCGACCACAGGACACGCCCCTTACCAGCAGCAAGGCATTAGCACTCACATTCTGCGAGACTCCCCTTACTAGAGGCTGGAGATGCAGCCTACACTGCAACCGCGCTGCCCCGGGATGAAGCGTTGGCCGTCGGAATGTGGCTGTGGCAGGATGAGGATCCCTGGCAAGGTAGGCCAGGGGCCTGACAGACTGTGTATATGTAAGTGTGACTGTATGTAAGTGTGTCTGTGTAGGTTTCACTGTATGTAAGTGTGCCTCTGTAAGTGTATGTATTTCTGCATGTGTGTACACCATCTGGTCTGAACCATCCATCTCCCTGCAAACAGCATTAAAAAAAATCAAAAGAAATCTGTTTGTATATGTAAGTGTTTGTGCGTGTGTGACAGTGTGCATGTGTTACTGTGTGTAAGTGTGTATGTAAGTGTGGCTGTGTGCAAGTGTATATGTAAGTGTGTCAGTGTAAGTGTGTCTGTGTTAGTGTGTAAATTTCTGCATGTGTGTACACCGTCTGCACGTGTGTATACCCACCTCCCTGCAAACAGCATTAAAAAAAAAATACATCTGTGTGTATATGTGAGTCTGCGTGTGTGACAGTATACATGTTGCTGTGTGTTTCTGCGTGTGTGTGCGTAAGTGTGTCTGTGAGTATGACTGTCTGTAAGTGTGACTGTAGGTGTGTCTGTGTAACAGTAAGTGTGTCTGTGTGTGGGTATCTAAGTGTGCGTGTAAGTGTGCCTGTGTAAGTGTGTGTATTTCTGTATGTCCGTGTGACTGTGTGTGTTTTTTTGTGTGTGTAAGCATGACTGTGTGTAAGGGTTTATGTCTGTGTGTATCAAATAGCAATCAATATCAGGAAAAGTAGCAGTGATGTGTGCCAGAACACTCTTGCAGCCAATGCAATATTGCTGCACACTTTCCCTCCTACACGGTGCTGGAGCCTGATAGACGTTTTCTGTGCTGGGTCAAGTTCTGTGAGTGCAATCTAATAGCTGGGGTAAGTCCTGGGTGCTGGGGCAAGTCCAGTGAGTGCATTCTAAGTGATGGGGTAAGTCGTAAGTGCTGGGGCAAGTCATGTGAGTGCAAGCGGTGTTCTGGAGTAAGTACTGGGCCAAGTTTTGTGAGTGCAATCCATGTGCTTTGGCAAGACCTGTGAGTCACCTGTGAGTCCAAATGTCTAAGTGCAATCTAATGCTGGGCTAAGTCCTGGATGGGTGCTGAGGCAGGTTATGTAAGTCCTGGGTGCTGGGCAAAGCAATCTGAGTGTCGGGGGAAGTCCTGGGTGCTGGGGAAAGTCCTGTAAATGCAATTTGAGTGTTGGGGCAAGCCCTGTAAATGCAATCTGCATGCTAGTGTAAGTACTGGTTGATGGGGCAAGCCCTGTGAGTGCAATCTGGGTGCTGGGGCAAGTCCTGTGAGTGCAATCTGAGTGCTGGGATAGGTCATGGGTGCTGGTCACATCCTCTAAGTGCAATATGGGTGCTGGAGTAAATCAATATTTCCACTCAGTATGTTCACAAGTTTATATCTCACACACTGCCAGAGGCGTAACTAGAAACCACCGGGCCCCGGTGCAAAAATTTCCTCTGGGCCCCCCAACCCAACCATGCAACTTCACCCCAGAAATGCCACTTACATGCCTCCCAACTGTTCTGCTTTTTGCCTGGCCATGTCTTATATCTAGGATAGCCTTATACCTATCCCATGCATGCTTAAACTCCTTCACTGTATTAACCTCTACCACTTCTGCTGGCAAACCATTCCATGTATCCACTACCCTCTAGGTAAAATAATACAACGTTTCTGACCTCCACTGTATTAACCTCTACCATTTCTGCTGGAAGATTATTCCATGCATTCACTACCCTCTCAGAAAGTAATACTTCCATTAATCCCTGGCCTCATCTTATATCTAGAATAGCCTTATGCTTACACTCCTTCACTGTATTAACCTCTACCACTTCTGCTGAAAGGCTATCCCATGCATCCACTACCCTCTCAGTAAAGTAATATTTTCATTAGTCCCTGGCCTTATCTTATATCAAGGATAGCCTTATGTTTATCCCATGCATGCTTAAACTCATTCATATATTAACCTCTCATCCACCACCCTCTCAGTAAAGTAATATTACTTTTCTGGACACAAAAAAAAACATTAAAATATTTCCAGCCTTATCAAAAGCTTGAGGTGGACCCCAAATATATGTATATAACTAGCTGCATGTATACTTATATGAACTTTTTAATATTATATTCAACTATTTTCATATGTAATGAAAACGTTATTGAAAAATTGTTAATTTTTTATTTTTATTACATTTCCCTGCACCCACATTGCACCTAAAGGTCTTAACACAGCACTATACAGTACCCACAGCACTTGGCTTGTACTCATATGTTGCCCCACAGAACATGCCACAGTGTTCCTTTTACCCCATAGTACATGTGATTTTGCCCCACAGAACATGCCACAGTATCAATTTGGCCACAGCCAATTTGCCCATTATACCACGATTAGCCACGATTGCCAATATGCCACAGACAATTTTGCCCATTTGCCAGTGTTAATTTGGCCATTTGCCAGTGTTCTTCTGCCCATAATTTGCCAGTTATGTGCCCATTTGCCAGTGTTATTTTGCTCATTTGCCAGTTATTTGTCCGTGTTATTTTGCCAATTTGCCAGTTATGTACCAATTTGCCAGTTATGTGCCCATTTGCCAGTGTAATTTGCCCATTTGCCAATTATGTGCCCATTTGCCAGTTATTTGCCTGTTATTTGCCCATTTTTTCTGTGTATTACTGCACAATGGTTTTAAAATATCTTTTTAGATATAGACAAATTTTCATTTGTGAGTGTATCCACCAAACACTATTACCCTATATACAATATATTTTACTGTGTTGCACTATTATTGTTTTTCTGTTTTCCCGTTACATGCGCCTCAATTTTTTTTTAATTTGCCCATTTGCCAGTTATGTGCCAATTTGCCTGTTATGTGTCCATTTGCCAGCGTTATGTGCCCATTTGCCAGTTGTGCCCATTTGCCAATGTTATGTGCCCATTTGCCAGTTGTGCCCATTTACCAGTGTTATGTGCCCATTTGCCAGTTGTGCCCATTTGCCAGTGTTATGTGCCCATTTGCCAGTGTGTTGTGCCCATATGCCAGTGTGCTGTGCCCATTTGCCAGTTGTGCCATTTGCCAGTGTTATGGCCCATTTGCCAGTTGTGCCCATTTGCCAGTTGTGCCCATTTGCCAGTGTTATGTGCCCATTTACCGGTGTTATGTGCCCATTTGCCAGTATGTTGTGCCCATTTGCCAGTTGTGCCATTTGCCAGTGTTATGTGCCCTCCCCCTCCTTACCTGTATACTGCTCATCACACCCGTCTCCTCCACAATGTTTAGGGAGTACAGCGACCAGAAGTGACGTTTCCGGTGGCTGTGATGGAAAGCCGGGTCCATCTCACGGCTGCTGCCCGAGTGTGACTGTCTCCGTGTGAGACAGTCACACGTAGGGTTGCCACCTTTTCCTCAAAAAAAATACCGGCCATGTGTTGGTGGAGCTACACGAGGGAGGAGCCATGAGGGGTGGAGCCACAAAGGGGGTGGATTATCACTGAAATGATATATTATTTGTATATCATGCCAGTGAGAAGCGTGTGTGTATATATAAAATATATATATATATATATATATATATATATATATATATATATATATATTTGTATATTGAGTGGCACAATATTACTGGCATATTGACCAACTGCTCCCAACCACCCTCCATATTACACTAGACAGTCTAGTGTAATATGGAGGGTGGTTGGGAGCAGTTGGTCAATATGCCAGTAATATTTTGCCACTCAATATGCCAGTAATATTTTGCCACTCAATAAGTCAGTATTTTGCCCTCAATATGCCAGGATTTAGCCATTCAATATGCCATTCTTTTGCCATTTAATATGCCATTCCTTTGCCATTTAATATTACAGTATTTTCCCCCTCAATATGCCATTCTTTTGCCATTTTAATATGCCAGGATTTTGCCACTCTCTTGCCACTTAATATGCCAGGATATTGCCTTTTAATATGCCAAGATATTGCCATTTAAATGCCAGGATATAGCCACTTAATATGCCAGGATATTGCCAATTAATATGCCAGGATATAGCCACTTAATATGCCAGGACATAGCCACTTAATATGCCAGGATATTGCTATTTAATATGCCAGGATATTGCCAATTAATATGCCAGGATATTGCCACTTAATGTGCCAGGATATAGCCACTTAATATGCCAGGATATTGCTATTTAATATGCCAGGATATAGCCACTTAATATGCCAGGATATAGCCACTTAATATGCCATGATATTGCCACTCAATATTCCAGGATATAGCCAATTAATATGCCAGGAATTTGCCATTTAATATGCCAGGATATTGCCAATTAATATGCCAGGGTATTGCCAATTAATATGCCAGGATATTGCCAATTAATATGCCAGGATATTGTCAATTAATATGCCAGGAATTTGCCATTTAATATGCCAGGATATTGCCACTTAATATGCCAGGATATAGCCAATTAATATGCCAGGATATTGCCACTTAATATGCCAGGATATAGCCAATTAATATGCCAGGATTTTGCCCCTCAATATGCCAGGATTTTGCCCCTCAGTATGCTCGTTATGCCACCCTCCTCCCCCCTTCCCCAGCCAGTACTTAACTCCTTGCTGCTGTCTCCTGGTGCAGGTCCGCGGCTGGAGGGGAGCGCACAACGCTTCCCTCACAGCCACGGACCTGCACCGTTAGACAGCAGCAAGGAGGTAAGTACTGGCTGGGGAAGGAAAATACCGGGCCTTGCGTGGCCGGTATATTACATATACAGGCCCCGGCCCGAAGAATCCCAATTTTTTTTTGTGTGTGCAGGGGTCGCAGGGCGGCCGGGCCCCTGGAGTGACGGGCCCGGTCGCATCTGCGACCCCTGCACCAGTGGTAGGTAAGCCACTGCACACTGCCCTGATTTATATGTGATGCACAGGGCAATTCATATAACTGTGTGTACATAATGGGGCTTATGTATTGCCCTGTGCATTGGGTATATATTAGGGTATTGTGTTCGATATAACCTTGTGTAGATGCTGGGATATATATTGCCCTAGGCAGGGATGTATATTAGTTTTATCTATAAATAATACACTCTTCAAATGTGCATGGTTTTCCCTTTTATGAACAAGAAAATAATGTTATGCTATGGGGCTGGTATAAAGATGTTATGCTATCGGGCTGGTATAATGATATTATGCTATGGGGCTGGTATACAATTATTTCCTGGGCTGGTTTTTATCTGGTGAAATCTGTTGGTTCTTAAGCTGGGTCATGAGCCAAAGGAAACATCCACACTCCTTGTGAGACATGGCATCAGGCATTAATTAGTGTAATGGGTACAGTGGCGGGCTGGGCCGGGGGGCAGGGAGGCAATTGCGCTTGCAGGCAGAGACGGAAGTGAGAAGGGATCGGAAGATCCCCTCTCACCTCCGCTCTGCCTGAAAAACTGCACGGGGAGCCGAACAGGCAGCACAGAGAAACCTCCGTGCTGCCTGTTCGGCTCCCCGTGCAGTGTGCCGACACGGAAGTGCCGACAGTCACGTGATCGGCGCTCTGACGTCAGACTCGCGCCGATCACATGACCTGTGGGCACAACCGCCGGGAGGCCGAACAGGCAGCATGGAGGGACCATGCTGCCTGCCACTAGCCACCAGGGAAGTCCTCCTGCCACTAGCCATCAGGGAAGTCCTGCCACTAGCCACCAGGGAAAAAGGTAAGAGATGGGGGGGGGAGGGGGGGGTGGCAAAAAACACTGGCATATTATTGGGCAAGTTGGCTGGGGAATATTACATGGCAAATAACACTGGCATATTATTGGGCAAATTGGCTGGGGAATATTACATGGCTAATAACACTGGCATATTAATGGGCAAATTGGCTGGGGAATATTACATGGCAAATAACACTGGCATATTATTGGGCAAATTGGCTGGGGAATATTACATGGCTAATAACACTGGCATATTATTGGGCAAATTGGCTGGGGAATATTACATGGCAAATAACACTGGCATATTATTGGGCAAATTGGCTGGGGAATATTACATGGCTAATAACACTGGAATATTATTGGGCAAATTTACTGGGGCATATTAAATGGCAGAATAACACTGGCATATTATTGGACAAATCGTCTGGGGAATATTAAATGGCAGAATAAGACTGGCATATTATTGGGCAAAATGGCTGGGGAATATTAAATGGCAATTAGGCATATTGGGCAAATTAGCAGGGGCATATTAAATGGCAGATAACCTTGGAATATTATTGGGAAAATTTACTGAGTCATATTAAATTGCAGAATAACACTGGCATATTATGGGACAAATTGGCTGGGGAATATTAATGGCAAATAATATTGGAAATGTGTATGTAATGGGGTGATGGAGGCATGTAAATGGGGTTATGGGGCATGTCCTGGTGTGCAACGTGGGTTATGGGTCATGTCGTAGGTGTGCAATGTGGGTGGGGGGGGGGGGGGGTGCCCAAATTTTGGGATATTGGGTGTCTAAATCCTGGCATATTGAGGGGCATAATCCTGGTATATTGAGGGCATAAACCTGGCATATTTAGGGGAAAATCCTGGCATATTGAGGGGGCATCATCTTGGCATATTGAGGGGAAAATCCTGGCATATTGAGGGGCATAATCCTGGCATATTGAGGGGCATAATCCTGGCATACTGAGGGGCATAATCCTGGCATTTTGTAAGGGAAAATTCTAGCATATTAAATGGAAAATCCTGGCATATTGTGGGGGGAAAATCCTGGCAATATTCGTTATAAAACAAGGAAAAGATGGCCGTGGATGGGGAGGCGATTCGATGGTGCAATGGGCCACTTGACTGGATTTGCCCCCCAGGCCTAAGGCTGCCAGCCCTCCCCTGAATGGGTACAAATGAAATGGATATCAGTCATTTCCCTTCAAACTTGGTGCTTATTAATGATTCCCTCAAGATTGCTGCATCATGCCATGACTTGACACTCATGATTTGCTGATGAGCATCAGAGATAATCTGAATTTTAAGGGAGTGGTAATGATTCTGGTTTTGATATAATTCCTCTTTTTGTGATGGTGTCCTCAGTCCAACTTGAGTGCAATCTATGGCCCAAAGAATGTTCGGCATCCCTGCCATCCTTTAAAAGGCCAACTGTTCCTCATGCTACTCCTCAGCCTTGGTTGGGAAGTGGATGTACGCTTTAACTCTGAAGACCAAGGACCGTAGCACTAAATCGAGGCAAAGGAAAAAAGATTGCTGACTGATCACCGTCCTCACGCCCTGACTGGAAGGTATGTGAACCTAGATGATGCAGTTCTGCAGTGGCATACCTATCATTGGTGCAGGGGTTATAGCTGTGACTTGGCCCATCACTCCAGGGGACCCAGCTGCCCTGTCAATCTCTGCCCAAAAAAAGTAAAAAAAAAAAGTGTGGGCAAACAGGGCAGCTGCCCAGAGCCCATTTATTTATGGGGCCCAAAGCAGCTGCCCTGTGGGCCCCCTCTGCCCGTGTGACTGTCTCACATGGAGACAGCCACAATCGGGCAGCATCCGTGAAATATGACAGGCAGATGAAGGGCAAAATAATACTGTGAAATGAAGGGCAAAATAATATTGGGAAATGATGGGAAAAATAACTGGCAAATGAAGGGTAAAATTATACTGTCAAATGAATGGCAACACTGGCAAATGATGGGCACAATAACACTGGCAAATGATGGTCAAAATAACTGGCACATGATGTCAAAATAATACTGGCAAATGAT
Source organism: Pelodytes ibericus (assembly GCA_036172795.1). Taxonomy (NCBI): domain Eukaryota; kingdom Metazoa; phylum Chordata; class Amphibia; order Anura; family Pelodytidae; genus Pelodytes; species Pelodytes ibericus. The sequence goes on along the minus strand of CM069857.1, from coordinate 141,168,818 downwards.
GGGCAAAATAACACTGGCAAATGAGTGGCAAAATAATACTGGCAAATGATGGGCAAATTAACACTGGCAAATGATGGGCAAAATAACTGGCAAATGATGGGAAAAATAACACTGGCAAATGAAGGGGTTAAATAACACTGGCAAATGAATAGTAAAATAATACTGGCAAATGAATGGTAAAAGGGGGGAGTCGGCAAATGAATGGTAAAAGGGAAGGGGGGAGTCGGTTGGTGTATTAATGGACAAATTGTCTGTGACATATTAATAGGCAAATTGTCTGTTGCATATTAATAGGTAGGCTAATAGTGGCATATTATAGGGAAATTTGTTGTGGCATATTTATGGGCAGACTAATAGTGGCATATTAATGGGAAATTGGCTGTGGCATATTTATGGTCAGGCCAATAGTGGAAAATTAATTGGAAATTGGAGGTGGCATATTGCAATCTGGCTGTGGCATATTTATGGGCAGGTTAATAGTGGCATATTAATGGGAAAATTGGCTGGGGCATTTTGGCAATCTGGCTGTGGCATTTTAATGGGCAGGCTAATTGTGGCATATTAATGGGGGAAATGTTCTACAGGGGCAGTTCAGTGGGATAAAGTGACACTGTGGAATATTCTGGAGGGCAAATTTACACTGTGGCATGCCAAATTGTGTTGGTACAATACGATTACAAGCCAAGTGCTGTGGGTACTGTATAGTGCTGTGTTAAGACCTTTAGGTGCAATGTGGGTGCAGAGGAACAGAATACAAATAAGAAATTAACAATTTTTCAATAACATTTTCATTACATATGAAAATAGCTGAATATAATATTAAAAAGTTCTCATGCAGCTAGTTATATACATATATTTTGGGTCCACCTCAAACTTTTGAAAAGACTGTAAATATTTAAATGTTTTTTGGTGGTCAGACAAGTAATATTACTTAACTGAGAGGGTGGTGGATGAATGGAATAATCTTGTAGGTTAATACATTAATGAGTTTAAGCATGCATGGGATAGGTATACTGCTATCCTAGATATAAGATAAAGCCAGGGACTAATGAAAATATTACTTTACTGAGAGGGCAGTGGATACATGGAATAGAATTTCGGCAGAAGTGGTAGAGGTTAATACAGTGAAGGAGTATAAGCATAAGGCTATTCTAGATATAAGATAAGGCCAGGGATAAATGGAAGTATTACTTTCTTACATGGAATAGCTTTCCAGCAGAAATGGTAGTAGTTAATACAGTGGAGGTCAGAAACTTAGTATTATTTTACTGAGAAGGTAGTGGATGGATGGAATAACCTTCCAGCAGACGTGGTAGAGGTAAACACAGTGAAGGAGTTTAAACATGCATGGGATAGGCATAAAGCTACCCTAGATATAAGACAAGGCCAGGCACAAAGTGGAACAGTTGGGAGGCATGTAAGTGGCATTTCTGGGGTGGAGTTGCATGGTGGGGTCGGGGGGCCCCAGGGCATTTTTTGCACTGGGGCCCGGTAATTTCTAGTTACGCCTCTGAGTAATTCTAACAATCAAACCAGCCCAGCTAGTGAATTGTTCTTTCTGGTCAGAAGCTCTAAATCCTGTCTTATACAGGCAGGTTGTGTCCACACTGTCCTTTTATGAAGTTATGCCTGTGCATAACATTCAGAATGATAGACGGATGCGTATTAGGGACTTCAACTTGTGGCTTGGAGAATGGTGTCGGGAGCAAGGATTTGGCTTTGTTTCTCATGGAAGTTCACTATGGGATAGAAAGGAACTGTACAAAAAAGATGGTTTGCATCTTTCTCAAAAGGGAACGAATGTTCTCAGTGAGCAGTTCAGAGGTTTTGCTAGGAGGTTTTTAAACTAAAAGAGGGGGGCAAAATGGCGATAAAACATCAATCCAATTGCCCCCCAAAAAAGGGACAGAAGTTACCTGTAGTCAGTGTGCTGAAAAATGATAAGCTTAGGGTCATGTCTACAAATGCTCGCAGTTTAGGGAATAAGATCCATGAACTTGTGGCAATATTGGCAACTGAGAATGTAGATTTAGTGGCTGTTACTGAGACATGGTATAATGAAAAACATGACTGTGACATATCAATACCAGGGTACTCTTTATATAGAAAAGACAGAGAAGGTAAACAAGGGGGAGGGGTGGCCCTGTATGTGAGGAATAGCTTAAAATGTAACGTAAAACAAGTTAGTGAGGCGAACATAGAGTCAGTTTGGTTTACATTAGAATTTGGTAATCATATGGTAACTCGGGTAGGTGTGATTTATAGGCCCCCTGGACAAATAGAGGAGTTAGATCATCTACTAGTTGAGAAAATAGCTAAAATGACAATGAAGGGAGAAGTGATCATCATGGGTGACTTTAATCTTCCTGATGTGAGCTGGAAATACAAAACAGCTACTTGCGCCAGGAGTACGCATATCCTAAACTCCCTACTGGGATTATCTCTAAAACAAGTAGTGGAGGAGCCACCTCGAAAGCAGACCATACTAGAGTGTTCACAAATGGAGATTTGTTATCAGATATTACTGTAGGTGAAAGTTTAGGATCTAGTGATCACCAGACAGTGTGGTTTAATATAAGAACAGTGACGCAGTCACACCACACAAAAACAAAAGTTTTAGATTTTAGAAAAACAGACTTTTCTAAAATTAGATTAGGTGTGAAGGAGTCATTATCAGACTGGAGCAATTTAAATGGAGTCCAGGAGAAATGGGATTGTCTAAAAGTTACACTACTGAAGGCAACAGAAAATTGCATAAGGCTTGTCAGTAAGAGCAAAAAATTGAAGAAACCACTGTGGTACTCTGCAGAGGTGGCTAAAATAGTAAAAAATAAAAAGCTAGCATTTAGTAATTATAAAAATACTCAGAGTGAGGAAGATAGAAAGATCTATAAGAGTAGGCAGAAAGAGGCAAAGCAAGCTATAAGAGCTTCCAAAGCACACACAGAAGAGACTATAGCCCAGTCAGTGAAAAAGGGGGATAAAACATTTTTTAGATACATAAATGAGAAAAGGAAAGTAAAACAAGGATTAGTTAGATTAAAAACAAAAGAAGGATGCTATGTAAAATAGGATAAAGGCTTAGCAGACTGCCTTAATGAATATTTTTGTTCAGTTTTTACAAATGAAAATGAGGGTAAGGGACCTCATTTAGGGAAAAAGACTAATGAGTCTTTTGATGCATGTAAGTTTATGCATGCAAGTAAGAGGTTTTACTTCAGCTGTCTAAAGTAAAGACAAATAAGTCGATGGGACCTGATGGGATACATCCAAAGTTATTAAAAGAACTTAGTGGTGTACTAGCAAAACCGTTAACAGATTTATTTAACCAATCATTGTTAACGGGAGTAGTTCCAGAAGATTGGAAATTAGCTAATGTTGTGCCCATTCACAAGAAAGGTAGTAGGGAGGAGGCGGGCAACTATAGACCAGTAAGTCTTACTTCAGAAGTGGGGAAAATAATGGAAACCTTGTTAAAGAATAGGATTGTTGAACATCTAAAGTCGCTTGGATTTCAAGATCAGAGACAGCATGGGTTTACTTCAGGGAGATCATGCCAAACTAATCTTATTGATTTTTTTGATTGGGTAACTAAAATAATAGATCAGGGTGGTGCAGTAGACATTGCTTACCTAGATTTCAGTAAGGCTTTTGACACTGTCGCACATAGAAGGCTTATCAATAAACTGAAATCTTTGAGTTTGGATTTCAATATTGTTGAATGGATTAGACAATGGCTGAGTGACAGGCAACAGAGGGTTGTAGTCAATGGGGTATATTCGATGCAAGGTCTTGTTACTAGTGGGGTATCTCAAGGATCTGTTCTTGGACCCATTCTCTTTAATATTTTTTTTAGCGATATTACAGAAGGTCTTGTTGGCAAAGTATGTCTTTTTGCTGATGATACAAAGATTTGCAGCAGGGTTGATATTCATGGAGGGATAAGCCAAATGGCAAATGATTTAGCTAAACTAGAAAAATGGTCAGAGCAGTGGTAACTGACATTTAATGTGGACAAGTGCAAGATTATGCACCTTGGGCATAAAAACCCAAAAGCAGAATATAGATTATTTGGTACAGTCCTAACCTCAACATCTGAGGAAAGGGATTTAGGAGTAATAATTTCAGAGGACTTGAAGGTAGGTAGGCAATGCCATAGAGCAGCAGGAAATGCTAGGAAAATGCTTGGTTGCATAGGGAGAGGTATTAACAGTAGGAAGAGGGAAGTGCTCCTGCCATTGTACAGAGCACTGGTGAGACCTCACTTGGAGTACTGTACGCAGTACTGGAGACCGTATCTCCAGAAGGATATTGATACTTTGGAGAGAGTTCAGAGAAGGGCTACTAAACTGGTTCATGGGTTGAAGGATAAAACTTATCAGGAAAGGTTAAAGCATCTTAACATGTATAGCTTGGAGGAAAGACGTAACAGGGGGGATATGATAGAAACATTTAAATACATAAAGGGAATCAACACAGTAAAGGAAGAGAGTATATTTAAAAGAAGAAAAACTACCACAACTAGAGGACATAGTCTTAAATTAGAAGGGCAACGATTTAAAAGTAATATCAGGAAGTATTACTTTACTGAGAGGGTAGTGGATGTATGGAATAGCCTGCCAGCAGAAGTGGTAGAGGTAAACACAGTCAAGGATTTTAAGCATGCGTGGGATAGACACAAGGCTATCCTAGCTATAAGACCGGGAACGGGGGACTAATAAAAGTACTCAAAAAAAAAATAATAAAAAAAAATTGGGCAGACTAGATGGACCGAATGGTTCTTATCTGCCGACACATTCTATGTTTCTATGTTATGTGCTGGTACAAAATCCTAGATGACTACACTGGAAAGCATATACATTTGGAAAATGCGGTGGTCAGAGTACCTTCCCAAGATGTCCCTGGTAAACATGTGCCTAGGCATTCTGACCCCAGCAGGATCTCTGCTTATCATCCCTCTATGCATCCGTCAGAGAAACATTGAGGGTATGCATAACTCACTTAGAAAATCAAACTGTCTTCCCTGTCTTTCTGGAGGTGGAAATGGGTGTGATTGTGAATCTCCGTCCTTTTTATAATGATCCTGTGAATCTTTTGTATATTTTGATCTGATATGATAGTCTGTGATTAGGTAGTAGAAAATCTATGTTTTTCATAGAGCAAATGTCCTGATCCAAATTCTTCCAATTCTTCAAATACGGTATGTGTTTCTCACTCTAACAATGTTGGCAACGATTATATAAACATACCATAAAAAGAAGTTTTGGTTATATGAATTGACCAAAGCACAAATAAGCTTGCACGCCACTTCAAGACACTATGAACAGGGTGAGAACCTAACCTCACCTACTATTTACTGGACAGACATAGCAGTTGAAACTGCAACCAAAACCTTTTTAATATGTTGGAAGAAGCTCAGTTAAGCCAATTAACTCCTGGACAGCAAGCTGCAGCCAGACAGAGAGGAGTCAACAACCTCGACAATGTGCAAGCAACAAAAAGAAAAATGTTAGTGTGCTTAGCTAGTCACAGGTGTAATATCTTGCCTACTGCCATTTAAAGTGTATGCCTGAAATAATTTACATATTAGTATTTCTGTTTTATCGCCTGCAAATTACTATGACAGCTTAATTACAAGTAGCCCATGTAGCTATAGATATTATTACACTGAAATACTGTCCTTAGAAGTACCCCACTTGTACACTAGATGCCAGTGTTACTCTACAACGAACAGGAATGGAAATAATTCAGAAAATACACAAAATTCAGCAAAATGAAAGCAATGTCTCTTTGTATGATGGTCCCTAGTACATTTCTAGCTTCTTGAGATCTAAACCTATTCTGTGTATTTATTTCCAGGTCATTTTAATATGACTTTTTTTCACCTCGATGTATTTAAAGAAAATCTATAATGCACAACACAAGTAGGTATACATATTTAATTTTATATTAGGCTTCTGCCTCTCCTAACATGGCCAAAAGAGTCAGTGAAATTTATGCCACTAAACATCACCATTTAGGGACAGACAGATAATGCGTATCATTTTCATTGGCCACAAATGTCATTCTTGCCTATAGTAAAATTATAGTGTATAAGCTCAAATAACCTGTATTAATGTAAATACCATATTTGCTCGAATACAAGACAAGGTTTTTTTCAGAGCAAATGCTCTGAAAAATACCCCTCGTCTTATATTGGAGGTCATCTTATAATCTGACCTCAAATCGAGGTCAGGTTATAAGACTGAGATCCAGGTGCCCTCCAACCCCCCCCCCCCCCCCCCCCGCATAGCTGCAGGGGACCTGGATCCCCATCTCTAACAACCCGGGGATGTCTGCGCGATGAGATGAGGGGGCAGAGAAAGACAAGGGGAGGGAGGGGGAGAGAGAGAGAAAAGTTTGGTGGGAGGGAGAGGCAGCATTGGCACAATAAATACAAGAAATGCATTTGTTTAATATCATTTTTATTGAATATTAAAAAGTAATTTACATGTTAATATATACAAGTTAAACTTTTTTCCTATAGGGTAGTCTTATATTCAGGCTTTTAGTTTTTTTTCCTAAAGGAACATCCAAAGTTTGGGGGGTCGTCTTATAATCAGGGTCATCTTATATTCGAGCAAATACGGTATTATATATTTGCTAGCCATTTATCTATCACTATATGAATATTTATATTGTTATCAATAAGGTGATACCATGCCTTTTAGCATTATATTTAAATAAATCACATTATTGACTTCTTCTCAAAGAACTATAAAAATTTGAAGGACTTGGTTCTGTCAAAACAAAGATTAGTGGAAATGTTTAAAATCTGAAACAAATAATGAATTAAACATTATAACAATGAGGTCTATTCACAAACAATAACCTGATAACAGAGCACAGAATATTCAGCATTAATAACTGAGTAAAAGAATAATTCCTACTCAGGTGTTAATGCCTTGGTTTTATAAATTACTTAAAGTTACGTGACAATAAACCTCATTAAAATGAATATTACTGAGCAATAAGAAGTATTTTAAGAACTGTGCTCACTCTAGTTGCACATTTGAAAAGTTAGCCACTTGATGGCAGCATTTCATATTACATGATTCTAGGCAACATTGCAAATACTATATATTTTTTTTATTGCACAAATTCGGTATCTATAAAAACTATATAAAAAGCTTAGTGTTATACTTAGAGAAAAAAAATCTCCAATCATCGAATATCACAGGTAATCTTTTATTTTTCATATATTTTAAAACAATATATGGCAAAGGGGAAGTTTTACACTCTTTCTTTCCTATTTCTGGAAAAGTTGGCATAGTTTTCTTTTCTTTTTTTGTTGTTCATATTAAACACAGAAACAGTTCTTCTTTTTCTGGTTTTATTTTATTTTATTATATAGCTTTGAAAAGCTATATGTACTGATTTCCTGTAAAGGGAAAATACAGTATAGTTCTCACATACTTTCCACTAATTTACATTGGTCTCATGTAAGTATCCTACTATAATAAAAGGCAGCTGTGTAACATTAAGTATATAAGGTGAGAGTAGGGCAAAATAGGATTTGTCTAATGTTGAAGAGCATCGTTAATTTATGTACAATATGGCATTAAAAATAGATGATGATATTCCCTTGAGGCAGGTTAATGCTGGCCATCCGGCTGGGTTCTGACTGGCAATAACTCCAGTGAAATGCATTTGTTTCTGTTATGAATGGTTGATGCACATTCTAAGATACAAAACTCAGTCATTGGTGGATGTAGGAAAATGAGCAGATACTATATATATATGTACACTAGAATAAATATGAAAGATAATATGACAGCAACCATTTGAGGGGTTATATATAGAACAAATTGTGGCACATAAGAATAATTCCTATTCACTACACTACGTTTATTTAGGCTACAGGAGCACAACTTAAGGAAAACTTCAGTTTCTTTATTAGAATGATCGATTCACTACAAGTCGAGATTCGGTTTATAGACTTTCGGTTTACAGAAAGCCCATAGCATTACATACAATGTATATGTATGCAATGCTATGGGCTTTCTGATTGGCTGCCCTGCAGCCTTTCTAAACGCGCCATTAAATCGCCAAACCCCGAACTCCAACCCGAACATACAGTGAAATGTCCGTGTTCGGGTCCGGGGTCCAAAAACCGTAATGTTCGGTACAAACCCGAACAGTGCCGTTCGGGTTCGCTCAACACTATTCATAACGCACAAGCCATGCATTTTACAGCACATTTGAAGAGTGTATTATTTATAAAAAAGACTGGTACATTCCCCTGCACAGGGCAATATATGCCCCCAGTATGAACACAGTATTATAGCTAACCTACTGCTCTGATATATACCCCATGCACAGGGCAACACATAGCCACCATTATGTACACAAGGTTCTATGAACTGCCCTGTGCAGGGGTATATATAATTAAGGAATTTTGTGAGTTATAACCTTGTGTACATACTGGGTGGCTATATTGACTTACCCCAGCACCCAGACTGCACTCACAGGACTTACCCCAGCATGAAGATTGCACTCACAGGACTTACCCCTGCACCCATGACTTGTCCAAGGATTTACCCCAGCACCCAAACTTCACTCACAGGACTTGCCCCAGCACCCATGTTTTACTACAGCTGCAGATTGCACTCATAGGACTTACCCCAGCACCTAGTATGTATCCCAGCATGTAGATTGCACACGCATGACTTGCCCCAGCACCCAGGACTTGCCCAGGGATTTACCACAGTACTTAGATTGCACTAGTGTTGGTGTCACCTGGTACAGTAACTGAGGGTGTCACCCCTTTGGCTTTCCTCCAATACCATGCCAAACAGATTCCTCAGTAATGTCAGTCAGTTGGCCCATTAAATATGCCATACAGGAGACCCATAAATTATGCCACATACAGGAGCCCATTAACTATGCCACACATAGGAGACCCATTAATAATGCCTCACACAGGTGCCAATTAATTATGCCTCACACATGAGCCCCAATAATTATACCTCACGCAGGAGCCCCATTAATTATGGCTCACGCAGGGGCCCCATTAATTATGCCTCACGCAGGGGCCCCCATTAATTATAGTAAGAAGTAGAAACAGACGGATTTGCTCAATATTCCTCTGCGGGCTCCACCTCTCGGTACTCTCACGACAAGTAATCAGTAGTTTGAGGAAGGAAAGGGGGGTTGAGGATCATCCACTTGGAGAGAAAAATGATAAAGCAAGGCTGCAAGGAAGTGCTGTATCAAAACATATTTAATGTTGTAAACGTTACAGCTGGCTGCTTGTGGACACAAAGTGGGATTACCCAGTGAGTCGGAAGCCTACGCGTTTCGTGCCTGCTTGCTTATGCCACACACAAGAATCCCATAGTTATGCCACAAACATGAACAATAAATATCTATACACATCTCTCTATCTCTCTCTCTCTCTCTCTCTCTCGTTGCATTTATACTGAACCTTTTTAATTTTATATTCAACTATTTCATATGTAATAAAAATGTTATTGAAAAATTTCATTTCTGGTTTTTATTCCCTTCCTATGCACCCACATTGCACCTAATGGACTTAACACAGCACCATTCAGTACTAGGGTTGCCACCTTTTCTTCAGAAAAATACCGGCCTTGGTACTGTCTCCATAGTCTTAACATTGGCCTGAAGCCAATTTTTTACAGCCCTGACGGTAAAATACCGGCCAGGTGGCAACCCTATTCAGTACCCACAGCATTTTCCATGCACTTGCATTGCACCCACAGCACTTGACTTGCACTCATATTACACCCATCCAATTTGGAATGCCCAAGTGACAATTTGACCCACAGAACATACCACAGTGTCCTACAGAGCTGACCCTGCAGAAAAAAATCACATTGTCACTTTCCCTCATAGTACATTTTGCCCCACAGAACATGCCACAGAATAACTTTGCCAATTAAAATAAGCAACTGTCAGGTACCAATTAACATGCCACAGTCACTTTGTCATTAAAATATGCAACAGCCAGTTTGCCGGTTAAAATATGCCACCATTTGTCCATTAAATATGCCAACTGTCCCATTAATATGCCATAGTCAGCTTGCCAATTAATATGCCACAGCCAATGTACCCATTAATATGCCAGTATTTTTTTGCCATCCATATGCCACAGCCATTTTATCCATAAATATGCCAATATTATTTTGCCCATTAATATGTCACAGACAATTTGCCCATTAATATGTCAGTATTATTTTGCCATTAATATGCCACAGCCAATTTTGCCTCTAGTATGCCAGTATCATTTTGACATTGATATGCCACAGTCAATTTGGCCATTAATATGCCAGTATTATTTTGCCATTAATATGCTACAGCCAATTTGCCCATTATTATGCCACAGCCAATTTTCTCATTAACATGCCAGTATTATTTTGTCATTAATATTCCACAGTCAATTTTCCAGTATTATTTTGCCATTAATATTCCAGTATTATTTTGCAATTGTCACAGTAAATTTGACCATTAATATCCCAGTATTACTTTGCCATTAATATGTCAGTCATTTTGCCCATTAATATGCCAGTATTATTTTGCCATGATTATGCCATAGCCAATTTGCCAGTGTTATTTTGCCATTAATATGCCAGTATTATTTTTCCATTAATGTGCCACAGCCAATTTGCCAGTGTTATTTTTCCATTAATATGCCAGTATTATTTTGCCATTAATGTGCCACAGCCAATATGCCAGCATTATTACAGTCAATTTGCCACTCACTCACACACGTATACAGCTATACAGAACCATGTGCATGTCTCTGAGAAACTGTATTTACAAAATAAAAGGATTTGGGATATATCGAAAGTGAGGTTGGGAGGTGGATGGAGTGTCAAATATATAAACTGCCCCAGGTGGCTCTTTAAAATCATATATGATTTTTTTAACTCACAGTGTCCTTTCAAAAAATCTGGTGCATGAATACACAATATAACAGTGGTGGTGCCCTGTTTTTTTTTATATTAAAACCTCTTAATCACTCAGAAGCACCAATCTTATGACAAAATATAGTAAGCAATGCAATCGATGGTGTGGCTGAACAATAAATCTGGTCAAAATGTGCCACTCACTCACACACTAACACTGTGCCACTCATTCACACACTTACACTCTGCCACTCACTCACACACTTACACTCTGCCACTACACTTACACTCTGCCACTCACACACTTACACTCTGTCAATCACTCACACACTTACACTCTGACAATCACTCACATACATACACTCTGCCACTCACTCTCGGTCATTCACTTTCCCCAGCACCATACTGTACATACCTTACCCTGCAGTCCAGCAGCTTCCTTTCAGGTTGCACGCAGCAGAAGCCCCCTCCCCTTCCTCTCCCACTCAGCAGGCTCTGGCTGAAGCTGAATGTCTGAAAGGGAGGCGGCCACCGAAAATCTTAATGGGATGCGGCCGCCGAAATTCTTAATGGGATGCGGCCGCCAAAATTCTTAAAGGGGTGCGGCCACCGAAATTCCTAAAGAAGCCCCAGGGTAGGCGGCCTACCGGGATTTTTTCCCGGGAATCCCGGTAGGCCAGTCTGGCCCTGTACTCGACCTCCCATCTCAATCTCCAATAGAATGGAAATGATGCAAGGTCAAATTGCACTATAACAAATTACAGGATTCAGCTCACCACATGCGAGGGTGGGTAATTCACCTGTTATATACAAAAAAAGTGTTATGCGCTAAATTTAATAGGTCCATTATATAATGGGAGCAGTAAAATTATTACCGCATCCAATAATAAAACCCGATAATAAGGTGGCAAGTGCCCCCCTTGTCCCCCCCCCCCTCCTTGGGAAGCACAGAGAGCCTTGTTTTTGCATGGAATCAACAGGGAGGATTCTGCTCTAGCAAATCGAAACCCACGCTATATTCAGACCCCGATCATATGACACTATCAGCATGTGCCGGCCTTGAGAACTGCTGTGTCTCAGCTGTGAGACACAGCATAGAGTAAATCCATGTGTATATATTAAGATACATGCAGAGTTTACTTTGGACAAGCAGGACATCTTTTTTAATTCTTGATTTCTTTGAGGATGCAAAGGTTAAAAAAAATAGGTGTCCTTTAAGGAGTGCCAGGGGCATTTGGGAGTGGTTTCTAGGGGGAACTGCAGCATCCACAGATGTGATTCCCTGAAAGAAGATCCACTACCTCACATTACTGACATAAAGTGCCCAGCTGACCAGCCTGAAGATTTTGAGTATCAGGATGACCTGTTTCATCAGTAAGAAAAGATATCCATAAAACTGGTTAGGCCACCTACTAATCTAAGCGACTAATGAAAACTGAGAAGATGCAGGTCCATATAGGACCAAGGTCAACGAGCAAAGCCCAACCTTACTGTAAATGCATAACATATGAAGTAACCAAGCCATGTGTAAATTAAATTTCTAGTGCATCTATAGAGCTAAATTTACATGTGTAGATAGGAGAGTAGGGAATTGTGGTAAAAAAAAATATATATTAGTAGATGCTTTTAAACCACCTATCCTAGAATGCCAAATCAAACTCTAGCAGATAATGTCTAATGAATAAAACGAATATTAAAATCAAAATAAATTTTCAAGAATATGCCTGTTCTGGAAAGAATGGTTCTTTCTATATGTGTCTCTATACTGGTAGGATAGATAGATAAATAAGGAGAGGGAGAGAGATTTACTAGAGGCATATCTTTACTCTTCCTTTAAGTAATATTTCTATAACTTTTCTCATAGGTTTTTATTGCAAAGCTTCTTTACCACCATTTATCACAAACCATTTATTGCTTTCTTTTGTTTTACTTTTTGCAAACAACCAGATTTATTCTTTAGTAAAAATCATTGCTACTCTAAAATTCTCTAAAATGTATTCTCAGGAATAAAATCCCATTTAAGTATCATTATTCATTAAAGTAGTAAAAATCTTGAGTCCACAGATTATATTTGGAATCCATTCCATAACTTATGGGTATGCACTTTTAATGATTTATTTTATGTAAAATACCCAAACCACGAGTTTGATATAGGAGCTTACGTTTTGATTATTGTAGTACAATCCATCAAATCAAATAGAATACTAAAACCGAAGCAGTTCAGCCAAGGATGTGACTGATAGATTATTCATAAAAAAGCAGACATACGTGATTCCTTCGAGAATCTAATACAATGAGAAAATCTACAGAGAATGCCAATGAATTCGCACAGTAATAATGTCTTCAGCAACAGGGCATTCATAAAATAGTCAAGAAAAATATAATTCTTTGCTAAATCTCTGTTACAACCCCCACTTGTAATGTTTTCCTTTCTTAAATAAAGAATGTGTAAAACAGGGATTATCAGATATATTTCAACATATTATTGACAATAGCACACATCTTGGCAACATGCCCTGAAAGCAATGTCATGAGATAATCAGTTACAGAAAAATAAAGCAGAGGCATTATTATATACAAATCTACACACACCAGACAAGCCAAAAGATTTGATTTTCCAAGAGAAAACTTCACAATGTTACCACCATTACATGGGATTCTAAATAGACATATAAAATAAGGTCAACAAGGATCTCCTTTTGTCTATATAACCATATATATCCATGTATAAATTAAATATGGAAGCAAATGTGATCATTGTTAACCTTATTTGCATATCCTTGAATCTAATCCAGAATCTCTTGTAGTGAATAACCTTTTGGGTTTACATACATACATAGCAGATACGGAGAGGCGTGTACTAAAAAAACGCAAACATATTTTATGTGCAAAACTATTTTTGCGCTTTGCTCCTATTGCAATGTACTAAACATTTAACACTCAGTTAGTACATACGCGCAAATTGTGAATAAAAACAGGCATAATTGCGAATAAAAACAATTTTGCAAATATTATTCTACCTCTTTTGATAGCACTTGCTAAAAGCTGGTGTAATTTTCACACGCAAATAATAATTATTTTTCACAAAATAGTCTCAGAACTTTTTAGCATGCGCAAATCTAATCGCAATTTTTCAGCGCCACTGGAAAAATACACGCCAAATAAAAATAAACGTAAGAGGCGCAAATTTAGGGAAAACAAGCGCAAAATGTTACAAATAGTCACAAATTGCTCCTTACTCATGTTTTACCTACTTTTTTCCCCACTGCACTTGTGTAGTACATGACCCCCATAGAGGGAAAAAAAATCATTGTTTACATATGCCTTCATATGCCTACCCAGAATCCTTTGCAGTAGTGATAGCACTGTGAATGTGAGATTTCTTTATTTGGCTATCTCTGCATATCCCAAACAACATAGGAATTTATTCAGGAAAGTGGGAACTGTGGAGAATTAAAAAGAGAATTGCAAAATTAAGTCCAATATAACTGAATTGGAGAAATTTTCTATCTGCTACTTTGGCATTACGTTTGCAATTCCCTTGTCAATGCTCTCTTTCCTAATTAAAGCTCATAGATTGGCTGTAAAATGGTTTCCTACAAAGTCACTATTGTAGGTTAAGTGCTCATTTTTGTGCTATAGACTGTACATATGTATATTATTACATTTTTTTTATTTATTTTTTCTATTTTTTCAATTATAGTGGTTATGGACATTTATTTATTTTTTGTTACCACTATGGGTGTCTGATCTATAGTTATTTTCACACACACACACACATATATATATATATAAATATTTGTGATAAAGGTTCGCAATGCGAACTGAAACAGTGGTTATATCAATGTCTATTGTGGATTAAAATTGACTAAATAGCTACACTAAGCCCCGTCAGTGCGTGATCTTATATGTATATTTGTAAATGGAGTGCAATGCCGAGTGGATACATTTATATATATATTTCCTTTGCTACAGCCCAGCATGTGTATTGATTGAGGTTTTGCTGAGGCATACATTTATTAAACTATTTTGGTGTAAATTACCATTTCAATGACTACTATTTTTTCTATTATTTTACTTTGCTTTGAATCCCATAGGGGAATAGGCTACTTGCGGTCATCTCTCTCCTATATACAGTTATATTCTGTAGAGCTATTTATTTTCCTTTTTTGGGTAGATAGATATACCTTATTGTTGATACCTCCCTTTCAGAGAGAGGGTACTGGGGAACAGTTACTTAAAGAGAAGGAGCCCACTTGGATCTGCAGACTCAACTGCATGCACTGGAAAGGTCTGAATGAGGATTATGAGTTGATCCACTTTATGTAATCATGTTTCTAGGTGCAAACAGTGGGCTCGATTCTCAAAGCCCCAATATTATTAATATATCCCCCGGGGCTTGAGGCCAGTGCTATGCCTCAAGCCCATAATAACATAAAATCAATAGCCCCCCTCCATACACCATGAGCCAGGGGCTGGCCAAATACCACTGGTACATTAAATAAATAAATAAACAAAATAGTCACTGACTAACCCCCCACTTTTACCTTGCCCAGGTACAGTGGCTAGTCAAAAATGACACAAAACTGAAAAAGAAAAAAACACTCTTTGAGTACCATGAGAGGGGGCAGTGAATTACTACCCCCCTGGCACACAAGGATGTCCTATAGGGAAAACTGTTGCTGTACCCAGGTTCCAGCGGCGATCTGTGAAACCCTGGATCCTCATCATTCGGCCTTGGCAAAGGGGCCATCCATAAAAGAAAAGAAAAAAATCCTCCTATCTCTAAAAAAACTGTGCCAGCAAATAAAAAAAAACCCGAAAAAAATGGTTAACCTTCAAAAAAAAATGTTGCGGTGACCATGGGGACTGGAAGAGAGAAGACTCAGGATGAAATAACAGCCCAGAAGGGCTGGTATTTCAAAATATGGTAGCTATATGATTGGCTGACTCAACATTTTTTTGAAGGTTAACCCATTCAGTGCTGTAGAGAGCACTGCTTTAAGCAGCCAAGGCCCATTTAGGTCATTGTTTTTTGTGTGTGCACTGTTTGATTTTAAAGAGGCAAGAGTATCCATATCAATGACGCAGCTGAGTATCCATATCAATGACGCATCTAAGTCACTGATGTTGCACGCTAACACAATGCCCATTGCATCTTTTACTGCAGTACACATGGCCAGGAAGGACACCAGGCCATTTGCATGGACTACTACTGTAATTATCTATGCACGACCTGGCACATCGTGAAACTGTCTCCCTGTTTGTTGGATCTAATGCCCGGATAAACTTGCACTGGAGACTCCAATTTGACCTTACAGCAGCTTGATCCTTTCACAAACAAAGTGTTTGACAACTGCCACGAACATTACACAATCTTCAAAATAACTTTGTGCCACTTTAATATGAATTGAATTAGCTTTTTGAAAAGTAATACTAGACATTGCTTTGATCTCTAAAGCCAGAACCTATTTCAAATCCATTAACGACACACTCCAGGCATCAGACTAAGTTTGATGCTTTTCATACTGTTTATTATTACTTGACTTGCTCTATTCAATGACCCGAGTGAATGTATTTGTTGGTATTGAAAACCATAGACTGTAATAAAAACATTTGAGTTCATCACATGGTAACATACATGAGGTGCACAAAAGAATTACAAAGAACAGCAGCATAAAGAATATTTCTCCCCTAGAGCTAGAATAAGGAAGTTATATCAGACAACTTGGCCAAATGGAAGTCACCGGACTGATCAACAAAAAGTAGCATATTTTCTCCTCTCTGTGGACAGAAAGATCATGATGTATGCAGAGCATGGTCTGTAAGCGTAAACATCTCTGCAGAGTACAAGAAAAAGACAGACAGAGGTAATGTTTGTAAAGTTTGATGCATTCTGTAATTTATGCAAAAACACCACAGTGCAAAGAAAACGTTTTTTTATGAGAGGAGTGAGGGAGGGAACCAGTAGATGAATGGGATACACAACTACAACTATGTGCTACAGACTGTGTTTGTTGTGAAGACCTGATAAAAGACAGGATACTAATGGGCAGCAAGTTCAAGGAGGTGCAGGAAAACTACTGCAAGGAGAGGATTTAACTCTTTAAAAAGCAGAAAGAATTGCCAGAGCATTTGAAATGCCAAGAAAAGATTTGCAGGTCCTGAAAGGGTCACAACGGAGCAGTGCAACTGAAAATACATCAATCAGTCAGTCACAGAGCAGATAGAATATGATTGGAGAAAAATCAAGGGAGACACTGGGGCAAGGGACACATGCAATATATTGTGGGTATTGTGGAATCCTACATTGTTGTGCTTTGTTATGACAGCAGAATGTGTCATGGATATACAAACAAAATAAAGTGTAACATATGTAGTACATGCAATAGAAGACATGAATGATGATTTATAATCTCACGCAAGCAGCTCACATGCAGATGAGGCAGGTGTCTTCCTATAGTTGAAGGCTTCCAAGGTCCCAATCACATTTAAAATTGACACAGAAGCACAGCTAAATTGTGTACCAGATCATATGTAGTACCAATGCAGTAATGACCCTCAACTAGAAACAAAAGATCTACCAATGCTGATGGGCTATGGGGGTGAAGTACTTGATGTTATTGAATATTGTTACACATGTGTGTCTACAATGGAACTAAAAGGGATTACTGTTATTTGTTATGGAAACACAGACACCTGCAGTGCTGAGTCTCTGGACAGGGAAAAGAGATTTGATTTGTGAATTATAATCGTTGTTAATGGCAGAGGGAAACAAAATCACAGCTGACAGTACTAAGCTTGAGAACAGTGTCATAATCAAGAGTAGGTCCAGCAAATTCCTTGTCACAGAGGGTGTACATGTTCCAAGGACCTTTAGCTCTATAGGCCAAGGTGGAGAAAAAGCTTATAAGAATGCAGAAGCTGGGTGTGGTCAAGAGTGCCAGTTCTATGGTGGTAGTAGAAAGTAGAAAATAGGAGCAATCAGATTATGAAATGACACGATGATGACACTCTATCCACTTAATAACCTATTCAGTGTTTTTTCTTGGATGGGGCTGAGTGAAGAAAAAAAAAAAAAATTATGCACTGACCCACGTGATTCAAGCAAATTAATAATGAGAGAACACAGCAGAAGACCCACCTTAGAAGACATATTACACAATCTACTTGGACATTTGGTGTTGTTAAAAATGTGTGACGGCCATCTTGTGGATCAATACATTTGGGATTTATTTGGGGTTATAAAGAACATCAATGAACTGGTGGGAATTAATGGATGAAAGATGATGTGGATGAAAGGATAGGGGTATAGGAGTGTGAAAATATGTTTAGGGCATTATAATGGAGATTAATTAATGAATTTGGATTTGTGGATGCAAGTGGGTAAAAATAGATATGGGATCATGTGTTTAAATAAATTGGTGAGTTCATTTACTTGAGGTTATAAGTAAGATTAATGAATTGGTGGGGGGTGGGAGATAATGTGCATGAACGGATTGGGGGATGGGAGGAGGAAATAATGTAATAGATGAGGAATCATGGGATTGGGAGAGTGATGGGGACATTGTTTGGATAAATAAATTGCAGAGGTTAGAGTTCATTTATTTGAGGTTTTAATGAAGATTGATGAATTGGTGGGGATTAATAGATGGAGATGAAAGTGGGAATAATGGTTGGGGGGGATTATGTGGATGAAAAAATTGGTAAGGTTGGATTCAATTTATTTGGGGTTTTAATAAAGATTAATGAATCGGTGGGGATAAGGAGGAATGGATGGCTTCATGAAAGTTAATGAATGGGGGGGTTATGTGGATGAATATATTGGGGATCATGTGGACAAAGATCGGGGGATGGGACTGGGAGTTAATGTATTTATGGTTACAGTGGACATTAATGAATTGATGTGGCAATGGGGATTAGTGGGGGTTCAGAAATAACTGATGAGGAAAAATGGTGATTAATTAATGCACGTGAAAGTTTTGGAATAAAATGTTTGTTGTGGATTTCTGCTTTTCCTTTTTTTATTTGATTACACTTTATAAATGTCTTACTATTTGTTTCTGTCTCTTACATTGTGTTGTCAGACTCACCAAAGAAATGTATTTGATTTAAAGAAAAATAATGAATGTTATTTAATTGCTTTTGCACTACATTCCTTCCACCCCTCTTCTTTATATGGTGTTTATTGCTTTTTTTCTACTCCAAAATACTTTATTTTTTCTAATATCTTCTGATTTATTTCTGTTTCTTCCATAGAGTAATTTGTCAGAATCACCAAAGAAACTTTCGAATGCTGAATAAGGGAACCAAATAAAACAAATACTGCAGTGATGATTAATCGTTGACCTTTGAGACATTCAACTTGGTTGTTTCCATTCTTTAAGTTAAAAAAAAAGGGCTTAATAATGTGTTCTTTCACTGACATTACAGTCTCACACAGCCAGCAACTTAATGTGCAGTTAAAATGTTTTGCTAATAGGCCCTGAAAGAAACCTGTACATGTTGTCGGAGTCTCTGGCTCACCTAGGTCATATGTGAATGAGAATTTGCAAGGACAGGAACTCAGACACAACAGACAGAATCTATGTTCAGACACCACAAAATCCACATGAAATTCACATGATGGTGATGTTTCCAGCCCACAAGCCATCAATGATTCAGATACTGTGCTAAACAATGAACTAACCATACTGATAACACAACACTTTTTCCCAAATGGCAGCAATGCGGCTCTACTGGGAGGGGATTACCTAAAAATACCTAATGGCATACCTATTCCAGCTATAGTCACAGGATCAAACCAAAGACATGTAAGGGCTTTGTCTATTAAATGTTGCAGATGTTTCAACAGGGAAATATGATTATATGTCAGCTTTATTTAATAACCCCCAGTCTCATAGGTTATTTTGTGTTTGCCACTTCAGTGTAACTAGTTAATTCACTTGATTTGTTGATGACTGGACATGCGACCAAGGTGAGGAAGCACTTGTCTGTCACAAGAAATCGATTAGTTGTGATGCATGGAGTTAAAATAAAGAACCACCTGTTTAAGCTCTCACAAAGTCTCCATAGATTGTGAGTAAATTCAGAACTTAACAAGCTTATAAGTGTTAGAAATGCTTGGTGGCATGCTAATAAATTACATATTCATTTTGGTTGCAAAAAAATGGTATGTCTCTTAAGTCCAACCTTTCACACATAGCTAGGGTTCCAAAAAATGGCAAAAAACCTACATTGAACCTGGTTCTAAATTTTGTTCAAAAAGAGATAGAGAAAAAAAATTAATCTTCCTATTTCAAGTTATTATTCCTTAGTATGCTTAATTAGAATTTATTTTAGATCATGTTACAAAACCTATACACATTTCCATTGCTGTTGCTGTTTCATTTCCTTCAAGCCTAATGAATGACCTCTAATTCTTTGCAGAGTCTCCACAGAGCAGTTTATACAAGTCATGGATATAGTTGTGCAGTGCTGTCTTCATCTCTCTAAAGTACTTTTTCTTTTATGTGAACAAATTCAACATTCCTGTCATTTCTTCATAACTGAAATCTACTTCCTTTATTGAAGAGGGTCTAAATATAAAAAAAATGCTTTAATTATACAGAAGGCCACTTCTGCCTGATGACAATGTTATTTTCCCAGTGTGCACTGTTCCAAAAATGTTGAAGCAGCTCTTCAACGGTGTGAGTAGTCTTGTGGGGAATCAAGATATCTAACCATGCTTGGTGACGGTGTCCTTAAATCAGTGAACCCAATTTAATTTTGTGTATACTGCATCCAGAAGGATAGCCTAAACTACTGACTGTTTTAGAAGGAAATGAGATTGAGGAAGCTAAGAGATTTGATCATTTAGATCTGTTTATTTTCAAAATAAAACACCACAGTTTCAAATTAGTTAGGTGGGAGGGGCTGAACAAATACCCCTGAAACCTGAGTTCAAACTGGCCATTTAATGGCATTAAACCCAAAAAAGGTAGCTGTAACTTTTAAAAAGGTTTTGTTTTATCTCTCTTTCACGTTTTAAGACAAATTTAGTAGAAATAAGAAACACTATTGGAACACAAGCTAAGTAGTATTGTTTCCTTATTGCCTAAGCTGCCCCCTCTCTGGAACTCCTTTCCGCAGATCATCCAGCTCTATCCTTCCTTCTCAAACTTTAGAAAGTCCCTCAAACTCATCTCTTTAAAGAAGCTTACTACCCATCCGACAGGTATACAAGTTCATTTACCTCTAGCTAATCCCACCTAGCTCTCACTACCTTCAATCACTAGTATCATGTGGCTTACAACTAATCCAGCTACAACACACACAATAAATCTTTGGCCAACCATCAACATTACTCTTAATTCAACTACCTTCCCTCTGACCTCTTCATTCCCTTATGTGTAACATATACCCCATTCCCTCTAGATTGTAAGCTTGCGAGCAAGGCTCTCAACCTTATGTATCAGACTGTTCTAGTTTGTCTAATGTAGTATGTAGTTCCATTCTATGCTCTGTACCTAGCAATACGTAACTTGCTGGCGCTATATAAATACACATTAATGTAATGCAATGTTTCCTTGTCAAAAGACAGCTGTGTGGGCTGCTGCAAGTCTTCCACAAATGCAGGAGTATGTCCTCTTGGTGCAGATCCTTTAGTCCATGCTTCTGGTTGGTAGCACATCCTTATATGTTCAGCAATAGTGCTTGCCAGATGTGAGTGGCATGGGGACACCGCCTAAGAAGCTCAAAGTTTGCTAGGCATCAAAGTTTCTAACCTAGCCCAGCTGACTACCCACTTTCCTGATTCTAATCTGAACTTTCTAGTGTATCATATGCCAACATACCAATAGCTCTCTAATTGTGCATTTTATCCTGCTTTATGATGTAGTTTTTGAGAACTTATGGCTAAAATGGAACAGCATGTTGAAGGTGGAGTCTTACCTCTGATTTATAAAAAGCATCATTATGCTGCCATCAGCCATTATCACACTTTTATTTGTATGACTGTGTGCAGGGCTGAAGCTACCTATAGGCAAGGTAGGCACAGGCCTAGAGTGCAGATACGCAGGGCACCCCCTGCAGTTTGGGTTAGAGAGGGAGGAGGGATTCTCTTCCTGCCGCCCGGACACCGTAGGTATGCTGGGCGGCTGCAAGTCCTCCAGCTCTTCCGTACAATAACGGAAGGGGTCTCGAGGACTTCTGATCTTTGGCACTGTCATGTCATGCTAGCATCATCAGAGGGGGACAGGTCATGTGTATGATGCGATCACATGACTCCACCCCCAAGTTTTTGTTTGGAGTGCGCAATCAGCGTACGCAGTCAGATGAGGGGGTAAGTACTGTTGGCAAGACTGGAGTGGGGGTTAGAGTGGCGCAGGTTGGCATGTCTGGGGAAGTTTGTCAAGTATGGGGGATACAGTGGCACCACTGGTGGCAGATTGGTATGTCTGGTGGCAATTTGGAAAGTCAGGAGGGGGTGGAGTAGTATGTCTGGGCACAGGTTGGCATGTCTGGGGGCAGATTGGGTGTCTGGGGCCGGTAATGCCTATGTGTAGTATATATACATACATTACAATTTAATGGGCTTCTGTATGTGGCATATGTTATGGGCTCCTGTACGTGGCATATTTAATGGGGTTCTGTATGTGGTTTAATTACTGGGCTCTTGCATATGGCATATTTTATGGCCTTCTGTATGTGGCATGTTTAATTGGCTCCTGCATGTGGTATAATTACTGGGCTCTTGCATGTGGCATAATTATTTTTTTTACATTTAAATGTTTCCTTTTTAAGCTCACTACCTACTTGCATTTGTTAATTGCATCTAAGTATTGTTAGGCCTGTCTCCTAAGTTGCTATAAATAAAGACTTCATTTAAATATGGTTTTGGTTAAAATATTTTTTTTTATCTTGACAAGTTGATTGTCATGAATGTCAAGTATATTAGACTACCGTTTTAGTCCCTAGGGCAAGTAGGTTTAAAAAAAAAATAAAATAAATCCACCCCCCTGGTGCTATCATCATGTGGGGGCAAGTCCTGTGAGTGCAATCTAGGTGCTGGGGTAAGTCCTGGGAGCAATGTGGCAAGTGATGTGGGTGCAATATGTGACTGTGGCAAGTACTGCGGGAGCAATCTAACAAGGTGACACTGTGAAAAGTGCTGTGGGGTAGTGTGAAGAGTGATGTTGAGCCAAAATGACACTGTGGCAAGTGTGGTTGGAAAATGTGACAGTGTGTGAAGTGATGTAGGGGGAATATGACACTGTGGGTCAGTGTGACACAGCGGGATAATATGACAGTGTGGCAATTACTGTGGGGCATTATGACACTGTTTATTAATTTATAAAGAATAACATTTTCTTTAAAATAACATTAAAATAGAGGTGTCAACAATAATTGGGACAATACAGTTTATTCAGATAGGACGTGCCTAAATATATTATGATGGGAGCTATGGTATACCTTGTCAATATCTGCCTAGCTATAAACTAATGGGAGCTATGCTGTTCCACTTAAAGGATAATTATCTCTCTGGCTATCTATACATTTATTAAAGCTGTTCTATTTAACCAACTGCATACTAATAGAAGTTACATTGTATCACATCTGTGATTTGTTAATTTAGACTGAACTTGACTATACCACTGCTGAAATGGGAACACTATCTGAAAGGGGTGACAAAAATCCTTGCATCTGCCCTGCCTGTGTGTACTATATGTACATACATTACAAGTATAGTTTTCATTTGTGTCATTTTTATTGTTTCTTTTTTTCTCCCCTGCTAAATGAGTTGGGTTGGGAGAGAAGTAGAAGCTGCAGGCCTGATATTTGTGAGGAAATGTACAAGAAAATATATAAATACACTTTAACATAAATTAAAAAAAATAGGTCATTGTCAAGTTAGAGGGTTTTTTAACTGAGAACTGAAGATATAACTATTGATTACACCATCTTAAACCGTCTGTTTTTTATACATCTTTTATATCATCGCTTATATAACAATAGTCTTAAATTGTCTTCTTAACTAACAAAACAGTAGTTGATTTCACTGCACAGTGAAGAATGCATTTAAAGGTAAATGTGGGGCCAATTGTTTAAAAGGCTGTTTTAATTTGAACTGAAATCATTAAATGCAGTCAGTGTTGGAGAACATTGTGTTACGGTTATTTAAGTTTTAGATTGTAAAGAACATCTTTTCAATTTACAAGAATATTTCCTTAAGATGCCTTAACATTTAATAGTATGTCCTTGTTAAGCATAATTAAATAAAGTGTTTGTGAAGTCATTTACTACCACAGAACATATAAATGGGTCATTCAAGCATTAAATGATTACATATTACATAGTCTAATCTTGTTCACTGACAACATCTAGACATTTATTCACACTCAGGACACCCATTTTGTATTTTATGTACTAGAACAAAAATGTATGGTACTGCATTTTATTTTTTGTTGTTCTTTTACATTAGATGGTTACTAAATTAACAAAATCATTAGAATAGTATTTCAGTTTAGTATGGAAATTAAATTCTGCCGGGTCTAATTAGGGGAACAGGATTTTGAAAAAATTCAAATTTAAAAACACAGTGCAAATTATAATTTACTGTAGCACCATGATTAAAGTCACCTACATGAATTACTGTATATTGTAATGTGTATTTCCAATTAAGTAGGAAGATAACCCTAATGCATCATTTAAAGTGTTATGAACTACAGCTTTCCAAAGCTTCAAACTTTCTAATAGCATCAATAATTAAAGGTGTTGCCTTTAATGAAAAAGTAGATTACCATTAAAAATGAGGTTGCAGTCTTCCTCAAATATAAATATATATAGGGGGTCCCCAGTCACATAAAAAAACATACAAATAAAAATCCAGTGTTGTAGTATATCATTAGTAATATCATATAAAGTGCATAGTAACACAGAATAGTGTTTTGGTTATTAAAGTTTGCTATCTTGTCAGAAAACAACTTGTTTTCTCTTATCTGTACACATTTTGCATGAACTGTAAATTTAAAAAATAGTTCAATGAATTTGTGTAAATCCATCATTAGTCAGTTACTTAAAACAGCTGTTCATCTTACTTTTGAATAAATGTCCAATGATTGCTGGTATGTTCACTT
This sequence comes from Pelodytes ibericus, assembly GCA_036172795.1. NCBI lineage: Eukaryota > Metazoa > Chordata > Amphibia > Anura > Pelodytidae > Pelodytes > Pelodytes ibericus. The sequence goes on along the minus strand of CM069857.1, from coordinate 141,143,791 downwards.
TCCCAATGGATATACAGTGTAATGACGAGGAGGCACTTGACATTTCAGTCAGATAGTTGAAAGGCTAACTGGACTGCTGAGCTTTTCTTTTTACTTCACGCATTGTGAATAGAGTGTACATTTATGCACCCAGATGGAGTATTCCTGTATATAGTGATGAGTGCCACACATTTCTCAAGTATTTGAACTGGATCTTCTAGCTGTTTGTTTTAGACTCTTTTTTATATTGAGCTGTTAATGCCTTCCATATCTAGAACCAACAGTGCCTTGTTAATTGTATGCTCGGTTGCTCCATTTTACAGCTCTGCAACATATGGTGCATTATAAGTAGAGTAATGATAATATAGGTGAAATAGCATCATGAGCTATAGCATTATTCCACTTGTACCCTAATGCTCCAATGGCTCTCAATCTTAACTCTGCTTCTAAATCAAATTTGGTACAATAGGAAAGTTTAACTCGCTGAATTCTGATCCTTGACATCCAAAGAATCTCATTGTGACCTTGAGGCCAAGTGCTATAAAGACTTTTATCTATAATATATGTCTTTGCATTTGTGTTACTAGCTTTTGAGCAATAGTTACTTAATTTTGTTGTGTAAAAATGGCATGTGTCATAACTAATGTAATTCAGGGGTCTAGTGATAAAATAGACATGCACCCTGTAACAGTGAATTATTGTGAGAGCTAGCTACTTGCATTCTTAATGCAATACCTGATTCATGGTGCCATCTCGACTAAATTTGCAAAGTTTACAGTTTTGTAGTTATTGAACTGGGAACATTTCCTCACGCTTTGCTGTACTTTCTTAATTTTGTTTCATGCTAAGCATAAAGCACTTTTATTTTAATAATGGTGAGATAAATCACTAATAATAAACTAACTAAACCAAATCCTCTTCTTTCAAGCTTGCACCTTTTTTCACACTGGAAATAATATTTTCATACAAGGAATTCTAACATCAATATATGCTTAAATCATTTTAGAAAATGTACCTTAAAAAGGACAAAATAGCTAGTATGTGATAATGTAGCCTACAAGAGTGTATGCCTTGCCAATGGACAGGTGTCCAGATTATAAATGCCAGCATTTCTCTTGGCATTCTGCACTGTTATCGGGAAATACACTAGTGTTTAAGTGGGCAAGGTGACAACAATTGGATTTAACCATAATTGTGTTGTGTGCAAAGAAAAATTATAAATTGATGGATGAATCTGATAAATAGAAATATGCTCCATCATAGCAGTTTTTAAAACTGGATCTATATACTTCACAATTTATAAGGATGCTACACTGTCAGTCCAAAATATAACCATCTTGATGTTTAGCTTACACCTGATATTGCACATAATAGCTGCATTGAACACTTTAGTAAAAATGAGGGAATTGCCCACAAAAAAATATAATACATTTTACCAAATGGTAAATATGCACTACAGAAACTCTATTAATAATTGAATATTGTACATTAATGGGCATCTGAGGGAAAGAGAATGTACTCTCTTGCCAATATACACCTCCCAATAAACACACCTGATGTATTAAGATCTCACATGGCATTTATTCTTCCAGAACTTTGATTTTAATTCCTTGAATTGTCTTGTTTAAAGATGTTTCGTATTTGGTCCCTGCCATGCAGCGTTGTTTGTGTCATCCAAGCACAATCGCTAGAAGGGGCACCATTTTGCCACTCAATGTTCTTTGCTTGAGTGGGTGATATGCTTTATGTACGGTTAGACCTTTAATCAAGATTTTGTTGCCACTTTTCTGAAGCAGATAAAATAATTATGTTGAAAGTTGCTGGCAGGACCGACTATAATGCTAAATGGGACCAGGGCAATCCTCTGCATGTGTCCTTTCGATTCCTGTCACTTCTTAATCTTTATTCACTTCTACTAACCTCCCTTCCTGGTGTCATAATCTGTTACTGTTAGCATAGGCCTGGCTGCCAAATTGGAGAGGATCAAGGGGGTGTTCTCATGATTGGTGGACAGAAGAGGCATCAATTGAGGTCCAATGTTTGGTCTCAGCAACCTTACTCTTTTCCTCTAACAACGACCTAGTTGTTTGTAACTTGCTGCTGAGTAGAATGTGCCCTCTATGCTATGAACAGTTAATAAACAAAGTTTTTAATAATTCGATGATGAAATAAAGACAATTTATCATTTACATGACTACTGTAAGGTTCTGACTTTTAAAATGGGCAAATCAAGTGACAGGCTTAGATTAATGGCATCAGAAACTGCTCATAGTTTAAAAAAGAAGCCAAAAAAGCTTTTATTTGATATTGTATAGCTTCTAGCAACATATACTTAGCTTGATTGACAAATTCCTATGGAGTTCAATACAAAACTAAATAAATAAATTAAGAAAAGTAACCAAGTGTATTGGATGGAAAACTTTGCATTCAGTGCGGTACATCAACATTTCAGAGCATTCAATGTCACATAAGCTGGGTAAATTAATGAAATCTTTGTGTATTTCACTCTACCGAAACCCAGCAGACAGACCATCCTACCTGAAACACAACAGTTTCTACCCCAGACATACCAAAAACTCAATCATCTACAGTCAAGCCATAAGATACAATTGCAAATCCTCGGTATTCATAGACCGAGATGGACATCCTCAGAACCTCAGGAAGGAATTCATCAACCAAGGTTACAGTACAAAAATAACAGACTCTCATATAAAGAAAGCCACTAATGCACCCAAAGAAAATCTCCTGAGATACCAGCAACCACAAGAAGGAGATCACGTAACATTTGTTTTGCTGTTCTGCGCAAGATCTCGAGGGAACTACAAACAATTTTATTTATGGACATTATGTGAGCATCCCCACTACTTTCATTCAAGCAGCCTCCCAAAGTAAAAAAAATGATGGTGAGGATAGGGAACCCTAGAGCAGCCTCTCCCCTAGGTGTATCGTCCTGAAGGGGAATGTTGCTGAAAACGGCATCAAGTCAGTAACTATATCTCCTCCAGGATGCTGGTCTCAATAATGGGACTTTGCAAAGTGAGGCTGAAGGGGCAGTAGCGCGGTAGGCCGAAACCAGGGCCTAAAGTTTCTGCAAGCCCAAGATGCATCCTCCAGAGTTTACCCCAATCGAGGGGGATCTCTTTACACCTGTAGGAGGGAGGTAAACTCTGCCTCCCCGATCACCAAACCTCCTATGGACTCCAAGCACAGAGACAGAGAGGTATATGCTAGAAAAGCACACCCCTCTAACATCCAATCAAGTAAGGATCTTGTCCCACAGAAGGGAGGAGTGGAGACCCACAGCACTATAAAAAACCCCTCAAACTGTTATCACAGTGCTCCAGTGTTCCAGCCTTATCACCTTATTAACTCCTAATGGTTATTCTTAAAACAGACAATGTCAATTTTTGAGAATAAAAGGGGAAGACATTATGAACATTATATGGACTGTAGGGGCCTCTGGAGTTATGTCGTGGATGTTTGTCTGCTGTCATTTCGTCTGACTACCATTTTGTGTGTTCTGAATGCATGTTTTCAGTTTTGCTCCTTTAATTTTAAGAATTCTGCCAACAACTCAGTCTTTGAGAATTGCAAACTCCAGAATAATATGTTTGATTTTTACAAACACCTATTTGTTTTAGTGAAACACCAACTAATAACCCTAGGGAATTTATTAGGCAGTGTAAAGAGGGTTTTTTTCCCTATGTTATGAACAATAGATAATTGATTTATTTTTGTGACCATGATGTGTTTTTAGTCATCACGTTATGAGATCATGTAAAATATTATAGATATTTGTAGTGGGCCTTCCCTACTTTGTTTCTATAGATTGTAAGTCCTATATCACCCTTCTGAGTGAAGCAGAGGCATGCACAGTCACCAAAGGCCTAAACCTAACCTCACAGTCTACTAAAAAGTTACTGTTAGATGTCAGTAGTGACCTAAGGCAGTCCGGTAAAACAGGGCAGCCATAGACTGTTACTAAAGCATGGATGTGAGGATTTTGATGGAATCTGCTGTTTTAATTTATCAGACCACTCCAAATGTATCCAACAGCACCTAAATAATATAAGAGATGTGGTAACAGACTTCAAGAAGAACACATATTTTGATTGGACAAATAGAATATGCTTGTGTTTGGGTGAATTGGGTACTAAATAGTTATGTTTTTTGTTTTAGCCATAGTTTGTTTGTGGACAATTTACATGTTAATAGTGTGTGCAAAATGCATCATCACCAGAGTTATCAAGCCAGCCCCAAAACTCCAACTCCAAATGTATCCATTAGATAACCTACACCAAAGCTTCTCAACAGCAATGTTAAGATTGTTCAGCAAGTGAACAAAAGAGTGGAACTAAAAGGGTTAAATTGATGTTGAGAAGCCCCCTGTTTGAGCAAGATCAGTTAAAGGTCACAACTGCTCAAAATGTTTGCTGAACCACAGCCAATTGTAGTTCTTTGTGTTAGGACATCCAGACTACAATTAGAGGAACTAAATGATGTAGCTTGCAACCCCTACTGTGTAATGTATACGCCCTCCATGTATTATATCCAATTTTTTTGTGCATCAATATAACCAATCAATATGCAAGACAATGCCTAGATTCGTGTATAAATACTGATGTTTAATAAACTACACTCAGAGCTAAGGAGAAAGAAAATGTTGTCGTCATCTGTATTCTACACCTTCAGCTCTCCAGGCCTGACGTGCTGACTCACAACACATGTGAAATTATTATCAAATGGTTGATTAGCTTGGCTCTTTCATATTGCAACTGGCAGGTCTGAGGGGCAGAATGGCAAGTATGGGGATACAATGGCAAGTCTATTGATACATTGGCAAGTCTTGGGATGCATTGGCATATAAAAGGAAATAAAACAAGAAAAGCAGTTTTCAATCATATATTTATTACATATGAAAAAAACTATTTACATCTGCATTCATATTTACCAGTAAAACTTTTTTTTCTACAGGGTTGTCTTATAGTCAAGCTTTTTTTCCTACATTAATATCCAAAGTTTGGGGGGTGTTTTATAATGATGGTCCTGTTATTTTTGAGTAAATACTGCATTTCAGGAAACTGCAGTACTGAGCATGAAAGAGTTAATGTCATAAAATTCACTTTGCACATTGAGGCGCTAGCATTACAACCATTTGAATCTAATGAATGATGGAACATCTTCTCCAATAGTAACATTCAGTGGTGTATCTTGGTTTTGTGCTGCCCTAGGCAGACAAATTTTGGGCACCCCCCCCTACCCACGATGCACACCCACAACATGACCCATAACCCACGTTGCACACCAAGGACATGCCCCATCACCCCATTTACATGCCTCTATCACCCCATTACATACACATTGCCAATATTATTTGCCCATAATATTCCCCAGCTAATTTGCCCAATAATATGCCCCAGCCAATTTGCCCAATAATATTCAAGTGTTATTTGCCATTAATAAGTCGCAGCCAATTTCCCCAATAATATGCCAGTATTTGCCATTTAATCAGCCCCTGCCAATTTGCCCAATATTATGCCAGTACAATTTGCCATTAATATTCCCCAGCCAATTTGCCCAATAATATGCCAGTGTTATTCTGCCAATTACCGGTAATATGCCCAAGCCAATTTGGCCAATATTATGCCAGTATTATTTGCCATTTAATATGCCCCTGCCAATTTGCCCAATAATATGCCAGTGTAATTTGCCATTTAATATGCCTCTGCCAATTTGCCCAATAATATGCCAGTGTTATTTGCCATTTAATATGCCCCTGCCAATTTGCCCAATAATATGCCAGTGTTATTTGCCATTTAATATGCCCCTGCCAATTTCCCCAATAATATGCCAGTGTTATTTGCCATTTAATATGCCCCATATGACGTTAGCGCACCGGTCACGTGACTGTCGGGACTTCCGTGTCACACTGCACGGGAAGCCGAACAGGCAGCACGGAGGTTTCTCTATGCTGCCTGTTTGGCCTCTGCGCAGTAGGCAGAGATAGTGAGGGGGGATCTTCTTTTTTTTCTTTATTTAAAGGGACGGATTTTTTTACATTTTTAAAAAATGTTATTTTTTCAGTGCTGGGGGGCGCTGCTGCCCCCCAAAATTTGCCACCCTAGGCATCCGCCTAGGATGCCTCGCGGTAAATACAGCACTGGTAACATTTTCTAAATTGTGTGAAATGTAATGCATCCCAGCTCACATTTTTTTATTTGAAAGTGCCCCCCACCACAGGATATATTGCTGCCTTAGAAAATAAATGTTTACCTTTCACTTAAATAACCTCTTTCCTTCTTTGAGCTTTTATATTCTCCTGTATCATTTAAACTTAATTATTTCTTCAGGTCTGCACCAAGGTGCAAGGGAGCAGAGGCACTGCTTAAGGAGCTCTCTCCCTAATAGCACCTTGAAGGTGTGGCCAGCAGGTGAGCTCCTGTGGTAATCACACCTAGGGCTGAGAGCGTGTGTAAGGGTGTCTGTGTAAGTGTGTATGAATTTGTGTAAATGTGACTGTGTGACAGAGTGTGTAAAGGTGTGTATTTGTGTGTGACTGTGTGTAAAGGTGGCTGTGTAAGTGTCACTCACCTGATCCTCTCACACCGCTTGTCACCTACTTCCTCACGCCGTCATAGCTCTCATGTTGTTACGGCAGCCATGTTTTTGGAGTCAGGAAGTCACTAGTGACTTCTGGAGACGTTTTTCATCTACGGTGGCCATGATTTTGGAGTCTGTTTGCTCTCTATACAGACTTCAAATAGATGCCTTCATTTTTGTTTTATTTTCGGTTTTACTTTCTTTCTCACTTTTCTTTCTCACTTGGGATCCTCTTCTATTGTAATATATATGCATATATATTTTAATGTTCTGTATTCTTTTTGTTTTTTCCAGTTCCTCCCTCCTGACACACCCATCTCCTTCTCCATTGGTCTATGCTAATTACTTCCTATATTTATTCACCTGTTCAATCGTTTTCTAGTTGCCTGTGCAAAGAGTTCTCTCTATTTTTGGGCTATTGTTATATTTCGTCTGACTTCTGATATTGACCCTTGGCTTGTTTTTTGACTCTGTTTTGATCTCCGCCTGCATCGACCCCAGATAGTACCTTGACTTCGTTTGATCTCTGCCTGCCTCGAATCCTCAGCCTGTTTTTGACTTTGCTTGACTTCTGCCTGCCTCGACCCCCTGGCTTGTTCCTCGACTCCGCTTGTTCTCAGCCTATTTATATCATCAACCTGTTCCAGTCTGTCTTGTCTCTGTCTTGTCTCCTGTGCTGCTTAGAGTACTCCAGCAACCCATTCCATTGCGCCGCACAAGCCCCTGGCAAAACATTACCCTGGGCTCAACCTTCGGGTACATATTTGTCAGGGTGAACACCACAAAGTACTTCCCAAGAGATGATCTTGCAACAAGGGTTCCTCCTCCTGGGTCTCACTGGTACACCGTAACAGTAAGGTTGTGTATGTATGTATGTGTGTAAATGTGACTGCGTGTGTGTGTAAGGGTGTCTGTGTAAGTGTGTGTTTGTATGTGTAACAGTGTGTTTAATTGTGTCTGTAAGTGTGCATGTATGTGTGACTGAGTGTGTAAGGGTGTGTGTAACTGTCTGTGTAAGTGTGTGTCTGTAAGTGTATTTGTGTGTGACTTGGTATGTAAGGGTGTCTATGTACGAGTGTTTGTGTGTATGTATGTAATATTTAGAAAATAAGTTTATAACCTAATAAATCCAAATAAAGATGGGTGTAAGTATGTGTGACGGACCCACTGGTAACCCGAGAGTGTACCTCCATCAAAACTCTGCTACATTCTATCAGCCACCCCAAGCACCAAGCAGAACGAGTAAATGGAGCTTCCAAATCACCAGACAAGACCCTCAGCCATTTACTCCAAACAACACCTGTAGAGGAGTAGAACAGGAATGAACATTTAATTGAAAACAGCACAGATATTTATACACAGACAATGTGATATCAACAAAGGGGAAGGCACAGCAGAAACTAATTATAACATGGTAAGCCTAAAACAATAGAGAGACTCATTTAAAACAGGTTATTAAATACAGTAGGATAAACCAATCACACCTTTAAATACAGACACTTAATGAACACAACAGAACAGTAGGGCATACAATGGGGAAATCCTGCCTCACACCTTTCAAAATACAAAGGTGTCAAGTTCAGACACCTCCAGAGTACACACAGATACAAAAAGGACACTGAATGACTTACATAAAGACAATGGGGAATTTGACATAATGTCAAGAATACATTTAACACTAATTAACCAGGAACTGGATATTTAACATATTGCAACAGTAAAATAATAACATTCCACATGTCACGCACGGGGTCCAGGTGGTAAGGGACTCTGAGCGCCCGATACCAGGATCTACGTTGATGGGTGGAGACTCAGAAACTGGTGCTGGGTAACTGCAATTCTTTGGAGGTTTGGGACCCCAAGTTTATGGAGCCACGTCCCAAGCCCTGTGAAGCAGCTGCTGCATCCAGATTACATGGGGAGGATGAAAAGAAGTAAGTGATAGCCAAGCAGAGATAAAACATAAAAGCAACTGAGGGAGAACAGAACAGAACAGAATACAGAGTGTAGGGCTACAGGATAGAGGCAAAACTTAAGCAAGATAACACAGAAACCAAAATGAGGAAAACTACGACAAGACACATGGCTGCAGATAATAACATAAGAATAATGCAGGGCACAGACAAAGGGCAATGATCTAGAGTTTAAAGGGACAGGCACAAATATAACCATCTATATACAGAGGACAAGGCAATGGAAAAAGGGAACAAAAAAAAAGAAATACAGGAACTAACCTAATTGTTAAGATGGCAAAGGTGGGGGTTTGGTTCACCAATTGGCTAATTAGTTGTTAGCATGTCAACCACATCAAGGTACCCCTCATTAGGCAAGTCCCTAACTAACATCGCAAAGAATTACATACTTTAAATAATCTCTCTCTCTCTGCTCTCTGCTCTCTGCTCTGTGTTGCCTAGATGATCAGCTCTCTAGCCAAAATGTTGGCTGGTCATAATGGAAAGTTATGTGTACAGCATTTAGAGTGCCCTTGTTTTGCTGTTGAGTATGGATCCTGTGATGTTCAGATATTCAGGAGACTCTGTGTGCCTCATTGGAATTGTGTACTGTCATTTGGTTGTGCTAAAAGCAGGGCCGGCGCCACCTATAGGTGAAGAAGGCACCGGCCTAGGGCGCCTTTCTACAAGGGGCGCCCGTGCACTTCTATCTTTGTGTCATAATGCAGCACTGAGAAAGGAAGGCGGACCGCACCAGGTGTGAAGTGAAGGTCCGCCCCCTCCTTTTTTACTGGGGAGCATTGGGCAAGCATAAGCTCTGTGTGTGTTAAACGCACACAGAGATCAGACTGTGCTGCTCACATTCCTTGCACATACTGGTGATCCAGAGCATTGGAAATACAATGCTCTGAATCATCAGTATGCCCAAGGAGTGGGAGCAGCACTGTCTGAGCTCTGTGTGCGTTTAACACACAGAGCTTATGCTACCCACGCCACCCCAGCTAAGCTTGAAATTTCTGTAAAAAAATAGAAAGGGGGGGAAAAGAAATACCACAGATAAGGGAGAGAAGGGGGAAAGAAAGACCACAGACATGGGAGGGAAGGGGGGAACAGACCACACACATGGGAGGGAGGGAGGGGGTATGAAATACCACAGACATGGGAGAGAGGAGGGGAAAGCAAGAAAGACCACATACATGGGAGGGAAGGGGGGATGAAAGAGTCCAGACATGGGAGAGTGGAGGGGATCACAGACTTGGGAGGGTGGGGGAGGAGAGGAAAGAAATACCACAGACATGAGAGGGAAGGGGAGAACAGACCACAAACAAGGGGGCGGGGATAAAGACCAAAGACATAGGAGGTTGGGGTGAAAGAAAGGCCACAGATATAGGAGGGGTGGAAGAAAGGCCACAGACATGGGAGAGAAAGGGGGAACAGACAATAGACAAGGAAGGAAAGGGAGGAACAGACCACAGACATGGTGGGACAGACCACAGACATGGGAGGGGGAAGAGACCAAAGAAATGGGAGGAGGGCAACAGATATGGGTGCAGAGAGAAGAGACAACAGACATGAGAATAGAGAGAGACACTGGAAGGGAGAGGAGAGAGACAGACATGAGAAGAGAAAGGAGAGAAAATTACAAGTGCCCTATGAGGTATATGGCTGAAAAGAAAACAATTTAATTCCATCCGTTCTTCAGCCATAAACCATGTTTGGTTTCACTGGGTGGGTGAGCACTCACTCGTAGCTAAGCACTCAGCTGGAACTTGTTATTTTTTCCTCCTAGCTGCCACCTATCACTGCTCTCATTTGTCTACAAATCTTGCAGCCTGACGGAAGCGTTGGGCAGGTGCAACAGTTGATTGTGAGGTGCAAGAGGTTTACTATGGTTTCTCAAGTTGCTTTTCTTTCTTTCTAAGAGAGAGGAGAGAGACCAACATGGGAAGTCAGAGGAGAGAGACCAACATGTGAAGGAAGAGTAGAGAAACAGACATTTTGAGGGAGAGTAGCAAAACAGACATGGGAAGTGAGAGGAGAGGGACAGACATGAGGAAGGAGAGATGACAGACAGGGGGACACATTAAGAAACATACTTTTTCTTTAACAAGAGTCTGTATAGAAAACACCTCCTTCATGCTCCGCTTCATTATAGTTCCTTTCTATTTTTCTTTTTATTAAAATTTGGTTCCTGTATGCTAATACATTCAACAAGCAGATCCTGATCAAAATAACAAACTTACTGAGAGCCATTTAATTGTGCAAGATAGCAGCTGGCCTCGTTGCTATTCTGTCCCTGTCATTATTGGATGATTAAACTACAGATGTACGGTTTGGAATGAAATAATTTTAGATGGTTTACTAATAAGAACATTTGCACTACCCAATTTTTTTTCGTTTGCATTTCGTAATTGTGGGTGATGAGTATGTAAACATATATTAATTAGGAATAATCCCTTGTGTATAACCTTAGCTATAATTGGTGCTGGGCTGTTGTATATTTTATGTAGGTTTAAATGTATTGCAAAGGAAATAAAAATAAAAAAAAAAAAACAACAGCTAGAGTGTTTTGACTGATTAAAAATCAGCACAATCGGGGGGCGTGTCTGGACAGGAGCCGATACTGGACGCGTATTAGAGGAGCTCCCGCATGGCCGACGGATAACTTATGCGTACAGACGACAAAATACCCTTCAACTAAGCTAAAACGCTTGGCAAAATGTCACAACACCGACACTCTCGCAAACAAGAGAAACTGTTGAAGTTTCTGGCGCCTAAAGAGGCTAAAAAGCAACTCAAACTTACCAGCGGAGGTATCCAAGATGGCGGACACAGTGAAGTGGAAGAGGAGGAAGCCACCGACGGAGATGAAATGGAATCGACGGTCTCGGCTCCAATGATGGTGCCTATGGAGGAGATAAAAAAAATGCTGACAACCCTGCGGACCCAAATAAAGGGTGATATATCAGACCTCACGACTGAATTCGCCAGGGAGATGAGAGAACTGGGAGAAAGAACTGCAAAAATGGAAACGAAACTAGATGACCTAGTGGACCACCAAAACGACATGCAGGATCATCACGCCAGGCTGGAAGAAGACCTACGAGCTCTCAGGGATAAGGTCGGGGATCTGGAGGACCGTTCAAGGAGGAACAACCTCCGTATCAGAGGCATCCCAGAGGAAGTCCTACCTGCACAGCTGGGTGACTGGGCCCAAGGCCTATTTGCGACATTAGTGCCCGACATTAAAGGTAACGAAGCCCTGGTGGACAGAATACACAGGCTTCCTAAACCGAAGAATCTACCACCGGAGACCCCCCGTGACACAATCCTGCGTCTACATTTCTTCCATTTCAAAGAAGCAGTCATGAGTGCCAGCCGCACAAAGAAAGACCTTCCGGGCCAGTATACAAAGATCCAGATCTTTGCTGATCTGTCACCACACACCCTACAGCAGCGCAGACTGTTCCAGCCGATTACGGCAGCCTTGAGAGAGGCAGAAATAAAATACAAGTGGGGCTTCCCGGTCAAAATCCTAGTTTCAAGACAAGGATCAACCACAATCTTTCGTACCCCAGAAGAAGGCGTTCTGTACCTCAAACAATGGGCCATAGCCATTCCGGAATTGGAACGTACTAAAAGACAACGTCTGACCAGAGACTGGACAGCGGTCGCCGGCTCATCCCGACCCCAAAGCAACTGAAACCCGAACGGTTACTGAAATTTACACGTTGGACAAGGAGAGAGTTATCTAGTACCATTGTAAAACTTTCCTACTGTTTTGCTATGATTCCTATCCGCTGGGACTGATAAGCCCCAAGTTAAGGAAGTTCTTGAAGTTTTGGAGCAAGACTAAATGGGGCAGACCAATCACATCTCAGTTGTAATATCACTCACAACATAATAGATGTTTGTATGTCTGCAGCAGATTGGGGCCAGTTTGGTTTGTGGGGGATCCCCCCCGTTTTGGGCTTCCGCAGGCTAAATATGCAAGAGCATGCTCCAGCCATTAACCCATGCCCGCTAATTTCATCGCCTGGAAGAAATTATGCGACTATAATAGTTAAGTTAAGTTTGCCACCCCCCCATTTATCGGTGTCCTGGGATGTGGTCCTCGAAGGGGACTTTTAGGACCTAAGTGTCCCGTGTACATATATTGCCGGATTAAAAAAAAAAAAAAAAAAAAAAAAAAAAATCGCATAAAGAATAACAATAATGCGTGGCAATAGTTAAATAGAACCCTACTACAAACTAAACGGTAATATTGCACGCAATTCCTCTCAGACAGAGTTTTCCCGTTCACTCCAGAGTAGTAGGTCTAAGTTGCAGAGATGCCGAGTCAGTATTTAAAGCCCTCTAAGGAGGGACACGCAAAGGTATACCCACATCTGAAGGGTATGGTATACCCATAGTTAACAAATCAGTATCTGTGGGCCATGTTGGTTTTTCCCACGAGTTTGGTTGATTGTGCAAAGCACCCTGTGCCCTGCCACGGCAACCCCCCCTCATCTGGGGATGGGTGTAGTGCATACATGTGTATTGTTAATGATTTACATGGTTTTTCTAGCACTATGGTTTGTTAGGCCCATATCAGGCCTTTTCCATTTCTATGTCTTAATTTATGTGATTTTTATTTTCTTTTTCTGTTTTTTATATCCTTTCTGCTCTAGACTTTTCAGTTCCCCTGGTGTGTTTTATTTTTTATTCCCCGGAACGAGATCCCAGAATCCGCATTCCGAATCACTATCCTTCAAACGAGACAACAAAGAAGATGGAGCTTCAAGTACTCATCTGTTCTTCAATGAAGCCTGGATAGGTACAAAATTGCTAACCAGAGGGCTCAGGCCCAATTCCATACGGGCTGACGTGAGTAACATTTTAAGGTTTTACCACCTAACACTGAACCACTACATTCTCAATGAAGGGGAAGGAAGGAAAAAAAAAAGAAAAAAAAAAAAAAAAAATTTTTAAAATGTGGATCGACTGCCCAAAGCTTTTAACCCCTCCACAGAAATGTCGATAAAAATACTGTCAATCAATACTAAGGGGTTGAATTCCCCCCACAAACGCAGACTGTTATTCCAAGAAGCTACTAAGGCCCGTGCACAGATAATCTGCGCACAAGAAACACACTTCGCATCAGGCAAAATACCTAAAGTATCTACCAGATTATTCCCCGTAGTCTTCCACTCCTCTTCGGCTCAGAAGAAGGCAGGGGTATCTATCTGGTTCCATAACTCTTTAAACTTCAATTTAAATAAAGTTAAACACGACCCGGGGGGTAGGTTCTTAGTAATAGATGCTACCATAAATAATCTCCCATACGTTATCATAAATCTCTATGCCCCAAACTCCAATTCCGTAGCCTTTCTCAGGAAATTCCTGAATCATAACCCTATCCCACCGAATGCAGCAACAATTATCTGTGGAGATCTCAATTCTATAGCCGATCCCCAATTAGATTCCACCTCAACACCGTCAGCTAAATACCTAAGTACTCTAAAGTCTCAAGGCCACAAGTTTCAACAGATGTTGAAAGAGGCCAGATTATATGATGCGTGGCGGGTGCACAATGGAACTATGAAAGACTTCACATTTTTTTCCAAGATCCACTCCACGTACTCTAGAATAGATTACTTTCTGCTAGATAAAGATATTTTACAAAGGGTTGTAGATTGTACGATAGGGACAATAGAATGGTCGGATCACGCCCCCATTTTTCTTACTTTATCAGAGACAGTTCCTTACAGAGGTAAGGGTTCCTGGCGTATTAGTGACTATCTCCTTACTAACCAGGCAACAAAAGACAGGACAAGGCTCAAATTAGAAGAATATTTTAAACTAAATGACTCACCAGAAATTAGGTCGGAATCTTTATGGGAGGCCCATAAGGCAGTCATCCGAGGGCATTTGATTGCCTCAGCATCCTATGAAAAAAAAAAGAGAGAATTAGAATTGAACTCACTCACAGCCCAACTCCATGTACTGGAGGCAACAAATAAAGTCAAGGTGTCCCCATCGAGAAATTCCCAAATTACAGACATTAAAAATAAGATCTCAACCATTCAGTTATTCCGCACCCAAATGCAACTCCAAAGGCTTAAACAAAATTTTTATACACATGGAAATAAAGCTAGCAGATTGATGGCAAATAGATTAAAAAAAGAAGATGCAAAAAAAGCAATCCCGCACCTAATTTCACAACAGGGTACCAAAATCCAAAATCCAGCAGAAATCCCAACTGTTTTTGCTGACTACTACTCCTCCTTGTACAACCTAAAAGTAGACCCGGCCACCCACCAACCCGACCCAGTCCAAATAGATGAGTTTTTAAAGAAAATAACATTACCCCAAGTAGACCAGTCTTGCCTGGTTAAACTTACAGCACCCATATCAGAGCAAGAAATAATAGATACAGTTAGATCCCTCCCCAGGAACAAAGCCCCGGGCCCGGATGGGTTTTCAAATTTATATTACAAAACGTTCATTGAGCAACTTGCACCATATTTGGTAAAAGTTTTCAAAGCGTGCAGTTCCCAGGGAGCATTTCCTCCATCAATGCTACTAGCCCATATTATTACGATCCCCAAGGCAGGGAAACCACCAACTTCTTGTCCTAATTTCAGACCCATCTCCCTGTTAAATACGGATGTTAAAGTATATGCGAAAATTCTGGCTAATAGGGTGAAAGGAATTCTGCCATCTTTACTGCATTATGACCAAGTGGGGTTTGTCCAGGGCAGACAAGGTACGGATAATATTCGCAAGATCATTGATGTAATTTCACTGATACATAAACAAAAAAACCCAAGTCTTCTGTTGGCCATAGACGCTGAAAAAGCTTTTGACCGCCTCCACTGGCTATACCTAGAGAAAGTTCTTGTAAAATTTAATTTCCCCCTAGAATATATCAAAGCGGTTATGGCCCTATACTCCACCCCTTCGGCAAAAGTTACTTACGCAGGGTTTCAATCTCAACCCTTTAACATTTCCAATGGTTCCAGGCAGGGCTGCCCGCTCTCTCCTTTACTATATGTGCTAGCACTGGAGCCGTTAGCAGAAAGTATAAGATCCCACCCATCAATCACGGGCATTCCATACACACCAAACAGAGAAGTAAAACTGGGGCTGTTCGCGGACGATATATTAATAATGGTTTCCAACCCTTCAGAGTCGCTTCCCCATCTCCAAACGACCCTTAATGTATTTAGCAAAGTATCCTATCATAAAGTGAACAGTGCCAAAACACAAGCCCTCCCAATAAATGTACCCAGAAAGGTATTAGCTAAACTTAAATCGGAAAACGGGTTTGAATGGCGGACGGACAGTATTTCGTATTTAGGGATGCAAATTACAAAAGACCCCTCCCGCCTTAGGGCTGAGAATCTAGACAAATTATGGTTGGTAGCCAAACAGAATATGTCGTCATGGTCCCCCATGTACCTAACCTGGCTAGGCAGAATAGCTGCAGTCAAAATGTCAATTTTACCGAAACTTCTATATGTATTCAGGTCTCTTCCGGTCTCTATCCCACTTAGTACTCTAAATAATATCCAATCAGACATCAACAAATTTATTAATGCCCACAAACCTACCAGAGTCGCGAACAAATGGCTTAAATTACCAGGCGACCAGGGGGGATTGGGAATACCTTCTATACGTCAATATTACCAGGCAGCACGTATGGCCCAAACCATGCTAGTTCACAGCGACCCAGGAGTCATTGCTTGGGTGGACATAGAAGACTCACAAACATTTCCGCATAGAGTCGCAGAGACTCTGTGGACTCAGAACATAATGACAAAAAAACCAAGCAGCGGGCTCCCAAGCACGGGCAATTCCCTGGCTATCTGGAAATGTTATGCGAAAATGATTCCCGAACTAACAAAATTGACAGCAACAACCCCTATCCTCAGCTTGGAAGGGATAGTGCCTGACCTAAATATGTTGCACTGGAAGGAAGCAGGAATCCGATACTTGGGGGACCTATATCACAACCACAAATTAAAGTCATTTTCAGACCTCAAAGATGAATTCCACGTATCAGACAAAGATTTTTTCAAATATCTCCAAATCCGACATGTTATGGCTGAGTCCCCTAACACGTTGAATGCACCTCTCCACACCCCTCACAAAATAACGCAAGCCTGTTTAAAAGTGCCTCACATAACAGGCGTCTTGTCTCTCTGCTATAAATCTTCTCAAACGCCCACTCTGTTAGTGGAGATGCCCTTCATTGTAGCATGGGAAGCGGAACTGAAAAGCCATCTGCCCCCGTCTTCATGGAAACAAGCAATCACCTTTCCTAAAAAGGTCTCCCACAGCGCAAACCATGTTGAACTCACGAAAAAAATATTATACAGATGGTATCTGGTTCCTACCAGACTGGCTAAAATGTTCCCTTCATCATCTTCTAATTTATGCTGGAGACAGTGTAACTGCCTAGGCTCTATGCTACACATTTGGTGGGATTGCCCTGGAATCAAACCTTACTGGTCTAAAGTTTTCGACATTGTTACGGAATCTATAAAACTTCCTATCCCCAGAACTCCGGAGGTAGCATTACTCCATGTCCTTCCGAGAAATATCAACCATGCACAGAAAGTACTACTAGGACAGATATTACTGGCGAGTAAGGTTCTTATAAGTCGACGATGGAAAGACCCGGATGCACCTGGGGTGACGGAGCTCTATAACCTGATAACACACAATTTGATAATGGAACGAATGTTCTATGCTTCCACAAACCGGTTGCAGAAATACCAGGACATTATGGATTTGTGGGAGAAATCCCCTAAGAAAGTGAAGTGAAGCCAAAGGAATACTCCTCCACCAATTGGGATCTCGTACCTCCCCCCCCCCCCAATTCCTTTCAGTTTTTGTCTCTTATTTTATTTCTTCTTCTCCTGTGTGTCTTTCTGTAAGTCTTGGTTATTTATTGTTTATAGAAAAAAATTGGGATACAATGTGCAGTATTATTACGAAGGGAAAAGCACACTATAAGGTTCCAGTGGAAAGACTGTTTTTTGTTATGTAACGATAGAAGGGTACTGGACCGCAGTGTACATGTTTACATTTGTTTCCACTATGGTGTATCAAGTATTAAGCAGTGCTGATTTGTATCCTAATAATAAAAATCTTTATTATTAAAAAAAAAAAAAATCAGCACAATCAGTACCTTATAATTATGAAGTGCAAAATGAAAATAGTTTTATTTTGAATTAATGAACAGGCAAGTATTTCTGTAATTAAGGAGATAACCTTGCAGTCTAATCACCAGTGGTTCTGTTAGATAATCTTAAACAGGCTGAGATTCAAGACCTAAGCAAGTGAAATGCTAAATCAAAACTGGATTACATTTACATATTCGAACATCTGAGGATATTACCGTATTTGCTCGATTATAAGACGACCCTGATTATAAGACGACCCCCCAAACTTTGGATATTCCATTAGGAAAAAAACTAAAAGCCTGAATATAAGACTACCCTATAGGAAAAAAGTTCAACTTGTATATATTCACATGTAAATTGCTTTTTTAATAAAAAATTATGATATCAAAAAATGTATTTCTAGTTTTTATTTCTTTTTATGTGCCAATGCTGCCTTTCTCTTTCCCTTGCCCCCATTTTTCTCTCTCTCCCCCCTCCCCTTGTCTGTCTCTTAACCCCCTCACTCCCCTTGTCTCTGTCTCTTAACCCCTTCCCTCCCCTTGTCTCTGTCTCTTAACCCCCTCACTCCCCTTGTCTCTGTCTTTTAACCCCTTCCCTCCCCTTGTCTGTCTCTTAACATCCTCACTCCCCTTGTCTCTGTCTCTTAACCCCTTCCCTCCCCTTGTCTCTGTCTCTTAACCCCCTCCCTCCCCCTGTCTCTCTGCCCCCCTCCCTCCCTCCCCCTGTCTCTCTGCCCCCTCCCTCCCTTCCCCTTACCTTGATCCCTGGTGGCTAGTGGGGGCAGCCGGGGGATGTCTGCACGATACGTGCAGACATCCTCCATGCTGCCCGACACGGCAGTCTATTATGACGGACAGCTGTCCGTCATAATAGTCTGCCGTGTCGGGCATCATGGAGGATGTCTGCACGTATCGTGCAGACAACCCCCAGCTGTCCGCTTTTCCCTGGTGGCTAGTGGGGCAGCAGACTCCCCTGCTGCCGCCCGGCACGCTTGCCGGGACTTCTGTGACGAAAGCGGAAGTACCCGGCTTCTTCACAGAAGCCTCGGAGGTCGTGCCGGGCGGAAGCAGGGGAGTCTGCGCTCGTTGCGCAGACATCCCCTGCTGCTAGAGAGGGGGATCCAGGTCCCCTGCAGCTCTGCTGGGGACCTGGATCCATGTCTTATAATCTGACCTCAATTTGAGGTCAGATTATAAGAAGACCTCGATTATAAGACGAGGGGTAGTTTTCAGATTTTTTTTTCTGAAAAAAACCTCGTCTTATAATCGAGCAAATACGGTATTTACCATACTGTTCTCAGTAATAATAAATTTAATAAATTGTATGGGAGAAATAATAAAGTCTCTCAGTCTAAAAACAGGATCAGCACTGGAGGAAGCATATAGTAAAATAAATGTAACAGTAAGTGTGACAACACCGATATAGTGCAGTGTGTCAGTCTAGTTCCTAAATTAAAAGTCACCTTTGGGGACGTGGCTAGCGCTGATGTGAGTAGGACGTGTGTAGACGGAGCGACTGGGCGAGACACAGATTTGACCATCGTTATCACATACAACCTGAGCAGAAATAGGGGGAGAAACATAAAGAAGCCCCTGATTGATGGGCAAAAAATTTCAACCTAACCCACTAATGGCGTTCTTGGTGAAACCACGGCACCCACCTTCGGGGCCTTCCAAGATGGCAGACATCGACAGGTAGTCCATCCACTTCTTCCCACTAGGAATCAGAGGATGACGAGGGGATGCAGACAAAGGCCCAATACTCCATGCTTGCAGATGCAGCCACTACATCTGACCTGCATGGCTTCTCAGAACAAATTCGCAAAGACTTCACCAAGTTAGTGGATCAGATGCGTTCCATGATTAGAGATGAACTGGCCGAAATGAAAATGGATGTGAAACAGCAGGGTCGAGGATTGCGACAGTTGAACAAGACCGATCCACACCACCATGGCATTTCTGGCCAGAGAGCTCACAGAGCAGCGGGTATTAACCACACAAATGACACACCATATTTTGGATACTGACAACAGGAGCCGCAGGAATAACCTGAGGATCAGAGGCCTCCTGGAGGTGGACGGCCCTTAACCCACAATGCAAATAACACTGGAAGTCTTCAACACCATACTACTAAAGACAGCTCTAATGTGATCACCCTTGATAGGGCCCATAAAGCACTGTGCCCTAAGGACCTGAACAACCCTGTACCATTATCACCCGGATTCACTCCTACTCTACCAAGGAAAAGATCCTACAGGCAAACGGGCCAGCAAACAATATATCGCGGCTTGACTACACAAATCCTGCATGTTGTGGCATGGGGTACACTCCAGCCATGGAAACAACGAAATCTCATGACTGATGAGCTCCGTAGATCTAACCTATGGTTCTGATGGGGCTTCCCTCACTTAATAGTGGTATGCAAAGAGTGTATAACGCACACCCTGAAAACCCCCTGCCGACCTCCAAGGCTGTGCCCCAATGACATGAGTCTTTAAACTCTGGGACTTGCTGTGTTAACATGATAACTGGCTGATGCTCTGCCCCCTTTGTTGGGCCTTGCTTTCACCCCTATCCAAGGTCTCCATTGCCCTATCACAATGTGGACCCAGCTGTGTGCACTACCATCCTTCTTGCCATACTTTGATATGGCCCCTGTCCTCTATCAAGCTATTTCCCTCTTTGATCAAGTTGCTCAGTTGCATTTTATATTTTCTATGTTTATAACATTACCTGCGAAGGTCATTTCTGTTAACAGTTTAATTATGCAGTTTCTTTAAAGTCATAACAATCTCGCGTATGTCTTAAAAGCCACCCCAGGTCTCAATCTGCTCAGCTTTTTGTTTGTGTACAAAAGATCACAACCCAGGTGGGTATACACCCACAGGGCTCTTGTGACCTGGAAAAACTAGCTGACCATTACATGTCTCCACATCACACTGACCTTATAATTCAACTAATATACACCGACATGTTAGCCTTCTTAGAATGGTGTCCTACCCTACTATCTCCCTGTGTAAATTCTCCCCATCCCCCTCACCACTTTGGCAATGTACTCCACACCCGACACCCTTGGGCTGACATAATTAGTGGCTTCATAGCTGGCAACAGTCTCTACTACCCTACAAAAACTAAAAAAAATTAACTATATTCACAAAGATAAGCCAGGCAAATACCGAGCTAGAGCACGCCAGAAGAACTCCACCTACATTCCGAAAATAAAAAACCCTATGAATAAAATGGTACACCACACCCAGCAAATAGCAGAGGTTTTTATGAACTTCTATGCTGCCCTCTATAACCTGACTCCTTGTAATATTCTTCCGGAAGGGCTTGGTCTCTCCAAGAAAATAGCTTATTACCTCGCAAACCATATGGACTGCAATCTCACAGATTCTGTGGCTAACTCACTAGATCTGCCCATCACCCCTGAGGAGATCCAGTATGCCCTCAAAACCTCCCCTGCTGGGAAGAGCCCAGGCCCTGATGGCCTAACGGTGAATTACTACAAATTATTTATGGACACACTAATTCCCCACCTAGTACAAACATTCAACTCCTTGACCCCCGGAAGTACACTCCCCACTCCCCAGGAAGCACACATAACTATCATACCTAAACCAGGTAATATCCTGAGCCCTGCGGGAGTTACAGACCAATTTCCCTGCTGAACGTTGATGGCAAATTATTGGCGAAGGTAATGAGTCTTCGGTTAGGTCCTGTCCTTCCCCAGTTGATATATAAGGACCAGGTGGGGTCCGTGTTGGGCCAAGAGGCTAGGGACAACACCATAAAAAATATCAATTTAATCCACCTTCCAAAACCCATAACATTCCTACTATGCACACCCAATTACAGCAGATATGGAGCGGGGGAATAAGACCCAAATTTCTTGTTTTGGCCATGCAGCTACAGTTAAAATGAACCGTAGAGACATATTACAAAGCCTAACTTAAAGCCAGAATCATGGAATGGACCAGACCAGCTCCAAAACTTTGGGTGATACTCACCCCACTATTCAACACATATTGTACACATGGTAGATACTTTCACAATTACCTGGAATGGCAAACCTCCCATCCCCACTAACCTCCCTGACATGGAACCCTAATGTCCCACCTGGGGAAACGGGCTGCCCTTTCAAAACTTGTTTCGTGACCATACCCCACTACCAAGACTTGGACATGTGCTGAACAATCCAGCTCCCTGTAATGTCTATCACACAACTAATGTCTATCTCACACAACACCACGGCAGACCAATCCCACCTGTACCAATACATCCAACTGACACACTTCTGCAATGCACTGCACTCTGCACACTCGAAGATCACCCCTCTAACCCCCCTAGAAGCCTTATATCTAACCAAAGAACCACCCAGTAAAGCTATCTCCACAATCCAGCGTCTCCTGAACCTCAACATTCACCAGCAAAAGCCTCACTATGTATTGGTTTGGGAAACTGACTGTAATGTCACACTATCGAAATGACCAGTGGCATAAAAATACCTTCCTAGCACATAAATGTTCCCATTCCCCTAAGATACAGGAGAAGGCGTATAACTACCCACACTGCTACATAACCTCTACCGCTCCACCTCAGACATATGTTGGAGGTGTAGATCAGCGAAAGGTAGCCTCATCCACGTTTGGTGATCATGCCCACTGATACAACCATTCTGGCAACAGATTCACTCATCAAGAATATCGCTGAGCCAACATTCCCATGTACCCCCCTAGCCTCACTTCTCCACCACACTCCTCAACCCATACACAAATACAAAAGATCACTTACAATCCACCTCCTAAATGCTGCTAAGTTGCAGATCACCAAACTGTGGCAACAAACACGTACACCCACACTAAGTGATTGGATTACATAAGTCGAGAAGATCCGCTCAGCTGAGGAACCTGTCCATTCTATGCAAGGTTCCTCAGCCATTTCCATGACCATGGAAATGGTTTTAATGGTACGAGTATCTAAACAGCCCGGAATGCCTCCATATGACATCTTGAAATGTTTATTAATGCGATTTTTGTATGCTTATCAATGTATATTGCCACCCCCCTTCCCCATCCTTCTCCTCCTAAGTCCCTATTTTATTATTTCCCTTTACCCTCACTCTGCTGGTCCCCCCCCCCCACCCCCAAACTCAGACCCCCCCACCATTGTCTTTTTGTTATGTTGTATTGCGTTACATGTCCTAAAACCAATAAAAATGTATTGAGAAACAAAAATCGCCCTCTAAACCCGTATCAGATGCCCCCCATGGGGAATAATCATACTTACCCTTAATCTGTCGGCAGAAGGTGTGTTGTGGGTGCAATCAATGGTTTACAAACCGGCTGTCACGCCCAAATATGTGCCAGTACCTCATGGATTACCCCTTCATGCCTGATGGGGCTTTGGTCCTTAAAGACCAAATCAGCAAAACTGCATCTTTGTGCCTGGCCCTGATCACATAGTGATCAGGAGCCAGGGACAAATAGGAAGCAACCCGATTAGGGTCATTATATTCATGCTGAAATAGCGCTGGCATGCCCAATCTTTCGCAATTTAG
The DNA here is from genome assembly GCA_036172795.1 of Pelodytes ibericus. Taxonomy (NCBI): domain Eukaryota; kingdom Metazoa; phylum Chordata; class Amphibia; order Anura; family Pelodytidae; genus Pelodytes; species Pelodytes ibericus. The sequence goes on along the minus strand of CM069857.1, from coordinate 141,120,528 downwards.
TAAAATGCGAAATTTAGTAGGAATTCCATGTTAGACTGAGGCTACCTCAACTGATGGAGGGGATCCCACTGAAGCGGGATCCTCAGCACAGCTCATCTTGGGGGATTGATGAGCTGTTAAGTCAGAACATTTTATGCTCTCCTACAGACGTCTAGGCACCTGTGATTTAGGACAGCATAGAATGTCCTATGAACAAGAAAGGGTTAAGAAAAAGGCGTAACAAATTATTTAATTTTTTACACTTCTGCTATGATGCTATTAAGTTATGCTGTGACATTATATTTCACTGCAGCAATATGTAAGCTACCTGCAACTGCTTCTCACCAAAAAGTTCATAAACTAGTGTAATGTTTTGCATTGATCTCTTGAATTTCAACAATACAATTTGTCAAGTTTTGTATTAATACGCTGGGTCCAATATACCAGAGTGACTGCTCATGTTGATTTATTTGAAATTGAAAAAGATAATGACTGGTTCTACGTGTTTCATTAAATTGTGTATGGATTATATAAAGAATTGCTTCAAATGAAATGACAGCAATACCATTTTTTAATATATGGATTTTTCCAGCATATTAAATGCTAACCTAGAATTTTTGTTATATATATGGTGATAGCGAAACTCTTAGGTGCTATTAGCATGTCTTGCCTTTATCATAAGTGGTGCTAAAGTTTACTTTAAACTTTAACCAAAAGCAAAAGCTGAAAAAAATTCTGGGACCCCTCCCATCCCCCCCCCCCCCCGGTAGTTTATCCATTAATAGCCCACTGATAATTTGCTCATTGATAGCCACTGATTATTTGTCAATTAATAGCCACTGATAATTTGTCCATTAATAGCCACCGATAATTTTTCCATTAATAGCCACTGATAATTTGTCCATTAATGGCCTCTGATAATTTGTCTATTATTAGCCCAATGATAGTATGTCCATTAATAGTCCACTGATATTATGTCCATCAATAGCCCACTGAAAATGTGTCCATTAATAGCCCACTGAAAATGTGTCCATTAATAGCTCACTGATAATATGTCCATTAATAGCCCACTGATAATTTGTCCATTAACAGCCCACTGATAATATGTCCATTAATAGCCCACTGATAATTTGTCCATTATAAGCCTGGTGATAATTTGTCCATTATTAGCCCACTGATAATTTGTCCATTAATAGCCAATCCACCCTCCTCCCCCTTCCCCAGTACTTACCTGGATGCTGCTTGTCCCCTCAGCAGTGTTGATTCAATAGGAAATACAGCCACCGCATATGACATGACGTAATTTCAGGTGGCTGTAACTAGAAGCCGGATCCACATCCCCTAGATGCGGATCTGCTGGCTGCTGCCTGATCGTGACTGTTGTTGTAACAACTGTCTCCGTGTGAGATAGTCACACGGACAGTGGGGGCCCACAGGGCAGCTGTTTTGGGCCACCAGGAATGAACGGGCCCTAGGCAGCTGCCCAGTTTGCCTACGTTTTTGTTTTACATTTTTTTTAAAGGGCAGGGGCCCGACTGTATCGCCCATCCCCCCCTAATGGTGGCCCTGTGTACACATTCTATGTATCTTTCTGAAGCAGAGGTGATCTAGCTGCAGGCACATGTTAGCACTGTCCTGAACTGCAAGCCAATAAGGGGATTGCCACTGACATCTCTCTGAGGTCTGTTATATGCCAACTGTCCCACTCTGTTATTACAGAGAAAGACACAGCTTTTTTCACATATCCTGTATTTGCTCGAATATAAGACAATGCCCCTCATTATACATTCGAGGTTCGTCTTATATTCAGACCTCAAATCGAGATCTGACTATAAGACTGGGATCCAGGTCCCCTGCAGAGCTGCAGGAAACCTGGATCACCCTCGCAGTGTGCGCAGGCATCCTCCAGTTGTCCCCGGCACTTCTGTGACAGAAGCTGGGTGGTCACATCACAGAAGACAGAAGTGTTGGGCAGCACTGGAGGATCTCTGCGCGATTCGTGCACACATATAGCGGTTGCCCCCACTAGCCACCAGGGAAATTGGGGCAGCATTGGGCAAGTCTGAGGGAGGGGGAAGAGGCAGCATTGGGCAAGTCTGGGTGAGAGAGGGAGGAGGGAGAGGCAGCATTGGGCAAGTCTGGGGGAGGGAGGGGGAGGCAGCATTGGCTACGTCTGGGGGGCAGATGGGCTAATAAAAGGAAAAAAAACAAGAAATGCATTTTTTATATTATAATTTTTTATTAAATATGAATATATACAAGTTAAACTTTTTATAGGGTAGTCTTAAAGTCAGGCTTTTAATTTCTTTCCTAAAGGAATATCCAAAGTTTGGAGGGGTTGTCTTATAAACAGGGTTGTCTTATATTCGAGAAAATACGGTAATGACTGAAGAAGTTCGCTATATTGATTACATATCAAAACCTGCTATCAAAGAGTGATAGTCGGCAACTGGATAAGCAAGCATCCTACATAGTGCAACTCAGATCTGAAGATAAAATGGCATGTAGCTTAAAACATAAATGCCAAAATCCATAAAGCAAAATAAGATGCACTCTACATTCCAATTTGATGCAAGAAAAAAAGTGTTTTATTCTTGTGCAGACACCGACAATGGTACAAACAAAAAATCCAGAGAGGGAAGGAAACCACACCTTTAAGAGTATCACTACGCTTAATCATGATTAAGCACCTTTTTTTCTTGCATCAAATTGGAATGTGCAGTGCACCTTATTTTGCTTTATCGATTATCCTTGCTTCATCAGCGTTTTTGGAGCACCCGCCCATCCATTTTTCACTGGATATATTTCAATTGTCAGTAAGTGGAGCCTATTAGCACCTTTTATGTGCATCTTTCTGAATTGTATAAATGCCAATATCCCCACACTAAAGTCACTATAGGGTCTACCCTGTGTAGACTGTTCTGGGTCGAAATGGGTCTGGATTAGGACAAGTTATCCAAATTTCCGAAATCTCTGAAATCTGGCAACTTAGTATTCCTGAATTTGGGACTGAATAAGCTGTTTGGGCTAATTAGTAACAGAATCATTGGAAGCAATTGGATTGGGACAGTTTCGTTATAAAACCATCGATTTTTGACTTCCCAAATATGCCAATCACACCAGAACACACTCTAAATTTGGGAAACATAGGCGTAATTCTCACATTTAAACTTTCCATATTTTAGTTGGAGAATTCAACTTTAAAGCCTGCTAAAGTACACTACACAAAATTGTGGTTTTTTTTCACATATATGCCATAATAAAAATATCCATCATTAGAATATTTGTTCAAAATATGATATTTGGGCATATGTGGAACTTTGGCCATGTCAATAAACACCTAAAAAAGTATTATGCCGCAAAATACATGTGCAGCACAGACAATATGTAACCACAATGAAAGGGAATGAGCACCCATGTTGCATGATTCAACACTGTGGAGATAAAAGGGTGTCATAAAGTATGAGATTATAAGATTATATGCCGTAGGTAGCAAACTACATGTGCATTAAAATGAGTCATGATAATTCAAACTAAAATGAAACTTATCAGGAAGTGATAATTTAATGCAAGAGCACCTATCTAGATGCAAAATTATATGGCTTGAGTATTGGCAGGTCATGATTAAAATGTGCACCCTAAGTGTTTGAGCATTTACACTTGTGCATTAAAAATGTACAAGATTTGAGTCATGTTATTGGTCAGTGGTCACATATTATGTTTTGGGTAATTGCAGAGCCTATTTTCATAATAATGTTTGTTTTACCATTTCTTTCTTTTCATCTCATGGGTGAGCTCTTAGAAAAAAATATGTTATTTTTATATGCCCACTTCTTAAATACATAATAAAATATTTAATAAATATATTTATATAGCTCACCCATAAGGTGAAAAGAGAGTCATTGTAAAACATTATTATGATAATAGGCTGTGCAGTTCCCTAAAACATTATGTGACCAGTGACCTATAACACACATATACAGACAGTCTGTTACTCACACACACTCACTCACACTGATATACACACACTCACTCACACTGGCACACACACTCACTCACACTGACATACACACACTCACTCACACTGACACACACTCACTCACACTGACATACACACACACACTGTCTAACTGTTTAACTTACCGGGTCCAGGCATCTCTTTGCTATGAACGCCTTGTGTGAAGGAGGCACTGAGCCAATCGTGGTAGACTTCTGAACTCTCAGCCAATCAGGAGAGTTGAGAGGTCTTGCTGGATTGGCTGAGACATACTTCTATCAAGTTCCCCTGGACACAGCAAAAAGAAAGACCGCAGCTGCCCCAGTCTGCCCCATTAAAGGTCTGGTCCTGGATGGATCCCAGGGCCTGCACATCAGTATCTGGAAGCTGGTGAGATGAACCTTGTCTGGGACGATCATGAAAATAGGTTGGGGACAAACAATAATGCATTGTTAATGTTGAGTGCATACAGTTGGGTGCAGAAGACATACCCATCAACATTTTCATTGGGATTCATTCATGAAAGAGGTAATTGCATGTAATAGATAATATAATCCCCACGGTAAAGTCATACTATCTGAGTTGGAATCATTTTGAAGAGCTGCTGATATTCACAATGTTTCAAGTTAGCTATTTTGGTCACAATTCCATGCAATTTCCTGTTACCTGAATGTAGCCCTATCTGTTGTCCACATTTTTTTATTTTTTCAATTTTTTATTTTTTAAATAAATAAACATTATTGTAATATATTAATTTAATTAAAGTTAACCTCTGCATGCCTTTTCTGTAATTCTTATGGCTCTGACCGCACTGGTGAGAGTTTTTTTTACTGGGTTTTTGTTTTTGGGGGGGCGGGGGGTGTTGGGAACCTATATTTTTATTTGTATTAGTTAGTTAATTAGTTGGGATAAGTGGATTAGTGTTGCACTTGTAGATTATTATTGGGAACATAATTAGGTAAAACATTCCCCCCCCAAATATTCCACTTTTGTATGTATTTTTTAACATTAAATTGTAGATTGTAGAAAGCTCCAGCTGTTTTTAAAAAAACAACATATAACTTGTATGGGTGCGTTAAATGACAGAGAGGAAAATTCTGTTTCAACAACCACATATTAAAAATCGCTCTGGTCATTGGCCCAGAAAATCCCTGGTCCTTAAGGTTAATATGCCTAGTTTATACATTGCTTCTGGTTTTGGCATATTATGCCATGTTTATATATTACTGCAGAATTTTCCATGTTAGGTCATGTTTATACGTACTGCCGATTTTGCCATGACAAGGCAAGTGCAAACTTAGTGACAATATTCACAGTACTTCACAGTACCAGTAGCGTTTGGGCCTACAATGTCTTCAGCTCACACACTCAGCACAGCTTCAGTTCCCTACACAGGACCTTGCAGCTTCTGCATGTGTGGCAGCCAGATTAGATATGCAACATTCCCTATTAGTGTACATTTCTAACTATCCTTGACACAGCTAATAAATGTTTTAACTACAGGTGATAGGGTTCAATGTGTGGTGCAGTATAACATGCTGCCTATAGTGTAATAGTATTGTGAATGCACTTACCTTTTCTTCACCAACTTTTTGATCCTGCTATTCCCACCAACTGTATTTACTGTCTCCTCAACCTGCTGCCAGAGTTCATTCATCCTCCTCTGGCTTGGCTTGTCCTCTTTGCTGCTGCCCCTATCATACAGTTGTAGTTTTGGTGCAGCTTGTGACCCAATGCCATGTTCTCCTCCACTTAGAAACTCTTCTGGTATCATTTAGATCTTGATATATCCCTTCTCCTGTTACCAATGTGCTGGTCCCCCACTGCCCTGAACCTTGACTTGTCATGATTACATTTTTATTTCTTATTTGTTTGTGCTGCTGTGTGCAGATCCTGCTCTCAAATGGTGGTCTTGACATGTGCTCATTATTTATTCACACATTCCTTGACAGTGATTGGGTTCCAGTTAAGAGCACCTATAATTTGTATTGATTTAAAGAACTGGGCCTATTTCCTATGAGTGGTTTGGTTTATTTTGGTAGGATTTCATGTACTTATCGGTATTCCTTGGGTATTTTTTCAGTGTGCAAAAGCTCCTGTAGGATATAATGGAGAGTCTGAGGCCGCTTTGGTTTGGAGCTTTTTGATTTTTTATAGAAAAACGTATTTTTGCAATGGGAATGACAACAGGTGTGGAAGGGTGTTTATTTAAAAAAAATCTTTTTATAATACAGCATGTATTCACTATGTTATAATTACACAAATGTGCATGTTTCCTTTGGATTACATTTTTTTGTCCATTATGCTTGAATTGTGGCAGAAGTAAAAGTAGCTTGTGGAGTTACTTGAAAAAGCAATAGTGCATTGTTTGTTTCCACATTGAGATTTCCCTTTGTCTATTTAGTAGAAACCCTAGCCAACTCTTAAGTTGGCATACACCTTTCAGACTAATGATCTACATCAAATGTAACAACTTTGATAAACAAGCTCTCAGAAATCAAGTCACAAATCTTGTCTTGATGAATCATGCCAAAGACTTTCACTTTGTGAGACATCTGGAATATTGCCAAGTTGCAATGTGAAGCCAGTTTCTACCTACATCAGTCAAGCCCATTCAGCTAAAATGGCCTCAAAAATCTTTCAAGCGCAGTATGGGCCGTGCAGAATCTTACAGTGTCTAAAATGCCAGAGAAACCAAGAGGAGTCTGCACAAGTATTAATAATATTAAAAAAAATATCAATAAATTGTATTTCAAGAAAAATTATAAAACAACAAATATACCATTAGAGGATCATAGATAGTGTTGTGTTGATAATTTCTGTGCACATCATGATGAAACTTCACTTTCAAATTTTTTAAAAAGTATTTTCAATGGCCACTTAGGTGGTCATACCTCATGCATAGCTGCTTGTGCAAGAAACCGCACTAGTGTGTCTATTCACTTCAATTAAACGACTTACTTAATTAAAAGGTCACTTTGAACATTTATTGGTCTAATTATCAAAATCTGACTATGGAGGTCGACTTTGATTTTGAGACTAAGTCAAATTTGGCATCCGAGTTTGACGTAGAAAAAAAACCCATGTTTGAATCTTCCTCTAGTATTGGGAGGCAGAATGATCAAAGATATTTTTTATACTAAGTTAAATTCGTCACCTGAGTCTCAAAATGAAAGTCGACCTCCATAGTCAGATTTTGATAATTAGACCAATACATATTCAGTGACCTTTTTTCCATGGAAATCTCTTGGCAATTTCCCGCCATGCTTATTTCATTCACATATTTTACTTACAGTGGTTAAATATGACATTTTCTCTAATAATACAGTGTGTTTATGTATGTGTAAAGTTGTCTTGAAGAGTTAGTTGTGCCTTTAAACAAGATAGCTTTAAAACCGCACACAGCCTCTTGTTACTTATGATTATATAATTTAAAGCGCACTAGAGGTATGATTGTAAGCACTTTTTCCTGTATACATGGCCATCTTCACTTCACTTCACACACTGCCATGCTCTATGGACTGAACACTGATTTAAGAGTTATTTGAACAGGATTTTAGGAAAGTAACAAACTGTGTTAATGTGCTCAACCATAAATCTGTCTATTACTGGTAATAAATTACCAGAGCAGCTTGTAGAAAATGATCAGCAGTAGAAAGTTGCTGTCAAGAATTCCTGTGAAATATGTACAATGTCATATTATTTCATGTTTAGAAGTCTACTAAACATATAAACATATAAATACCAATCTATATTTACATAGCTGGGGTTAAAACCAGATTAACCCAATAAGTGGCAATTATGATTAATATGATAATATATCACAAATGAAACATATATGTGTGTGTGTGTGTGTTTGGAAATACATCCAGAGCATTTTGTTATTCAACAATAGCTTTAAAAAAAATCATATATCTTACACTAATTTGCTTAATGAGCTGTAGTTGAAGGAGTGGTCAGTGGGCTTTATAAGCCCTGACCCCTCCATACCTTTCTGGGCCTCCCGTCTGACTTGTCTTCTCTGCTTCCTGGTCTGTGAACTTCAGGTTACCGCTACCATCCCTTCTTATCTAAATATATGTTTCTTCATGCCAGTTTTATAGTACCTGAGGTGCATGCACATAGCTATACACAAAATCGGGTGGGCACAGAATCAGAGGATGTCACTAAAATAAGAAGCTAAAATACTATAATACTGTAATACAATAAGTGATTTCATAAGTCTTCATAAAACACTTTAATAGATCTGGATTTATTAAAAGAACACATGGGGCCAGGGCCGTCTTTAACGCGGGGCAAACGGGGCAGCTGCCCTGGGCCCATTTACTCCTGGGGGGCCCCAAGGCAGCTGTCCCGTGGGCCCCCAGCCCCTGCTGCCGCGTTCACAGCGCATTGCGCTTGTGAACGCTTTTTTCCGGCAAGCCGCATCCGATGGATGCGACGGCCGAAAAAAAACCACAAAAAAAACTGATGCCGGATGTGACGTCGCGTCACATCCGGTTTCTGTTTCCCTCCTCCGTGCAAGAGGGAAGACTGCACGGAGGAGACATCCGGCGGGGGACACGGAGCAGCTTCATGTAAGTACGGGGGGGGGGGGGGGCTGGCACAATATTCCTGGTATCTGACTGGCACTATATTACTGGGTATCTGATTGGCACAATATTACTGGGCATCTGATTGGCACAATATTACTGGGCATCTGATTGGCACTATATTACTGGGTATCTGATTGGCACTATATTACTGGGCATCTGATTGGCACTATATTACTGGGTATCTGATTGGCACTATATTACTGGGCATCTGATTGGCACTATATTACTGGGCATCTGATTGACACTATATTACTGGGCATCTGATTGGCACTATATTACTGGGTATCTGATTGGCACTATATTACTGGGCATCTGATTGGCACTATATTACTGGGTATCTGATTGGCACTATATTACTTGGCATCTGATTGGCACTATATTACTTGGCATCTGATTGGCACTATATTACTGGGTATCTGATTGGCACTATATTACTTGGCATCTGATTGGCACTATATTACTTGGCATCTGATTGGCACAATATTACTGGGCATCTGATTGGCACTATATTACTGGGCATCTGATTGGCACTATATTACTGGGTATCTGATTGGCACTATATTACTGGGTATCTGATTGACACTATATTACTGGGTATCTGATTGGCACTATATTACTGGGTATCTGATTGACACTATATTACTGGGTATCTGATTGACACTATATTAATGGGTATCTGACTGGCACTATATTACTTGGAATCTGATTGGCACTATATTACTGGGCATCTGATTGGCACTATATTACTTGGAATCTGATTGGCACTATATTACTGGGTATCTGATTGGCACTATATTACTGGGCATCTGATTGGCACTATATTACTTGGCATCTGATTGGCACTATATTACTGGGTATCTGATTGGCACAATATTACTTGGCATCTGATTGGCACTATATTACTGGGCATCTGATTGGCACTATATTACTTGGCATCTGATTGGCACTATATTACTGGGCATCTGATTGGCACAATATTACTGGGTATCTGATTGGCACTATATTACTTGGCATCTGACTGGCACTATATTACTGGGCATCTGATTGGCACTATATTACTGGGTATCTGACTGGCACTATATTACTTGGCATCTGATTGGCACTATATTACTTGGCATCTGATTGGCACTATATTACTGGGTATCTGATTGGCACTATATTACTGGGTATCTGACTGGCACTATATTACTTGGCATCTGATTGGCACAATATTACTGGGCATCTGATTGGCACTATATTACTGGGTATCTGACTGGCACTATATTACTTGGCATCTGATTGGCACTATATTACTGGGCATCTGATTGGCACTATATTACTGGGTATCTGATTGGCACTATATTACTGGGCATCTGACTGGCACTATATTACTGGGTATCTGATTGGCACTATATTACTGGGCATCTGATTGGCACTATATTACTGGGCATCTGACTGGCACAATATTACTGGGCTCTGGCTGGCACAATATTACTGGGCTCTGACTGGCACAATACTGGGCTCTGGCTGGCACAATATTACAGGCATCTGACTGGCATAATATTACAGGCATCTGACTGGCACAATATTACTGGCATCTGACTGGCACAATATTCCTGGCCTCTGACTGGCATAATATTACAGGCATCTGACTGGCATAATATTACAGACATCTGACTGGCATTATATTACAGGCATCTGACAGGCACCATATTCCTGGGCTCTGACAGGCACAATATTCCTGGTATCTGGCTGGCACTATATTACTGGGCATCTGGCTGGCACAATATTACTGGGCATCTGGCTGGTACAATATTACTGGGCATCTGGCTGGCACAATATTACTGGCCTCTGACTGCACACTATTACAGGCATCTGACTGGCATAATATCACAGGCATCTGACAGGCACCATATTCCTGGGCTCTGACAGGCACAATATTCCTGGGCTCTGACTGGCACACTATTACAAGCATCAGACTGGCATAATATTACAGGCATCTGACTGGCATAATATTACAGGCATCTGACTGGCACAATATTACAGGCATCTGACTGGCACAATATTCCTGGCCTCTGACTGCACACTATTACAGGCATCTGACTGGCATAATATTACAGGCATCTGACAGGCACCATATTCCTGGGCTCTGACAGGCACAATATTCCTGGTATCTGACTGGCACAATATTATTGGTATCTGACTGGCACAATATTATTGGTATCTGACTGGCACAATATTACTGGTATCTGACTGGCACATTATTACTGGGCTCTGACTGGCACAATATTGCAGGCATCTGACTGGCACAATATTGCAGGCATCTGACTGGCAAAATATTACTAGGCTCTGACTGGCACAATATTACTGGGCTCTGACTGGCACAATACTACTGGCATCCGAAAGTTACAATATTACTGGCATCTGAATGGCACAACAATTATGGCATATGTGTGTGTGTGTGTGTGGGGGGGGGGGGGGGGTAACATTGCGATGGATGGCGGGATTGCATGCAGGGGAGGGGGCAGGGTCCAGGGGGCCCAAGCAAATGCTTGCCCAGGGTCCAATCACTATTAAAGACGGCCCTGCATGGGGCAGGATCTTGTAATGGAAATATGGATTCCGCACTGTGGAAAAATTACAGTTAAGATGGAATTAAGCACAAAAAACCACAAAAAGTCACCTTTAAAAAGAAATCACTGCCCACCCTCTTGGTGCCCAAAGGATACCCTGCAAATAAAATATTACCTGTTCCTGAAGCCCAGCGATGATCTGCAACGCCCTCCTCATCTTTGGCCCAGTACTGTTTCAGACAATGGTAATATTATCAGTTTTATAAGCAATACAGTATTTTCTGCTGCCTCAAAATAATCTGGCAGTGACCCTCCGGAGATCGTACTCTGGATCCGCCCCTGACTGTCATCATATGTAACTTTGCAGATATGAGGCAATCATGCCAGTTTAACATATAGACAAATCCCTCCACCTATTTTTTTGAGACATATCATTTCTAAACAACATGTAGCCCTTCATCTGAGTGCTCAATCATGTGTGTCATCTCAACATGTTTCTGTTATGCCAATTGAGTCTTAGTTTTCAATTACAGCTACAAGGTTCAATTCCCCTTTTTTACCAGTTAAAAGTCTGGCATTTTCAAGACTATAGTTAATGCTGCTGCCACATTACCTTTGTGATTTAACCCTTAGTGACAAGACCTTTTGACCTTGTCTTGGTGACAATGGGTGTTTTGACATTTCTGGGGTACTTTACCTGCACAAATTATATGTTGTTTTTATCGTCATAAGAAAGGCGGCTTTCGTTAGATACCATTATGTTCATCATATCTTATAATTTGCTACAAAAACAATCATAAAATATGATGAAAAAAACCAAAACATTTTCTAACTTTAACCTAACAAATAATTTACACAAATACAATAATAAAAAAAGACCCCATCTAAATAGTTTCTAAAATGTTCAGAAATATGCTTGTTTCCATGTTTTTCTGATTTTTTTTTATAGGGCTTTTGACCCCAACCCGAACCACAAATTTAACCCAAACTCTAACCCTTATGCTAACCCTTAAATTCTAATTTTAATTTAATTTTAACCCTAATTCAATTGTCACCCTAACAACTATCCTAACCCTAACCTTAGATTGTTATCTAATTAACCCCTTAAGGACAGAGCCTTTGAAACATTTTTGTCCTTTCTGGACAATGGCTATTTTAACATTTCTGTGCTGTTTGTGTTTAGCAGTAATTTTCTTCTTCGTCATTTGCTGTACCCACACATATTATATATTGTTTTTATCGGGACAAAAAGGGCTTTCTATGGATGCCATATTTTTGATCATATCTTATCATATTATTAAAAAAAAATAATAAAATATGGTAAAAAAAAAAAAAATACACAAATTTCTTTGTTTTTATTTGAAACAACTTCTCCTCATCGACAATAGCGAACGAAAAAACATGCTAAATAGATTCTACTATTTCTCCTGAGTACAGGGATACCACCCATGCATAGGTTTGTTGGGTTGTTTGGGGGCTAAAATGCCAAATTTGTGAGGTGCAGTTTTTTGTTTTCCAACTTGAAATTTTTACATGCAGACAGCTTGCACCCATGTCCCATTTGGGACATATTTGAAACCAGCCAGTGTATTTTACCCCATCAACCCATATATTTTTTAAAAGTAGACACCCTAGGCTATCTCAAATGGTGGTATTTTAACACTTTCCATGCACTATTTCTACCACCAGCCTTTGTCAAAGTTTGTGGTAGTAATTTTTTTGTGTTTTTTTTTCACAAACCTTGTACTTCAGACATAAATTTACAGATTTTGGTATGTGTCACTGCCAAATAACACCCCAATAAGTGTTCAGAAACATCTCTTGAGTACAGGGATACCCCCCATGCATAGGTTTGTTGGATTGTTTGGGGGGTAAAAGGCCAAATTTGGGAGGTGAAGTTTTTGGTTTTCCAATTTGAAATTTTGACATGCAGACAGCCTGCACCCATGTCCCATTTGGGACATATTTGAAACCAGCCAGTGTATTTTACCACATCAACCCATATATTTTTTTAAAGTAGACACCCTAGGCTATCTCAAATGGTGGTATTTTTACACTTTCCATGCACTAATTCTACCACCAGCCTTTGTCAAAGTTTGTGGTAGTCATTTTTTTGTGTTTTTTTTTCACAAACCTTGTACTTCAGACATGAATTTACAGATTTTGGTATGTGTCACTGCCAAATAACACCCCAATAAGTGTTCAGCAACATCTCTTGAGTACAGGGATACCACCCATGCATAGGTTTGTTGGGTTGTTTGGGGGCTAAAAGGGCCACATTGTGAAGGTGCGCATTTTCAACTTGGAATATTGACGTGTAGCCAGCCTGAGCCCATCTTTCATTTGGGACTTTTTTTTTAAAGTAGGACAGTGTATTTTACCCCAAAAAGTATATATTTTGTAAAAGTAGACACCCTAGGCTATTTTAAATGGTGTTATTTTAACACTTTCCATGCACCAATTCTACCACCAGCCTTTGTCAAAGTTTGTGGTAGTCATTTTATTGTGTATTTTTTCCCACATACATTGTACTTTAGACACAAATTCACATATTTCGGTATGTGTCACTGACAAACAATACCACAATATATGTTCAGCAACATCTCCCGAGCACAGGGATACCACCCATGCATAGCTTTGTCAGCTTTGTTGGGTGTTGAAAGGCTACATTTGAGAGGTGCGCTTTTTGATTTTCAAACTTGGAATTTGAACATGTAGAGCAAGGAAGGGGTTAATAGCTCTTATAAGAGCCTTTGTAGTACTGTACAAAAAAATTAACCCCTAAAAATGCACAGACAAGAAAAAAATTTCTGCTGTGCAGTGATCAGTGGCAGGGAAGGGGTTAATACACTACACTATACAAAGGGTATGGCTTTTATAAAAGCCCTTGGGACTCACAATTTTTTTAACATTTAATTTAATTTATTACAATTAAAAAATTATGTTATACAGATCTGTCTCTTTCCCTCACTAAAACTCAAGTGAGGAGAGGGAGGCAGATCCATATGGGTCAGAACAATATTTACCAATATTGATCGAACCAGACGAATGGTGATGCTCATCTGAGAAATCACCAAACCACCTTTGCCACTGATCGGCTGTTACTGATCGCTATACACGTGTTCAGACAGCTTCAAAAGGAATACACGTAATCCCCTAGTGGGTATAATTAACCCCTAGCGAGTCTGACAAAAAAAATGCTGATAGCAAAAAAAAAATCCTTCTGCGACTAGATTGCTCCATATGCGCTGCTTAGGCAGTGACCATATGCACTGCTTAGGCAGTGACCATATATGCTGCTTAGGAAGTGATATACGGCAAGGAAGGGGTTAATAGCTCTTATTTAAAAAAAAAATTACGTTAAACGTAGTCCCCTAGCGGGTATAATTGACACGTGACGGGTGTAATAAAAAAGTTTTAAAAAAATTAAAAATGCTTCTGCAGCAAGATTGCTGCATTTGCGTCAGATCTCTGCTTAGGCAGTGATCTACAGCAAGAAAGGGGTTAATCTCTCTTAAAAGAGCTTTTTTTTATACTGTAATGAATTACAGTAAAAAAAATTAACCCCTAAAAAATGCACAGACAGCAAAAAATGTGCTGCTGTGTATGATCACTGCGTACACAGCGATCAATGGCAGGGAAGGGGTTAAATGGCTTTTATAAAAGCCCTTGGTGTTTAAAATTTTATTAAATATTTGTTTTATTATTTTATTTTATTTTTTTACTTTATCTGATCTGTCTCTCTCCCTTACTATAACTAGTAAGGTGAGGGAGGCAGATCAATACTTGTCAAAGGCAATATTTGCTAATATTGCCTTTGACAGTATGATAAGTGCTCATCAGAGCACTTACCATACATGCCTGCACACAGATCACATAGATCTGTTGTGCCGGCATCGATTGGCTCCCCCTAGAGCATCGGAAGTGAAATACTTTCACTTCCGATGCTCTTGCCATTAGAAGGGAAGCGCTGCCTGTATAGGCAGCGTTCCCTTCTACTGAGCCGATGGGGTCGCTCAGGAGAGCGACCACCATCGGCTCTGGGGAGCAGAACGGTGTTGTTAAGTGCCTCGCTGGCGAGGCACTTTAACAACACCGGAGATGCTTAGAAAGCGAACGATCGTTCGCTTTCTAAGCACATGTGTGCAGCCGGCGCAGCCATTTTTAAATGGCTGCTACGATCACTCCGTGGAGTGATCGTAGCGCGCCCCTGCACTTTTGGGGGGTGTTGCACAATGCCTCTACCTAGAGGCATTGTAGCAACACCGTTAGAGTAAAGAAAGCGACCGCTGGTCGCTTTCTTTACTCAGTTTAGTGCATGACGTGCCAGGCACGTCAGCTGTCGGCAAGTCCTCGATTTGCCGTGACGTGCCTGGCACGTCATCTGTCGTTAAGGGGTTAAGTCTATTTTGTTATTACAATGTTGCTGACAGTCTCAAGGGGCAGTCAAGCAACAGCATCAGAGTGATGAAAGTGAATTTTTTTCACTTCTGACGCTCTACCCACATGAGGTCAGCAGCCATATTGGAGGAGCTGCTCTCCAGTATGGCGCCCATGACCGCTCCGTGGAGTGATCGTTGGTGCCCCAGAACAGAAATTTCAATGCTGCCTAATGCCTCGATATCGAGGCAATAGAGCAGCACCGTCAGAGCAGTTTTTGCAAACTTGCCTGTTTTTATTCGAAAATATGCCTTTTTTATATTTGCAAATGTCTCATATTTACTATTTGAGTGTTAAATGTTTAGTAAATTGCAAAAAGAGCAAAGCGCAACTTTTTTGCACATAAAATATATTTGCGTCTTTTTAGTACATGTCCTCTTAAGTCACTTCCCTTTCTATACTGTAGAAAGTATGCGTTGGTCTCTACCCATTTCTAGTTTAAAATCTCCTTCAACTGTTTAGCCATCATCTTCCAAAGCACATACTACAAATTTTGATTTCTCCTGTGCAAACTCCCATGTAGGTTTTGGCTAACTAAACTTATTATTTGTGTACTACCGATTCACCTTTTCTATACCTCATTATTATACCACTACCACAGACAAACTTAACCATAAATATGTAATATATACAGTATAATACACTGCATACATAAAATATCTATGTATGGGGTAGACAAAATAATGGAAAGACAGATGGTATTAAGTTGATTGCTAATTAGCATTACATATGTGTCATATATAAGAGATATGACACAGATATCTGGGACTATCCTGAACATCTTAAAGGGACACTAAACTTTTTTTACACTTGTGCTTCTAATATAGAAGCACAAATGAAACGTTAGTATGACGATGAACTTGCATGTACTTTTGATAGTACACGCCAGCAGGCCCGGACTGGCCATCGGGCACACCGGGCAAATGCCCGGCGGGCCGCGGTGGCCATGGGCCGAGGCCGGCAGGGGAGGTCCCAGAATCTCCCCTGCCGGTCTATGCAGGGCCGGCACTCTCCGAGCGCCGGCCCCGCTGTTTGACATGAAGGGCCGGTGAGGACATCAAAGATCTCCCTCACCGGCCCACATGCCTTCAAATACGGCCGCCGGCGGGGAGAGAGGGAGAGAGGACCCGGTGGAGCTCTAACTTGCAGCTCCACCGGGTTCCTCTCGCGAGATCCGGAGCATTGCCATAGCAACGACCGGATCTCGCGAGAGTGAACCTCTCACCACGAGGGAACATTGCCACCGCCAGTCGCAGGTACCAGCGTGCCGGTCCTCCCCTCCCAGGCTAAAGGTAAGAAAGAAGTGATGGGTGTGAGAGTGCTGTGTGTGATGGGTGTGAGAGTGCTGTATAAATGTTAGAATGGATTGTGTGTGTGTGTGTGTGTGTAGGGGGGGGGGGGGTAGGTAAATAAACAAATAAAATAACAGGCATTATGTCCCCATAATGCCTGTTATTTTATTTGTTTATTTACCCCCCCCCCCCTACACACACACACACACACACAATCCATTCTAACATTTATACAGCACTCTCACACCCATCACACACAGCACTCTCACACCCATCACACACAGCACTCACATACCCATCACACACAGCACTCACACACCCATCACACACAGCACTCACACACCCATCACACACAGCACTCACACACCCATCACACACAGCACTCTCACACCCAGCACTCTCACACACACAGCACTCTCACCCATCACACACAGCACTCTCACACCCAGCACCCTCACACACCCAGCACCCTCACACACACAGCACCCTCACACACAGCACCCTCACACCCAGCACTCTCACACACACAGCACCCTCACACACAGCACCCTCACACACAGCACGCTCACACACAGCACGCTCACACACAGCACTCTCACACCCAGCACTCTCACACACACAGCACTCTCACCCATCACACACAGCACTCTCAAACCCAGCACCCTCACACACACAGCACCCTCACACACACAGCACCCTCACACACAGCACCCTCACACACAGCACTCTCACACCCAGCACTCTCACCCCCAGCACTCTCACCCATCACACACAGCATTCTCACACAGAGCACTCTCACACCCATCACACACAGCATTCTCACACCCATCACACACAGCATTCTCACACACACAGCACTCTCACACACAGCACTCTCACCCATCACACACAGCACTCTCACCCATCACACACAGCATTCTCACACAGAGCACTCTCACACACACAGCACTCTCACACACACAGCACTCTCACACCCATCACACACAGCATTCTCACACAGAGCACTCTCACACCCATCACACACAGCATTCTCACACCCATCATTCTCACACCCATCACACACAGCATTCACACACCCATCACACACAGCACTCTCACACACATCATACACAGCACTCACACACATCACTCTCACACACCATCACTCTCACACACCGCCCCCCTCATCACACCGCCCCCTCACACACACATACTGCACCCCTCACATACACACAGAACACAACACACTGCACAACAGACATACACAATACTTACATATATATATATACACACAGCACCCCTCACACACATACTGCACCCCTAAACACATTACATTCCAGACACACACTAGATCCCTTACCCAACTCTGGATCATCTACACACATACACACACTAGATCCTTATATACACTCTGAAACCGTTATAAAAACACACTCACTAGATCTCCTATACACATTCTGGGTCCTTCAAACACACACTAGACTCATATATATATATATATATGTATATATACACACACTAGATTCCTTGTAAGCAAACACATACTACACCCCTAAACACACACTAAATCTATATATATATTCACACACACACACTATAGCCTGTATGCACACACTTGCTATATCCCCTATACACACATTCTCTACAGCCCCTAGCCACATATGCATCACATTACACCACAAACACAACACAACTAAAACCGAACCTTATTACACAATACCACACCACAATCAGCTTACTCTACACACACGCAATCCCACAAGCAGGCTCCAAACACATGCTCAATACTCTTTCCTGGCATTTTTGTCTCCTGGTATCCATTTATAGAGACACCAGAGACAAGTTGCAAGGAAACACAGTGCAAGCATGTTATTACATTTGCTTGCACTGTGCAGAACACATACAGGGCTTTTTTCTCATGCTAGAGCTCTTCAGCAGAGCTCTGCGCATGGTCTGCCCTGGAAGAGCATTGAACCAATATGCTCACTTTGAGAGGGAGCGTGTTTGTCATTGGTGATGACAAAACACACCTCCTCTGCCCCGCCCCCTTCTTAGTGGGCCGCTGTGATCAAAAAATGCCCGGGCCGAATTTTTCTCCCAGTCCGGCCCTGCACGCCAGTTTATCCTCTGACCGACAGCTGCCATGCTTCCATAGCACAGAGAGAGACCTTCGTTTTTGTATGAGATCAGCAGGGGGGACCTAGGTCCCCACAGCTGATCCCATGCAAAAACGAGGGTGTCTCGCTGTGCAAGCACCGAGAGACCCTCGCATTCAGCTGTCAGAGTGCGGTGAGCCCCCGTTCTGCCAAAATCTGACAAATGACAAATAAAGACAAATGCTATCTGCAAAGAGGAACAGTGGCTGCAAGTTGAAGCTCATTGACAGGAACAGACGGACACTTAACTGTTTCTAAATTTGACAAAACTAAAGCTTCAAAACTTCACATAGTATTGAATAAGCACATTTGGCCCAGAACAAAAACTATGAGTTTACCAAAGCTAGAATTTATGACAAGGCTATCGTTCAGAAACTGAATTTAATGCAAAAGCACAGACATGTTGCCTGGTATAAGAACAACAACTTAGGCGCCTCTGAGGTGGCACTCTGCATCTGACCACACAGTCACCATTAACACATATTGAAGGAAGTGTAACATACAAGGCCACTGAAATGGTGCAATGGAAGGAAGAGAAATGAAAACAGTGACAAGGAAAACTAAATGAAAAAGAGTCTGCAGTGAAAATGGGAGAGGACGACTAGAATGTAGGATAAATTGGCACCTTGAGATTATTAACTCGGTTCCTTGTGGAGTAATGGGCACTTGAGATCAAAAACCTTTTCCATCACTGCGATTGAAAGTCTTAGTCCAATCTTCTGGGAGTTCTATTCAGAGTTCAAAGGTCATCAAAACTATGAGTGGGAACAACTTTTCTACATAAATTTGATCTGTGCAGATATTTTCCAACAGCAAAACCAAGATAATTTTTTAATGCACTACAAACAAACTAGGAAAGATTAGAGGAATTTGTCCCCGTCTGTGATGGTGGCTTTTGTTTGTACATGCAAAACTTTGCAGAATAATATTACTTTTTTGTCTCTGACATTTAGATAGGAACGCAAACAAGGTATTCTGAAAGAGACTCAATGATGGTGGTATTTAATAATTTTCTTGTGCAAACTTCTAACTATGTTTCTTCTAACATATTTAATTCAAAATTATTCTTAGCCAAACAAAACCAACTGTACTCGGTAGCTGGTGAATTTCCTAAATTGATATTGCAGTAGCAAGGAAATAAAGTGGCTAAAATGTAACAGTACAAGTGAGAACCTTTATTAGTAAATTGGATATAATGTATATTATATCACTCTTTTATTTGTGACACTTCCACATATTTTCACCTAAAAATAACAAATACAATTTACTTGAAAAAACATGTGGTTCCAGAAAATAATATGTACAAAAGGGTCACACCATGATGTAAGCCGGCTCAACTTGCTGGCAATTTGTTCCTCCGGTGCAAAAGAGATGGATTGTGGGTGCTCCAAAAAGCTGTTGAGGCTGATTGGAATATGAACAAGGAAAGAGATGGGCACTCTAGGTTCCAGTCAAAATAAAATCCTATGATTAAGCATAGCAATACACGAAATGCGTAAGGAGTGCCTGCTTTTTTCCCCACACTCTGTGTTGCTTTCATCTTTATCGGATCCACAATAAAACACTTTATATTTTGACTGGAGCGTGGCATGCCCATCTCTTTCCTTGTTCGTAAGAAAATAATATATTTATTGCGTGCTTTTAGGTTTCACTCAATACAAAAATGTATGCACAAATATTACGTTAAAAAAATCTCGCTTTTTTCCTCATGAGTCATTGGCAGATTTATTATTTTGCTATAAGTGACATGAAGAGCTATTCAAGTTAAATAATCTTTGTCACCTATTTGGTTTGCACTAAATCCTCAAATCCAGTTGCACAAATTCAGCCCCAAACTTCCAAGGAACATCTACCACACCTGCAGACACTCATTCTTGTACCTCTCTCCAGCCTTTCGGCAAAAAAACTACCTACTGCTAAAACCAAATATTTCAAAATTTGACTCATCAGTCCAGAGCGCATACTTTTATTTTTGGTATAAATGGTTAGTCATAATCCTAACTATATGCCTACAAAATCCCTGACTTTGTGTGACTGTATATAGAAAAATGATGCTGTTTTGATGGGAACGTTTGATCGCACCAAATATTGATTTGATTTAGGTTTTTCTTTTGTTTACTTTGCATTTTATTAACTGCTAAAAATAAACTACTAACATTTCTTTTTTGAAACTGTTCATATTTTACAACATTTTTTTCACAGTTGGTTAAAATTTTACATTCTACTAAAATAAATGTTTTGTTTTTATTAATTATCAACCTCTTTACGTATGGACATTCTATGCTGTCTGAAAATACAGAGCTCAAATACCCCTAGGATGGCATAGATCATCCTCTGTTTAGCAGTTCATCAGATTCCCCACAATCAGCTTTGCCACCGATCCCCTCTGTTAGTTGAGGCCACCTTGAGGGGTAAATAATTAAATGTTGTGCTAAGTGAAATTGCGCATTTCCAGGTTTTGGCAAGCATCCGCGACTTCACAATATCACCAGGTATTGTGATCTTTCGGGACATACAGGGACAGGCTTTGGGGTATGTGACCTGTGTGGGTTTCCGGTGCATCCTCTCTCAGAAGTAATGGTTGGGAGATCTCCCCTCATCAGCCATCTTTACTTACCCAGCAAGAAAACGTTAAATAAATAAATATATTTCATTTTGAGGTGCTGATCATTCAATCAGGTGTAATTCCATCAGCACCATTGATGTTAGCCGTATGTTCTGTATCCGTAGTTAAATCAGGTCTACCACGTGATGATCCTCGCCCCTGGACATAGGATTCTGGGAGTGAGGCTAATATTAGTATTTCTTTTTTTAAATTTAAAAAGAATTCTGCTGTTGTGTACAGATGTTCCATTAATGCTTAGGCAGCCAAGTGTTCACCATTATGTTTGCTTAACATAATGGGATTTATAGCTCACAGATAATATCTGCATCTTTTTCTACTATTGACTACACTTCTCATGAGGCTCAATCAACATCATGGGAGCAGTAGTAAACAGAAAGAGAAATACTCACAAGGTAGCATTACAATTTGTATAACATACACACAAGAGAATTTAGGGGGTATGTGTGTTCCAACAAAGACTTTCGTCTTTCTTCAAGTCACCGGAATATCATCTCAGATTGTGCTCAAGTTGTAGTATTTGTTAGAAGATGGTGTTCTTGAATGCATTATTGAAAAAAGTAGCGTTTTTATTTCTGTGTGTTTAAAACACTCACAACTCCTTGGTTACAGGAGAATGTTCCATTAAGTTATGCCTAAGCCCTTTTCCTGGCTAAAAAACAATACAAAAAAAAATGCTAATGTATATGAGTTGCATTCATGACCATGCCCCCACTGCCAAATGATGAAAAAGGATGAAAAAAAACAAACTTACTGTAAGGCAGTAGAGCATTATTACATATATTTTCACATCCCACAAAACTCAGTAGATCATTTTTCACACAGAAATGGCCAGTACATATAACAGATTCTGGGAAGATCCATGCAACAAGATAAAAATTAATTGCCTTTCTGCTTTAGTAACAAATTTACTGACAGCTAAAAATATTCACTGATTGTGAAATTTATTAAGATATCTCAAAAGCGTAAGATAGAATATTCAATATTCTATTAACACAAAAAATGCATAACTTTTCCCTGGCTAATAACCTAGCTCCATGATTAAATACTGTTACACCTCCTAAATAATTTTACTGGCAACCAAAATTCCCTTACTGACAGGTTCCTTTTTTTAAATTCAGTTTTTATTGAGTTTTATTTCTTGCAAAAGAAAAGGAAAAAGTTAATAACATTTCACAAACATTCAGATATACAGAAATTATATTTGGTTAGTTTCTGGCACAAGGGTGGGGGTCATATATTTTATTAGAATCATGGCTTGGGGCGCTACTCCAGCCCCAAGCCCCAGGGGTCATATTTTTTAGAATTGGGGCATGGGGCATAACACCAGCTTCAAAGCTCGGTGGAACATTTATTTAATTGAATCAGGGCCACTGGTATAGCGCCGACCCATGGCCCCAAGGGCCCAATCAAAAAATTATTTTTTTAGTGACTTCGGGCATGATGCTGGCCCCCGCTTTCTTGGAGGGGGGACTTTTTTGTGGGGATGGGAATGCTAGGGCACTGGAAGTGGCTATTACACCCCCAGACGCCTAGTTTATTTGTAATGGCGTTCTAAGGAAAAATGGCATTTTATGCTAAATACAGTTATTCCCTTACTGTAATACCAGTGCTTTAATGCACAGTAGTACTACGGTCCACGTTGCAGTTGAATTGCACATTATTCCTTCAGGAATGACGTTTGGTATTCGAACTTACATTTTTGCCGGCCTTAACCATTGGCATTGCATCTGACCCAATAGAAGTACCAAAAGAAAAAAGTAAAACTTTTGTACGGGGACCAATGTGACTAAAAATCGGGGGACTGATAGGGAACCACATCATTTCAGATACATTGTACATCCAGGGGGCAATGTGCATAACACAGTAAAAACATAACGTACATTATGCATGAGAACGATTAAACATTGTGTAAATAAATAAAGTAAGTAAACACACAATAACTTGGATTCCCATGATGAGATCTTATTAACGTTGGTGCAGCACTGAGTGTTCAAACTAAGTTAGGTTAGTTCCGTGACTTTTCCCTTACATCTTGCCTGTAATTGGAATTTTCCCAAGACACCATGCTGGACTCAGGAGCAGGAGAATTGGGTCTTACTAGAATGTTAGTGGGTGTTGGTGGTTTGCTTGGTGAATGTCTGTGACAGTGAGCATCTGTGAGTGTGCACTTTATAAATATTACATAACACGACACATATCACTTTATTTTTTTTTACACAGTATAAGCCGACCCAAATATAAGCCGAGGCACCTAATTTTACCACAAAGAACTGGGAAAAAATATTGACTCAAGTATAAGCCTAGGGTGGAAAATGCGGCAGCTACTGGTAAATATTGCCCCCAATATGCCATTTAATATGCCAGGATATTGCCCCAATATGCCAGGATATTGCCCCCAATATGCCAGGATATTTCCCCCAATATGCCAGGATATTGCCCCCAATATGCCAGGATATTGCCCAAATATGCCAGGATATTACCGCCAATATGCCAGGATATTTCCCCCAATATGCCAGGATATTTCCCCCAATATGCCAGGATATTTCCCCCAATATGCCAGGATATTGCCCCAATATGCCAGGATATTTCCCCCAATATGCCAATATGCCAAGATATTGCCCCCAATATGCCAGGATATTTCCCCCAATATGCCAGGATATTGCCCCAATATGCCAGGATATTTCCCCCAATATGCCAATATGCCAAGATATTGCCCCCAATATGCCAGGATATTTCCCCCAATATGCCAGGATATTGCCCCAATATGCCAGGATATTTCCCCCAATATGCCAGGATATTGCCCCCAATATACCAGGATATTGCCCCAATATGCCAGGATATTGCACCCAATATGCCAGGATATTGCCCCTTAGTATGCTCGTTATGCCACCCTCCTCCCCCAGACCCCAGCACTTACCTCGTTCCTGCTCTGTCCCCCGGTGCTCTGAAGCTGCGTGGCTGTGAGGGAAGCATTGTGAGCTTCCCTCCAGCCGCGCGGTCAATAAAGTTTGTTTAAAAAAAACACACTTTATTGACCACGCGACCGGAGGGAAGCTCACAACGCTTCCCTCACAGCCACGCAGCTTCAGAGCACCGGGGGACAGAGCAGGAACGAGGTAAGTTTTACATTTTTTTTTTTCCCCCACTGAGTCGAGTATAAGCCGAGGGGGGCATTTTTCAGCACAAAAATTGTGCTGAAAAACTCGGCTTATACTCGAGTATATACGGTACCTTTTTTTTTCTGAGTGGAATTTAAAAGCCCCAGCATTTAGAAGACACCTCCTATATGTGAGAGAGTTAACTCTTGCTGTGCTGAAGACCCCATAATCATGGTTTTGCTCTATCATAGTTGACTGAATGTGCTATTGTTTGTTCTATTGGGTGTACCATCATATATGTATATACAGAAAACTAATTTTTATTTGTGTCCCTTTTCTTTATATGTCAAAGGAACCAAACTGCTGAAAAAACAAATATAAGTATTGATTTATATATATTTTTACACTGGTCTTGTACTGTATTATTTTATTATTTTCTCATTAACATCTGCGCTTCTCTATCTTGTTTATATGTTTGTTTCTTTTAGGTGTATTTTGGGTGACACACTAACGTGTG
Organism: Pelodytes ibericus; assembly: GCA_036172795.1. Taxonomy (NCBI): domain Eukaryota; kingdom Metazoa; phylum Chordata; class Amphibia; order Anura; family Pelodytidae; genus Pelodytes; species Pelodytes ibericus. The sequence goes on along the minus strand of CM069857.1, from coordinate 141,095,297 downwards.
AGCAGCAGTTATCATTATATATATATATATTCTTACAATTCTGAATGATCACTGCGACCTACTTGTTTTTTTGTGTGGATGGTATGTTATTCACCACACTGTTTGACATTGACTGATGTAGGCAGTATAACATATATTTACATGTGTGTATTTATATTCGAGAATCTGTTTTACATTCACCCCACATAGGATCAAATGGTGAGGGGTCTCGAGCAGAGCTAATCCATCACAAGCTGCAACACCACCAGTTGACCCCAGCATTCCCCCTACTAGCCTACCCGTGCAGGCAGAATTCAGTCGCCTGGTAGGTGAATACAGATGGGCAGAAGGCTGACCATCGCAGGACCGCCCAGCATCAGTATTTGGCGCAATCTGCGTGTCCCCCAATACATTTATGGCTCATTGCCATCATTTAGCCAAGTAAACAATTAATCAGTGACAATTTACATTTTGCTAATATTTTGTACCTTTACCACACTACTGTACATTTGGATATACACCAAACTATAACTAGGAACAAGCAAATTGTATCTGAATAAAATTATTTTATGTGAAGTCAGTTTGAGTCCTTTTTATGTCACATTAAAAGGTTTTCTTTAGTATCTTACAATGACCTAAAATAATGTTTTTCTCTGTATGGAAAAAATCATTCGAACTGTATTTTAATACAAACCTTTTTAGATGTCAGCACACACGCCTTCTTATTGACTTACACTTTTTCAGACTTTTGAAAAATATTTTATTTTGTTCAACCTTTTCATTTTTAATACAAACTTGTTGTCACTCTAGTGGCAGCCTTTGCAGCGATAAATCTTTAGAGGCTTGTGAATGCTAATTATTTATGTAAACCCAAAAGAAATAGCATGTCAGTCTGTAGAGCTCAACTTTGCATTTTTTGGAGATCCCATCACAAACAGCTTTGTCACTACATGACAACCATGTGGCTTGTAGCCAATTAGGCAGAATAAAAGGCAGTTGTAAACTTTGCATAAGAATAGAATGTGATTAGGTGCCACCAAAAAAAAAAAAAAAAGGACTCTGGATTGACAAGAGTAGAAGTCACAAACTAAAATAAGTAACTCATGCTGACGTCTAGCTGTAACAAAAGGTAAACATGTTTTGGAAAATTATAGAAAGAAGACTAACTGTTTGAGAACAGTCATACAGAAAAAGGCTTTTTGTATGGTCATTGTGGTGTGCAAAGGGAAAACATTTCATAAGGAAAATAAATGTGACAAAGGAAATAAATCCAAGGTCCGATGACATTAATTGCATGACGAGAACAAATCTAAAAACAGCAGGAAGGAACAATATTCAGATAAGGTCATATAACATTAATAGCCTATTTATTCTCTGCAATTTATTGTTGGATTCTGTGAATATTTCAAAAAAGAAAGTTCCTTATCTTAAAGAGGAATTCAGCCTAAAATGTCCGTTTTATTCAGGCAGATGCCAATTTCTGGCTGATTATATTGACTTTGGAACAGTGCTTTTGGTGTGTCGGTGTATGACACACAAACAAGTTTTTAGGAAGGAGGAGATCTTTACTTCTTTCACTGCTTGGGGCTGTGTGAGGTGCATTAATGCATGACTGACAGAGATAACAAGTAGCTCAACCAGTTCACTGTACACAGCAGAATTCTGTAAAATGGCAGACTGGAAGTCTTTAGTTAGAATTTTGACTGCAGAATAATGGTCTTTTTTACATTCAATTTACATTACTTTATATTAACATGTATTTATATAGCACCAACAATTTACACAGAGGATGAAAAGGAAGTTACAGACAAAACTTGAGGCAGAGGACCCTGCCTGTATGTTTACAATCTAGAAGGAATGAGGAACATGAGAAACATAGTGAGCGAAGAGGCAGGAAGTAAGAAGGGGGAGTAAAAATTAAAAATATATTGTGGCACTCGATACATTGGGGGACTGTGATATCTAAGTCACACCAGAGGTTACTAAATTGGAGATTGGAGCAAATGAAAGGGGGACAAAAATAGTTAAGGTAGGAATTAATAGAGAAACAGAGACAGATTATTTAAGATGCAAGAACACTGCATGTGATACATTTCAAAAATGGCAGAGGGTACAGGATACAGGATATTTTGAGACTAAGATACATGAGCATAGTCCAAAGTAGCTGGTTTCTGACAGTATATGTCAGGAATATGTACTAACCAGAGTCCAATAGCTGGGGAATGATTATTCTGAATGTTTGGCATTTATGGGCTGATCTTGGAGACTCAGGAATCTGTGTAAACCAATCCATTTGCTGGTGAATGATGGGGCTGAATGGCAGTTCAATTTCTGTGAATTTGGTAATGACAATTGCTCCACAAAACAGTATATTCATGTATCACTGAAATGCACCTATGTTGCACCAGAATAACAAGACCTGAGCTGACTGGTAACCAAAATTTGCATCTGCTGAACAACCATAGATGTGTTAACAATTTATAATGGCTACCTATTTGCACTATTCTCTCACTTTATTTCTAGCATCTGGCATCGTGGTATCTCAACCCTCAACAGAACATGATGAGACCTTAGAGCCTGGAGAGGGGGAAGGACATCAGCCAAGTCCTCCTTAGCATCTGTCAGGTCTCTAGTCTTGGCTTGCCTTCCTCTTTATCTGCCTCTGGTAATTCAAGAACTATACTCAATATGTCACTTTAAACTGTATATGCACTTTGTGTCTGAATAAAACAATAATCTTGCATTTTTTATTTCCCTAAAAGCTTAAGCTTTGCCACCTACATGGTCATTTGGCTCCCACCAACTGAAAACTCTTAATGTGCAAGCCTGAGAATCACCACCCTTGGAAACTCCCCATGTACACCACACTAGAGTCAAAAACATTAATCATGTTTTATGATGAGATAGAACAAAATGTTGTCAGCTAGCTGCTTAACATCATCAACATAATGTATTCCATTGTACATTTAGTTACACAGAAATTTACACATAGATTTTTAGCCGTATGACAGATATGTTCCAGTGTGTGACACTTATAGAGATGTGGAGCTCAACAATATCACAGGATTCCTGGTCATTAACCCCTTAGTGACAAGACATTTTCACCTTGACTTTCCCTTGGTGACAATGGCTGTTTTGACATTTCTAGGGTGTTTGTGTTTAGCTGTAATTTTTTTCTTTCTCACATACAGTACCCACACAAATTATATGATGTTTTTATCATCATAAGAAGGGCTTTCATTAGATACCATTATGTTCATCATATCTTATAATTTACTACAAAAAAAATCATAAAATATGATGAAAAATAAAAAAAAACACACTTTTTCTAACTTTGACCTAAAATATAATTTACACAAATAAAATCATTAAAAAAGACCCCGTCTAAATAGTTTCTAAATGTTGTCCCGAGTTCAAAAATATGCATGTTTCCATATTTTTCGGTATTTTTTTGCGAGTTATGGGTCAAAAACCAAAAATAGTGTTTTTTTGTTTTTTCCTATATTGATCTTTTGACCCCAACCCGAACCCAAAATTTAACCCTAACACTAAATTTAACCCCAACTCTAATCCTTATTATATCCCTTAATATTTTTTAACTTTAATTTAATTTTAACCCTATCCCTTATGCTAAAAAATATTTAATTTTAACCCTATAGGCTAATATAGCTAAATAACCTGTTTTTATTTAATTAAATATGTATTTTAATTATTTTCCATTGCAATGCTACTAAACTACCACTAGGGGCAGTCAAGTATCATATTCAGAGCGACGGAAGTGAAGTTACTTTCACTTCCGAAGCTCAGACCGGCAGAGGACTTAGCCATATTGACGGAGCAGCATGCTCCGTCAATATGGCTCCCCACGATCGCTCCGTGGGGCGATCGTGGGGGTCCCAAAATAGAAATATCGGTGCTGGCTATTGCCTCGATGTTGAGGCAATAGACCAGCCCTGTTAAAGCGGTTTTCGCGGTCGTTGATCGCGAAAACCGCTTCATTCAATGCAGGACGTGCCAGGCACGTCCTTTGTCATTAAGGGAGATTCTCCCAGGACGTGCCTGGCACGTCCTTTGTCGGCAAGGGGTTAAATCCATCAGCTCCTTTTAAGGAAACAGACTTTACTATTTAAGTAAAACCTAGAATAAATGTAAATAAAAAATAATAATTTAAAAACAGTTATTTTTTGAGTTTGTTATAGACACACATAGTGTTTCTAGGTAAACATACTGGCTATTGTTCAAGGCTGGACTGTAAACAACATAGTGTCTGACAGTTAGAAGACAGTCTGGTCACCTTACCAGTGTTACTATGGAAACGCTGTACCAGCAAGGGCCTCCATCTAAAGAGATACACAGGAAAGAGATTTCAGAACTCCCTGAATCTTGTACAATGGACACCACATAAAACACTGCTGCTGAAGCCATTCTTGACTTATTGTTTATTTGTATAACCTATAGTAGATATTGTTGTAGAGTTATCATTAAACTTTGTTATGCTTTAACTTATTCAACTGTGTGGATATTCTGTTATTTGTTTATTGACGATAACTCTCTAATAATACCTTATGGAATAATGTAATCGTTGTATTTTATATTATTACCATTTATAAATTTGTTGTTGATGTAATGCTCAGTTGGCTCCTATTGTTATGTGTAACTGTGGGAAACAAACTGTAATGCGTTAAACAGACACCAATTGATGCTATGTCTGGTATTAATTTAGATATTTAATCATCTTCATAGGTGTGTATTTATCATTTGCTGTTTTTACTTGGTGTATTCTATTTCCCCTTGGGGGATTTATTTACTTGCAATTTTGAGGTTGTTCACTATGCCTTTGCCTTTGTTATTTTCTGTGCAATTATTGTATAAGAAGACTTGTGTATGTATATATTTATGCTTTGTCTATCCTTCTAGATATTTGTTTCTATATTAAACATTATATTTTATTATAAATTTTACTTGTGTGCAAATTTCTTTATTGTTTATTTAGCGCTGTCTATTTAGAAATGTGTTTGTACCCTCTTTCTCCAGGGGCAATCCACTGCAATGTTTAAATACTAGCAGCTATTTCCCTTAATACGCAACAAATCTCAAGAAATTCTACTGTAACTGTGGCGTATGTGGAGTCACTAAGTATTATCAGTATTCTTGGGGGTTTGTATTGATTTATTCTATTTGGTCGTGGTGTTTGTTGTAAACAATCAATATTTCTTCAAGTTATATACATTAACCTTGCACTGTGTATTATTTTATCTTTAAACTCAGATTGATACTTTTTTACTGAAAAAGAGGGATACAAATCAGAATTGTAATAAATAGGTAAATACATTTTGCCAAAGCTGTCATTTTTGCAGCTGCTGTTTGGTTAATTCAATTCCTGGGTAAATTCAGTAATCGTTTTGTCAGTCAAATTTTTATTGTGTCTTTAGAATATTAGTAAGTTGTTTACTGCTTGGGGTTTTTACATTATTGTTCTTGTAGTAGGAAATCTTCCTATATTCTGGATCAACCAGGGTTAAAATAATATTGTCTGCAAATAAATTAAGTAGGACTGAGTACCAAATCTAACACCTGTCATTTTTTAATGTTCTCTAATTATAATTGCTAATAGTTCTAATGCTAAAACAAAAATCAAAGGTGACAATGGGCATCCTTGAGTAGTTCCATTTGATATTTGAAAAGAATCAGAGTAAAAAAAAGAGAAACATTTTAGGTTTTGTATATAGAGCTAATAGGACTAATAATCAGAAGAGGAAAATTTAATTTTAGTAGTACTGCCTGCATATAATCCCAGTTGAGGCGACTGAATGCCTTCTAAGCTTTTAGAGATTGATGTAATAATTTCTGCTTTGTAATATTGGCTACTGATATAAGAACTATGAACAATTAAGGTAGGAAGCATGTTTTACATTCTGTTAGCAATAACCTTAGCATATAGTTTGGTGTCAGTATTTAATAAGGATATAGGTCTACAATTAAAATACTGTATTTCTTCCCTGGCTTAGGTATATTTATAATTGTAGCTTCTAACATTTTTGAATCCATTTCTCCAGATAAAAATATAGTACTAAAAAAATTAGTTAAATGTGTATTAATATTTTTTTAAAATGTAGAGTAAAATAGATTGTAGAAGCCATATGGCCTGGTGATTTGCACTTTTTGAAAGACATTGAGGCAATACAGCAGCACCGTCAGAGTGATTTTCTTAATCGTTGATCATGAAAACCTCTCATTTCACCACAGGATGTGTCAGGAACATCCATTGTTGGGAACAGAGTTCCCTGCTGGACGTGCCTGACACGTCCATTGTCATGAAGGGGTTAATTTCAGGGCCATTGCAGGAGGACTTCAACTATTTTCACAATAGACCAGATTGTCCAATTTAAATGCCAATTCTTCAAGATCACTAAGATGGTATCTGAGTAACCTGAATTTGAGCATTACTATGATCACCAAAGTGATACAATTTGTGTCCAAAACTCGCAGCTCCGATTTTTGGAAGAGAAAGTCGACCTTTAAATGGACAGTCTCATCCCCAAACTCACTTTGATGCAAGTTGAAGACTACTGTATAGTGCTTTTTCCAGTGTTATTTGATGTAGATATTCTGAATAAATCTCAAGCCCTCCCCCCAATGATTACTCTGCATCTATCTACAGGTGTGGCACCACAGACTATATAGACACTGAGGATACAAAGTTTTGTTTCATTTAGTCACTTCCTGTGCTGCTGGAATTGAATACATGGTGTGGATTGTGATAAACTTGCTCTTGCACACTTGAAAGGCATTATTTCATAAGGAAATAACTTTTATTCAGCTAGTCTGGGCAGTTCTGGCTTCTTGAAAACTGCTGTTGATTCACACTTTCATCTAGCTGTATTTTATAATTTAAGCAATGTAAAATGCAAAAGTACTTTGAAGGTCCATGAATATGCATTAACATTTGGAACATACATTTTTAGCACCAGGCAGTCCATTTAAGAGCAGTCAGGGTGCTGTGTAAGATAATCAAATAGATGTTACCTCCCCATGCAGAGAGCACTACTGGGGTGGAAAAAGGAGTAAAAGTATATTTTAACCATTTAAAAAATTGTGAATTTGCTTGTTAAATATGGAGCTTTGCACACATAAAAGAAACATACAGTTTAGCACCAAAATTTCATTTTCATAAAAATATGCCAAACTTTGTTGGTGTAATCGCAAAATATTTGGTATCAAAATCTTCTACAGTTGGATAAGTATACATTCTCATTAGATGCAACCACACAATCATCACCAAAATACATACAGCGGAGGATGTGAGTGCTTTATAAAAACCTGACAGCAATTGTAAAACACACATAAAGCACAACTCCTGTCAGCTAAACATTCTATGCACAATATATCATGTGACAATTTGCATGGTTAAACACTCAGTGTTTCTTGAGCTAGTCCTATTAGATCTAATAAAGCAAACAGCTCTGGTAATTACAGTTTTAAGAAAGCATCATATGGACTATACTGAAATCTAGATAACAATGTTAAGTTCGCTAATCCTAAATAGAGAATTTTGTAATCGCCCAACTGGTTTGTAGTAAACACAGCCTGCAACAATTAAATTGCAACTTTAATTAGAAAACATTAGACTTAACCTAATTATTTTCCACACTAAAGGACACAAGGGTGAAATATATCAATCTTTTTTAATGAGGCCTGAAAACAAACAAGTTGAAAAATCACAACTTGCATCCACAGCAGGTAGGCAAACCTGACTTAGACTTCATTTAAATAATCTCCTGTAGAATACGCCCTGCTGATTTGTCCCTCTATTTTTAATGTCATGGTACAAGGTTCATTTTACATGTTAGTTGATGCTCATTACAGTTTGGAGTGCTTTTGCTTGGTTAACAGATGTATATTTTAAAAATAGGAATACCCTGTTACTGCTTTAAATATAATTTACTGAGTTTGCAATTTGCAATTAATAATGAGTTGTCACCAGGCCAGTATTATACATGCAGCCCTGTAAAAAAAAATGGCTTGTAGCTGATTATGAGTCTACAAGACCAAAAGCAAAGCCAGTATTTTTTTCTAAAAAATGTGGTAAACTTAAGTATACCGGGTTTTTTTTTTTTTTTAACAGTTGCGGCTCATATTATGGTTTTTTATTTGGCCTTTTTTGGGGATAAAGAAAAGAAGAAAGAAAAAAGAAATGGTAAGTATGAAATTGTTATTTTTTTACAGGTTAGTTTATTACCCATTGGGTAGGTAGGCATTTTTTTTTATTGGGGGGGAAGTGACTAGGGGTTGGGCACACCTAGTCACTTTATTTGTGGTCCCCACTAGCCGCTCAAGGGTGGGGACCAGGGGGGGGGACACTAGGTCCCCCCCTCATTATTGTTATAGGGTCCCCCCCCCCACTCATGGGTGGGGACCGGTGGGGACACTAGGTCCCCCCCCATTATTGTTATAGGGTCCCCACCCGCCGCTCATGGGTGGGGACCGGGGGGGGGGACACTAGGTCCCCTCCTCATTATTGTTATATGGTCCCCACCCGCTGCTCATGGGTGGGGACCAGGGGGGGACACTAGTCCCCCCCCTTATTATTGTTATAGGGTTCCCACCCACCGGCAATGGGTGGGGACCTGGGGGGGACATTAGGTCCCCCCCACCCTTATTATTACAGGGTCCCCACCCGCTGGCAATGGGTGGGGACCGGGGAAGGACATTAGGCCCCCTCCTCATTATTATTATAAGGTCCCCACCCGCCGGAAATGGATTTGTTAATGTCCATTTTCGGGTCCGGAGGGTCCTAAAATCCTAATGTTCAGTATGAACCCGAACTTTGCGGTTCTGGTTCGCTCAACTCTAATAGTGACCAAACCCTTACACTTTGTGGCATCCAGTTAAACTGTTTGGGCAGAAGTGTATATGGGTGCAACAGCAATGTGGAGCTCTGCTAAAGTTACAGACGTATCATTTTTTCTAAATATACCACTTAGAACCAGCAAGTTTTGGGAGTAGGCACGTTTACTGTCTTTTCGGTAGGGTTGTTTAAACAGCAATAGGAAGTACAAAGTGTATTTCACTGTTAGAGGGTGTAATGGAACGACTACCCAGGCTTGGTAGCATTTATCTGTCAAACAGCACAGACTTATATACACACAAATATGACCAACTAGTGGAGAGGCACAGGGAACTAATTATAATATGGTAAGCTTAGAAGACCTTAATTAAACAGGTAATACAGTAAGTCATAATCTAATTAACCATGGCACCTTCAGATACAGACTACAAGAGACAATAAACACAGGAAAGTAAAGTCTAGTGTTGAAATGTGCACTTATCTAATCAGTAAGATATAATAACATTTCACACACTACTTGGAAAGCTCTGCCTGGGCAGAAAGTCTTGCTGCACTGAATGGATGCCTCTGGGTAGTGATAGGCTCCTGGTGCTTTGGCAACAGGGGACAACATAGGGCCCAATAGAGTGAGTTAATAATAAATCCAGGGGACCGGTAACAAAGAGGAACATGCGGAGCAGTGATATGTCCTTTGAGAATGCTATAACCCCTTCCAGTGACAGTGGAGCCTAGGGCATGCAGGCTTCCGTGACACAAAGCTCCTTCTGGAGGGGGAGGTTCTTGACCCACAGAGGGTCCAAAGTCAGCAGGGAGACTTCTGGCCCCAAGGACCCTTCAAGAACCCCAGTCACAGTGGCTTCATGACAGAGAGGCAAACTCTAGATAGCATACCTCTTCTAATAGAGTCTTTTAGAGGACATTACATTTTAAGGGAGGTCAGGCAACCTTTTAACCTGGGTCAAGTACAATCAAGCCCACAGCCTGAGAACACCCTTTAATAACGGTATAGCTGATTTACATTAATAGCCATCCACACAGATTAGTAAATAGCTACTATCAGTATTCAAATAGGTACAGTATCACCAGTAAAATGCTAACCAGCTGGAGGCTATACTGTTCTTGCTACCATGATTATATACTTAACTCAATGCAGGTGGTATGATAAAGATACCATATGTACATCATTAGATCACCAGAGTGGTACAGTACTGTAGTACTATTGTGAACAGAAGGTCACAGTTTGCTGGCCACAGATTCTACCACCATTATTCAGCTAGTCCACTCTGGCAGTAACAACATAACTACTAACAGTATATAGTTAGTATTTAGTTGCTCCATCCAGGTTGTATTGTTTAATTTCCACCTGCATGAAAATACAGTGGCCTGTGAGGATGCTGCAAGTATAGTCTAACTGGCTATAGAGTGTATGCAAAAGGAAAAAAACATACTACAGTTGCTATGTCACCAGTAAATAAATCATTAACACTAAAATAGTGCAGATGCAAAAGGGAAACGTTTTTTGCAATGGGGATAAAACGGCATGTATTTTTTAAGATAGATGCCATTTTAACCTCTCACTGGCAGCATCCATGCTTCACTACAAAGTATACATGTGCATTCGTTTTCGGTCGAAAATGTTAACTAACAAAATCCGAATGAACGAATGGTTAATAAACGAAAATCATTCGTTCATTCGTCCATTCGTGCTATTGGCATTCTAAACCGAAATAGAGCCGGTTTATACAATACCAATAGCATTGTACTACATTCCATAAACCGACATGAATGACTTTCGGTTTATGGAATGCATGTAATGCTATTGGCTTCCTATAAACCGAAATTGAGTTCCCATTCATACGAATAGGTCAATTGACCTATTCGTATGAATGGGGACTCTTTCGGTTTATAGAAAGCCAATAGCATTGCATGTATTCTATAAGCCGAACGTCTTTAAAACGAACGACGTTCGGTTTATATAATACATGTAATGCTATTGCTGTTCTATAAGCCGAAAATCTTTCGGCTTATAGAACAGCAATAGCATTACATGTATTCTATAAACCGAACGTCGTTCGTTTTAAAGACTTTCGGCTTATAGAATACTATTGGCATTCTATAAACCTAACTAGAGTCCCTCCTCATTCATAAGAATTTCTTATGAATGGGGACTCGACTCTAGTTCGGTTCATAGAAAGCCAATAGTATTCTATAAGCCGAAAGTCTATAAACCGAACGACGTTCGGATTATAGAATACATGTAATGCTATTGCTGTTCTATAAGCCGAAAGTCTATAAACCGAACGACGTTCGGTTTATAGACTTTCGGTTTATGGAATGTATAATGTAATGCTATTTGCAATGGCATTACTATAAACCGAAATAGAGTCGGTTTATAGAATTCCATTGCCAATTCCATAAACCGAAATTCGTTCATTATGTCGGTTTATGTAATGGCTATTTTGCTATTGGTATTCCATAAACCGACTCTATTTCGGTTTATAGAATTGCCAATAGCATGAAATTATTTGAATTTAGTATTAAAAAATAAATTGAAAAAAGTGGAGAGTTTTAACCCCTTTGTGACGCATGGTGCTTGCGTCCCAAATGACGTAAGCACCAAAACGTCACGATTTGTTCCTGGCCACTGATCACAAGGTGATCGTTAGCCAGATACACTATGGCAGAGACCCAATCAGGGTCTTAATAGACCCTGTGGGTCCCTGCCCAAAAATTGCAAGCCCTTCGGACGTCACGCACGATTTAGAGAAATGTAGCTGGTGCTCGTTTTGAGCACCAGCTAAATTTCCCCTGTCAGACTGAGGCCATTTAAAATGGCCTCATCTGACAGGTGGGATCCCGCTGCAAGTGCCTGCAGCATGATCCGAGCCGCGATATGAGCTGTTTAACACAGGACGTACTATGCCGTCCTAACGACTTTAAGGGACTTAAAATCAGGACGGCATAGAACGTCCCAACGTCACGAATAATTTTATGAATGGAGACTCTGTCTCCGTATAGTTAAAAGCCGGCATTTAACTATACGGAGACAGAGTCTCCATTCATAAAATTATGAATGGAGACGTTGTCTCCGTATAGTTAAAAGCCGGCATTTAACTATACGGAGACAGAGTCTCCATTCATAAAATTATGAATGGAGACTTTGTCTCCGTGTAGTAAAATGCCCACAGCCTATAAACCGAACGTTCGGTTTATAGGCTGTCGGCTTATGGAATACATGTATTCCTATTGCTATTCTATAAACCGAACGTTCGGTTTATAGAATAGCCATAGGATTACATGTATTACATAAGCTGAAAGTCTATAAACCGATCGTTCGGTTTATAGGCTTTCGGCATTTTACTACACGGAGACAGAGTCTCCATTCATAATTTTATGAATGGAGACTCTGTCTCTGTATAGTTAAATGCCGACAGCCTATAAACCGAACGACTTTCGGTTTATAGACTTTCGGCTTATGTAATACATGTAATCCTATGGCTATTCTATAAACCGAACGTTCGGTTTATAGAATAGCAATAGGAATACATGTATTCCATAAGCTGACAGCGTATAAACCGAACGTTCGGTTTATAGGCTGTCGGCTTATGGAATACATGTATTCCTATTGCTATTCTATAAACCGAACGTTCGGTTTATAGAATAGCCATAGGATTACATGTAGTACATAAGCCGAAAGTCTATAAACCGATCGTTCGGTTTATAGGCTTTCGGCATTTTACTACACGGAGACAAAGTCTCCATTCATAATTTTATGAATGGAGACTCTGTCTCTGTATAGTTAAATGCCGACAGCCTATAAACCGAACGACTTTCGGTTAATAGACTTTCGGCTTATGTAATACATGTAATCCTAAGGCTATTCTATAAACCGAACGTTCGGTTTATAGAATAGCATTAGGAATACATGTATTCCATAAGCCGACAGCCTATAAACCGAACGTTCGGTTTATAGGCTGTGGGCATTTTACTACACGGAGACAGAGTCTCCATTCATAAAATTATGAATGAAGACTCTGTCTCTATATAGTTAAATGCTGACAGCCTATAACCCAAACGACTTTCGGTTTATAGACTTTCGGCTTATGTAATACATGTAATCCTATGGCTATTCTATAAACCGAAAGTCGTTCGGTTTATAGAATAGCAATAGGATTACATGTATTCCATAAGCAGAAAGTCTATAAACCGAAAGTCGTTCGGTTTATAGACTTTCGGCTTATAGAATACAAGTAATACTATTGCCTTTCTATGAACCGAATGAGAGCCCCATTCATAAGAATTTCTTATGAATGGGGCTCTCGTTCGGTTTATAGAAAGCCAATAGTATTACATTGTATTCTATAAAACGAACGAATAATAATGAACAAAACGAAAATAATGAACGAATTTCGTCTGAAACGAATGCATTAATGAACGAAATTCGTTTTAGACAAAATAAATAAAATTTTCGTCCGAATGGACGAAAAAGAAACTAAAATTTTAGTTTTGCACATGTCTACTACAAAGCATGTAGACTTAGCTGATCATCGACCATCACTCACTGCAGTTGCACGGTCCACTGTTGTTCAATACGTGATGATCCTAGTAAGAGTAAAGTAGAAAATTACATTTCCATGCCCTACAGAGGGAAAAAAACAGAAAAACTAGCAAAATTGAAATTCTTTGGTTAAACATGGTCGTGTGCATAGGCAGACTGTCAGATCAGTGTTAGAAGTTGTTATCTGTTGACTTCAAACATTGTACTAATTTACACACTGACCTTCATGTGCTCATTTATGACACAGCACTACTTACATCAGATTTTATAAATAACCTGAGCATAACTATTCTCTTTGTTTCTCTTATTCATTATAAAGTACTCAACAAGGCTCTGAGTTTCATTCATTTTAATACCGCCACATACTTTGATTTGAAGAGGACTTTTTTCAGGTTCCTCCAGCTTTTACAATTGTGAGTTCATTACTCACCTCCCACAGAGACCGTCGCTCAAGCTTTAGACTTATATAATATCACACTGAGAAAGCAGGCTGTGCTGATGAAAAAAAAGGTGATTTTATTTCTCCAGTTAATAATCACTCTGTTGAGGCTTTTTCAGCTACGACATTACAATCTGTTGGTACTTTATGCGAGAAGTCTGATCATAAAAGAGAGTATAGCCTCACTAAAGATAAAATGCAGGCACTTAATGTACTTAAATCGAGACATGATCATCCATTAGATAATGACGGTAAAACGTCTGCTGTAATAGTTATGGTCAGAAAGTCCTATATTCCCTTACTCTCAGTTACAGGAAAAGAGAATGCCCGAGACATTGCTGACTGGGTCCAAGGATGAAATGCTGCCCCCCCCCCCCCATACACACACAATACTCACCAATGCCCCACCCATCATCCATTATGATATATCATGATAATTAAAACTAAAATAAAACTTATTAGGAGCAACACATTGTCTGTGTGCTAACTTATTTGAAATACAATCCATATGCCAATGAGCAGTAAATACATACATTTTGTATGGGATGGCAGTGAGCAGTAAATGCATACACTTTGTATGTCATGGTAATGAGCATTAAATGCATAAACATTGTATATGATACAGGGCTCACTCAACACTATTCTATTCTAGCTCCTTATTCCATGTGTAAATAAAATAATCAACCTGGTTCGTATACGACCCTGTGTGCCAGTAAAGTTAATAATGTAGACAACCTTCTAATACAAACGCTAGCTTAATATTATTTATAAATTATTTTGCAATGCAGTATACATTGAGATCCATCTCCTTTTCAGGTATATTATGTCTATTGTATGGGATTTGTTGTACAATATAATCTTGGAATCCAAGGTTGCATGTTCGGAAGCCAACCTAGAGAGATGAGAGAAACAAGCCCAGGCAATGGCACACTCGACCATGGTATACGTTTTATAAACAGGAAACAGCACTTATAAATGATGATTCATTCAAAACAACTTCAAAGAACATGCTTCTATCAGTCATTTTGTATACCTGCCAAGCAAAACAAAGTGCAAGAAATGTGCTCTTCTGTGCTGTTAAGGAGTTTACACAACAAGAATGATTTCATATTCATTCATGTTTCCCCACCTGCTGCCACTACAGATGAGTGATTGCATGCCTACGCACCAGATCCCAACTTCATGTGCTACTAATTAGTGCTTTACAGATGGCATTATTGACAAGCATGTGGAAGCAATTCTAATCATTAATAAGCTATGCAGACAACGTCTATAGTCTGTGCATGTTATTTTCAAGACAGAGAGAGAGCTCATGTTAGGACACCTTTATTAGAATGTGAAAGTGTAAGTAACAAGAAAATGGACGAACAAATGGAAACATTAGCTATTTGCTAAAAGGTGAGCTGAGGTGAGCTGATCATTTCATTTCACCAATTTAGCTATATATTATGCAGGGACAAACCTGGTGAGTTTAATTAATGGAAGGAAACTCATCTGGCTTTTACATGCACAGTGTATAGTTAAAACGGTGAGATGAAATGTTCATCTCACCCACCAAAATGTTCAATTCACCTCAATTCAACTTTTGGTGAATAGACACCTTTGACCTCTGAGTTTAATTTCACTTCAAGTGAAATTAAACTTACCTGCAACTCACCTGCACCTCCCTTTTAGTGAATAGTTCACACAGAGGTGAACAGTGGTGTTTATGTATCATTTGTGATAGTAAGAAGCAAGCAAATCACATCCAAGATTGTTTTGCTTAGCAAACTTAAAGTTACAGTACTGGCACCAAGTTGTCAAGGGAAGAACTCTGAATGTTGAAAAGTTCCGGATTATTGGTGTGAGTTTGACAGGAAATTCTGTAACATGAGCAGCCAAACTTGCTTATATTTTGTATAAGATGTAAAGTATTGTCAGAGGCTTTGCCTACTTCCGAATTTGTTAGTCTGTATTATTTAATTCTACAAATGCCTTTATCCTCTCCAGTTTTGAATAACTATCACTGTGTGATGACTTTAATGTCGGTATTTTATGGATTATGGACTGTATACAGCCTTAGTTTAAATGTTCATGTTTCTAATGGCTCTCAAGACAGTCCTTTCTAGGAATATATTCTGTAAATACTGCTGATTAACCTCCAGAGGAACAGCAAATTCCATAACAGCTCCATGATTGAACAACATGCAGACAGCAACTCTACACATTTGCATTAATTCTATTTAACCTGATAGGGGAGATCACAAGGAACTATATTTTAACTGTTTTTCCACTTGATTTTCTTCCTTACTGCAGAAAATATATTTTTCCATATGTTATCTTCTAGCTTTATCTTCTATTAGAACATGATCATTCAAGAGACGGTGTTTATCTGCATTGTAACTCAGATCAGTATAATAAAAACACCTCTTTAATTCACATTCATAGGAGCTGTCAATTGCATAGTAAATTATATATGCACAGGGTCAGCGATGTGAGAAACAGCTACAAGTGATTGACGGATACAACAGGGCTACATTCCATTCAATATTCTTGCCTTATGTATCAATGTTTTTGTTTAAAGAAGATTTCTATTAATATTACTTTAAAAGAAATGTAGGGTTAACAAACAGGAACGTAATGAAAGTTTCCAACAAACATTAAATTAGCAGTGACAGATGTATTTTTGGATGGTCTAAACCATGTTGTCAAGTGGAAAAAAGAACTATCTAGGAAATATTCATGTGTATAGTGATTAAATGTCCCTTCCAACCAAAATTTTTTTTGTAATGGGTTTTGTATAGCATGCTGCAGTGTGCATGTACTATTTTTCTACATGCTCAAATATGCGTGTTTAAGCATGCGATAAAATAAGTGTGCTCCATGCTTGTTTTTCAAAAATACTGAGCATATAGCTTTACATGTCAGGGGATATTCCTTTTGTACAAAACTGGGAAGTAATGAGCATGCTGGACAGTAACATTACAATGACAATCAGTGCATGCAGAAAGGGCATGCTTTGGAAGGGTTGTGCACACCTGCACTGCACAGTGCAATGTCTCTCCATGTATATGGATGGGTCACCTAATGCACTCTTAATGCACTTCACCTGGCAATGTGGGATGCTGCTGGGGACAGCTTGGGAGGTTGAACTGAGGTCAAAACTGTCCCGCACAATGGAGAATGAGGATTCAGGACTCTTGGAGGGCACGTATGTAGCCCCTTATTTTTGAGATACTATAAAAAATGTGCTGGTTCAAATACAAAAATGATGATCATCTATTCTCATGATTAGGCTTCACCAAAAATAATAGAAGTTAGTGGCTGAACTTTTATAATATAAGAGAACTCAATATAATTATAGTTTCTTTATAGCTATACGTTATCTTATATATTACAATTGCATCCAATAATTAGTTAAGCTATTGGAGGCTATATTACAGAAAATATGTGTTCATTACAGGTTTTAGAGATGATTGCGGATATCCCTTTCTGGATCAATTCACCTAAGAAGATAAATTCCTGGGAGACATTCATGCAAAAGGTAAGTTGTACAGGTAAGTATTGCAGCAGAAATAATAAATGCATATTTTGATATTTCAAAATGTCAGCTTCCATATCCATTTATTGTTTTTTTTTATTTCAAGCTGAAACAGTTATTTAATAATTCACCTGTTTACACCTAGAAGAAGAAAGCAATAAAAAAGAAACCAGAAAGATGCAAATTACTACATTCCTGCATGAGCTATTAACCCCTTGACGACAAAGGACGTGCCAGGCACGTCCTGGGAGAAACTCCCTTAACGACAAAGGACGTGCCTGGCATGTCCTGCAGTGAATGAAGCGGTTTTCGCGATCAACGATCGCGAAAACCGCTTTAACAGTGCTGGTCTATTGCCTCGACATCGAGGCAATAGCCAGCACCGAAATTTCTATTTTGGGGCCCCTACGATCTCCCCACGGAGCGATCGTGGGGAGCCATATTGACGGAGCATGCTGCTCCGTCAATATGGCTAAGCCTTCTGCCGGTCTCAGCTTCGGAAGTGAAAGTAACTTCACTTCCGTCGCTCTGAATATGCTACTTGACTGCCCCTAGTGGTAGTTAAGCAGCATTGCAATGGAAAATATTTAAAATACATATTTAATTAATTAAAAACAGGTTATTTAGCTATATTAGCCTATAGGGTTAAAATTAAATATTTTTTAGCATAAGGGATAGGGTTAAAATTAAATTAAAGTTAAAAAATATTAAGGGATATAATAAGGATTAGAGTTGGGGTTAAAATTAGTGTTAGGGTTAAATTTTGGGTTCGGGTTGGGGTCAAAAGATCAATATAGGAAAAAAACAAAAAACACTATTTTTGGTTTTTGCCCCATAACTCGCAAAAAAATACCGAAAAATATGGAAAAATGCATATTTTTGAACTCGGGAGAACATTTAGAAACTATTTAGACGGGGTCTTTTTTAATGATTTTATTTGTGTAAATTTTTCATCATATTTTATGATTTTTTTGTAGTAAATTATAAGATATGATGAACATAATGGTATCTAATGAAAGCCCTTCTTATGACGATAAAAACAACATATAATTTGTGTGGTTACTGTATGTGAGAAAGAAAAAAATTACAGCTAAACACAAACACCCTAGAAATGTCAAAACAGCCATTGTCACCAAGGGAAAGTCAAGGTGAAAATGTCTTGTCACTAAGGGGTTAAAAGATTAATACTGTTAATGACATAAATAACTATTTATGAAGTCTAATATGTAAAAGCATGGGGCTTGCAGCCTTGCGTGTTATTTTTTATACTGCTTCAAAATTGTGAATGTCAGAGAACCAAAATAAGCCGATTGACACATTTGGCACTAAAGCAGCATTCTGTTTGGTGTTCCAAAAAGCTCAGAATATAGCTAGAATAAAAACCATGGCCACTGAGAAGAAGGTGCCAGAATAATATGCAAAAAGGAGAAGGGTGAGCAAAAGCCTAAAATGACCCCAGGGAGTTAAATTAAACTCACTTTAAAATAAATGTGTTCAAATACAACACCTCTCCACTGTGACTAGAAAATTGCAATTCTATACAGCATAGACTCTCCGAAGCAATAAAAGTAATAATAGGCAAGTTTAATAATCATTTCATATATATTTGAGTTTCAGTCTTTAAGCTGCACTTGAACTGCAGCATTACTGTCTCTATAATAATGATGCTACAGCACCTGCATGTATTACATTATGCAACAGTGCAGAATCATTATGGACGGTCGAACATTTCTTGGAACAGATAATTTCACTGAAGCAGGAATTGGCGTCTTTCACATGGGGAAGGAGGGAGTTCCATTCATCACTATTGCCAGCACCTTTTTTGTAAAAATGTTCTCTTGACAACTAATGGCGGTCATCTTCTAGTAGGCATTTAATTAACCCTTTCTAACCTTCATAGTTATATTAAGCTCTGGGAAATATAAATGAAAAAAGGATGCTTACCCACAGAATTATTTAAACCTTTCCTGTCTCAAGTGGATAAATAGCAAAGTTTTTTTTTACATAACCTTTTTGGAAACAAACCTATCTCTAATTCATTTGGTAGTCTGCTCTAGCTGATGGGATATAAGAAATGTTGGTTTACTTTGCCAGTCAGAATCTAATTTGGCTATTCACTAAAAGGTGAGTTGCAGGTGATTTCAGGTGAGATGAGGTGAGTTGAACAATTCCTCTCACCAGTTCAGCTATACATTGTGCAGGGACAATCATGATGAGTTTACTTAGCGGGGAAAAAACACCAGGTTTGTTGTATGGCAAAAATGGTTAGATTAAATGTATTGCTATTGTCATTCCAGCATTTAAAAATCTTCTAAAGGACGCATTAACAAAGCTTCTGTTACACAAATTAAAATATAGATGCAATAGAAAACTGCTCTGTTGAAATCTCTTATCAATTTTGAAACATTTGTATTCGTTGTAATGAGTAATTATACCTTCGAATGCTTATTGATGAGGTGCACAAAACACTGTGAAAGCCAAGTGAGTTGATGAATAGCCTTGGCAATCACAAGGAACTTCGGGAACATTTGGTTGACTTAAGTGAACAAGGAACATTTTTTTTCTCCTTTGTATCAGACCTTTGAGGTAAAACCTGTCATATTCAGTGAACGTTCTGTGTAGCTAAAATGAACCTGAAATAGGACTGTTAATTGCATAGGGACTGTAAGCTGTTAGTTTTATTTCAGTGTTCACTGATGCTTTACAAAAGGTACAGCTAATCAAAACATGCAGCCTAAAGCTTGACATGGGACCCAAATGCTCATCCAGTGACCACTGTTTTATTGGAAGCAAATGTAACTGTAATCAATGAGCAGCATTTTAACCATCGAGACAGCATTCTGTTGACACACTTAATTTACACAAACAATTCTCCTTTTTGTTATATTATGAAGGAAGCGACTATGGCTGCCAGGGGACTGTGAAAATGTATTTGCTTGTTTTGCATGAGATGGCAGCATGAAGAAGGGGGACAGGAGGATTGTGTTATTTACAAAGGGGCAAAAAAGTATTCCTATGGATAATGGCGGTTGTCATGGGGAAGACCTGCAGTAGCGTATTAAATAAATAGTGGAGATATGACAAGGATAATGCATAGATTGCTACTAAGTTATCTGTCTGCTTCCTGTCATAGGTTCATTAACCCCTTTGTGATGTTATATGCCGTCCTAATTTTAGTGGTCCTAAAAGACGCTAAGATGGCATGGAACGTGCAGTGTTAAACAGCTCATTGGTGGGTCTTGCAACAGGACATTATCTGTCAGATGAGGCCACTTTGAGGCCACCTATCAGATGAGGCCACTCAGAGCGAGCACCGGCTACATTTCACTAAATCGTGCTGTGCCCGAACTTCTGGGTTCACGTGACAAGTGATGTCTGGAGGTCTCTGATCTTTTGGCAGGGACCCACATCGTCTATTAAGACCCTGATCAGGTCTCTGCTATTGTGTCCCTGCGGCCTTGTGATCATTGGCCAGGAATTAAAAGTGGTGTTTTGGTGCTTACATCATCTGGGGCGCAAGCACCATGTGTCAAAAGGGGGTTAAATGAAGCTAGTGACAGAGGAGTAAAACAGAGCACTGAACCTTTGTGACACCCTGTCCTGGATAAAAAAAAAAGTAAGCCTATATGATACACATGGGAGGGGTCAGGAAATATCAGGCATTTTTCAATCCCATTTGATTTATGCAGCTATTCAAAAAGATTTATGTTTGAATGTTCCTTTTAGGGGTCAATATCTTTAAATAGATTTTGAATGTCAGCTTGATAAAAAGGCATTTCAAATTATCCTTAGCATGTGGCGCTGGGGACTGTGGGTAGATCTGGATAGAGCATGCATCATCTTCATGAGCAAAAGTAAGCCTAGTTTTTGGGGAAAAATCTGCCACTAGTTTCAGTGAATGCAACAAGAAGGTAAGCAATGTAGCAATATCTCTTTTTTTAAATGTTCTTTCAAAAAGAATAGGCAGAGGCAGTCAGGCACAGTATTACCGTATTTGCTAGAATATAAGACAAGGTTTTTTTCAGAGCAAATGCTCTGAAAAGGACCCCTCATCTTATATTCAAGGTTGTCTTATAATCTGACCTCAAATCGAGGTCAGATTATAAGATTGGGATCCAGGTCCCCCGCAGAGATGCAGGGGACCTGGATCCCCCTTGGTAACAGCCAGTGGATGTCTGTGCAATGCACGCAGACATCCTCCGCTGCCGCCCGGCACGACTGCCGGAACTTCTATGATGAAGCCGGGTCCTTTCGGGTTCATCATAAAAGTCCTGGCGGAAGTTCCGGGCAGCAGCAGAGGATGTCTGCGCGTATCGTGCAGACATCCTCCTGCTGCCTCCACTAGCCACCAGGAGATTTGGGCAGCCGGGGGATGTCCGCACGACAGCCGGTCCATCATAATAGATGGAAGTGTTGGGCAGCATGGAGGATGTCCCCCCGGCTGCCCCCACTAGCCTCCAGGGAGGCTACATTGGGGGAGAGGGAGGGGGAGACAGACAACATTGGGGGGAGGGTAGGGGAGAGAGACAGACAACATTGGGGGGAGGGTGGGGGAGATAGACAGATAACACTGGGGGGTGGTGGGGGAGAGAGAAAGACAATGCTGGGGGAGGGAGGGGTGGAGAGACAGACAACATTAGGGGAGGGTGGGGGGAGAGAGACAGACAACTTGGGGGGAGGGGGTGGAGAGACAGACAACATTGGGGGGAGGGTGGGAGAGAGAGACAGAACTAGACTAGAAGTAACTTCTAGACACCAATTACTTGTACCTGTATTGTCAATATCATGGAGACACAATTCTCCTAGCCCTTTCACGTTTAGCTCCGCCCCACTACATGAAGGGGACTGGGATGTTGACAGGTATGCAAAATACAAGCAATTTGAAATGGAGTGCACTCAATAAAGCACAGACTAAGAGGAACATAGAGTCAGCTAAGAAATACTATATATGCATATACACCATAACTTTATCAAACCAACAAACATTAAAAACAATGTATATTAATATATAATCACATTTTTATGTTGTAATATAGCATATTTTCATCACCCTGGTGTAGAGATACCCCAATTATTCAGTAAGATACCAGCATTTTATACACCACTTACATCATAAGAAGAGTAGATACTAGTTAATATACTGATACAATATTAGTGTTATTAATGAAAAAGAAATCTCTCAATACTAGTATGAATTAAAATACATTATGCACCTCCTACATCATAAGAAGAGTAGATACTAGAAAGAGTTAACATACTGATGATATATTAGTTATTATTTATGAAATGTAATGCCAAGCAGCAAGATACATTTAGTCATACACTAGATTGCAATGGATACCTGACTATGTTACAAACCTTGCTATTAATATTTGCTTCCTATAACCTTGATTCTATGTATTCTACCTGAAATGAGACACTGCAGGAAAAAGTCAGCAACCTCCCCCCAAGCGAGATATCATTTAATATTCTTGTGCCATCCCAATGACAATATCACTTCCATGGATCAGGATCTTATTATAAATTGTAGTATTATTATTTTTCCAGTTCACTTGCTTTTCTGTTCAGTAAGCCTATCTGAAATACTGCATTCCTCAATAAACTTCATTTTCATTACAGAGTCGATATTTTGTTTTTAGGAAGCACAGATGGGTTGAACAAATTAACGGAAAAAGGTATGAATGCACCCTGTTGTGTATATTGGACGAATTTTCATTACTTCAACAATAAACGTTAAAGGAACACTGCAGATTGGATTTTTTTAAAACTGTTTTAATGCACATAAAGGATCATGTTTGAAGAATGTATTATGCGAAATTGTATTATTTCAACTCCAAATGTCTGATTTGCAAGAAATTCTCCACCTCTGATTTATATAGATTGTTCATTTGACAATTGTAATGTCTAAGATATGAAAGTGTGCATGGTTACACTCATAACTTATTGCACATGCACAGCAAATTTGCTCCTGAACTCTGCACACGATGCATTATTGCCAACAGTTCTATTTTTAATTCAGGGTTGCCCCAGCATTACTGCCTCTTCTGTACTGTATTGTGAATTGTTAATACAGTGAAGGAGTTTAAGCATACATGGAACAGGTCTAAGGCTATCCTAGATTAAAGATAAGCCCAGGAACTAATGAAAGTTGTAAGATTTGTTTATAAATTTATTTGAAATAAGCAGAAATTGGGCAGACTAAATTGGCCAAATAGTTGGCTGCCTTAGGGCGCCCCAAGGGGGTGGGGGGGTTGTTAAAATCGCCCGCTCCCCCAGGCCTGTTTACTTACATCCATGCTGCTCTTCAGGTCTGTGGCTGTGAGGGAAGCGTTGTGAGGGAAGCTCCCCTCCAGCCGCACGGATCAATAAAGTTTGTTGAAACTTTTTTTTCCAACAAACTTTATTGAAGCCGCACGGCTGGAGGGGAGCGCACAACAGTTCCCTCACAGCCACAAACCTGCACCGGGAGACAGCACTAAGGAGGTAAGTACTGAGGTCTGAGGAAGGGGGGAGGAGGGTGGGAGAATCCTGGCATATTGAGGGGGGGAAAATCCGGGCATATTGAGTGGCACAATCCTGGCATATTGGAGGGGCAAATCTGGGCATATTGAGTGGCACAATCCTGGCCTATTGGAGGGGCACAATCCTTGGATATTGAGTGACACAATCCGGGTCTATTGGAGGGGCACAATCCTGGGATATTGAGTGGCACAATCCTGGAATATTGGAGGGGCAAAATCCTGGCATATTGAGGGGCAAAATTCTGGCATATTGTAGGGGCAAAATCCTGGTATTGAGTGACACAATCCTGGCATATTGTAGGGGCAAAATCCTGGGATATTGAGTGGCACAATCCTGGCATATTGGAGGGGCAAAATCCTGGCATATTAAATGGCACATTGAGGGGAAAATACTGGCATATTAAATGGAATATTGAGGGGCAAAATACTGGCATATTGAGTGGCTAAATACTGGCATATTGAGTGGAAAAATAGTGTGTCTCAGGTTATCTGTGTATTGGTGTAACTGTGTGTGTGTAAGTGGTAAGGATGTGTGTAAGTGTGTCACTTTCTGTGTAAGGGTGTGTGTAAGTGTGTTACTGTGCCTGTGTAAGGGTGTGTGTGTGTAAGTTTGTCACTGTGTCTGTGGAAGGGTGTGTGTGTGTGTGTGTGTGTGTGTGTGTAAGTGTGTCACTGTGTCTGTGTAAGGGTAAAGTCCTGTGAGTGAAATCTAAGTACTGGGGTAAATCCTGTGTGTGCAATCTAAGTGCTGGTGTAACCTGTGGGTGCTGGGGTAAGTCCTGTGTGTGTAATCTAAGTGCTGTGGTAAGTCCTTGGTGCTGGGGCAAGTCCCACGAGTGGAATTTAAGTGCTGGGGCAAGTCCTGTGAGTGCAAGCTAAGTGCTGGGGTAAATCCTGTGAGTTCAAGCTAAGTGCTGGGTTAAATCCTGAGAGCTGGGGGCAAGTCCTGTGAGTGCAATTTAAATGCTGGGGAATATCCTGTGAGTGCAAGCTAAGTTCTGGGGTAAGTTCTCTGAGGGAAAGCTAAGTGCTGTGTTAAGTACTGAGGAAAATCCTGTGAGTGCAATGTAAGAACTGTGGCAAGTCCTTTGAGTGCATGCTAAGTGCTTGGGTATGTCCTGGGTGATGGGGCAAGTGCTCTGAGTGCAATTTAAGTGCTCAGGTAAATCCTGGGTGCTGGGGTTAATCATGTGAGCACAATCTTGGTGCTGGGGTAAGTCTTGCATGCTGGGGTAAGTCCTGTGAGTGCAAGTATGGCAGCATGTACAGTAGGGTATATCTCAGACACTGAACTGATAAGTACCCCTGCACAGGGCAATTCATATAATCCTATGTACCATGTATTACCCTGTGCATGGGGTATATATCAAGGCATTGTGTGAGATATAAACTTGTGTCCATACTGGGGTTATATATTGCCCTGTGCATTGGTATATATCAGTTGTATCTATAAATAATACAATCTTCAAATGTGCTTTAAAATGCAATTTCCCTTTTATGAACATGAAAATAATGATATGCTATGAGACTGGTATAATGACACAATGCAATGGGTCTGATAGACAACTATTTCCAGGGTTGTTTTTTATTCCCAGTCTGGCACTATTCGAGCCAATGCTTGGCATTGTACTTAGTGATGTAAGGCTTGCATGCAGTTGCTCGTCCATGGAAACCCATTCCACGAAGCTCCAACCACAGAGTTTTGGGATGATATTAAGGCCAGTGGAAGTTTAGAACTCTTCAGCTGTGGAACCATGTCTTCAACAAAAATACTGGAATTGCTATTACCTTGAAAAGGCTCACCATTGGCCCCTAATGGCTTTTTTTCTTAAATGCTTCCCCTGTCCATTAATACAGTTGACTGTGGAATATCTAGCTGAAATTTCACAAACTGGCTTATTGTATAAGTGGCATCCTATCACATTTTTTCCCCAAGTGTTAGTAAAATGCAGACTGCACGGTTAGGTGCTTAATTTTATAAAGCTGTGGCAATGGGTCTTATTGAAACACCTGAATTCAATGATTAAGGGGTGCGTTCCAATATGTTTGTCTATATGGTGAAGCTACATGGCCTAGACTACGTGGGAGGGTGCTCGTGGGATTTAATTTGCGCCAATGCCTACTTCTCAGGGACCCCAATACTTTAAGGATAGGAGATGGTTCTGGAGTCTTACACTGAGTTAGGGTGGACCAGGGCTTACTGGTATTTTTACAGTTTATATTATCACCGTGTTTTTACATGTGTTTCTGTTTTAATAAACACTGTGACCCATATAATTTCACCAGGTCTCCTGTGTGAGGTTTTTTTGTTAATGTGTTTATTATGCCATTGTCATGTTCTATGTTCACTATTCTGTTAGTCAGGTAGTGTTCTGTGAGTCTGAAATGTGCTGCAAAAATGAAATGTCAGGATGCAGTCTCCCTTCTTGGGGGAGGCTAAACATTCACTTCCCTTCTGTATGGAGAAAAAAGGGAGTGATGAACATCTGGGACCCCAGCTTTAGTGAACAGATATATATCTGAAGTCTACAGGGTTTGTACAAAAAAACCTTTACACAAAAGTTTCGAGAAGTTGACAAAAGGTCCCAAAGGGAGGTGGGTTATTGTGTCATTGGGTGCCAGTTAAGATAGACAGGCCAATGGGCCTGAGCACAAATCCACTACATCCATTGAAACTTTTAGAGAATGCAAACAGAGCCTTTAAAAAACCTGTTAAAAAATAGGGAGTTTAGAAGTCATGTATTTTTTTGGGGTGAGTGTAAGAAGGTAGTTTTCTGAGAGCAATGGGCTACGTGTGTTGGTTTACTAGAAGCCAAACTGTAAAACCTAACCAATGTTTTCAGTGAATTGCTGCCAGTTATGTGATTTGCATGACTGAAAGTCCACATTGCGAAGTGAAAAACAAGATTCACATCAGTGTTAGATTCTCACAGCTTGTCCCTGAGGAGTGAGAAATGCAGAGAGCACAATAGACAAATATTATGTTCCAGAAATCATACTTCCTGTTATCTATTTGGCATTGTGACGTATTGTGTGCAATGTCTTGTTAACTGGTTCTATCCATTTTCAATACATTTTTACCTTCATTTAATAACATGCTTGGATCCTTGTTCATAAGTGTCTTTGTTTTTTACTACTTTGTTTCACACAAAATCTATACAACTCCACTGACACAGTTTAAATCAAACATTTAACTCCTTATGTAATATTACAGAAATTCACCCTCAACATATTTTTTAAAATGGATTATTAACTTTTATCTATGGTCCACTAGATGGCAATATGTAGCTGTGGCTATCCTATTTAATTTATTATTATATCGTGGTTGGCTCATGCTTTCGTTGGTATATTTCCACATTCTCTGGGAAATTAAAATTATGAATGATTTGTGCTAAACATAACTGAAATATAAGCAAATTTAGCCTGGGAGGGGGGGGACCGGCACACTGGTACCTGGGAGGCGTTGTGGCGGTGTTCCCTGGTGGTCCTCGTGGTGAGTGAACTCTAGCCTGCGGGCTACAGTTCACTCTGGCGAGATCCGGTCGTTGCCATGGCAATGCTCCGGATCTCGCGAGAGGAACCCGGTGGAGCTGCAAGTTAGAGCTCTGCCGGGTCCTCTCTCCAGGCTGTCTCCCTCCCTCTCTCCCCGCCGCCGGCCGCATTTGACAGCATGTGGGCCGGTGAGGGAGATCTCGCTCGGATAGTGCCGGCCCTGCATAGACCGGCAGGGGAGATCCTGGGACCCAGGGGCCCCTGCTGGGACCTCCCCTGCCGGCCTCGGCCCATGGCCACCACGGCCCAGTCCGGGCCTGCATTAGTGTGTATTAAAGCTGACACTGAAATTAAATAGGTATTTAAGTTCAAGTTTCTGGTTTTTAATTTTTGCAACAGTCTTTCAACCTAAACATTGCTCATACTGTGAATAGTGTCACCACGTGTCCCAGGACAGTCCCACATTTATAGCATTAGTCCCGTGTCCTGGACAACCATAATCAGGGACAGTGGAGTGTCCCTTATTATATAGTGTTTGTGCTGTCAAGAAGAACAGTGAAACTTGTAGAGTTGTTAACTGACACCTGATTCTGTTTTACTTCTCTGTGTGACCTGACTACATTGTATTAAATCATCTCCTCCAAGAAGTAAAGGAGCAGTCAGCAGCTCCCCCATCACTGATCACAAGAGGAATTGATGTCACCATGACAGCAGCTCACACATTAGGTCAGAGTGCAACTGCCATAAAATGAGTTTATCTATATTTTTTCCAGAGTTAACCCCCTTCTGAACCTTCACTGCTACCCAGTCTCCACTTAATACTTCTTCCTAGTGGATTGTGTATTTGTAAACATGCTGCTTTCTCCATGCAGTGTCTTCGACTGTATGCATGAATGTATATATGCAGAGGCGTTGCTAGGTTTCCAAAAGATCTGGGGCTATAGCCCATAAGACTTTTTTAGTTTTTTAAATGGAACCATCCGGGCACTTACCAATATATGCTCACCGCTCTGAGCTTCATGCCAGTTTTGTAATTTAGGAGCCTTCACAGGGCCGGTCCTTCAATGGGGCAGCTGCCGCAGGCGGCACCCTGGCAGGGGCGGCACTTTGCTGCTCTATGCAGCAGTCTTTTTTTTTTCTTGTGTCCAGGGGAGCTTGTTTAAAGGAGGTCTCAGCCAATCAGGTGAGACTTCTCAACTCTCCTGATCGGCTGAGAGTTCCGAAGCCTCCCATGATTGGCTAAGACCTCCTTCACACTGAGCTCAAAGCAAAGAGATACCTGCAGCAGGTAAGTTAAAAACCTGACAGTGTGTGAATGAGTGTGTGTATGTCAGTGTGAGTATGTGCATGTCAGTGTGAGTGTGTGTATGTCAGTGTGAGTGTGTGCATGTCAGTGTGAGTATGTGCATGTCAGTGTGAGTGTGTGCATGTCAGTGTGAGTGTGTGCATGTCAGTGTGAGTGTGTGCATGTCAGTGTGAGTGTGTGCATGTCAGTGAGAGTTAGAGTGTGTGCATGTCAGTGTGAGAGAGTGTGTGCATGTCAGTGTGAGTGAGTGTGTGCATGTCAGTGTGAGTATGTGCATGTCAGTGTGTGCATGTCAGTGTGAGCGAGAGTGTGTGCATGTAAGTGTGAGCGAGAGTGTGTGCGTGTCAGTGTGAGCAAGAGTGTGTGTATGTCAGTGTGAGCAAGAGTGTGTGTATGTCAGTGTGAGCGAGAGTGTGTGTATGTCAGTGTGAACGAGAGTGTGTGCATGTCAGAGTGAGAGAGAGTGTGTGTATGTCAGAGTGAGCGACAGTGTGTGTATGTCAGTGTGAGTGTGAGTGTGTTGTGTGTGTATGTATGTAACTGGCTGTGTGTGTGTGTGTGTGTATATGTATGTAACTGGCTGTGTATGTGTTGTGTGTGTATCTTTGTAACTGTCTGTGTGTGTATGTAACTGGCTGTGTATGTGTTGTGTGTGTATGTATGTAACTGTCTGTGTGTGGTGTGTGTGTATGTAACTGGCTGTGTATGTGTTGTGTGTGTATGTAACTGGCTGTGTATGTGTTGTGTGTGTATGCATGTAACTGGCTGTGCATGTGTTGTATGTGAATATGTATGTAACTGGCTGTGCATGTGACATGTGGGACACATTAAGGAATTATTTTTTTATTTTAAAAAAAATAAAACTTGCTGACTGGTGTGTGTGTGTGTGTAACTGGCTGTGTATGTGACTGACTGGATGTCTGTGAGGTGTGTGTATGTGAATGTCTCTGTGTATGTATGCTTTTCTGATGTGCCATTGTCTGGCTCCTAAATTTTTTTGCTGGCTCCTAAAACTAAATAAAATTTGTCAAGCCCTGATATTAACATAAATCCTTCCTATGCTGTTTGGCAGTCCTGTAATAAAACATGTCACACATACACATAACACACATGTGTGACGCTATTTATTACAGGACTGCTAAACAGGATAGGAATGATTTATGATTTTATATATATATATATATATATATATATATATATATATATATATATATAGTATAAATCATTATGCATATATAGCATAAATCACTTATTTACATCCACCTTTGTGTATTTAAGCTATATATTGTTGGTTTGAGGTTCCTTATTACAGGACTGCCAAAGAGCATAGGAAGGATTTATGTTATATATATATATATACACACATATGTAACATGAATCATTCCTATGCTGTTTGGCAGTCCTGCAATAAGGAATCTCAAACCAACAATATATAGCTTAAATACACAAAGATGGATGTAAATCAGTGACCCCCAACCCTCCCTTCTCTCCACCATACCCAGAGCTTACCTGAGTGGGAATAGACCTGCTCTGTATCTTCTACACGGTGACAGCCAGTAAGGATTCCTTCAGAGCTGCTTCACTGTCCCACGTGGAGCTTCCTTCACATCCCTGTGATGATGCTGTGTAAAAGCCCTGCACTGATAGGATGCTCAGTGATGTGTCAGCCAATCAGTGCAGGGCTTTCACACACAGTAATGATGCTGTGTAAAAGCCCTGCACTGATTGGCTGACACATCACTCAGCCTCCTATCAGTGTAGGGCTTTCACACACTGTCTGTGTGATGTCAGGGGGCGGAGCTACACGGAGCTGCAGAGACTCGGGGCTTTGCTCATTACATTCGGGGCTTCAGCCCCCTTAGCCCACCCCTAGCGACGCCTCTGTATATATGTATATGTTTATGTTCTCTGCCATATAAGGTGCCCAGATGTTCTCTATTTTTGATGTCCATTCTCTTTTGGGCTCTTTTTAAAAAAGTGATGACATTGTCCTCTTTTTTTGTAGGGAAGCTCAGTCTGTTTTACCATACCCTCAGTGGAGAGAAGCTTCAGGTTTGCTGCCAGCACTACTTCCTAATATGTGTTTTGATTTCCTATATCTTTGTTGTGTATCAGGAAGTTCTTAACTCTTTCTCTCAATAGCACGGAGTCCAACGTCACCTCCTTCTTCCAATTATTTCTGCCTTTCTACTGCTCTGCTGCTTCTACAGAATTTACCTTGCTCCATGATAGTGCTAAGTGGCCATTATTTATGGCTGTATATATTGCTGCTATATCTATCTTGAGCATCTAATTTCACCAGAGTCAATAGTTATTTTTTCTCCATGTTTATTGATATTTGTTCTTTCAACTCGATGAATCAAGCATTTACATTGATTTAGCCATCTCCATGGTGAATTGATTCGACTTCTTGAACCAGTCATTATTGGTCTTTATTAGTCAGTTAAAGGTATCTCTATATTTAGTACATTAATGTTGTATATTGTGCAATGTTTGTATATTTATAGATATTTTTTTCATTTGAATAAATTTGGTATCACCTTTTGATAATAATGATCTTTTCTGCCTTTCTGGTTGCCCTTGTTTGCACCAGAGGACCTCAATTACATTAAATTAACATTTATTTATATAGAGCCAAACAATTTATGTAGCGCAAGGTACAGAGCATATAAGGGAACTACATACTAAGTTAGACAAACTAGAACAGACTGGTACATGAGGTAGAGAACCCTGCTTGCAAGCTTACAATGTAGAGGATGTATGAGGAGCAAGGAGAAAAAAAGGTATTTTTTTCACTTGCAAATTCTGGTCACCCTATTTCCATATCTACATATCTCTAAATTCAGTGCTTTAAAATTGGACCCTCTTTTTTTAAAAAAAAATTCTGTATTAACGTCTGCCAGTTCAGCTGCCTCTCTGTATCCATCTAATTTAGGATGTAATCTACATTTGTCATGTTTCGCAGTCATTCATTTGGCCAAGGTTTATGGGAAATGTACTTGACAATAGATGGTGTGTCAAAAGTTTGAGAAGTCACTTTCTCTCGCTCTCTCTCTGCATTTGCTTGCAATTTTGCTAACACAATGTACAGATCATTTTATTCAAAGTATAAACAATGTTTAGATTGACAGAGGGGTTTACTCACTAAACACCGAAAATAAAACAAGAATGTTGAATTTGACTTTAAAAGTTCCCAAACTCCCGAGTTAAATACCTCACACTTTTCCCTAATGTATACTCAACCTCCTTCTTCCCCACCTTGCAAAAGTCGTTCTTGTTCTCCCATCGTGAACTTCCTTCAGTGAAAAGCAAAAAAATGAAGTTCAAATTGGGAGGCAAGTTGGACTATGATGTCCAACCCCTTCGCCCCGCAACTTGCCTCCTTTACATAGGCCAAACTGCATTAATGTAAGAAAAACAAAAGAAAAATCCTCTTCCCCTGCCTAAAACGGGTCCCATATGCTCCAAAAATTGTCTCTAAAATCCTAACACATGGGGTATAACCCATAACCCAGCCCCCCATACAAATAATGGTGTCAGGAGATTCTGATGCTCCTGCCACCAGATTTATTCAGATTTATCCAGATTAGGTGGATTTTTTTTTCATTTTCATTTTAGCATGGCCCATTTCCCTGGGCTGAAGATTATGGGACATGTTTAATTAAGGTATAATTTAATTTACAGGGCACCCTTTTATTTTCACTCCCTGCTCAAATGGCACTCAAAGGTTTTTTTCATGTTTAATGGAGTGAATCATCCCCCCTCACCTGGGCAAGGTAGAGGTAGTGGGGGGAAGGTAGGGTTAATTTAATGTACATTAATTTATTATTTATGGCACCCAGGGGCCTTGAGCAAGCCCCCTGATTCTTATATATTGGCGGTGGTTATTAACCCCTTTAGGACAATGGGATTTTTGTTTTGATGTCCGTTCTGGACAACAGCTTTTTTTCTACTTTAGTTATGTGTGCATTTAAATAAGTGCATGCTTGTTTTTAAATGAATCCCCGCACATAATATAGTGTTTTTTTTAATGACAAATAGGGTTTTCTTTTGTGACAAATATTTTTACACTTAACGCTTTGTGTAATGTATAACATTTAATAAAGAGTGTAAAAATGGCAAAAAAAGTATTTTCTTAATTTAACTTTTTTCTGGAACACAGTATTACAAAAATGTGTCAGTGAGAAACAGGGAAGATTTTGACAGTCAGTCAGAGGCGTAACTAGAAACCACCGGGCCCCGGTGCAAAAATTGCCCTGGGGCTCCCCCACCTCACCATGCAACTCCACCCAAGAAATCCCACTTAAATGCCTCCCAACTGTTCACCTTTGTGCGGGACAGTACTGATTTTTGGTAGGCTATCCTGCTGTTCTGCCAACCTATATTAGTTGTTGTTAGAAATCAACATTAGTATTTTGCATAACTGATTTAAAAAAAAAAAAAATATTAGTCTCTTATATTAAAAAAAAATCTAGTGAAAACCAAAATACAGTATATAATACACATGTAAAAAAAATCATGAGGTGACAAAAAAATAAAAAAATCAATGATAGGTCAGCCTAGCTCAACCTGGTGCTAAACAGGCCCAAAAGTTATATGCTCTTATTCACAACCAAGACATAGGTGATATTAGTATAACACAAGAAGGGATTAATCAGTCTGGGGATCATTATTACCAAGACTCATAGTTGCCAACATATAAAAACAAAAATCCAGGGACACTTTGCAGCTCAGCTTCCAATTACTTACTATAAAATTGACCACACCTACTGCCAAATGTTCCGCCCATTCCACATAATTAGCGTAATGTAACTCCACCTCCTTGTCACAGTGTAAATTATATCACCAAGTTCCCACTAACATTACCATGCATCCTTAGTATACAACAGATACATTCGCAGCACAACATCTACATCAGGCAGGTGCATTTTATCACTTTTACATGAAATATAGTAATACCTGGTGCAGATGTGCTTCAGTCAGAGAGCTGTGTCTACACCATAAAACATACATTAGTATGAACCTACCACTTCTACTGGAAGACTATTCCATGCTTCCACTACCCTCTCAGTAAAGTAATACTTTCATTAGTCCCTGACCTTATCTTATATCTAGAATAGCTTGATGCTTTTCCCGTGCATGCTTACACTCCTCAATGTATTAACCTCTACCATTTCTTAAGGAAGACTATTCCAATCATCCACCACCCTTCTGACCACAAAAAAAAAAAAATATTTCCAGCCTTTTCAAAAGCTTGAGGTGGACCCCAAATATATGTTTATAATTAGTTGCATGTATACTTAAATGAACTTTTTAATATTATATTCAACTATTTTCATATGTAATAAAATGGTTATTGAAAATGTTTTCATTTCTTATTTTTATTACGTTCCTCTGCACCACATTGTACCTAAAGGTCTTAATACAGCACTATACAGTACCCACGGCACTTGGCTTGTACTCGTATTGCACCCACACGATTTGGCATGCTTGCCAGAACATACCACAGTGTCACTTTGTCCTACTTAACTGACACCTGCAGAACATGCCACGGTGTCACTTTCCCCCATAGTACATGTTATTTCACCCCACAGAGCATGTCCCATCATGCCACGATTAGCCTGCCCATTAATATGCCACAACCATTTTCACCATTAATATGCCACTTTTAGCCTGCCCATTAATATGCCACAGACAGTTTGGCCATTAATACACCACCACCCTCCCCCCCCCCCCCCCTTCCCCAGTACTCACTTGGCTGTCTCATCCGTGTTTTATTTTGCCATTAATATGCCAGTATTATTTTACCATTCAATTGCCTGTATTATTTTGCAGTTCATTTGCCAGTTTTATTTTGCCCTTCATTTGCCAGTATTATTTTATCCTTCATTTGCCAGTTTTATTTTACCATTCATTTGCCAGTTTGATTTTGCCCTTCATTTGCCAGTATTATTTTATCATTAATTTGCCAGTCATATTTTGCCATTCATTTGCCAGTATTATTTTGCCCTTCATTTTCCAGTATTATTTTGCCCATCATTTGCCAGTATATAACCACTAATTTGCCAGTATTATTTTACCATTCATTTGCCAGTTTGATTTTGCGCTTCATTTGCCAGTATTATTTTACCATTCATTTGCCAGTATTATTTTGCCCTTCATTTGCCAGCATTATTTTGCCCTTCATTTGCCACTGTTATTTTGCCCATAATTTGCCAGTATTATTTTACTATTCATTTGCCAGTCATATTTTGCCATTCATTTGCCAGTCTTATTTTGCCCATCATTTGCCAGTATTATATTAACATTCATTTGCCAGTCTTATTTTTGCCATTCATTTGCCAGCGTTATTTTCTCGTTAATATGCCTATTAAAAATTCCTGCTTGTCGGTCGTCTCCTCCGAAGTGTTTTCTGCATGCATGCTGCGTGCAGGAAATACAGCCATTCATACATTGTCATTTACTATATTTTTTGCATTTATTGCATGTGATCAATGTTATTGATTTTTCACAGTGATCACACTATTAAATGCAAAAAATCATGGTTGATCCTGGTCTGCCCAACTGTTAAGGCAACCATGATCAACTTACCCCATCTCTGCACCTAAATTTGGGGTAGGATGGCAATGGATTGTGATTAGCCCTTACACTAAAAACAATCCTCACTGCAATGGCTGAGACAACTTTTCTCAGCTATTGCAGGTAAGACATCATATAGGGTGAGGGGGCATAATTAACAGGTCAGTGACTATTGTCACTGGCCTGTCACTTTAAGACCGCCCAAGGACAGGCACAGTAGCCATTGTTTTTATTGCTTTTCTGGATAGCAGTCGCTTGTGAAGCTTACAGGAAAGCTGAAGGTAGCACGAATCATGGCGAAAATGCTCTGCTTAAGCTATTCTAAAGGCAGTCATTGCAATGCGAACACTTACATGAATGGGCATTGTTGTGAAGGGTTTAAATATTGAATAACGGGGTGGCTATTACTGATTTTAATCCAAGAATATTACTTACCAGGTTATGTGGGGGTTTAATTATAACCCTACCATCATTTGGCAGGGTATTTTCTAATGGGCCAGGGACACTGACCCGTTCCTTTTTTGGAGGGCTGGGAACCATGACACATACTCCTAGCCACTTTAATATTAGCAGGGTAAGGCAGGGCCACTTGCCCCTCCAATCACTGCTGTAAAAAAATGTTTAGAGAAACTGTCCTCTTATATAGTAAAAAAACAGAAGGGAGAAGGCTAGAGCATCTCACTTTGGATGAGATTGCTAAAGAATGCTTGCTTGCATTTGTATAACTCACATGTTTAACACTACTACATGCATCAAACTTAATTGTGTGCCCCTTAATGAAAAATACCTTAAATCTGTCTGACTGTTAACAAAATTAATAACATAATATGCAGACATTTTTTATGCTTTGCTTATCATGAGTAAAAAATAAAGCAATATCCACTGCTTGAGAATAATAAGCTTGGGGAAAACCCTACAAATAGCAGGCACCCAGGAACCAGGGGTGATTCATTGCTAAAACTGTTTGTATATAGCTGTAGAACAATGCTATTATTTAATGAAAAATACAAAGTCTTTAAGACATTCAATACAAATTAAATGCTGAATATCTGCTTCATCAACAAAGGCAGATAAGGCAGATTTTTAAAAAAATCTGAAATAAACAATGATGATTGTCTCTTTAACATGAAATCAGCTATGGATAACAATCCTCTTTTGCAGTATACAGTTCACATTTTAATGGGTACTATTTATTTGAGACATATGTTCATATATAAAGATTTCAAGATTTTACAGCATTTAAAGATATGTTGAGTGTGCCTAATTATTACTGTATGCAAATTCCTGGTTTATATTTAAAGTAATTTCCAGATAATCATGTACTGAAAAATATGTTTGTGTCTACTCCTAGAATCCTTTATGATCTTTAATTAACTGTAGACAGGAGGATGATTATAAGAGAAATCATTTCACAAGTCTAATGGTGTTGTATATTCTCAGAATGATAGTGCTTCCATCTCTTTATTATATATGATGGATGGATTTTTTTTTATCGCCTTGCTTGTAGCATTTTACTTGTTTTATGTTCTTCTGTTTTTCTGTACAATGCTAATTCTTTCACACTATGTGTTGACGGTAAATGTCCATCAGTGTTGGCATATGTTGAGTATCTTTCTCTGTTCAAATATGGCTCACATCAGTACTAAACAGATGGTGGATAACTGGGAATGATCAGAGTCAATGCTGCAGCTGTCACCAATCCTGTTAAAAAAAGCCATCACTGCATTACCCTCTTCCCCACAATCCTTCTTTCCCAATATATGTATTGCTGGGGGTACAGGAGGAACCACTGCTCATGGGCGCAATTTGTTATAAAGAGAGTAATGGAATGTGGCCTTCTTATCCATGGGACATTAAAATGCCATAACATCATGTATACACTGGATATGGTCATGTCCCAGGGGACCAATGATCAAGAGAGTTTGCAGATGACCACACAGCTACAATAAAAAATAATTTCTCCTTATCATAGCTGTAGCAGATGCAACTGGAATGTGAGGTCTGTACTATTATCATAACAGGTATCTCTCAGTGCTCTCCTGCATACAGATAATGTATACTTGTGTGTTGCATTGAACAATACATAAATCTTTAGATTTTGGGGCTGATTGTCTAATAAAAGGAATAAATGAAGAAACAATGAGCAAATTGAAACTCTAACATATATATATATATATATATATATATATATATATATATATATATATATAAATATATATATATATATTATAATATATATTTTTACAGTATTTCCCACATTTTACAGATTATGTAGCAAAACATCTAAAAAAATAGAAATCAGAAAAAAGAAACTGGCTCTGCCAGAGGGCTTTTCTAGCAATTAGTAAGCAGGAGGTTTGAAAAAACTCATCTTTTTCATATCATTATAAATCAGAAATTTTTTGCTTGCACCTCTCAGTTATGTATGTATGCACATCATTTAGAATGGGTTCATTAACTTCAGCAAAACCTAATGTGGAAAAACATATGCAATCTGCTTTATAAATATACTCTAGGAAAGCATAATAAAATGCATTTTTCTATTTGACAATTTCATATCTTCATGCTTGTTTGACTGTTTTGTTTGTATGTCTATTTATCTGTCTAATTACTACGTGTGCAGTCCATAGGCTTTTTTCCCAGTGTGATCTGATGCAGGCATTCTGCATTAATCACATATTTAATATTCAAGCCCTCCCCCACTGATTACTCAGCTGGTTTACTGCAGGTGCTGCAGCACTGATTATCTATACCCTGAGAATATACACTTTTGTTTCCTTTAGTCACTTCCTGTGCTGCTGGAATATAATACATTATATGGTCTTTAATAGACTTGCTCTTGTACACAGTAGGATCTCCTAACAGTGCAACACATTGTCTGGTGACAACACTAGAGAGACAGGAAATTCCATTCATTTGAATGAAATTATTCCAATTGGTTCCTGCAGCAAAAAAAGAGAAGAAAAATACATTGACTTTTACTCAACTAGTGTGGGCAATTCTGGTTTCTTGTAAACTACTGTAATTTCACAATTTCATCTAGCTGTAAGTATTTTACATTTGAAACAATAAAAAAGGTAAAACATGCATTTTAAAGTACTTTAAAATCACAATAATATGTATTTTGGGCACCAAAGGTCCCTTTAATCATATTTATCTTAATATAAGTTTAAATATGCCTACCTTTAATTAGTAAATTCAAAGTTAAGTTAATTGTGTCTGCAGCTGAATTTCCCAAGGTTATATCAATTTAACACTGAAGTACAAAGACCTCTGGCTTAGTGAGTAGCTTTTACTGTCTGAACAAACACGTCCTAAAATATTGACTATTCCACAACTCATAAAACATTGCCTTGGAAAGAGAAATGAGGGTACCTAATTGCCTCCATATCTGTCTTTCCCTCTGTCCTTCAGGTTACTGACAGAACCCAGAGTAGAAATAATGCTGAACTTTTCTGAGATGTAGCGAGCATTGTAGAACATGGCAATATATTTGTTTCTTTTCAACAAGGTTATGGGCTCCTTTGAGAAATGTTTCCATTTTCACATTATGTATGTACAGTATGGCTCTTTGAGCAATATCTTCATTTTCTACCTCTGCTGCCTTTGCACCAGAGCATTGTGACACACTTCATTATTTTTTGTGTGAAATATTTGTATGGGATATTTTTAGAAGGCTGTCTTGAGAAGTCTTGAAAGAGAAAATGTCAGAGAAATGTTTTAATAATAAATGGGTGCCTCATGAAGCAGAGATTTATATATATATATATATATATATATATATATATATATATATATATATCGCTATTTGATATGCCAAGTAAACCAATTTATGAGATTTCATTTTGAGATATAGCACCTACATCCTAATTAGCACAAATCTACAGCATGCAAGAGATGCTAAAAGGCCTGAGCATGCTTCTTATCTTCATCATATTCTGTTTCCAATATACACTTCCATATACACTTCTAACACTGATAAAATGTCCAGATCACATTTCAGACGTGAACAAGAAAGTTGAATGTGTCATTTGAAGTTCATTAAGTTTTCCTGGGTGCAAAAGAGTTTTATTTTCCATCAATTTGAAAAGATATTTCAGTGACATTCAGTGACCATAATATCATTAGCTATTCCAGAGTACATGCTGTATGCTGTGAAATAAGCATCATTTGTCCTATAATTGACAGTGCATTATAATTTGTCCTCCTGCATTGTACTAAATTTAAATACATAATGCATGGTTTCATCCTTGTACTTTTTCTAAAAGGATAATCTGTAAGAGCGTGTTTACAATTACTTTCACTTGACTTTTCAATATCTGTGTTATGATTTTTATGATGCTTAAGATAACATTAGGACTATAAGGCTTTACATGACATTCCTACACATTAATTCTTTATTAGTTATTTAGGATTACGTATCTTTGGAACATTTCTCAATTATTATCAACAGAACTACAGTTAATATTAAGTGTAATACCTGACCTTTGTTCAAAACTAAGTTAAAATATAAAACAGAGATCAGGAGATTTTTGAAGACCCTTGAATAAAGAATATTTTAGACCCAAAGATATGGTATTTGGGGCATATATATATATATATATATATATATATATATATATATATAAACAAACCCAAAAGGAATGTACTCACCTAAACGAGCATATATGATATATTATAAGGGGTGCTGCTGGGTTTGTTTGTATAGTAGAGGCTATGACCAGGCCTCTGGTTTAGCACCCCTCCCCATCACAGGTGCTCCATAAGTGGTGTCCATACCTATAAATTGCAGGAGTATCTCAGTATTATACAATAAGAAGGCCTTTTGGTCATATAAAGAGATTAAGCCCCATAAGCAACAGTATTTAGTGTTAGGACCCACCAACATTTTGACGTAGTGGTGGGCTTAGCATAATATGGCCATATATTTAACCAAAGGAAACCTATAGCTTTAAGAGCTTGTCTCCTACCTACATTGCTATACTGCTTAACTACCACTAGGGGCAGTCAAGTAGCATATTCAGAGCGACGGAAGTGAAGTTACTTTCACTTCCGAAGCTCAGACCTGCAGAGGGCATAGCCATATTGACGCATGCTGCTCCATCAGTATGGCTCCCACGATCGCTCCGTGGGGCGATCGTGGGTTCCCCAGATCATAAATTTCAAAGCTGGCTATTGCCTCAACATCGAGACAATAGACCAGCACTGTTAAAGCGGTTTTCGTGATCGCTGATCGCGAAAACCGATTCATTTACCGAAGGACGTGCCAGACACGTCCATTGTCGGGAACGGAGTTAAAGCCAATATTGAGGCAATAGACCAGCACTGTTAAAGTGGTTTTCGCAATCGTTGATCGCGAAAACCACTTGATTCACCGCATTGTCGCGAAGGGGTTAAAGCCCATATATATGGGGATGTATGATAAAACTGGGAATTGAACAGACAAGAGAGAAAGGGAAAAAACTAGCAGACTTGTATATGGAACTCTATACACTTTCAGGATACAATAAACTTATAACAACTAAAACGAATACTAACTACTTGAGGTGAAACACAAAATAAATGAGTTACTAATAGAACAAACTAATAGAAATATGGAATTCCTTAAAATTAACTTCTATTATAAAGGCAACAGAGCCGATAAATTATTAACCAACAAAGTAAAAGGCAAAAAAACTGAGAAGAATAATAGTGAATATAGTGGAAAAAAATGAAATATGTCTAACAC
The DNA here is from genome assembly GCA_036172795.1 of Pelodytes ibericus. Classification (NCBI taxonomy): domain Eukaryota; kingdom Metazoa; phylum Chordata; class Amphibia; order Anura; family Pelodytidae; genus Pelodytes; species Pelodytes ibericus. The sequence continues at coordinate 141,054,327 of CM069857.1, read as the reverse complement.
CTGAAAAAATAGGGAAAGCCTTCAATAGTTACTACGAGGACCTATATAACTTGAATAACAACATTTGTGAAAAAGAAATAGATCAGTAAATAAACTCTACCCCAATACCAAAATTAAGTACCACACAATTGCAAGAACTAAATCGGCCCTTTCCATCGCTGAAACAAAAAAACTATTCATAGATTAAAACCAAACAAAGCCCCAGGCCCTGCCGGTGGCTGGACCTTGTCCAGACTTCCTTCTCCAAGTTCATTTGGTAAGGTAAAAAACCAAGACTGGGAATCCAACTACTTTAAAAAAAAATTGATAAAGGAGGACTGGGCGTTCCCAACATTCATTACGCAGTAAGCATGATGAACCATGTTGTGGACACCCAGAACCCAAAAAATCAAGGGGAAGGATGGGCCCAGTTGAAAAAAAGGCAACTCAAAATAGAGTTAACAGAGATTCTCTGGCTTAGGAAAAATAAAACTGACCCCAGAGATAATAGTTGTACAGTGTTAACGCATCTGATGGAGTTCTGATATAAAATGTAAAAAAAAACTTGAATTTCATGAGAAACATATAGATAGCAATAATATAAAATTAATCTCAACGGAAATAGAAAATATAGACCTTAAGAACTGGCAAAAGGGAGGCATAAGCAAACTGGCAGATTTGATGAATAGAAATCAAATTAAAAATGTAACAATACTACAAGAAGAATATGGTTTGGGAAGTAGAGAACTATTTAATTATATAAGAGTTAAAGGATATTTAGAGACACACTTAATAAAGGGAAACGATGAACAAGGAATAAAGGCACAACATTTGATATTTGAAAATAAGGGAAGACTAAAAATTAGGCAGTATAAAGAACTTTTGAAAACAGGAACGAATATTCCAGCAATTTCATTGTGGAATAGGGACCTAAAAATCAGCATTGAAGACAGAGATTGGCTCCAATCTATAAATAAAGTCAGGAAAACGATTCACTGTTTGAGCCTCTTGGAGACATTCTACAAGTTAATAAACAGATGGTACATGGTCCCGAAAAAGGTGGCCAGAATGTACCCCGGAACCTCGAACCAATGCTGGAGATGCAATCAGGGAGAGGGAACATACATTCATACATGGTGGAGTTGTGATGCCATTCAACACACATGGAAAATGGTAAGAAATAAAGTTAAGAATATCACTGGCATAACATTAAATCAAACCCCTGAAACGTGGCTTTTCTGTATGTACTGGCCAAAAATGTCAAAGGAAACTTCCCAAATAATAATACATATTATTACAGCAACATTAATATCAATTACAAGAAACTGGAAATCGACAGAAAAAATGAATTGGTCCAGTTTGAAGACTGAATATATCAAAAGAAAATGTAAAGGGGCAGGTTAAATTTAGAAAGATCAAAGAAAAATAAGTGGGGAAAATGGATCAAATTAATAGAACAATAGATTGTCTGATGGCTTAAAAAAAAAAAAAAAAAAAATTAATAGAACAATAAAAAGGCTAAATTAAGACCAAAGAAGTGTGTAAAAAATAAAAAAAATTAAGATAAAAACAGTACACTGAACCCAGTTATCCTTCTACTCTCTCATGTCTGACCCCACAAATGTATTTTTAATTGTATTGTATATATAAACGCGGAAGCACAAAGATTAGTTAAGGAGTTCACCTCAAGTAGAATTTATATGCTATATTATTGTAAGAAAAAGCAATAATGTTTATTGGTACTCTGCAACATAAATGTATGTCTCAAGCTATATGGCATAACGAAAGAGAAGGGAAAAATGGGAGGGGGAAACTAACACAAAGTTTTAATAATGTAAGAAAAACACTTTAAATCTATTAACAAAGGATAAGTAAATAAGCCCATATGCCTGATAGTTATATGTTACATCTCTATTTACATGTATGTTCATTTTGATACTTTAATAAAAAAAAGTTATAACATTTAGAAAAGTGTAGAAAATACCAATCTAGAAAAGTGTAGCAACAGATGTGAGAGACTTACATTTAATAAATGCTTTTAAATAATGAAAGTGTTGAAATATACATTGCAGAGGGTTATTATTAATAATAAAAAAAATGTTAAGCCATATCTTAATTTGTAATAGTCATGACAACTGTTTTGACTTAAAACAAATATGCTGAAATATGTAGTCTTGTTACAAACATTTCTATATGGGCTATAGTGGACTATTTACAAAAATGTGACCGTTATAAAAAGTTGGTCGTGATCAGAGGATCGCGTGAACACAACCATCTCAACAACCTTGATGACTAAATGAATCTCAACCTCCCTCCATCTTACCTGCCTCTACCGAATCTCAACCCTAGAAAAATAGTGATTGTGATGAACCCTCAACTCGACCACCGTAACTGAGTTTTAGTAAGAAGACCAATTATTTTGCTTTTAAATGTATATGTTGGTTGAAAATCCAACTAGTTCAACACAATTTCCTGATTTACATGAAACTCATATGGATCATTTTAGGAAGTATCAATTCATAGTAGTTCTGTGGTAAGGTCATTTGCATTATCTCAATAGAATTATACTTATGCCAGTGTTGTTTGTCACATTGTCAGCATATCCAAAAAGAAGTTCAGTCAGGCATGCACAGGCTTTGGTACATCAGATCCTTACAACACTCTTCAATGGATTTTATTTATTACACCATTCTCTAATAACACTAGAAATTGTAGTGTGTGAAAATCCCAGTGGGTCCGCTAATTCTGAGAGCCTGTAGAAACACATCTGGCATCAACAAACATTTAGTGTAATTTTTAACTATCGCCTTGTAGCAAGCATACAACAACATTCACAAAATATAACTAATTATTGGTTGCAAGTCTCCATTAAAACAAAGAAGCTATAAAAAAAATCAGGAATCTGGAAATCGGAAAATGACTACGTATTTTTGTTTTATTAGTTCTTAACACACTATGGCAGTTCTTTTCTAATATGCATCAGCCTTAGCCTTTACTCAAAAATCATTGTTAGATTGAAAGACTCAAGCCTGCAGAGAAGGGTCATTGTTTCCAAGCTATGTCTTGCTGTCATAGTGATCACGTGGCTGTGAACTATATAAATTGGATTTTGGGCTTCAAACAGAGATTTAAGGGTATAAGCTAAGTCTCAGTCCCAGCTGCATTAGCATGTTTATTGATGTTATATTTGTCTAAATATTGGCTCTGAGGTTTTAGACAGACAGAAAGTCAATCCTCTGGATTAAAAACATGCTGTAAATAAATACAAATAATCAAATATATTATTGAGTACCTATTACCCATTTGATTTTAAACGAATAATTAAAATTCTTTAAGCTGCGTCCTCTTGCATTAGAGAATATTCACCCATAAGGACCAGTGACTCGATCAAGCTTTGTAGTAAGAGTGTTCCTTTAAGTATCCTGTTAGACTGGATTTCTTTACTCAAGGGTAAGCACTTTCTTAGTTCATGGTGGATATTAACTGGGCTTTATTATGGACAATTTAATTATGTTATATGAACCTTTCCAGACCTCATCATAGACTTATGTCCTTAAATGGACACTTTGTCTATGCCTTGTCAAATCTACCCTTTGAAAAGTGTTTATAATATTTTACAGAGATATTTCGTTTGAAAGTAAACTTATTTAATAATGTAATAGACATAATGTTCCATATATAATTCTCCATTTTCTATCCTGTAAGTGCAAAGAGGTTCTAGGCACCTTTGGTTGGATTTTCCATCGCACGATCAAAAATGCGCATCCCCCAAAATTAAGTTAATGTTTCATTATGTTTTATTATAAAAAGGGTTCTATACAAGTGAGCAAATTGTCGCTAACATAATAAGCACTTTATTGTATGTTTGTTGTAAGGGTTAAACTTAAGGTTTTATTTTGTTTCATTGAAAAGTGAAAACCATTCTGATTCATGTTCATGTGGATTCAACCACATCAACTTTACTGCATGTGAATTTATGCACTTATACTACGAGGATAAAAATACTAGGACACGTGACCGTTACACCATCAGGGACTTTTATGACATTACATTCTATTTACAGATAGTCATGGGAAAAATAAAGTATGCCTTCTTTGAATTCTATGGTTTTACATATCAGGACATAATAATTATCATCTGTTCCTTGGTAGATCTGAAAACTAGATAAATACAACCTAGACATGATATTTCACTTCACAGAACATTTTTCCACTGCTCCCAAGTCTAGTAGCGGTGTGCTTTACATCACTCCATCCGATGCCTGGCATTTGACTTGGTGATGTGAGGCTTGAATGTAGCTGCTCAGCAATGGAAACCCATTCCATGAATCTCCCACTGCACAGTTTTTGTGCTGATATTAATATCATTGAAAATTTTGAATTATTCAGTTATGGAATCAGCAGAGCATTGATGTATTGTATGCACCATATGCCTCAGCATTCAGTGACACTGCTCTGTGACGTGGTCTTCTGCTTCATGGCTGAGTTAGAATAAATTAGTGTTTTATCGGATAGAAAAAATTGGAAAATTAGGATATAAGGATTAGGATTTCACACAGAGGTGAGTGTAGCAAAATGTTCACATATGGATATATGTTATAGGTCTATTCACTAAAATTCGACTTCGGATGTCGACTTTCATTTTGAGTCATATATGGCACCTGAGTTTGACCTAAAAAAAAAAAACAGGTTAGAATTTTCCCCATTTAAAGTAATGGGAGGCAAAATGATTGAAGCTATTTTTAAGACTAAGTCAAACTCAGGTTCCGAATGAAACTCAGGTCTCAAAATGAAAGCTGACCTCCAAAGTCGAATTTTAGTGAATAGGCCCATCAGATGTATAACAGATGTATCTAAAAGCACAAGATAAATACACATAGCAAAAGAAAAATAAAGACAAATATGTACATTAGAGAGATACACATATGTCATACTTTTAACAATCTTAGTGTAACAGGATGTAAGGACCTGTGATTTAGAGTTCCATTGTCAATGGATAAAAACATAAATTGTGATTTTATCAAAAATACAACATGTAAAATAGCAAGCATGACATATTTCAAGGTGCTGTGCAAAATGTTTTTAGGGAACTTTAAATGTTGTATTCCATTTACTTTATTTAATACTTGTATTAGCATGGCTTAGAACATTGAAGAGATAGTGGTCCACATAACATTGACTTCCTTTTACACTTGGGCCAGGTGGAGGGTAGTCCAGTTTGATAGGAGACATGACTGGCATAAAAAAAATGGTAACAGTGGTCGGAATTAGGCATAGTTGCCCCAAAACAGGCTCCAAACTAAAAACCAAGCAACTAAAAACCCAGCAGAACATCTCTGAGTGAATGGTCACTTTGTATTTTTAATTTCTAAGAGTGTGATGTATCATCCTGGAACTATTTAAGCTAGAGTCCTTGTATATTCTTTCAGCAGATGATATATTGCACATTAATGGACATATTACAGTTTGCAAGCCATTTCATAGAATGATTGGCTTGTCTGTGAAGACAATGCTCACAAATGCTCCTGCACAAAAGTTTAGGAGACAAAAAGGGCTTCAAGGATATGGTGGCCAAACATACATTTGACATTGCTGTGAAGACTTTATAATATTTAAAAGTAGGACAATCTTTCTCAAACCATTTAAAAAAGGAAAATGTTAACCCTTTAAGGACCAGGGGTTTTCCTGGGCCAATGAACTGAGGCAATTTTTCCATTTTGATGTGTGGTCATTTAAAAGTAGTTTTCCCTATTATTTAATGCACCCATGCAAGATATATCTTGTTTTTTAAAGGACATTTTTTTCTCTAAAAATAGTGTACAAAACTAGTACAACATTAACACTGACCCACTTATTCCAACTAACTAGTTAATGAAAAAGAAAAATATATGGTTTTTTTTTTTATCACTTGCCTGATACTCTCTGTGCATCACAATTAGTTTGTGAAGCACAGGGAGTGAATTGGAGTCAAAGTCAATGTATAACAACTGGTCACTGCAATCACCTTGCCGGAAACGCGCTGGTCAGGTCCAGGAACATTGCCTCAGGTGCGAGGCAGACTCCTTGGCTAATTTCACACCTGATGGCAGTGTGCACCAAATTACATGACGAGTTAACTTGTCATAAGGCCATCAAGGGGTTAAACTTCATATGGGTTATTTGAATGTTACTTTGTTTACTCTTGTGCACTATGTTTTTATTTATTTTGCTGACCAACCAGCTTCGAGGAATATGGTGCAAGCACCTGTCATTACTACTAGGAGTTGGAAAAACAAAGGTAAGGATGCAGCAACACTGTAATTTTCATTTCTAAGTAAACAGAGATACCCAGGCAAGTCAATAAAGATCACTTAACTGACAAACATTTCAACTCAGAAAGCTGACAGTCAAGAGCTCCATAATTAATATTAAAGTTGACAATTACATTTTTTATTTGTGTAATAACATACAAATGACCTAATTTAGAAAAAAGATGGGAAAAGGAGACTATCCTTCGAAAAAAAATGAAATTTTCTCCGCAGAGCTGCACAAGAAATAACATTTGAGGTAATTCACATCGTATTATAGGCCCCCTTCCAAAAAGCAGCTTATTATAAATCAACATATCATTAAATATATATGCAACTGCTTAATGATGCTTTTTAAAAAAAATATAACCATTGTTTCCTGGATGAAATAAAAATATATTTCGCTAATGATCCGGAATATGAGACGAAAGTGAGAAGCTTAACAATCCCTTCTACTGTCTTCGGCCAGCTGTTGTTTTGACTCTCTGATTTTTAACTTCAAGCTATTACATCCTGAATATTTGTTTTTCACGGCAACCATCTGTTTACATGAGATAATATTTATTTCCAAAAATGTTTATGATGTCACTTTATGAGGAGCAATAAAAATTATGTAAATATGGTTGTTCACCTGCAGGCTAACCTGCTTTTACAATTAGCAAAGGCAGACCTGATTTAAGCAAAGATACGGAGACTTCATGTAATATCCGTCAAACTATCATTAACAAACCAAGCAAATGATAAACTGTGTAATGAGTCTCAGACAGGGGCTTTTTTTTTTTAAATGTCCATGAGATGTGCAGATGGCCGGAGGGAGGGAAAAATTGAAGAGAAAAACTGGGCCATTGGTTAGTGCTCTGGCTCATTAAGTATATGAACCTGTTTGCAAATCTGCTCCTTACAATATCAAGCAGACCACTTTATCACCGTGATGGTAAGGTAGTATAAATCTTGATGTCTTGAATTTATTCACACAAAAAATGTAACAAAAAGAAATGGCTAAAAGTATCTATAAATTATTTTAAATGTCAGTGAGTTGCACTATTTCAATAGAGAACTCAGGAGAAGAGATTGAACCGAGCTATGAATACCTAAACAAAGAGATAATGTTCCTATGATGCACCTGCATGAAAAAAAAAAAAGATAATGAACAGTGCAATACAGATTATATTCATCAGTTCAGAGTTAAAGTTCAGAGTTATTTACATCCTGAGCCATTGTCTTTGCATTTATTACAGCTATTTACTGCATAAGTTAATGGTTACATAAAAAAACCTATACTGCACTGGTCACTAAACCTGTGACTGAACCTGTGAAGAGTTAAATTTTTAATCACTTTAGGATACAAGTAGATGAATATTACTGTAAATCTATATCCACAAATCTGTGTACATAGATGTACAGTATGTCAGTAGATGTTGTTCAACTTGTAATAACATGATCTAGCTAGAATTATGCTGTGCAAACCTAGCTTGGGTGGTGGATCCCAGTGCCTGCACATCAGGATTTTGAAATTGGTGGGAATCATCTTCTCCCCGAGGTGGTGAAGATATCCCTGATGAAATGGAGATGAGAATGCATTGTTAGTGGTGAGTCACATCAACATTTGCACTGGGTTTCTACTGTATTCATGAAAGAGGGATCAAATCCGTCATGTATCTGTCTGTACCCAATGATGCATGATCGATAAACAGATGGGGCTTGTAAATGCAGGCTAGACAGGAGAGTGGAGAGAGACAGGACTGGTAAGTACACACAGGGCTTGCAGGTACAGGCAAGACTAGTTGGTACAGGCAAGACTGGAGGATAACAACAGAACTGGGTGTCCAAGGCAGAACTAAGTACTGAGAAATAGCACAAAATCACAAAGCACTATAAATTGCATGCATGATACACCGTATTTTTCCATGTATATGATGCCCCCATGTATAAGAGCACCCCTATTTTTTGAGCACAAAATTAAGAAGTTTAGAATTTAGAAGAAATACACACACACTCTGTCACTCAAACACACATTTACACACTCTGCTACTCACATATACACATACACACACTGACACTCACACATAATTATTAATTATAACCCTAATTGTAACCCTAACCCTAGATTACTAGTGTTAGTAGATCTAGGATTAGTTTTTAACTTTTTTTTCTTACTGCAATGTTGCTGGCTGCCTCTAGGGGCAGTCAAGCAACAGTTTCAGAGTGACGGATGATATCTTTTTTTTATCACTTTCGTCACTCTCTGCTAGGCACCCTGTATTGGAAGATGCTCCTCCAATACGGCACCCATGATCACTGGGTGATCGAGGCATCATTGCAACATCTTTAATACATAGACAATGACAGTTGATCACTGCCTATGCGAGTTTAACGCATACGATCACATTTGCGGTGATCATTTGACCGGGGTTTCAGAACCAAAGCAGCCACAGCCGTCATGTAGCATTGAGCTAAGGAGTGCAAATCTACATAACAACTCAGGACTTGCATATACGTCCTCATGGTCCCCAATGACCATGCTTTGCAGGACATATATATACATCCAAGTGGTTTAAGGCGTTAAAGGTTAAGAACTTTTTAAAGCGGCCATGGTGGAATTGCAACATTCCCTGTAGAAGACGACCCCCAATTTTAAACTTAAAAAATGTGGGAAAAAATATCGTCTTTTACATAGAAAAATACAATATGTGTTATACAAAACGGAGCTCCACAGAGAGAAACCATAATATATTATTGATAGCCACTCATGACAGTAGAAGTAAAGCAAAAAGAACTCAGTTTCAAACTCAGGGCCAAATTTGACTTATTCTCAAAATGAAAGTCTTCCTCCTCGAGCTATTCTCAAATTTTAGTGAATAGACCCATATTTGTGCAATAGCTAAAAAAAAGAAAAAAAAATGATTTCTATATATTCACTGCAATAGAATGGCACACTATATTTTACATAACAAGCAGACGATATACATATATGATAATGTGTTGTTAGATATAGATATGATTGAATATATATTATATAATATATTACATTATTTATATTATACTGTTTATTAGACATGTGCAAAACTAAAATTTTCGTTTCGTTTTCGTCCATTCGGACAAAAATGTTATTTATTTCGTCTAAAACGAATTTCGTTCATTACTGCATTCGTTTCAGACGAAATTCGTTCATTATTTTCGTCTCATTTTATTCGTTCGTACGAATCAATTGACCTACACATTCCATAAACCGAAAGTCTATAAACCGAAAGATATATCGGTTTATACACTTTCGGTTTATGGAATGTATGTATTTGTAATTCTATTGGCTTTCTATAAACCGACTTTATATCGGTTTATAGAAAGCCAATAGGATTACATGCATTCCATAAACCGAAAGTCTATAAGCTGAATGTCTTTCGGTTTATGGAATACATTTAATGCTATTGGTATTCTAAAAAACCGAAATAGAGTCCTCTTCCAAACGAACTGACCTATTCGTATGAATGGGGACTCTATTTCGGTTTATAGAATACCAATAGCATTACATGTATTCCATAAACCGAAAGTCTATAAACCGAAAGACATTCGGTTTATAGACTTTCGGCTTATGGAATACATGTAATGCTATTGGCTTTCTATAAACCGAAATAGAGTCCCCATTCATAAGAATAGGTCAATTGACCTATTCGTATGAATGGGGACTCTATTTCAGTTTATAGAATAGCAATTACATGCATACCATAAACCGAAAGTCTTTCATTATGTCGGTTTATGGAATGTATGTAATGCTATTGGTATTCTATAAACAGACTCTATTTTGGTTTATAGAATGCCAATAGCACGAATGGACGAATGATTTTCGTTTATTAACCATTCGTTCATTCGGCTTTAGTTAGTTTAGCATTTTCGTTATTCTTTTTTCGGACGAATGGATGAAAATGCTATTTTCGGACCAAAATGCATTCGTCCGAAAACGAATGCACATGTCTACTGTATATTATATAATATGTTATGTAATGGTATACACATCATCTTATAGTTACACATATATTTAACCCCTTGCCGACAAAGGACATGCCAGGCACATCGACATTGAGGAAATAGCCAGCACCGAAATTTCTATTTTGGGACCCCCACGATCGCCCCACGGAGCTGCTCCGTCAATATGGCTAAGCCCTCTGACGGTCTGAGCTTCGGAAGTGAAAGTAACTTCACTTCCGTCGCTCTGAATATGCTATTTGACTACCCCTAGTGGTAGTTTAGTAGCATTGCAATGGAAAAAAATTTAAAATACATATTTAATTAATTAAAAACAGGTTATTTAGCTATATTAGCCTATAGGGTTAAAATTAAATATTTTTTTAGCATAAGGGATAGGGTTAAAATTAAATTAAAGTTAAAAAATATTAAGGGATATAATAAGGATTAGAGTTGGGGTTAAATTTAGTGTTAGGGTTAAATTTAGAAACTGTTTAGATGGGGTCTTTTTTAATGATTTTATTTGTGTAAATTATATTTTAGGTCAAAGGTAGAAAAAGTGTTTTTTTTTTAAATTTTTCATCATATTTTATGATTTTTTTTGTAATAAATTATAAGATATGATGAACATAATGGTATCTAATGAAAGCCCTTCTTATGATGATAAAAACAACATATAATTTGTGTGGGTACTGTATGTGAGAAAGAAAAAAATTACAGCTAAACACAAACACCCTAGAAATGTCAAAACAGCCATTGTCACCAAGGGAAAGTCAAGGTGAAAATGTCTTGTCACTAAGGGGTTAAGGTATGGTTATTATGGATATGAGTATATGTGTAATTAAAAAAATGCAAAAATGAATGACCAGATCATAACCACATACACAAGGATGTGACTCATGCCATTAGCTTGCCATGTAATATTTTTCCATAATATTATAAAGCATCATCATGCAAAGTAACAAACTATGACACCTTTTTAGCATTTACTAGTTAACCATGTTTTGTGAAGATTTTTTTTGTTATCCAACACAAGTTGAATATTTAAAGACATAAGAGTCTACTCAATAAATAGAGAGTTGCAGGGAATTGTAGATGGGAATTTACGCCATGTAGCTAAGTTGAAGAAATGCAGCCGAATCAGAGAAGTTTTCCAATTCATCTACTTTCACCTGAAGTTTGACATTCACGTCTCAATTCCCTGACATTCTCTCTTTATTGAGTAGACCCTTTAGGAAATTGAGAACATATTCTATAAATGAAATGACATGTTCAATGTATTATTGCTAATGCAACAAATATGAGGGTTTTTTATCCCACAGATATTAGCACAAGTTGATGTTGCAGCTCTCAAGTTAATGATCCATTATTCAACTTCCAGCATTTTGCAGAATGAGTTTAACACTTCATAAAGTCAAACTATGTCCATCATTTTATATCTATGTGATCTTCACATAGTATTAAGTAGCTAGTCTAATTTACTGTGTGCATTGTGACTATTACATTATATATGTGACTCTGGTCCTCTAATAACAACAATAAATTACAATCTAACTTGAAACTGCAATTTTCATAATAAATGATGTGATTATTCAGTTTTAATAATCTAAAGTATCTATATCTCCTCAAGCATTCCATATTTCATATTGGCATTTAAATTGTAATATGTACCAGAAATGTTTGATTATACAAATCTTAATGGCAATTAAGTTAGTCCCGCTTAGAAACTGGAAAAACTTAGGACCTTTAAATTGGCAAGAAATAATAACTCAAATTAAATTTAATTTCAAATGTAGGCAATTTTTGTATTATGAATACACCTCTATAGAGATTTACAGAGATATATGGTTACCATGGAAAACATTTATTGAAAACAGATATTCGATTTAATCCTCCTGGGACGTTTCTGTCCTTCTTCAGTAATGTGGTTCCATCTTTGAAGATAACAGAAGTGGTGAATTAATGACTTGAGTACATTTTTTAATGAATAATAATTGAGAACATGCTCCTAGTTTTGTTTAGCAAAATGCTTATGAATATTACAACAAGTAACAAGTAAGGTAATTTCTGTCCTAAGATGCTAAACTTTACTTAATAACATATGTTATATGTATGTCTTGTATAATGTAAACTCTAAAAACAAAGAAGGGTTAAAGTATTTAAGGTTAAACTGTTCTCTTTTTTTCTTTTTAATAGATGTAGCTACATGGTATACATTTCAGCCGCCAGTGAGACCCTTGTTATTAACAACAATGAACACAGATACACACACTATTTATAAACCTTCTCGCTAATTGGAAAACATCTTATTTAGTCTCACATATCTCATTATTTTCTGCAGTACAGATAGAAGTAGCCTGAATTGTGCATCTCCCACACATAACTGCTCCAGGCATATATATTTTAGTACCTCATTAACATGTTACATTTCTGTGAATCTTAGAAAATATGACATATCTATTTAATTTAGATATGCATTTATTAAAAGTTATACACTGTGGTTTTGCTTTAACTCACAAATTAAAAAATAAGAATTTGGAAGACAACTATCCATCATCAATTATTTTCAATATGGCAAAGCCTTCAGTACGTTGGCCAATATCTTATGTGGCAGGGCTCCATCACCTTATAGGAGACTGAACATGCATACCATTTTTAATTAGCAGAAAGCTTATAGTGCTCCCAATAAAAAGAGTGGAATTGATTAGCGTTTCAAATGCGGTGAGAGACAAAGATGGGCTTTGGGCTACAAACCGCAGTGCTCAAAATGAGGACTAAGAGGTGACTCTGTCCCAGTCCTCAAATACAAGCAATGTATTGGTGTAATGATGTAATTTAGCACAAAGGGATCTTATGTTCCCATCAGACTTGCATCTAGCCACTGTAATACATAAACCACAGTTTCAATAACATATTTTTATTATAATTTATTTGGTTTATGAAAACAAAGCCACAGAGAGAAGCCTGTACAAGGGAAAGTATAAAAAATAAAACCAAACATAGTGTAGTAAATAGCAGATCACTATATTATAACATATATGCCTTCACAAATGGAGATTAATAGATGGTCCATCAGACATAATGGAAATCCTTTTATCCAAGACACTAAAAAAGATAAAAAGGTGTGTCTTTTTTAATGATGCAGCATCTGTGCAATACTGGCTTCCATGGTCCCTCTTCTTGGAGTCGGAGGAGTACAGTGTAAAAGTCACCACCTCATTCACCTAATGTACCCATCCGTATATTGCCCCTACCTAGGCGGAACATCCCTGATGTGCTCTGTACCTTATATACACTCTATCATTCACTCTACTGTGTCCCCCCCTTCCCCCCACCCCCACTCCCTCACCCAATTACCCATATTGTTAAATTTTGACATGAAAACTCAATAAAAATATTTCAAACAAAAATAAAGAAACACATAAAATATAGCATTTACATATGTGCAAATAGCACTCAAGGACTGATGATATAAAGAATACAACCGATAGTTCACCGACTTAAGTATTAATTCAGTCCAGATATACAGTCCACAACCCAAAGGTCAAAGTCTCAATTTCTCAATGTGTTTTGCCGATATGTGAACCAGATTCCTCAGTATATGAATTTCAATTGTCACTTTTCAACGTAAATCCACCATACATGGCTTTTATGGTCTGGTACGGTGATACATACTTGATTTACTATTCAAAGAATTGGATCTCAATAATTTTTGTCAACTCCAACAATATGAATTTGCACTTCACCATGCAAAACAACAGAGAAAATAGTTTTTCGTCTGAAACAAATTTCATTCACTGCTGTATTCGTTTCGACCGAAATTCGTTTGTTATTTTAATTTTGGTTTTTTTTCATTTGTAAGAATTATTCAATAGTATAAGAATTTGCATTAAAAAGCTGAATGCTGGTATGGGCTGAAATTCAGCTAAAAGTTGTCTCTTTCATCCAAATTAGCCAACCTCTACTAGTGTACACATACATTTACAACAACTAAAGTCAAAATTGAGTGCAAATTGAGTTTAAATTGAGTCTATTAGTTACATATACAATGTAAACCAAAATTGAGATGAAAATGAGCCGAATTCCTCAATGTATAAATTCCACTTATTAGATCATAGTCATAAGACCTTCAGTATTCATTAAGGATTAGTTTTTTTCTGAATAGCATAATAGTATGCAGAATAAAAACTAACTGTCTTATGACTCTGATCTGTGAAATTCGACAGTTAGGTAAATTTGGCTTAATTTTGAATTTTTTTTGTCTCAATTGCAGCTTAAGTTGTGTATGTAACTAACAGACTCAATTTCAACTCAATTTTGACAGATGTAATGCTTTTAGCTTTACATACAATAACTTAAGCCGAAATTGAGATGAATTGTCAAATTCAACATATCAGAGGGGCTGTTGGCATCTGAATGAATAAATGATCGAATGGACGAATACATTTCATTCATTTAGCATTCGTTCATTCGGCTTTTGTTAGTTTTTTCGAAAATAGAATAAAAAAACTTAATATGGTGCAAAAGGTTTTACTACAATGTGATACAATCTTTCTGCACCATATTGTTTTATTTCCTTCTTTTTCTCTCCTCAAATGTGGGTACTAGAGAAACAGTCCAGCATACATTTTAAGATAAGCTTCAAATACATTCAGACATTTTCATATATGTTTCAAATATATTTCAGATAACATCCCTTTTATTGTTAAACTTGAGATTTTTTTTATCTGGGGGGTGTACATAGGAGGTGCACCACCTGATTGGTTGCTGCACCTTTTTTTTAATACAATTCAGAGCGCTGCCACTTCACAATACACTGTACAGTGTAATGTATGTAATTCACTGCAATACATGTAACTTATTATATGTTAGGAGTACAAATCGACTCTTGAAATGCAAATGTTAGTAAATATTGCCAAGGTTGTAACTTTCCATTGGAGGGGGTTTATTTCGTAAAATACATCAAAGAGCAGCATATTGGATTTTCTATTCCAATGAATAGAATGAATTCTCAATTCAACATTTCTTATTTGTATTAGATACATCTATTTATTCTGTTATATTGCATCTGTTATATGCATTAGTGTTGATTTTAACATTAAATTAGTGTGTGTCAGTTCACTGTATATTTTGAACTGCTATTACCTGGATATCATTCTAATTCCAAAAATGGTAAAATGGATGTTATTACTGATTTGAAGTTTCTAGCTGTCACACATTCAATGTTAGTCATTGAATAGATATTTTTCAGACAAGCAATCTCTTTTTTGATTGGTTTATTCCCTTTTGGTTAGGTATTACATTTTCTGCACAGCTTGTTTCCTTGCACCTCCCAACAAACTATGATATTATGGAAGTATTGAGATAAACGTTTTCATAGACTGGATCAAATTCAGAGTGCCTTGCTTTTCCTTCTGTTAATTTTTTTTACCCCTAAAGATCTATGCTATGGCTATAATCCAATCTTTTCTATCAGTCTTACAATCACTCCGCTAATATGAGAAATAGGGAAACAGCCGAGACACACTTTTACAGCCAACGTGTCCATTTGTAATTCGATTTTTACATCCTACATAATTTTGATTGCTATTATCAATTCTTTTCTCTCTCCATTATCATATATAACATACTGTTGAATCTCTTTGCTAATACTTAATTTAAAAATGATTACACCTGACAGCTCTTCTATGTGTACACATGTTTTATACTTGTAGAAGATTAGGAAACAAAGACAAATATATTTATAGGATGTACAAAATACTGTTGATAACAAAGAACAATGTATAAAGTGTCTATCTAAATGACAATAATTAGGTCCGCCATCAGAAATTTCAGGGCCCCTTACTGAAAAAAATTCTGCCCCATCATATCTTTCTCTCACCCCCCTATCCTCCCAAAGTAATTTTATCCAGGTCTTTGTTTATTACATTAACATTTATTTATATAGTGCCAACAATTTACGTAGCGCTAGGTACAGAGCAGAAGGCAACTACATACTAAGTTAGACAAACTAGAACAGACTGGTACATGAGTTAGAGAGCTCTGCTCGCAAGCTCACAATCTAGAGGGAATGGGGTAAATGAGACACAGAAGGGATTGAAGAGGTCAGTGGATCGAAGTTGTAGTAACAGTAGTGAGGATGGGTGGCACTAAGGTGGGAAAGGCCAAAAATGAATTGTATATGTTCCAGCTAGGTGGGATCAGCTAGAGGTAAAGTGACCAGTATTCTAGTGGGTTGGGTAGTAAGCTTCTTTAAAGAGATGAGTTTTGAGGGACTTTTTAAAGTTTGAAAAGGTGGGACAGAGCTGGATGCTATGCAGAAGGGAGTTCCAGAGAGAGGGGGCAGTTCGGACAAAATCTTCTCCTCCCAGTGAGGAGAGCAGAGGTCATGCAGGGAGGTTTCTGTAAACAAGGAAATCAATGTACGGAGGGGCGGAGGAGTGCCGGCTTTTGTAGGTTACAGAGTGCAGGGCTTTGTAGGTTTAAATTTTATCCTTGAGCAGATGAGGAGCCAGTGGAGGGTGCTGCAGAGAGTAGCTGCCGAATCAGACCGACGTGCAAGAAAGATGAGACTGGCAGCTTAGTTTTAGATTGATTGCAGGGTAGAAAGACGAGTGATCGGTAGTCCAGTCAGGAGGCTGTTACAGTAGTCAAGGTGAGAGATCACAAGCGAGTGCACTAGTATTTTGGCGGTCTATTCGTTGAGTAACGGGCAAATGTGTGCGATGTTCCTTAGGTGCAGCTGACAGGATTTGGCTAAAGACTGAATATGAGGAACGAAGGAGAGAGCAGAGTCAAAAGTGACCTCAAGTCATCAGACACTGTCAGCTGGTACGATTTTAGCATTTTCAATGGTGACTGTGAACCCAGGTGTAGGGACAGAGTTTGAGGGAGGGAAGATAATCAGTTCTGTTTTGTAAAGGTTAAGTTTTAGGTAGCGATCAGACATCTAAATGGAGATGGCTGACAGACACTCAGCTACATGTGACACTAGAGAGGGAGTGAGGTCAGGGGAGGAGAGGTAGATCTGAGTATCATCAGCATACAAGTGGTATTGGAAACCAAAAGAGCGGATTAGTTCTCCCAGAGAGGTGGTGTATAGGGAAAACAACAGGGAACCAAGGACTGATCCTTGCGGAACACCAACAGAGAATGGAACAGCCGATGATATCGCTCCAGCATGCGACACTGAATAGGAGCGCTGTATATCATACCAATGATTTAAATACACCCAGGACATTCCCCATCACCTGTATTGCACATCCAGGATTTGCTGCTGCCCCATTACCCGCATTTCACATCCAAGACTTAATATGCCACCGCCAGTGTTAGTTTATCCATTAATATGCCACTGATAATTTGCTCACTAATATGCCAGTGTTAGTTTATCCATTAATATGCCACTGACAATTTGACCAATATTATGCCACTGATAATTTGTCCATTAATATGCCACTGAAAATGTGTCCATTAATATGCCACTGATAATTCATCCAATAATATGTCACTGATAATTTGCCCATTAATATGCCTCTGAAAATGTGTCCATTAATATGCCTCTGAAAATGTGTCCATTAATATGCCACTGACAATTTGACCAATATTATGCCACTGATAATTTGTCCATTAATAAGCCACTGATATTTTGACCATTAATATGCCACTGATAATTTGACCATTAATACGGCACTTATAATTTGACCATTAATATGCCACTGATAATTTGACCATTAATATGCCACTGATAATTTGTCCATTAATAAATCACTGATAATTTGTCCAATAATATGTCACTGATAATTTGCCCATTAATATGCCTCTGAAAATGTGTCCATTAATATGCCACTGATAATTTATCCATTAATATGCCACAGCCAATTTGCCCAGTCAAAAAAATCCCTCCCTCCTCCCCCTTCCCCAGTACTTACCTGGATACTGCTTGTCCCCGGCAGTCTCCTCCACAGGAAATGTAGCCGTCGGATATGACTTGCTGTCATATTTGGCCGCAGTGATAGAAATCCGTCAGCCCACTCCACTGATGGCTGCTGGCCTATCATGACTGTCTCTGTATGAGAAAGTCAAGTGGGCAGTGGACCCATGTTGAGGCCAGCGGGGGCCCACAGGAATCAATGGGCTCTGGGCAGCTGCCCCATTTGTCTGTGACAGGTGCATCACCTGTCACCCCCTGATGGCAGCCCTAACAATATTATCTCTCACACTCCAAAGCTCTGGAACAGTTGTTCTAGGGCTGTCTGGAGGGCACAATCCCAGCATAAGGTTTGTATGCACTCATGAATAGAGTTGAGCAGACACCTGGATGTTCGGGTTCGAGAAGTCCGGGTCCGTGCTCGAACTTGACCCCGGACTTGAAGTCAATGGGGACACGGATTTTTGGCCACTAAAATGCCTTTAAAATAGTCATGGAAAGGGCTAGAGGGCTGCACAAGTAATTAAAATGTGGGTAAGAGTAGGACAAGTGCCCTGCCAACAAATATGGATAGGGAAATAACTTAAAAAAATAAAATACATACAAATTAAAAATACTGTACTATTTAGCACCCAAAACAATTAGAATTAGGTTCTATTTGACTCTCAGATGTAATACATGTAATACATGTAATGCTATTGCTATTCTATAAACCAAAATAGACTCCCAATTGACCTATTCTTATGAATGTGGACTCGGTTTATAGAATAGCAATCGCATTACATGTATTCCATAAACCGAAAGTCTATAAACTGAAAGACATTCGGTTTATAGACTTTCGTTTTATAGAATACATTTAATGCTATAAGAGAATAACAGCATTTCCATTGAATCGCCGTTATTCCCTATTTTCCCACTAAAAATAAGCTAGGAGACTGGAGCTGAATAGCCACGCCCAGTTCCCTAGTGCCTTCCCTGCAGACAAAGGGTGCCCTGTAAAATATTGACTTACCTGCATTCAGGTTCAACTGGTGATAACTGATACCCTGGTTTCTCACCTTTTGGCCTATGGAAAGAGACCACCCAAAAAAAAAAAAAAGATTTTCCTAGCGCAAACAAATAATGCTGGGCAAAAAATAAATAAAACATTGCGTGCACCTATCTGTAATGAGTCTTCTTTCCGGGAGAGCAAGACTCATAATGAAATACCAGCCCAGGAGGTAGGCTAATAGATAATAACTCATCATGCTCGTGGTGTGGCTTCGTTTTATGCTGCCCCAGGCAGACAAAATTCAGAGACCCCAATGCCTATATTTCACATGCTCCATAAACCACGTTGCACACCCAGGACATTTCTCATCACCCACATGGACACACATTAAATGCCCCATCAACCACATGCACACACAGTAAATGCTACATCCCCCCTATTACATGCATCCATCAAACCCCATTACATGATCCCCATCACATGACATCATTCCCTCTATACATGCCTAATCATCCCATTACTTGACCTCCATCACCCCTATTACATGACCCCCTTCACATCCCCCTAGCACCCCAGGACTTACCCTGGTCCCTGGTGGCTAGTGTCAGGCAGCATGGTGTTCTGCAAATAGGCAGCATGTCAGTGCTGCCTGTTTGGCTACCCGTGTTTCAGTCAGTACGATCTCTGCCTGCAAGCAAATGTTTTATTTAGAAAGGTGCGGCTTTTAAAAAATAAATAAATAAATAAATATTTTTTTGTTCCACCCCCTGGTGGAACAAGGCAAGTGCTGCCCTATCCTCGGGGATAGGGGCTAATGAATGGCAAAATAATTCTGGCATATTATTGGGCAAATTGGCTGGGGAATATTTAATGGCAAAATGATACTGGCATATTATTGGGAAAATTGGCTGGAGAATATTTAATGGCAAAATAATACTGGCATATTATTGGGCAAATTGGCTGGAGAATATTTAATGGCAAAATGATACTGGCATAACAGTGGGCAAATTAGCTGGGCCCTGAAATTTCTGATGGTGGCCCTGATCACAGGAAAAAGATTCCAAATCAACTAATGTGCAAGACATTGGTATACAGTGGCACTATTTGTTTTTTGATTTGGTCAACAGTTAGGTTCATCGAAGCTAAACAACAATCAATAGCATATGTGTGCAATTAGCATGCTCTTCCTCTGCAGCTTCATTCTCTTTATCAGTCAACCCTCTTTGAGTCCACATAGACATTGCTATATCCTAGATTAATATACTGAGAGAAATTGTCATTATTGGGAAAGACCACCACATTCATCTTTCTAAAATATGAACATATGACAATCTGACTGACCTTGTATTTAGAATAATGATTAATAATCATTTAATTTTTTGTTTAGATCCATAAAATAAAATGTTTATTATTAAATATTTTTACTTTTCATTCATTTTACATTGAAAATACCATTTGTTTATTAAAACATATATTCACTAAAAAGTGAACTAAAAGAAATAGCAGAAATCTGGCTTTAATAGATACGATGGAAAGTCAGGTGAGTTGGAGATTTTTTTTCAACTCAACTGTGTTGACCTGATTGTCAGTTATTCACACTTCAATGTTTAGTAAATCGACCATGGGCCTCATTATCTAATTCTCTTATCATTGTTAACAAACAATTTAATCCTATACATTTCACATTTAATTTATAAAAATTCTGTGGTCGATCAAAATTGTCATTTACCTCCTGAACATCACTCTTATTCTTTGTTTAGAGATTAATGACCCTCTCTTATTTTTTGTACAGAGAAATATAATTCCCAAGCAAATCTTAAAATCATTTGCAGCAAATGGACTACCTAGGGGAAAAAAGTGCAGATGAATATATCCAAATTATTTTGTCATATAAAATACATACAGAATATTTCACACATGAAGGATTAGTGTTTTTCCATGACCATAAAAGTCTTGTAAGCCATAATTTAACAGGCATTATTCGGTTGTGAAGGTATCTTCTAGAACAAAGAATTTATACTGATGAACACCATTCTACCACATGAATCTTCTATTCATGTACTATTTTTCTTATTTCTTATGACAGACCATAACAATTATTAACCAGTTTCTATCATCGTAGTACAAAGTAGCCACATTACATTTTTTTTTATTTTTTTTAAATTATGGTATAACATATATATACATTTAAAATTACTTAATTTTACAGGAATCCTTAGAATTAATAATCTTTTTTGGTGTGCATTATAAAGCCTGTAGCCATGCATTTTGATGAAATCCTAAATGTTATTTTATAAATGATTTCTAAAAATGTAATGATTTAATCAAGTACTATTCAACAAGAAATATTTCCATTTAATACTTTCTCTTTTAAAAGGTCAGGTTACAGGGATATAAATTCTGTGCAGAATACTCTTCTTCGACAAGTAAAATATTATCCAATGTTTCAAAGCTGTTTGAGAGCTTGGCAAAATCTAATTTGCTTCATAATCAATTGGAAATATAAATTCTCATGGACAAATAAGGATTGCCACATTGCAGGTATTGGCATAAGAGGTCTTCATGCATTATAATCTATAGTTCATATAAAAAAACACATGATACTCTAGTGACACAGAAACAGGCCTATAACAGAGTATTCTGCACAGAATGTATATCAGAATTTAACTATTTGCTAATGAGAATTCATATGTCTAATTGATTATGGTAAAAAAAACTTGCAGCAAACTAGATGGTCTGCTCAATAATATATGCCTCTATCTTTTCTGAGCTCAGGCCAGTTGGTGGCATACATCTGAATGGCGGAGAAATCAGCAGTTCGTTGCCTAATATTTGGGTTTCTACTATTTTCAGGGGATGGATTTTGGCCACATTCTGCTTGGGAGGGGGTGGTAATTTCTGGTCAATTCGAGTAGGTGAAATAAAAAGAGAAAAGTGTAGAAGAATTATAGTACACAAATTCCAAACATAAAAATATGTATATACAATTCTAATATAATAATGCTATATATTATAATAGTGTACTTGCATTAATATAGGAATTTCGCAATTTTAATAAAATGTTTTTAGATTATTTTATGTTAATTTTATTTACTACTTAATGTGTCAGGTTTTTTTAACATTTCCTTTTGACAGATTTTTTAAAATTTCATATAGGTCCATTTCAGGAGGATATTTTGGATATTTGGGCTATAAATGAGGTCCTTCTATTGACTTCTAAGAGTGAATTTCAGCCATTTTCCTAATAGCAGAGGTTCTACCGGAATGACCCTGAATTAAATGTTGCCCATGTCAGATAAAAGCTTATTCTAGGACACGGACGTCCAACGTGCGGCCCGCGGGCCAAATGCGGCCGGCCTGCCAGAGAGGTGCGGCCCGCCTGAGAGTGGCAGCGGTTGCCGCAAATCTCACCCGCTCCAGCAAAGTGCGCACCGGGATGTCACTGACACCGATGCTCCAACACAGTCAGTGCGCGAGGGGACGGTGCTTTCTCCTCTCACGCAGGGGAGAAAGCTCCGCCCCTTCGCACTCTGTCCCTGTTGGAGCACCGGGTGTCAGTGACATCCTGGTGCTCAGATGGAACAATCCCCCTCCCTGCAGATATAAGGTAAGCGAGCAGGGAGGGGAAACAACATGTTTTTTTTTTCTTATTGTAAAAGTGGGTGTGTATGTAAGTGTAACATGGTGTGTTAGAGTGACTGTGTATTTGTGTATGTGTGTCTGTGTATTCACGTTGAATGTGTGCATTTAATGTGAGTGTTTTTTAATTGCAAACAAAATAACGGGGTTTTTCTTTCTTAAAAAAAAAGAAGAAGCAAAACTCTTATGTGTGTGTGGAAGTGTGACTAAGTGTATGTGTCAGTGTGACTTAGTGT
Source organism: Pelodytes ibericus (assembly GCA_036172795.1). Lineage (NCBI taxonomy): Eukaryota > Metazoa > Chordata > Amphibia > Anura > Pelodytidae > Pelodytes > Pelodytes ibericus. The sequence continues at coordinate 141,031,309 of CM069857.1, read as the reverse complement.
ATGTGTCAGTGTGACTTAGTGTATGTGTGTGTGTAAATGCAACTATGTGTGTATTTGTGTGTGTGTAAGTGTGATACAGTGTGCGTGTAAATGCAACTATGTGTGTATTTGAGTGTGTGTGTGTATGTAAGTGTAACTTTGTGTAAGAATGACTGTGTGCATTTAATTTGAGTATTTATTGGGGCTGTATGTATGTATGTCCACGTGTGTGTGTGTATATATAGCCGTGTGTGTGTATGTATATCCACCTGTGCGTGTATGTATGTATGTATGTATATCTACGTGTGTGTGTATGTATGTATATCCACGTGTGTGTGTATGTATGTATGTATGTATGTATGTATATCCACGTGTGTGTGTGTGTGTATATATATATATATATATATATACACATACACACATTTTTTTCCCAAAATGAAACATCAATGAGGCCCACACACAAATAAATTCATGGTGAAGTGGTCCACTGCAAAACAAACTTGGACACCCCTGTTCTAGGACATTCAGCAATATGAGATAACTCAGCATATTGAATAGAGTTGATTGTTTCTATGTGGTTTTTAGAAGCCAAAAACGTTGCTGGAGTGTAACATTCCCTAAAAGAAGAAACAACAATACATACATAACTTTTATGAATGAATGTATGGGTTCTCAAAAAACAATAGAATAATAATAATAAAACACTCCAAGGCTAAATAAATGATGTGTAAGCCTAAGTATTACAAGATACATAGCAATACAACTGGTACAATACATCCTTTATCAAACAGTTATTTGGCATTGTATTTGGTGTTTTGTTATACAAACAAAGGTCTTCATGCATTATAACCTACTATATATATGAAAAAAAAAAAACACAACCCTCTAGATACACAGAAACAGGCCAATAACACCAATAAAAAATAGTACCAGTAATTCTCTTTAAAGGCCTTCAGCCTTTTTCTTCCTATACTATCCATCATCACAGAGGTTTTGAAAGAAAATAACAAAAACTGTTGCTGTACAAATATAGAGCTAATCTTTTTTTTTTTTTTTTTAAAGAACAACTCTCTAGAAATCTACTGTGTAGCAACATTTAGGAACATATGCAAGAGGAATTATATCTTGACAAGTGCTTGAACATGTGTTTAATGATTTTAAGCAGTAAGGGGAAGCATGCAGTGAAATAAACATTAAACACAGGATGGATAATATTAAAAAGATCTTTCACATTGTATTTTAGTTTTATTTTTCTGTCTTTCACGTACAGCATATGCTGGAAGCACCTCTGCAAATACCAACACAAAGTAAGCGTTCGGTGCCAATATTGACAACTAATAAATCAAACATCATATTCACTATCAGCCATAACATCATGGCAAGTCAGCGGAGGAAGTGTGATGCTTTGGGCAATGTTCTTCTGCCATTTATGTGGATGTTACTTTGACACGTACCACCTACCTAAGGATTGTCTGATGGCATTAGCCTTTTTAAGCAGGAAACTACTACCTAACACAAAGCAAAATGGTTTGGGAATGGTTTGAAGAACACAAAAGGTTCAAGGTATTGACTTGGCATCCAATCTGTGGGATGTGCTGGACAATCAAGTCCAATCCATTTAGGCCCCACCTCACAACATACAGGACTTAAAGGATCTGCTGCTAACGTATGGTGCCAGATACCACAGCGTACCTTCAGAGGTCTAGTGGAGTCTATGCCTCGACGGGTCAGGACTGTTTTGGCGTCAAAAGGTGACATAATGTTATAGCTGATCGGTGTATTACAAGTAATCACTGGCAAACTATCATACTGTTGTTAAAATAATTAGACTCATAATATATTAGAGTCTGCTCAATAAGAGAGATTTGCAGAGAATCTCACTGGAATTCAGGGGAACTGCTGTTGTTTTAGCCCTGTGACCCTTGACTCAAAACAATCTAAATCAATAATGGATAAAGGTTTTTGGCAACATGCTGTAAAATATCGTACAAATATGGGAGAGTTATAAAAAAAAGAGTTGTTAAGAAAGGTAATGTCAGCCCTCATCTTATTAACCTTACGTTTGTGTAACTGCCATAGAATTCTACCTAGGGTGACTAATTACTAAACTCTTTAATTGGTAAGACTTATGTAAAATATGTACTCCAAGTCTGCATTAAAAATATTACTGCATCTTGTATAAGTGTCTCTAAAATGGTGATTCTTCTACCATTGTTATGATGTATTAGTCATTTTCTTTAAGTGCGAGTTTTTCATTTCATTCCTTTGCAATTTACAAAAAACAAATGTAAGCATATCTGTGACACATGCTAAATCTGAATGAAAATGTCCTTTTCTTGAAGCAAGGATCAAATAGGCCCATACGCTGAAATAATTTCCAAACTGCTATCTCATTCTTCACATGGAAGGAAGGTATTTAATAAGAAAGAAAGCATACTTATTGTGAGTCACATTAAAAAAAAAGAAAGTTAAGTCAGGCTGTTCACTTCATCTTTTGCTCTGTTGTTTTAAGCAGTGGAGTGTTTGCCAAAGTAATTACAATGTGAAGGCCTGAATAGACTGAAGCAGAATGCCAAAGCAAGCACAAGTTACAAGAAAGTGGCATTGTCATTTTTCATATGCTAGTGCAGTGATGGCAAACGTTTTTGGTCCCGAGTGCCCAATTTTTGACCGACACAAATTTGCAGACCACAAAGTGCCAACACCGCATACTCACACACGCTTATACTAATACACACACACACACTCATACACACACACTTATACTCATACACACGCACACTCATACACACGCACACTCATACACATACACACTTATACTCACACACACACTTATACTCATACACACACATACACATGCACACACACACACACACACGTATACCCAAACACACACACACTTATACTCATACAGACACTTATACTCATACAGACACTCATACTCATACACACACACACACACACACTTATACTCATACACACACTTATACTCCCACACACACTTATACTCATACTCACACACCTATACCCAAACACACACACTTATCCTCATACAGACACTCATACTCATACACACACACACACTTATACTCATACTCGCACACACTTATACCCAAACACACACACTTATACTCACACACATACACTTATCATACTCATACTCACACACACACACTTATCATATTCATACTCACACACACAAACATCATACTCATACACACACTTATCATACTCATACACACACATATACTCATACTCGCACACACATACACTTATACTCACAAACACACACACACATGCAGGTTCAGCTCTCACCGCTTATCTGCTCCGTTGTCCTGGAGGTGCAGGCATCAGTGTAATAGACGGGCGCTGCCGGTCACCTGCTTCTTCTCCAGATGATTGACGCATGTGCGTTATGTGAAGAAGCGTTCAAGTCGGAAAGCAAACAGTTAATTGCTTTCCGACTTGAACGCTTCTTCACAGAACGCGCATGCGCCAATCATCTGGAGAAGAAGCAGATGACCGGCGGCGCCAATCTATTACGCTGATGCCTGCACCTCCAGGACAGCGGAGCAGATAAGCGGTGAGAGCTGAACCTGCATGTGTGTGTGTGTTTGTGAGTATAAGTGTATGTGTGTGCGAGTATGAGTATATGTGTGTGTATGAGTATGATAAGTGTGTGTATGAGTATGATGTTTGTGTGTGTGAGTATGAATATGATAAGTGTGTGTGTGTGAGTATGAGTATGATAAGTGTATGTGTGTGAGTATAAGTGTGTGTGTTTGGGTATAAGTGTGTGCGAGTATGAGTATAAGTGTGTGCAAGTATGAGTATAAGTGTGTGTGTGTGTATGAGTATGAGTGTCTGTATGAGGATAAGTGTGTGTGTTTGGGTATAGGTGTGTGAGTATGAGTATAAGTGTGTGTGGGAGCATAAGTGTGTGTATGAGTAAAAGTGTGTGTGTGTGTGTGTATGAGTATGAGTGTCTGTATGAGTATAAGTGTCTGTATGAGTATAAGTGTGTGTGTGTTTGGGTATAAGTGTGTGTGTGTGTGTGCATGTGTATGTGTGTGTATGAGTATAAGTGTGTGTGTGAGTATAAGTGTGTATGTGTATGAGTGTGCGTGTGTATGAGTGTGCGTGTGTATGAGTATAAGTGTGTGTGTATGAGTGTGTGTGTGTGTGAGAGCTGAACCTGACCGCGTGCCACTGCTGAGGGCTCGGCGTGCCAGTAGTGGCATGCGTGCCATAGGTTTGCCACCGCTGTGCTAGTGGTACATTGGCAAAATTAAATATCTACAACTTGATATACCTTTCATCCAACAGAACTAGAATGGGAAAAATCGGAAAAAAGTGAGATTTAGGCATATAAGTGTCTATTCAATAAAGAGAGAATTGCAGGGAATTGAGAAAGGAATTTCAAACTTAAGGCCAAAATAGCTGAGATGGAAAAAATCCATAGTGAGTTGTGATGACTTTTTATCTTGGCTATAGCTTGTACTATTTAATACAATATTGGATATTTAAAACAATTTATTAATTAATTACCTAATATTAGTATTGGTGAATATTAATAAGGGGTTGTATCTTAAAGGCACACTACCACTTACATAAGATGTAACTAGATAACTTGGTGATTTAAAACAAACACATACATAAATCATATGCCACTGTTTTTTTTTTTTTTTATATATATATATGATTGATTTAATTTCATATAAAGGTAAAAATAAAATGATATGTTTATCTCCTGGCTCCATTTTGAGAATATTTCTTACTTTTTCACAACTGTTGCCAAAACCTACATGATGATAACATGACATAAGATACTCCCCTGCTTTCTTACTGGCTCCTTTGTTCATTGTAGGCAGGACATGGTGGCTGTGTACAAGTTTTTTTTACCTGCTTTCCAACACAAAGAGAGGAGATTAACCTGATCAAACAGGGTCATAATTCTATCCCCTTGTGATGTAATAGTTACATTACCCTCCCATTCAATGCAAGTCTATGGTCAGAATTCTGACTTATAGACTGCATTCTGTGTCACCAGCCCCAAAGTGAAAAATTTGTGCTGTAAAGTCACTAGGGGGTGACACCCAAAAACACTATATTTCACAAAATGGCGGTGCCCAGTCACACTTGTTTAGTTGCATATTATTAAATACAGTTTAATCCAGAAAGGGGTGTAACTTCAGATACAAAATGTTTATTATATGTTGCAAGGGAATGAGAAGAGAGCTTTTTACTTGGTTTCACCATGAAGTCCCAGGTGGAGACAAAAGTCTCACTTGCATACTTGATTCTTTCCAAAGACACAATTTCATCTTCTTCCTAAAACAATTCAAGTGTACTTGCATACACACATTTCATTTATTTTTTATTTTTTATAAAGATATTTTTATTATTTCCAATGGAAAAATACACACAATCAGAACATACAAATAATACCTCTTCTCAGGTATTGATATCTAATACTGTCCAGCCAAAGTATACAAACATATAACTGTAATAAACTACTCACAATACAAACAGTAACAGGCATGGGGGTCTAAAGCAATGCTCATACTGTTATCCTCAGGGGCGTTGCTAGGTCAACAAATGATCAGGGGCTTGAGCCCAGATGAGCACAGTCGCACACAATCTCACCCCGTCTCTCTCTCTCTCTCCCTCTATCTCACACTCTCCGTCTCTCTCTCTCACTCTCTCACACTCTCCGTCTCTCTCTCTCTCTCACACTCTCCGTCTCTCTCTCTCTCACACACTCTCCATCTCTCTCTCTCTCACACACTCTCCGTCTCTCTCTCTCCGTCTCTTTCTCTCTCACACTCTCCGTCTCTCTCTCTCACACTCTCCGCCTCTCTCTCTCACACAGCGTCTCTCTCTCTCTCTCTCTCTCTCTCACACTCTCCCTCTCTCTATCTCACACAGCGTCTCTCTCTCTCACACTCTGTCTCTCTATCTCACACAGCGTCTCTCTCTCTCTCTGTCTCTCACACTTTCCGTCTCTCTCTCTCACACTCTCCGTCTCTCTCTCACACTCTCCGTCTCTCTCTCTCTCACACTCTCAGTCTCTCTCTCTCTCTCTCTCACACTCTCAGTCTCTCTCTCACACACTCTCCGTCTCGATTTCTCTCACACACTCTCTGTCTCTCTCTCTCTCTCTCACACTCTCCGTCTCTCTCTCTCTCACACTCTCCGTCTCTCTCTCTCACACTCTCCGTCTCTCTCTCTCACACTCTCAGTCTCTCTCTCTCTCTCTCTCTCTCTCTCTCACACTCAGTCTCTCGCTCTCTCTCACACTCTTAGTCTCTCTCTCTCTCTCTCTCTCTCTCTCTCTCTCTCTCTCTGACACTCTTAGTCTCTCTCTCTCTCACACTCTTAGTCTCTCTCTCTCTCACACACTCTGTCTCTCTCTCTCTCTCTCTCTCACACACTCTTAGTCTCTCTCTCTCTCACACACTCTTAGTCTCTCTCTCTCTCTCTCTCACACTCTTAGTCTCTCTCTCTCTCTCTCTCACACTTAGTCTCTCTCTCTCTCTCACACACTCTTAGTCTCTATCTCACACAGCGTCTCTCTCTCTCTCTCTCTCTCACACTCTCCGTCTCTCTCATATCTCACACAGCGTCTATATCTCACACAGCGTCTATATCTTTCTCACACACACTTACACATATACAACCTGACACACACACCTTCATACACTTATGCAAACACCCTGACACACACACACACACCTTCATACACTTATACAAACACCCTGACACACACACACCTTCATACACTTATGCAAACACCCTGACACACACACACCCTCATACACTTATGCAAACACCCTGACACACACACCCTCATATACTTATGCAAACACCCTGACACACACACACCCTCATACACTTATGCAAATACCTTATGCAAACACCCTGACACACACACACCCTCATACACTTATGCACATACCCTGACACACACATCCTGACACACACACCCTCATACACTTATGCAAATACCCTGACACACACATCCTGACACACACACCCTCATACACTTATGCAAACACCCTGACACACACATCCTAACACACACACCCTCATACACTTATGCAAATACCCTGACACACACATCCTGACACACACACCCTCATACACTTATGCAAACACCCTGACACACACACCCTCATACACTTATGCAAACACCCTGGCACACACACACTTATACACATTGCTTCACCCACACAGTCACACTTACACGCAGACACTAACACACATTTTTAAATATTTAAAAAAACAAAAAACAAAAAATGTTTTTACATTTACATTTAATGCTAAATTACATTTGTTTGCAGGGAGGAGGACATCTCCGATGAGAAACGTTCCTCAGTCGGATGTCAGATCCGGCGCGCAGCCAGACTCACAGTGCGACGGGGGCGGAGCATGCACCCGTCGCGCTGTCAGTATGGCCAGGAGGTGCGGTCACCGCAGCCACTTGCTTGTGGGCCGCACCTCCAGGAGGAGGGGCCAGCAGCAGCGCCTCTCCTCCTCACCCCCCGCACAAGCATAAACCTCTGATTCTGGGACTGTGTCCCAGACGGGGGAAAGCTCTGCGGGGGAGATATTTTTTTTTTTTTTAACAGTGATAGCCCTGGAGTCTCGGGGCTAAAGTATACTTTAGCCCTAGTGTCTCCATTCGGGGCTATGCACTGGAGATTCGGGGCTATAGCCCCAGTGGCCCCCCCCCTAGCAACACCTCAGGTTATCCTTATTCTAAACCAAACATGAACTAGTTCCATAACGTTATTTTTGATGTATTTCCTTCCTCGTCTTATCTTTTCTGTCCCAGTCTTGTTAATCTCCTTTTATTTACCGGTATTAATCAGCCAGGGTTCCCATATATTATAGAATATGTTCTGTTTCTGTCTTGCCAAATAATATCCTTTTTCTATTTGGCGTTGAAGATCTATCTGATTGATAATTTTAGTCCATGGAATCTCCTCTGCACTCTTCCACTGTCTTGCTATGTTAATCTTGACCGCCATAAGAATCTGTGTAATAATGTATCTATATTTAAATGGAAAGCATTGGATGTCAAAATTAAACAAAGCTTTTTCAGGATGTAAAGGGACTATTGTGGCAACAAGATCAGAGATTAAACCAAATGCTTTTTTCCGGAAGATCTCAATTTTCCCGCAGGACCACCACATGTGCAGAAGATCGCTATGTTCCTCATTACATCTCCAACACCTGTGCTGATTCTCCTGGTTTATCCTATGTATTTTTAAAGGGGAGAAATGCCACCTGTGCATTATCTTAAAATGTAACTCATGCATGTCCAGGCAATGGGAAGCTTTTTTAATACTATTCCAGCTATCTATCCACGCCTCTCTGTCAATCGGGCATAATAATTTGGTCCCCCAAGAATCCCTTGCTCTGGTTTAATCTTTACAGACATATTATCCAATATATCGTACCAGATTATAATTGCTCTTTGTATCATTTTATTGTTTAATAAGTCATCCAGCTTTTTTTTATTGCTTTGTTCTTTATTCTAACTCTATGATAGGCCAGATATGATTTCATTCTTAGAATCGCAAAATTATCTTTCCCTGTGGCTCCGTATTCCTGGGACAAGTTGTCAGATGTTTTTGTCTATGTACCGGTCCCTAACTCTCATCCCCTTATTGCGGCAGAAGTCTGGAAGCCTAAAATCTACAATTTCGGCCTCCATAATTTCTATAGGTGCAGACTGGTGGATTTTCCCTATGTTTCGAAGTCTTTTTTTAAAGGAGTACCATACCTCCAGTAACTGTTTTAGTGTTTCGGACTTAGTTCTCTCTATGGTTTTGAAAACCTTTTTCTGAATTTCCCACATCAGTATTTCCAGATTATTATCTGACGTTAATACAGAGAAAAACAAGAAACACACTGCGACAAAATGTGATAGTAATAGCAGCAACTCAATCAACCAGTGTTTCACTTCTGGTTCGGTACAATAAACAACAAAAATAGTGAAAAAGTGCGCTTTAACCAACACTTAATATACAACAAAAAAGGGATTACCCTCAATTCGGTAGCAATCCACTTGATAAATACATGGAGGGAAAAACAGAAACAAAATAATAATAATATAGTGTAGTATTTTAGTGCAAAAACAGGGAATGTGAAAAAAGTGAAAATACACTCACATATCCCTGAGCAGTATTCTGCTCAGTACATAAAGCCTCATGGGAGCCCACGCAGGGTAGATGATCCAAGCATATCCCAGAAGATGAGAAAGCAGAGGAGAGACGTTAGTAAGGTGGAGAGGAGGAGAATGCTGGGATTATCTTAGGACACTGGGACTTATTGTATTCTGCATGTACCTGCTGGATCCTGTTTATTTTAATGTAAGATCTTTTATACTTTGTCTACAATAAATTTTTACACCCTTACTAACGTCTCTCCTCTGCTCTCTCTTCTTCTGGGATACGCTTGGATCATCTACCCTGCGTGGGCTCCCATGAGGCTTTATGTACTGAGCAGAATACTGCTCAGGGATATGTGAGTGTATTTTCACTTTTTTCACATTCCCTGTTTTTGCACTAAAATACTACACTATATTATTATTATTTTGTTTCTGGTTTTCTCTCCATGTATTTATCAAGTGGATTGCTACCGAATTGAGGGTAATCCCTTTTTTGTTGTATATTAAGTGTTGGTTAAAGCTCACTTTTTCACTATTTTTGTTGATTATCTGACGTTGTCTGCTCTATTTGGTACCAACCTTCTTTTTTATTAGCCTGTATTTGAATTTGGGACAAGTGATTTAATAAACTAGCTTCTTGAAATCTTTGGATGTCTGGATATCCCATACCCCCTTGTTTAACATTACCCTGAAGAATGTCTTTTGCAATCCTAGGTTTTTTATGGTGCCAAATAAAATTTCCTGCTATGTGATGAAATTGTTTTGTATAAGTTTCCGGAATTTTCCTCCGAATGAGCATCAAACAATATAACCACTTAGGGAGTATATATGATTTAATGATATTTATACGGCCCATCCAAGAAATGAATAAATTATCCCAGTTCTTTAATTGTTCCTTCATTTCACGAATTAGATTGGAGTAGTTATGTTCTACCAGGTTATCAAACTTTGGGGGAATCTTAATGCCCAGATAGGACATTCCCCTTGTGGGCCACTGGAACAGATAACTTTTTTCCAGATATTCTCTTTCGTCAGTCTTCATGGCGAAAGCCAAGGCTTGAGATTTACTCATGTTGATTTTGTAATTAGACATTTTTGCATAGATTTCCAATTCTCCAAGTACCCCATCCAGTGAATCGTGGGGGGAAGATAAGGTCAACAAGACATCGTCTGCGTAAGCCAACAGTTTATATTGATTTTGTCCCACCTCCACTCCCCTAATTCCAAGATTCTGTTTAATTCTACATAACAAGGGTTCGAGGGTTAGTATATACAGCATAGGTGCCAGAGGACATCCCTGTCTTGTCCCGTTCTGGATCTTTATAGTTTCTGATGTAAATCCCTAACCCCTGACCACTGCATATGGGCCATATAGGGCCATTATTGTCCTTGATGTATTTACTCCAAAATTAAGTTTCCCAAGGACCTCCTCCAGGAACACCCAGTTGACCCTGTCAAAGGCCTTCTCTGCATCCAGTGACAGGGCCAACATAGGGTTGCCCCTGGATTCGGCCCAGTCTATGAGATCAAAGACCTTCCTGGTGTTGTTGTTTCCCTGTCGCCCCTGTACAAACCCCACTTGGTCCTGATGAATGAGTTGTGGAAGAAGATGTTTTATCCTGTCTGCTAATATTGAGGAATACAGCTTAGTATCTGAGTTAATTAAGGAGATGGGTCTATAGTTTGATACGTATGAAAGGTCCTTGTCTGGTTTTGGAATCGGGACAATTATGTCCTGTAGCATTTCGTTTGCCATTTTCTCCCCATCCTTTATTTCATTGAACAGGTCTGTCAGATACGGATAGATAGAATTCCCTAGTTTCTTATAGAACAAATTTGCAAATCCGTCAGGTACTGGGGATTTATTTAATTTTAGTTTAGTAATGGCCCTTTTAACTTCTAATTCTGAAATAGGAGAATCTAACAGCTCTAGATGTTCCTCTGTTAAGGTGACCATCTCAATCCCTTTTAGATAACCCTGTATCCTTTCCCTATCTTGCATTTGTGATGGAATACTATATAGGGAGTAATACAAATTTTCAAAGGCCTTCCCTATCTCTATAGGACTTAGGGCTACGCCCTTATCTATATTTATCTTTTGAATTCTAGATTTAGCCTGATTTTTCCTAAGTTGGTTTGTCAATAATTTATTCCCCATATAGTAGCATTTTTGTTTGAATTTAAGCAGGATCTTATTTGCTCTAGTTAATAAATAGTCCCTAATTTCTTTTTGAATACTTGCAATCTTGTCTGCTTTTTCTGGATCTGGATTGACTTTATTTTGCGCATTTATTTTATATAATTCTATATGGAGCTGTGATATTGATTTCCTTCCCATTCTCCTAGCTTGTTTATCCATTTTAATTAGTAGTCCCCTTATAACACATTTGAATGCACACCATGCATTTACTGCAGTGGTTGCATTGTCCCAATTCTCTGAAAAGAAGTCGCTAGATGCTTTTTCCAGTTCTTCAATATTTTGTTCCTTCAACATGAGGTAGTCTTTTAATCTCCAATGGCTTTGTCTCAGATCATATGAAGATCTAATATCTAATATTACAGTATCGTGGTCGGACAATCCAAAAGATCCAATGTTAATTTTAGTACAGTCCCTCAACTCATACTCCCCAGTTAGGACCATGTCCAAACGGGAATATGAATTGTAGGTCCGAGAAAAATGTGTGTAGTCCTGATCAAAAGGTTCGCCAGACATCAAACAATTTATATCTGGCCAATGTTTCCTGGAACGCTATTGCTAGCGATTCAGTTTTAGAATCCACCTGCCTATTTTCCGGGGAGTTTTTTATCCATAATGACATCAGCCACACAGTTAAAATCCCACATGCATATAAATGTTTCTTTTATCAGGTCCTGGATTTTATCAAGAATTCCATTTATAAAATTAATTTGTTTTTTATTCGGGGCGTATATGTTCAATATGGAATTTTTTTTGTAATTTAACTTGCTGATAAGAAAGATAAACCTTCCTTTTACATCTGCCAACTTATATAGTTCGTATCCTCGTACTTAACATCATTTGAAATCAAACATGCCACCCCTCTTTTTTTCTTATGAATTAACGATGAATGTTCTATAATTGGGAAAAATTTACTTTTTAATTGTATTGCGTCTTGATTTTTACAGTGCGTTTCTTGAAGACTACAAAAATCCACTTTTTCTGAACATAGGTAATCATTTAGTGCACATGTCTTTTCTGAGGAATATTAATTCCCTGTATATTTAACGTTAGGAATCTCAATGTTGCTGTAGTCATGTTTCTTCTATGTTTGTTTTTTTTAGTGACAGACCCCCATGCCTGGACTGACAAAACATATAACAATTACAAATAACACACAGATCTTGATGAATATCCATCAACATGTGGCCTCCAGTATCCAACTTAAGCAGTTGTCACACTGGTACTGGCACTGGTACCGAACCTGGTGGGAGACTTGTATATTGTATTTGGGAGGAGAAAAACAGTTGACAAGGGGCAACCATAACAACAAAGGGAGGAAAAAAAAGAGAGACAACTCCTCCTCTTGATCTCTTCTTCATCTTTTCTAGAAAAAACCTTATGTTTAACTTAATTACTTAACTATATGTATAAATAAATTTACCTCCTTATCTGTATAGAATTAAGTGGTCTATATATTCCCTAATCCACCCTAATTTCACTTATTCCAAAACCAATTTAGTTAATTCCCCTATAGATTCCTGTAAGTGTAACTAGTGCGTTCTTGCATTGTTTTCTATAATGTACCTTATTCTTTAACAAAATCAATCTAAACCGCAAATATAAACTATATACAATATACAATTATTAAAGTGTTCCGTGCTTATAAGAGGATGTGAGTGTTGTCTATTATCCTCTATCTATTCCAAACCCACCCCCTTCCCTTTAAACATTATCGAATAAATCAATTTATGTGTTGAAACTTTAATCCTCTTTTATTCATTACTTTAGTGTTTTTAATTTACATATCAAATTTCTACTACTTTCTCATATAAACCATTATTACATTTTCATACCTTAAATAAAAAAGCAAGAAGAGAGAAGAAGAAGGGGAGAAGGGGAAAAAAAAAAAACATTTCAATTACCGTATTTGCTCGAATATAAGACGACCCTGATTATAAGATGAGCCCCCAAACTTTGGATATTCCTTTAGGAAAAAAACTAAAAGCCTGAATATAAGACTACCCTATAGGAAAAAAGTTCAGCTTGTATATATTCACATGTAAATTTCTTTTTAATATTTAAAAAAAATATATGACATTAAACAAATGCATTTCTTGTTTTTATTTCCTTTTATGTGCCAATGCTGCCTCTCTCTCCCCCAGTGTTGTCTCTCTCTCTCTCTCTCTCTCTCTCTTCCCCCGTGTTATCGGTCTCTCCCTCCCCCCAAACTTTTCTCTCTCTCTCCACCTCATCTCTTCCCCCTCCGCTCGTCTCTGTCTCTCCCCCCTCCCCTTGTCTCTGTCTCTCCCCCCTCCTCTTGTCTCTGTCTCTCCCCCCCTCCTTTTGTCTCTGTCTCTCCCCCTCCTCTTGTCTCTGTTTCTATCCCCCCTCCCCTTGTCTCTCTCCCCCTCCCCTTGTCTCTGTCTCTCTCCCCCTCCCCTTGTCTCTGTCTCTCTCCCCCTCCCTTTGTCTCCCCCTCCATCCCCTTGTCTGTGTCACCCCCCCTCCCCTTGTCTCTGTCACCCCCTCCTTCCCCTTGTCTCTATCTGCCCCGTCTCTCTCTTCTCCCCTCCTTCCCCCCCACCTCACCTTGTCTCTCCCTGGTGGCTAGTGGGGGCAGCCGGGGGATGTCTGCACGATACGTGCAGACATCCTCCATGCTGCCCGACACTTCCGTCCATAATGACGGTCAGCCAGTCCGTCATAATAGACGAAGCGTCGGGCAGCATTGAGGATGTCTGCGCGTATTGCGCAGACATCCCCTGGCTGCCCAATCCTCCTGGTGGCTAGTGGGGCAGACGGACGATGTCTGCACGATATGGGCAGACATCCTCCGCTGCTACCCGGCACTTCCGCCGGGACTTTTATGTTGAAGCCGAAAGGACCCAGCTTCATCATAGAAGTCCCGGCGGTCGTGCCGGGCAGCAGCAGGGGATGTCTGCGCGCATCATGCAGACATCCCCCAGCTGTTAGTGAGGGGGATCCAGGTCCCCTGCAGCTCTGCAGGGGACCTGTAACCCAGTCTTATAATCTGACCTCAATATGAGGTCAGACTATAAGACGACCTGGAATATAAGACTAGGGGTCTTTCTCAGAGCATTTGCTCTGAAAAAAACCTTGTCTTATATTCGAGCAAATATGGTAATAAAGGATATCCCAACCCCTGCATCCTGTTTGTAATCTGCTTGTATATATAATAGCTAATATACCAATATTTACATTATCCTTTCATTTATAGCATATCTCTGGCTGGAGATTTATATATATTGAGTTGTTGATTGTATGAATTTGATATACCAGTATCCCATTGGTATTGTTTTAATTTTAACCTCTTTTAGGAGAATGTTTATTTAAGCAGAGAACTATCTGGTATACCTGTGATAATGAACTATGTGGTAATTCATTTGCAAGTAGTAAAGCTTCCTGCATAAGGTCCCATTAAAGGTATACTGTCATCTTGTGTTTAGGAATGTAAATACATGGCCAATTCTATGTTATGCATATCTTGTATTGTCAGCCAAATTGAACAAATATTCTTATATCTGCTGATTGAAATCATACACTGAAATATGATTTATTCACATCTATTCTGATAGGATTTTTTTTTAATATTTGCTACTTTGGTTTTGTCATAATATTAATATTATATTTACAATAAATAAACTGCATAAATATATTTGCAGAAATATATTGTCATTGTTAATTACAAAATGTCCTCAATATCATAACACATCTCAAATTAATTTTCTTACTTTTGTTTATGTCGATCCACAGTGAGTTATGCCTATTTTATCATTGTTGGTGATTTAAAAGTTTAACTATTGTTTATCATTTTTCTCTTAGAACAATAGACAGTAGGTTACTCCAGACATGGTTCTGTAAATATGACATTGTTTTACATTTCTACAAAACAAGAACTATCCCAAAATTACCTGACTCTTAAGAAATTATTTCATTCTTGGTGGCTTTTAAAACGCTTTCAACGTATATTAAACAATCCTTTATACGCTACATTTGATGCTGCCTTATCCCAATGCTACCCAAAGTTAGTTAGGTAGTTTTCTTACTTTAGGGAAATGTCTTGATTTGGCATGTGCATAATTAATTATCTGTCAGTGCAAATTATAGCACTCATACACATTAATTATACACGGAATTCAACAGCTGCAAATGTCTTAGAATACATAAAACTTCTCTCTAGTAGTATCAAGAAACACACTTTTACTACCTGCCACAAATCGTCAAGTTAATAATTGACAACTTAATATATATCTCAATATATATTGGCATTTTTTATAGTAATATAATCTACCATATTTCATAATAACATTACATACAAAAAACAATTGTCTTACGGGCCCAATCCAATGGAATTGGTTTTTTTCCACACTACAGCTTACACATGCAATATAAATTGTATCTACATCATGGGAAGTTAAGCTTCTTATAGGATAACCAATTTCAATTTTAAATGTGGTCAATAATTGTGCAGGCAGAGAGTTTAATGAATGCTTCTCTGGAGGTGATTTATACATATTATCTTCTTTAAGGATTTCTACACTTTTTCATTTTGCTGGTATCAAAAAAGCAGAGATGCTCATTGCATACACTCTGACATTTTAATAGAATTAAACTTGTTGATACTTGTCTCCAGACAGATTCTTCACCTAGCTTCCCCCGTCTCTACCAACTTTGTTGAAAAGCTCCCGCTATAAGTGAGTGCCATGCTCATTGCAGCTCCCCTCTTGCTCTACAAACTCAGGTCCAACTCAAGCACCTAGCTAGTTATTCCATGTTACAGAGATACTCATTTGTGAAATGAAACAAAGTGTCCACTTGTATAAAACCCAGCACCTAGCCACGCAGTCTGCATTTGCAAACATTTGTTAAAAAAAATGGGTCATGAATTGCTGAGCTGCATGGTGTGTAAAAGTCGCCAATGCTCTGCTGATTCCTTAGCTAAAAAGTTCCTATGTTAAACTGACATTAATAGCACAAAAACTGAGTGGCGGGAGTTTCATGAAATAGGTTGCATGGCTGAGTTTGATGACAAGTGTCTGATTGAGTGGTGTTAACACACCACCACTAGACTCTGGAGTAGTAGAAATGTGTTCTGTGGAGTGACGAATGATGCTTCACTGTTACATGGCACTCTGCGTAGGCAGATGCAAGGAAAATGTTCTCTGCATTGTGCAATTTGTAAAGTTTGGTGGAGGACGAATAACTATGGATGCTGTTTTTGTGCAAAGCCCCTTACTGCCAGTGAAGAAAAATCATAATACGTCATCTTAATGCATGGATTTAAGGTCACCCTGATAAGGTAGAGGAATACCATGTTATCTTATTTATTTTGGGGAAAAAGGAACATTCTCTGCATCTTTAAAACTCTTCAGTTATCAATTTTCAAATTTTAGTACATACCTTTATCTTCAAGGTAAGAATACCCTATTGAAACATAGAACAATATTGAAAATGGTTTACTAGTTTACAGAAATATCATCAATTTTTATTTCAAATGTGTGAAAGAGCAAAACATTTAATGTTCAAACTCCTTATTGTGTTCTGACACACCAAATAATAATATTAAAGACTGTAGTTTTAGCTGTAAATCAAATAACAATACCAGCTTTTTTAGCTAAGTAAATCCATTCAGTTGAACAAAAAATGGCTTAAATTATAGAAAAGTCATACTGTCACTAACTTGTTTACCTAATTTTGGATAATTACTATACTTTGTATCAATTATGTTAAAAAAAGCTATAATTACACTAATTATTTGAATTCATGTTTACCCTTTTGATTACACTTTGCCAAATATTATATATGCAGATAGACTTAGCAGGACTTAGCTGTATTATTGTTGTTAATACTTTTATTGAGCTTTTTACTTATGACTTACTAAATGAATGTTTAAAATGTCATGCCCTTGATTTGAACTACAACGTTATCAGACAGATTAAGATGATTATTCTCTAAACTCAAGGATAGGTACACAATAAGCTCTGATTTCGGTGGCTTTATTTGTTGTGTTGGTTACCTGAGAGTTTGGTTTACAGAGAAGGTTCGGTATAGTTAATTCTCTGTTCTCAACCTGCCTTGCAACCTAGATTTTGCTCATTGTTTTTTTTTCCCTTGGCACCTGTTCTCCGCAATGACTCATGAGTAGACTTCAAAGATTCTGGCATGAAAGAGCAGTAGGCCTCTACAAGGTTTTATACAAGTTACAGCCCATGTCCTTGGACTCCAGCCTGATCATTGCCCCTGACATCTATAAAGTTAATAAGAAATTACTTGGTCCAACTCAGGAAGAAAACTCATAATGGTGAATCATAGTCTACGATCCTGATGTCATTAATGTAGAATGTAAATCTTGGGAAACTAAGATACAATAAAATTCCTTCTCACAACTTTTAATCCCAGTTCAACCTCAATACTTTAAAAACATGTTTTTCAGCCAGAGGAATGTGGTTAACACTGTAGAGATCCTGATATTTTCTGATACTGATTTTGACACGATAGCGACACAATGAAAAAAAATCCACAATAACTGAGGAATACATTATATAGTTTAATGTCTTAATTAATGTCTTAATTTGTAAAAATAATTAAGCAATAACTGAACATAGGCAGAAAACAATGAACCCAAAAAGCTCAGGTCACTAGAATGCAAAACAAACTGTAAGTCAACCAGTCTCAATGTTTGTATTGTGAATCAAAATGATCTATAATTATCTATACCTTTTAGCAGAATTGTAAGCAAATGCACAGATTAAGAGAAATATTTATGTGGTGTTTTTTTGCTTATGACATGACTTATGACTTCATGCACATGAATTACTTTCAATGCTAAAAATATATTTCACTTAGCTACAGAATCATTTTTCAACACCTATTCTTGTGTTTTATTTCTTTTGAAAATAGAAGAAGGAAATTGACGAGAAAGGAGACTGGATGAGTATTAATATAGGTGAATTTTGCCTATTCTGGTCACAGAAGGACATATATGTGGTAAAGAAAGAGCACGTATTACCACTGCCAACAGAACTGCATATTATGTTCACTTGTGTGAACCATTATTTTATGTCTGCCAGTACAAAACTTTCAATTACAATTATAATAAGTAGTTTTGTTGGTATCCACAGCCTGCTTTTGGCTAATCTAAACAGGTTGCTTTCACAATGTTCTTTTTTTTAATTAGTACACCAAAAGAATTACTGCCTAACATCAACACAACCGCACACTAATGCAATTTGTAAAAGACAGCCGATGAATTGAGCCTCCAAAGAATTTATGGTCTTTGCTACAATGGGAGAAAAGGTGCATTTAATGAATACTAAAGTAGAAACATTACATGCGAGAGTTTAGAAACAGTCTTTCCCTGGTCATTTCCATCACAGCCCTGACTGTTACTAGAAAGTTCTGCAGATATATTTAATGAAGAAAGCTAAGTCATCTGGCTCCTCGACAAGCATGCATGTATCTTGTGGCTTGGCAATGCTTAGTACAACTATGGTCCCAAGTGTCTTCTAAAGGATGGGATACAAATTACTTTTGGAATTCAACACAATTGCTTCCAAAGCCTTTGGTTACTTATAAGACATTTTCGTGCTGAAGTGTGTTACTGTGTATTTCCCATGGCACAGTGAGAAAATAATCATTTTGGACTTGTATATACTACCTTGTACTTCAAGCAGTTTCATTAATCCAAATTTCTGTGATGTGCCTTTTACTTGTCTATTTTTAGCTTATCATTGCCCTATTACCACAGAATCATGTCCGATCCACACGTCTTCCTCGATATCTGATATAAGTATTGTGAAACCAAATATGGATTTTGTCCTTAGTGAAGAGGCTCTATTCATATGTTCAGCTGAAAAAAAATAATCATGCAAATATTGTGGAAGGCTATTAAGGCACTATGCTGACATAGTTGCCAACAGTCCTGGGTTTGCCAGGACAGTCCTGTTTTTGGGCATACTGTCACCCAAAAAATCTTTATGTGAAACAACATTACTACTGCCTATACACAGTCTATTGCACTGTGCAGAGACAGCATTTAAAATGTGTATGTGTAAGAGACATACACAGACTAAATTAAAAAAAATTATACCGTGGCACAAGGTATCTGTAATGGGAAGGTTGAGGCTCAATATTGCAATGTTGCTCATTGTCGTATGATGTCATGCAGTATCATGTAACCTGTATGTCATTGTGACCTCACAGACTCATGTACTGGGAAAAATTGGCAGGTATCTGTTAGCTTTTTAAAAATGGTTTAAGCTGATTTGAAAATTTTTTTTAAATGCTTGTGCATTTGCAGTATCTGTCTTATTGTATCACACAGTGGGGACTACTCACTAAAATGCACTGTAGTTATCAGGCATTACAATCCAACCTTGAAAATGTGTCCAACTTGCCTGTTTTCCAACTCAGCTATTAACCCCTTAGTGACATGACTTTTTTGGCTTGTCTGACGCTTGGTGACATGGGCTGTTTTAACATTTCTGAGGTGTTTGTGTTTTGCTGTAATTTATTTCTGTCTCATTTAGTGTACCCGCACAAACTATATATTGTTTTTATCGTTATAATAAGGCTTTCTTTTGATACCATTATTTTGATAATAGCATATAATTTGATGTAAAAAAAATAATAAAATATGGCAAAAAAATAGAAAAAATTATTTTTTTATGACTTTTATTTGAAAAATCGTATACTCATGTACAAGAGACAACAAAAAAACACAGCAAAAAAGTTTCTAATATATGTCCTGAGTTCAGAAATAGCCCATGTTTTTATGTTTTTGTGCTTTTTTATTCATGTTACAGGGCCAGAACTATAAGTGGTGCAAAGCTATTTTAAAATCCTTTCTTTCAAAATTAGCGATAGTGACATTGTAACACTGATTTCTGTACTAAATCCATGAATGACCCCCAACATGTACATATTTTTGAAAACTAGACAACTCAGGGCATTTAACTTGGGGTATTGTGACACATTTCATGTAGCCATTTTACCACCAATCTATGCCAAAGTTTGCAGAAAAAAATCTTTTTTTTTAATTTTTCACATATATTGCAATTTAGGCAAACATTACCTTAAAATGTGAAGGGGTATTTCCAAATAACACCTCAATATGTGTTCAGCAACATCTCCTGAGTACAGGGATACCACCCATGCATAGGTTTGTTGGTTTGTTTTGGGGCTAAAAGGCCACATTTAGGGGGTGCGCATTTTGGTTTTGCAACTTGGAATTCTGACATGCAGAAAACTTGTGCCCATGTCCCATTTGGGACATTTTTAAAGCCAGAAAGTGTATTCTACCCCACAAAACCATATATTTTTTTAAACTAGACACCCTAGGGTATTTCAAATGGTAGTATTTTAACACTTTCCATGCACTAATTATACTACCAGCCTATGTCAATGTTTTGGGTAGTAATTTTTTTTCACATACATTGTACTTTGGGCATGAATTCACAGATCCTGTTATATGTCAGTGCCAAACAACACCTCAATATGTGTAAGCAACATCTCCTGAGTACAGGGATACCCCCCATGTATAGGTTGGTTATGTTATTTGGGGGTTAAAAGGCCACATTTGAGAGGTGCGCTTTTTGGTTTTCCAACTTGGAATTCTGACGTCCAGAAAACCTGCGCCCATGTCCCATTTGGGACATTTTTGAAGCCAAAAAGTGTATTCTATCCCACAAAACCATATATTTTTGAAAACTAGACACCCTAGGGTATTTCAAATGGTAGTATTTTAACACTTTCCATGCACTAATTATACTACCAGCCTATGTCAATGTTATGGATAGTAATTTTTTTTCACATACATAGTACTTTGGGCATGAATTCACAGATCCTGTTATATGTCAGTGCCAAACAACACCTCAATATGTGTTCATCAACATCTCCTGAGTACAGGGATACCCCCCATGTATAGATTGGTTAGGTTATTTGGGGGTTAAAAGGCCACATTTGAGAGGTGCACTTTTTGGTTTTCCAACTTGGAATTCTTACGTGCAGAAAACCTGCGCCCATGTCCCATTTGGGACATTTTTGAAGCAAAAAAGTGTATTCTACCCAACAAAACCATATATTTTTGAAAACTAGACACCCTAGGGTATTTCAAATGGTAGTATTTTAACACTTTTCATGCACTAATTCTACCACCAGCCTATGTCAATGTTATGGATAGTAATTTGTTTTTCACATACATAGTACTTTGGGCATGAATTCACAGTTCCTATTATGTGTCAGTGCCAAACAACACCTTAATATGTGTTCAGCAACATCTCCTGAGTACAGGGATACCACCCATGTGTAGGTTAGTTAGATTATTTGGGGGCTAAAAGGCCACGTTTAGGGGGGGTGCATTTCCAACTTGGAATTTTGACATGTAGTCAGCCTGCGCCCATGTTCCATTTGGGACACTTTTGAAGCCTGTCAAAGTATTTTACCCCATAAAACCATATATTTTGGAAAACTAGACATCCTAGGGTATTTAAAATTGTGGTATTTTAACACTTTCGAAGTGCTAATTCTACCACCAACCTATGTCAAAGGGTTGGGATGTCATTTTTTCCCCACACACATTGTAGTTCAGGCAGGAATTTTCAGATTCTGGTATTTGCCACTGCCAACCAACACCTCAATATGTGTTCAGCAACATCTCCTGAGTACAGGGATACCCCCCATGCATAGGTTTGTTGGTTTGTATTGGGTCTAAAATTTCACATTTAGGGGGTGCGCAATTCCAACCTGGAATTTTGACATGTAGTCAGCCTGCGCCCATGTTCCATTTGGAACATTTTTGAAGCCGTCCAATGAATTTTACCCCATCAAACCATATATTTTTGGAAAATAGACATCCTAAGGTATTTCAAATGGTAGTATTTTAATACTGTATAGGCACTAATTCTACCACCAGCCTTTGTAAAAGTTTGTGGTAGTACTTTTTTGGGAGTTTTTTTTCCACATGCATTGTACTTCAGGCATGAATTCACAGATTCTGGTATATGTCACTGCCAAACAACAACCCAATATGTGTTCAGCAACATCTCCCGAGTACAGGGATAGCACCCATGCATAGGTTTGTTGGTTTGTTTTTGGCTAGAAGGCAACATTTGTGAGATGCGCATCTCAAAATTCCAACTTGGAATTTTGACATGTAGTCAACCTGCGTCCGTGTCCTTTATGGGATATATCTTTGAAGCCAGCCAATGTAATTTACCCCCACCAAACCATATATTTTTTTATCGGTAGACCCCCATCACTACTTGTGGCAAGGGCTCAGCAGCCACCGATACATCTCTAGATGATGTATCAGAAAGCTGAATAGGGTCAAAATCGAACCCTGAGTCCGCGGCCTCAGAATCAGTGCGTAAGCAGTGATCTCGAGCAAAGAAGGGGTTAATAGCTCTTAGAAGAGCCTATCTAGTACTGTAATGTATTACAGTACAAAGAAATTAATCCATAAAACAGTGCTGACAGCAAAACATACTGTTGCTGTGCAAGATTACTGCTTACACAGTGATGAATGGCAGGGAAGGGGTTAATACACAGTGAAAGACTTTCATAAAACCTGCCAATTTTATAAAATGTTATTTTATATCACTAATACTGATCTGTCTCTTTCCGTCACAAAAATGTAAGTGAGGAGAGGGAGGCAGATCAATATTTGTGAATATTGATCCGATTAATTTTGATCTGACCAGGGCGAATGGTGAGCTTAATTGAGAAATCACCAAACCGCCTTTGCCACTAATTCGCTGTTACTGATCGCTATGCGCTCAGGCAGCTTAAAAAAAAAAAATCTCAAATATTTTTACTTTACATGTAATCCCCTAGCGGGTATGTGTAAAAAAAAATAAAAAAATAAAAATATGCAGACAGATAAAAATTGCTTTGGCGTCAATATCATTGCGTAAGCAGTGATCGACGGCAAATAAGGGGTTAATAACTCTTAGAAGAGCCTTTTTAGTACTGTAATAAATTACAGTACAAAAAAAATTAACCCCTGAAAAATGCACAAACAGCAAAAATAAATGCGCTGATGTGCACGATCACTGCTTATGCAAGATCAGTGGCAGGGAAGGGGTTAAACGCAGGGAATTGCTTTAATAACATTTTTTTTATTGTTTTATTATTTGTGTGTTGTGTATTTCTTGTTTTTTTTTACTTTTAGAACTTTGATCTGTCTCTCTCCCTCACTAAAAAAAATGTGAGGAGAGGGAGGCAGATCATAACTGGTCAGATCAATATAGGGTTAATATTGATCTGACCAGTCAGTGGGGATGTTCAGGAGAGCATCCCCACTGCCTGTCAGTGTGCCTGGCAGTCACTGATTGCCTCTGTGAAGAGGCAATCGTGTGACAGCCATAGAGCACAGGAAGCAGGTACTTCCTGCCTCCTGTGCTCTTGCCCTTAGAAGGGCAGTGCCATCTTGGTCACTCAGTGACCAAGATCGTGCATTTTTTTTTTGTGTTTCTGATTGCCTCGACTTGCGAGGCAATCAGGAACACTTTCTGAGCATAGGAAGCGAAAGATTCGCTTCCTATGCTCATTTTTGAAATGCCCGCGTTTTAAAGGCACTGTGCCTTTAAAACCGGCATTTCGATCGCTCTCCGGAGCGATCGAAATGCCGACGGGCATTTTTTTTAGCATTGTACGATGCTTCCACACGGAAGCATCGTTACAATGCCCTTAGAGCACTGAAAGCGGAAAAACTCCGTCCTGTGTCACTAACGCCTCGGCACACAGGACGGACCTAGTCCGTCCTGTGTCGCCAAGGGGTTAATGACTGATGTTTGAAGTTCACACGCAGTTCATTTGTATTGTTCCATTTAGTGAATAACCCTCAGTATGATGACAGTTTGTATGACCTGTTGATGATTGTAGAAGTTCATTTTCTCTATGGTGTGCATGTGTTTAACAATTTACCCTTCTCATGTAGCTTTATATTAAAAATAGTTTATTTTCTAAGTGCAGCGTCATACACTAAGGATGACTTCCAGAGATGGGAAAGGCTGTCACTATAGCAACTAGAATAACTCTGTTACACTTTATTTGACTTTTTTTTTTAAGTTGAGGTAAAAATATGATGAGTTAGATCTGTTTTTTTCACTCTACTTTATCTCTAATTTATATGGTACATTATTTATCTTAGAAATATTTTTGGACATTGTAGGTGGAACTGCCCCTTTACCTATAGGAGAAGAAAGAAAAAAATAAAGAAATAAAATAAATAAATGTCTCTTTAATGAAAATTTAAACATGAAACATGCATACCTGCTAACTTTCCTTCACAGGCTCCTGAGATGCTGTAGGAGTGAAACCTAAACAGTCTAAATAGGGCAGGGTTATGTGATGCCATGTGACATCACACAATGTTGCTTGACCCTGCAAGTTTGAGTTCCAGTCTACCCGTTATAGATCTTGGCTGTCTCAAGCTCATTTCTTCCCATTTAGGTTGTGTATGTTTAAATGCAGTGCTGCCTGTACACATTTTTAAGCACTGTGCACAAGCAGTATTAATGATTTGACAGACATGAAAAGGCAAAAAAAAGGCCCCATGGCCCTCTTATGTGTCCACGCCAAGGGATAACCAAATGCCTTAATCCCCACCTTTAAAATCCTTGGACTTGAGGCAGCTGAAAGGCCACTTGCCCCTTTTATAGATTCACATTGTACTAGAGTCTGGAAGAGCCCCAGGGGCTTAAGTTCATGGGGTGCCCCAAGAGCCTTAAGGCCCCTTAACCTCTCTAAATGTCCTGGTAGCTGGGAGCTTTTAAGGCTGAGATTTGAAATGCAGAATCAAATCAGCAAATCAGAGACCTCCATACTAACTGGCGGAGCTGGCAGGCCCTAGCACTTGGCCACTGCCTCCTTTAGTAATTGTGGAGACTTGGAGAAGGCAAAGGCTGGTCAGGTCAATGAATTAACCTGATCATAACATCATATGATCAAACCCAGGCCCTGGTTAATGTACCACAATTTACAAGTCTTACATTAACATGCATTACTGACTCTGCCCCATTCTATAAGCTCTTTCTGCGGTAATTTATCTTCTAACAGGGCCTAGGTGGTAATGTAACAAGTTAAAAAAATGTAACTTTAAAATTTAATTTTTACAGCAGGATTAGGTTAATTATTTAACTCTTTGCACTGTATAACAAAATTGAAGCCATACATAGAAACATAGAAACATAGAATGTGTCGGCAGATAAGAACCATTCGGTCCATCTAGTCTGCCCAATTTTTTTTTTGGAGTACTTTTATTAGTCCCCCGTTCCCGGTCTTATAGCTAGGATAGCCTTGTGTCTATCCCACGCATGCTTAAAATCCTTGACTGTGTTTACCTCTACCACTTCTGCTGGCAGGCTATTCCATACATCCACTACCCTCTCAGTAAAGTAATACTTCCTGATATTACTTTTAAATCGTTGCCCCTCTAATTTAAGACTATGTCCTCTAGTTGTGGTAGTTTTTCTTCTTTTAAATCTACTCTCTTCCTTTACTGTGTTGATTCCCTTTATGTATTTAAATGTTTCTATCATATCCCCCCTGTTACGTCTTTCCTCCAAGCTATACATGTTAAGATGCTTTAACCTTTCCTGGTAAGTTTTATCCTTCAACCCATGAACCAGTTTAGTAGCCCTTCTCTGAACTCTCTCCAAAGTATCAATATCCTTCTGGAGATACGGTCTCCAGTACTGCGTACAATACTCCAAGTGAGGTCTCACCAGTGCTCTGTACAATGGCATGAGCACTTCCCTCTTCCTACTGCTAATACCTCTCTCTATGCAACCAAGCATTCTGCTAGCATTTCCTGCTGCTCTATTGCATTGCCTACCTACCTTCAAGTCCTCTGAAATTATTACTCCTAAATCCCTTTCCTCAGATGTTGAGGTTAGGACTGTACCAAATAGTCTATATTCTGCTTTTGGGTTTTTACGCCCAAGGTGCATAATCTTGCACTTGTCCACATTAAATGTCAGTTGCCACTGCTCTGACCATTTTTCTAGTTTAGCTAAATCATTTGCCATTTGGCTTATCCCTCCATGAATATCAACCCTGCTGCAAATCTTTGTATCATCAGCAAAAAGACATACTTTGCCAACAAGACCTTCTGCAATATCGCTAATAAAAATATTAAAGAGAATGGGTCCAAGAACAGATCCCTGAGGTACCCCACTAGTAACACGACCTTGCATCGAATATACCCCATTGACTACAACCCTCTGTTGCCTGTCTCTCAGCCATTGTCTAATCCATTCAACAATATTGAAATCCAAACTCAAAGATTTCAGTTTATTGATAAGCCTTCTATGTGCGACAGTGTCAAAAGCCTTACTGAAATCTAGGTAAGCAATGTCTACTGCACCACCCTGATCTATTATTTTAGTTACCCAATCAAAAAAATCAATAAGATTAGTTTGGCATGATCTCCCTGAAGTAAACCCATGCTGTCTCTGATCTTGAAATCCAAGCGACTTTAGATGTTCAACAAACCTATTCTTTAACAAGGTTTCCATTATTTTCCCCACTACTGAAGTAAGACTTACTGGTCTATAGTTGCCCGCCTCCTCCCTACTACCTTTCTTGTGAATGGGCACAACATTAGCTAATTTCCAATCTTCTGGAACTACTCCCGTTAACAATGATTGGTTAAATAAATCTGTTAACGCTTTTGCTAGTACACCACTAAGTTCTTTTAATAACTTTGGATGTATCCCATCAGGTCCCATGGACTTATTTGTCTTTACTTTAGACAGCTGAAGTAAA
Organism: Pelodytes ibericus; assembly: GCA_036172795.1. Taxonomy (NCBI): domain Eukaryota; kingdom Metazoa; phylum Chordata; class Amphibia; order Anura; family Pelodytidae; genus Pelodytes; species Pelodytes ibericus. The sequence goes on along the minus strand of CM069857.1, from coordinate 141,004,184 downwards.
ACCTCTTCCTCTGTAAACTTACATGCATCAAAAGACTCATTAGTCTTTTTCCCTAAATGAGGTCCCTTACCCTCATTTTCATTTGTAAAAACTAAACAAAAATATTCATTAAGGCAGTCTGCTAAGCCTTTAATAAACATACAATAAACATGTTACACATAACAGGGAATAATGTTTAGGGAAACCCTATACTGATCAATAAACTCGTAATAAGTATCATATTGATATTTTGGACACTATATTTTATACCAACAATCATTAGTGCTCACAATATATACAATCAGAAATACAAATATACAAGGAGAAATTAACTTGGCTATATTTTTATTGTTTATAATGTAGAACAATTTGTGATACCAAGCTAACAATGTTATATTTATTGTGCCAAAATGTGTAACATATAGTCTATTAAGCATTTCATTGCTTTTATCTGCAACCCATTTTTCACCTTATTTCTGCTTTGTGCTCATTATTATCCCATGATAGTAATTAAAAGATGAACACACATGCCCATGTAATATAGGAAGAAAGTATGTTTTCAATGACCACTAGATGGCAGTGAAGATTTATTCAACTATTGGCACAAACATCCTACTATTATTTTGAACATTTTATTTTCATCATTTTCATGTTTGCCTCTTTAATGGGATCTGATCATTTTACTTATTATTGCTATACTTAATTAATTATCTCTATGTATTTACAAAGCCATAACATACCGCATTCCACAGTTTACTGCAATTCCTATAAGTATATTGAATAATGCTAAACTGTTACTGTTTGAGAGCTTGTAAACATACTAAGTATGCACTTAATATAATAACAATTTATTATGAACACTGTTACAACTAGTTATAATCTAGATCCAGCAGTCTATTAGTATTATTATTGCTAGCTCCAGACTATTTTTTTTGTCCTATAATATGCCCTATGATATTTACATTATAGTTATGATTAAAGAGACATTCACATGGGAACAGTAGTATATCTTCCACAAGGCAAACAAGGCACTCGCCTAGGGAGGCATTTTTCCAGAGGGTGTTAAACCACACTTCTGGTGCTTCAAACATTTTCGCTCTCCCCCCCACTGTTCAGCAAGCTTTAGCTCCTTCCAATTAATCAGGGTGATGGGGGCATGTAATGGACTTGTTTGGGTATGTAATGAGGGTGATGCTGGCATGGGGGTGATGGGGTATTTAGTGTGTATGCAACGTGGTTGATGGGGGCATGTAATGGTGTGATTGTGCATTTAATGTGTGTGAAATGTGGGTTATGGGGCATGTAATGGGGTGATGGGGCATGTTGTTGGTGTGCAATGTAAGTGGGGGGGGGGGGGGGGTGCCCGAACCTTGTCTGCCTAGGGCAGCACAAAACCAAGATACACCGCTGCATGGGAATACTATTATTGGACACATTTTGACAGTTCACTTTTAGACACAAAAACTAAAAGTGAACTGCAGAAGTGACTGCAAGATAATTGCAAAAATTCTCCATCTTCACCCTCTTAGCGAATTTTATGCCTGTTTTATGCTGTTCGCTTGTCAATTCACATAGTGAATAGACTCCAATGACTCATGCTATGTTACATATTACCTGAGTGGCCATATAATTAAATGTATGTGTATGGAACACAGTTCTTTGAGAGGCTTCAATTTTATTCTAAACAAGTGTTTGACATGTAATGCTGCCTAATGGTATGTGCAATTAAAGATTCATGTACGCAAACTGCTGCATGATACCAGGCAGTGGCTTTTGGATCAGTAAACTGGGCAAATGGTCATAATTAATGTTATAACATTAATTACAGAGGACAATGTCTTATGCCTCAGAAATTTATGAAATGGAAAAAAGTGGACAATATGCAGTTTCAGTGTTTTGAAGAACATATATTTATTAATGATTTTTCTGTTCACTTTTTCAGTTACTGCACTGTCTACTGAACATGTGTTTGCTATATGTCGCTTTAACTGCTTGATGACCACATGATGTTACATGCCAAAAACAATTTCACTTCAGTCACTCTGATGCTGTTGCTAGACTGCCCCTAGATGCAGTCAGCAACATTGCAATGTAAAAAAAAAATACTTAATTGGCTAAAAATTTAGGGTTAGAATAATGGTTAATGTTACAATTAAATCAGTGTTAGCATAAGGGTTAGGGTTAAAATGAAACTAAAATTAGAATAAATTAAGGGTTAGCATATGGGTTAGAGTTGGGTTAAATTTATGGTTGGTGTCAAAAGAGGTGAAAAAAACCATACACTATTTTTGGTTATTGCCCTATAACTTGCAAAAAAACTGCTAAAAAAAATGCATTCCTTAGGGTGCAATCAGCAGCTTTTCAATGCTATTTCTGGCTGCCTCCATACTGAGGCATTTCCAGAAATAACACGGATCTGAACTTTTGTGCAGAGTTTTGGGAATAGGGTTAGGGTTACAATCTCATTAACGACATTCCTGGATAAAAAAAAATATTAGGAAAAAAGCAATGTGCTACTTGCAGTTATAGTCTACAACTTTGGGTATTTCTAAACTCAGAAATTGTATTCATATCTATTTATCAGGTTTTTATTATTATCGTTTGTAGATGTGTAAAAGATTTTTCAAGCAAAAGTTAGGAAAATTTTTTTTTTTTTTTTTCAATTTTTCATTGACCCAAACAGACATAATTTGTGTGGGTACAGTAAATGAGAAAGATTAAAAGCTAATTAAAGCTACACACAAACATTGCAGAAATTATTAAAAAAAAAATCCTTGGTCCTGAAATGTACAACATGGCCAAAACACTCCAGTCACCAAGGGGTTAAATATATGCAATAATTAAACAAGTCTTTAAATACATAGTAATCGTGCTCTTTTTACATACTTATTTTCTGTGTTTGTTTCATTAAAAAAAAAAAACTTGCTTTATATTTATAAATCATCATAATAACTCAAATCAAGCAAACGTCAAAAAAAAAAAAAAAAAAGACTGGTTCTGCATCTATTTATACTCTCCTCATAAAACAAAATGACTGTGGAGAGGAAGATAGAACAAATCTGAGGTGTCAATTTGCAAGTCAGGAAAAATTCAAGTTAGATACACAAAATGCTGAATTCTTAGAACTGCTACAAACTTCCTTCTGGCAGCTGTGAAGACTGAAGCAGCTTAATGAACTTTCTCAAGCTTCATTGCCTCACTGGGAACACAGAATATTAAATCTCATTTTTAGCATTTTTGGACAATACTGTAAGGGCACATTAACGCTAATATGAACAGGTCTTAGCGGCTGGTAAATGAATGTGCATACTGTGGGGGCAGGTGTGAATTCTGCAAAGTGATTTTTATATTGAAAACATTTGACTGGAAACTGCCATACCTGACAGCTTCCCTAAATTTACATGACCAGAACCTTGTTTGGTCTCTATGAATCAACATATCTTTGCTGGCATTTGACCAGATTTGAAAATGCTCAGTTAGCATTTTATGTTATACTAGGCCTCAGCAGTGTATCTTGGTTTTGTGCTGCCCTAGGCAGACGAAATTCAGGCACCCCCCACCCACGCTGCACACCTACGACATGCCCCATCACCCACGTTGCACACCAACAGCTGATATCACATCTTGCATAATACATCTGCATCCATTTATATCCTTGTAATGCTACAGTGTATAGGTATTATATGCCCCATCACTCCATTACATACCCCATCACCTACATTGCATGCACACTAAATGCCCCATCACCCCCATTATATGCCACCATCACCCTCATTACATATCCCCACCACGTCCATTACATGCCCCCATCACCCCGATTAATTGGAAGGAGCTAAAGTTTGCTGAAAGGTGGGGGAGGGAGTGAAATGTTTGAAGAACCAGAAGTGTGCTTTAACACCCTCTGGCAAAGTGCTACCCTCTGGCAAAGTGCTGCCCTAGGCAAGTGCCTTGTTTGCCTAGTGGTAGGTACTCTACTGCTAGCCCTCACTTTTTCATATGAATTTTTGGTTTAGTCCAGTCTGGAGTAGCACAAAACAAAAATACACCATTGGGTGCACCTGCGCACTCACCCATTATACCTTTCAATCAGTCCCAGGATGTTTTGTACTGGGGTCGATGTCACAGCGGGATTTGATACGCAATCAGGTACCAAAACTATTTGTTAGCTGAAAGTCTATCAAATGTCTAAATGACATTAGGAGTATGTTATAACACATCTTTGTAATGGTATGCTTGATAGAAATCCTCTAAATAGCTAAACTGGTAATCTGTGATACATATACTGTTTGTATAGTTCATGTAGAAACCTTTTCAGACATGCAGACATTTTGCACTTATTTTTCACACATCTGCAAAATGTTCGATAGAGTATTTTTATATTAATTTGTAGAGATATTTGAAGAGTGAATATTTTATATCTCATAATTCAATCTTCTCAGTCATATAACTTGCATTATGTAACATTTCCAACAGCTGATATCACATCTTGCATAATACATCTGCATCCATTTATATCCTTGTAATGCTACAGTGTATAGGTATTATATTTTCTGTGATCAGAAATTTTGTAAGGAACGTTTGAAACAACCAGACAGCCTCATAATTTATCCAGCTCAGGGAAGCAAAATGTAAAGTGTCTGAAGGAACAATCTGCAATCTAAAATATTCAATTCAACCCTAGTAGACATGCCTCTGGCTTTTACCCGGCAGGGAAAGGGCAAATTAATTAGCTTAAACCAAAAAGCATACTCAAGCAAAAACAAGTAAAATATGGTCCTCTCGAACCTACATTTCACTAGAAAGACTGTTGCAATGAAAATCCTTACTACCTTTTTTTGCTCACACAAAATGAAAAGGACTTTCCATTTCAGAATATTTCTGAATGTTATGGCTGACATAATCCATCATGCTGCTAAGAATCTCACTTGTTAGGATTTTTGTGATGTTCAACTCCAGCCTACCCAGTACATGTACTGGTTCTTAGAGACAGATGGCTTTTCTGTATAATGCACTGTTAGAATAGCCTCATCATTATCAGGACCTAAAACAAAAACAAAAAAGGACTGTGCCATAATATCTGAGACATGCGTAATGACAGGTGTGCTCCATTGCCCTCTTAATGGGTATTAATCCTCTGAATGGGTCTAAACATGTTTTTAGCCTCTGTTTTACAGCATTTAATAGTTGGATGTCTCTAACAAGGCAGAAAGATCAAGCTATTTAAATTTTCATTCAGTAGCATGGAGACGTACTAATTGTGTCCAGTTGATCAGTGTGCTAAGCTTTCTCCATTTTTTAAATGAACATTAAACCTGTATAAGGGAAATGATGATCCCCATTAATATAGCCTTGCTGTGGTGATACAAGTTAATTTAGCTCTGGTTTAATACTAAACTTTTCCAATATAGTGGAGGATGCATGTTCTTATTGTTTGACGTATCTGTTCACTAAAATGAGACTGCGCGAAACTGTCAGGTTAACTGCAAAAATCAGGCATTAAAAGACAAGTGTTGGTAAAACATTAAAGGTGATACTCGAAAAATTAGAATATCGTGCAAAAGTTCATTTATTTCAGTAATACAACGTAAAAGGGGAAACTAATATATGAGATAGACGCATTCCATGCAAAGCAAGATAGTTCAAGCCGTGATTTGTCATAAGTGCGATGATTATGGCTTACAGCTCATGAAAACCCCAAATCCACATTCTCAGTAAATTAGAATATTGTGAAAAGGTGCAATATTCTAGGCTCACAGTGTCCCACTCTAATCAGCTAAGTAAGCCATAACACCTGCAAAGGGTTTCTGAGCCTTTAAATGGTCTCTCAGTCTGGTTCAGTAGGAATCACAACCATGGGGAAGACTGCTGACCTGACAGTTGTGCAGAAAACTATCATTGACACCCTCCATAAGGAGGGAAAGCCTCAAAAGGTAATTGCGAAGGAAGTTGGATGTTCCCAAAGTGCTGTATCAAAGCACATTAATAGAAAGTTATGTGGTAGAGAAAAGTGTGGAAGAAAAAAGGTGAACAAGCAGCTGGGATGACCGCAGCCTGGAGAGGATTGTCAGGAAAAGGCCATTCAAATGTGTTGGGGACTTTCACAAGGAGTAGACTGAGGCTGCAGTCAGTGCATCAAGAGCAACCACACACAGACGAACAAACAATGTCAGAAGCGTCTTAACTAGGCTAAAGAAAAACAGACCTGGTCTGTTGCTCAGTGGTCCAAAGTCCTCTTTTGTAATGAGAGCAACTTTTGCATCTCATTTAGAAACCAAGGACCCAGAGTCTGGAGGAAAAATGGAGAAGCACACACTGCAAGATGCTTGAAGTCCAGTGTGAAGTTTCCACAGTCTGTGTTGATTTAGGGAGCCATGTCATCTGCTGGTGTTGGTCCACTGTGCTTCATTAAGTCCAGGTTCAATGTAGCCGTCTACCAGGAGATTTTGGAGCACTTCATGCTTCCTTCCACAGACGAGCTTCATTGGGATGCTGACTTCATTTTCCAGCAGGACTTGGCACCTGCCCACACTGCCAAAAGCACCAAAGCCTGGTTCAATGACCGTGGGATTACTGTGCTTGATTGGCCAGCAAACGTGCCTGACCTGAACCCCTTAGAGAATCTGCCATGAGAAAGATGAGAGACATGAGACCGAACAATGCAGAAGAGCTGAAGGCCGCTATTGAAGCAACCATGGTCTTCCATAACACCTCAGCAGTTCCACAGGCTGATAGCTTCCATGCCACGCCGCATTGAGGCAGTAATTGCTGAAAAACGGGCCCAAACCAAGTATTGAGTCCATATGCATGCTTATACTTTTCAGAGGTCCTATATTGTTCTATGTACACTCCTTGTTTATTGATTGCATGTAATATTCTAATTTACTGAGATTGTGGATTTGAGGTTTTCATGAGCTGTAAGCCATAATCATCGCACTTATGACAAATCATGGCGTGAACTATCTTGCTTTGCATGTAATGCGTCTATCTCATATATTAGTTTCCCCTTTTATGTTGCATTACTGAAATAAATAAACTTTAGCATGATATTCTAATGTTTTGAGTATCACCTGTATGTTTTATTGAAAGATTGCTAGGCTTTTTTAAATAGAAATGCTTTAATTAAAAAATTTAAATAAAGTATCTTCTTGAGACCCCTTTCATTCACATAGCATTATCAGTGGTGGACATGTTTAGAATCTTGGTTCAAAAAAGTTAGATTTTTCATTATCTAACCCAAAATATATAGATTGATACCTGTAGTTCTGCATAATTCGAGAACTAAATGTCAGGGCAATTTAGATCTTTTTGGTCAACCAAACTGAGCAGTTCAGGTCTCAATGAAATGCCACTGAAATGCCCTGAATTAATTAGCTGACTGAATTTGGCTGAATTCAGTTCAAATTCGGCCAAACTGGGGAAAATGCCTTGGACTTCTCTTTTCTCTTACAAGAAAAAAGAAGTGCAAAGTTTTTTTTTTGGTTTACCCAATAACATAATAAATATAAAAATAATTAAAATAAAATATATATGCATGTTATATAACTTAAAAAATACAGTACTGCGGAAACGTTTCATGCATGTGTGAACATAGTCAGGTATACAAGAAAACAATTCTATGGCACAGGTCCTGGAAAGATTCGGGCTGACTGGGAAGATACACTCGGCCATAATGGCGCTCTACTCTGCTCCTAAGGCTAAGACTGTAGGCCCGGGTATGATTTCAGAATATTTTAGAGTGGGGAATGGAACCCGGCAGGGATGCCCATTGGCTCCTCTTCTGTATATTTTAACACTTGAGCCCTTTGCTATAAGGATTAGACAGAACAAAAACATCTCTGGTGTTAAGATAGGCGAGGCAGAATACAAGTTATGCCTATATGCAGATGATGTTGTAATCACTATGACAAACCCTATTAAATCTCTAGATATTTTTCTTAAGAAGTAGAAAGTTATTCCAAAGTGTCAAATTATAAATTAAACCTTACTAAAACTAGAGCCGTAATGGTTAATGTAAATAAAGAAATGAGAAGGATATTAACTAACAAACATGCATTTGAATGGACAGAAAAGGGTTTCACCCATTTAGGTATATACATCTCGGCGAATGTTCAGAGCCTGATAGATATAAATTTTGAGACATTATACCAGGATACCCAATGTAAATTAAATAAAACATGGTTTTTCAAAGAAATATCTTGGTTGGGTAGGATAAACGTCATCAGGTCCTACATACTGCCGAAATGGACATACCTATTTAGAATGGTACCATTAAAAATACCAAAAGCCAAACTTCAGTTGGTCCAAAAGCTGTTTATGAATTATATTTGGAGTGGGAAAAAGCCCAGAATCAACAGATTACAGCTAACAAAACATGCTAGGGAAGGAGGGGTGGGCATCCCAGATCTGGAAAAATACTATGAAGCCAGCAGATTACATCATATATATATAAATGGCAAGATAATACAGAAGAGTTGGAGCCTTGGCACCAAATAGAAGCTAACCTTATGGGGATAAAAGAGCTATCAATGATTCTCTGGATAAACAGGAAACCTGATGGAGAGACCCTTAAATATGATGCACCATTATTTATGCAAGATTTATTGAGATATTGGAATAGCTTTAAAAAAAGACACAAGATTCAAAATAAGATCTCAGCTACCGCACCAATACAGATCCTAGAATATAACATGACAGATATATCAATAAAAAACTGGGAAAAAAAAGGGAAAGTTAAAATCGAAGACATAATGGATAGAGGGGAAATAAAATCATATGAGCAATTAAAAACAGAATTAGACCTACCATCAAAGGAATTGTTTACGCATTTAAGAATAAAACATTATTTAAAAAATAGAGTACTCAATAAAAATTGAGAGATAGTGGAAGGTGAAATTGATACCATTTTTGATAAAAACCCAAAAAATAAGATCACGCCGAAACTATATAATATACTAGCAATCAAAAAAGATAAAAAACCTAAAGCTTGGATCTCATGGGAAAAAGATATAGGAACGCCATACGAAGAGAAACATTGGTACTCATCAGTGATTGACGTCAAGAGGTCAACTAAATGTTTAAATATTGTAGAACTACAGATAAAGATCATATACAGATGTCATAGGGTACCAAAAATCATGAAAAAATTTAATAGAAATAACTCAGACATATGCTGGAGATGTTCACAAAGTATAGGAGATCATAGACACATATGGTGGGCATGCCCGGACTTGGTAAAACTATGGGATGAAGTGTTCGAGATTGTGGACACAATCTTAGACACAAAGATTGATAGAACAATAGAAGCAGCTATCTTTCATATAGTTCCTCAGATTGATACATTTAAAAAAATATATATTTTTATCCATATTATGATGGCCACTAAAATAATAATTGCCCGTAATTGGAATCAAAATAAGCAACTACTATGAATACAGATAAAGAATCAAATCGGGTACCAACATAGGATGGAACAAGGAATTGCCTACTCTGAGGGAACTATTGTAAAATTCAATAAAAGATGGTCTCCCTGGCTCGCTCATATTCCCTTAATGGGATAAACCCCCGCACGTTGACACATAGATTGGAAGAGGGACATCCCTCGGCCACATATAAGGAATAAAAAGATATAGGAAGCTGAAATTAAAGAGTGACGGTCAGCCCATGCTCGTGATGCACTCCACACAGTTGCGAATGAAATATTCTCTTTATGTTTTTTTTTCTTCTTCTTGTTTCCGCCTTTTTTTTTTTCTTTTTTCCTCTCTTCTCTTATCTTATCTTTTTTCTCTTTCTTTGCTTCAATATCCTTCTCTATTTTAATTTTCATGTTTTGGGATAGCTTTTATATGTATACTACTGAAAGTACTAAGTTAAATTGTGCTAAATGTTTCATGTAGAAAACGAACAAAATAAAGATTTGGAAAAAAAGAAAACAATTCTACCAGGAGCTAATGATAAGCAGTTTAATATGTAGGCTAAAACACAATCATTAACAGAAAGAGCTGTGTAGGAGGAATAAAACTGGGCGAGGAACAGCCAAACTCAGCAAACAAGGTGAATTTGCTAAAGACAGTTAAATGTCAAAAGTCATACACCATGGCAAGACTGAGCACAGCAACATGACACAAGATAGTTAAACTATATCAGCAAGGTCTTACCCAGGCAGAAATTTCAAGACAGACAAGGATCTCAAGTTGTGCTGACCATTTTTTTTTTAATTTCTCATGGAAGACTTGTGTCCAAAAAGTATGAAAACAAGGCATAGTAGCTCAACTATGCATGAAAACACAGGAACTGAGGTTTAGCATTTTCTCTAGCTTGATAAAGAACATTTTGAAATAGTTGGCTGTAACAGAAAGCAGTTTGGTTGCCGAAGGGCTGGAGAGGAGCAGTGTAGAGTGTCTGCAGGTAGCACTGAACCATGGTGGACAGCCCTTCCAAGTTTGGGGCTGCATTAGTGCAAGTAGGGTTGGGGATTTGGTCAGAATTAATAGTCTCCTCAATGCTAAGAAGTACAGGTAGATGCTTATCTATTATTAAGTGCCATCAGGGATCCATCAGATTGGCCCAAATGTATTCTGCAGCATGACAATGACCCCAATCATTCAGCCAAAGTTTTTAAGTGTAAAGAAAATTGTCCTGAAAGTGATGGTTTGGCACTCACAGAGACTGATCTCAAAATTGTCAAGTCTGTCTGGAATTACAAGTAAGTAAGGCTGCCAAAATCTACAGAAGAACTGGGATTATTTCTCCAAGAGTTTAGAACAACGTACTTGACAAGCTGTGTACATAGAATAATTGATGCTGTTTTGAATGTAAAAGGTGGTCACATCAAATATTGATTTTATTTAGATTTTTCACCTGTATAGTCACTTTGCATTTTGTTTATTGATGAAAAGATATTTTAACATTTCTATTTTTGAAAGCATTCTTGCGTTAGTGTATTTTTTCACACCTGCCTAAAACATTTTCAGAGCACTGTATATAAAATATATAATAAGGAAAATAGTTTTAAATTTGTATTATTCATTAATGCATAAATACATACACTGATTAGCTATTTTGGCATCAAAGGGGGACCTGCAATATATTAGGCAGGTAATCATAATGTTGTGGTTGATCAATGTATAAATATATAAAATATTAATACATATAAATACAAGAATTTAGATTAAAACATTAACAAAATCAGAGACATAATGTATGTCAAATATAATACATAATACAAGAATATATTTCATAGAATAAAGTTAGTACAGGAAACACCAACTCATGTATACCATATGCTAATTAGTTACCTCAATGAACGTTAGGGAAGGCCTATATATATATATATATATATATATATATATATATATATATATATAAATATACACTGATCAGCCCACTATGACCACTAACAAGTATGATGCTACCACTCATGGATGTTACTTTGACATGTACCACCTACCTAAGCATTGTTGCAGACCATGTACACCCTTTCATGGAAAAGGTATTCCCTGATGGCATTGGCCTCTTTCAGCAGGATAATCTGCCTGCCACAAAGCAAAAATGGTTCAGGAACAGTTTGAGGAACACAATAATGAGTTCAAGGTGTTGACTTGGCATCCAAATTCCCCAGATCTCAATCCAATAGAGCATCTGTGAGATGTGGTGGACAAACAAATCCAATCCCTGGAAGACCCAAGTTAGAGGACTTAAAGGATTTGCTTCTAACGTCTTAGTGCCCCATACCACAGCACACATTCAAAGGTCTAGTGGAGTCCATGTCTCAACAGATCAGGGCAGTTTTGGTGGCAAAATGGGAGCTGCACAATATTAGGTAGCTGGTCATAATGTTATAGCTGATTGGTGTATTATTTTACACACCTACACATCAGTTTTTGTCGAATGACACATCCAGTCATGTAATTTCAGCTATAGGATGGCATCTCATTATTGTTCATCGTCAACAGATTTTCCTCCTCGTCACAAAAGTCCAGTGGTTGCAGGGGTCGCCACTGCAACTAGACCTGCCACTATTGGTGTCCCAAGTGCTACCAATGCACTTATAAGTGATGTGGGGATAAATCTGGTATAGTGGACAGTGGTGGTGTATTGCACTGGTAGTACAATATACCCCCACTGTGGTTATGTGATCAAAGGGCTATGTGGCAATTTTACCACTATGGCCTGGTGGTTTCTGGTAATGCCCCTGCCCAATGCACTCACATATGTAAAGTTACCCTTCCAATTGCACTGTGGAGAATAGTCCATGCACAATCAGTGTTGGCATCCAGACTGTGGACATGAAATACTGTGATACACATGACATGATGATGGGTGGGTACATATAACCTAACAATAACCGATGATGGGATACTATTCTATAGCTGACATGTCACTGGTATTATCCTTCCACAAGAGCTGTTATATCAATGTGTAAAATAATATATGTTAAAATTATGCATATGTATATGCAGGAATTCCATAAATTTTATTGGGTTCCTAATTGGCATATGGGATAAACGTGGTTTTAGAATATGACATTCGAAATGACAGGTTGAGTTATGGTGGAATTGAACCATTTATGCCAAAATAGAATATGTTGAACAAATAATCAAATCATCTTTTTTTAAATACTATTATGGCAAATATTAGCAATTTCCATTTGAATTAACAATTAGAAAAAAATATATGTTCTTTTTGGCCCTAAAATATTCAATTCTCCAAAAATTATTTAGAGAACTGAATTCACTGTAATTGGGAAATCATCTTTGAATTCGGGACAGATTTGGATCAATTGGGAGCTATAGGAATAGGGGGAAACCAATGCTTCCTCAAGCCACGTTCCCTTGACAACCCCCAATTTTTGCTCTAAAACAAACTGTATGCACAAAAATATATTTTTTCCCTATGTCTAAATAATCATTGTGTAAATTTTCCCCTTTTGTAAATGAGCATCTAAAGACACAGTGCTTGAATTTTATCTGTCTATGTATAGTACGTGATTAATAAGCGCTTTTCCATGTCTTATCAGGTGCATGTTCAGATATCTATGTATAAATTCCATGCAAGCGCATTCACTATTCAGCACAAAGAGAAACCATTACTCACAGAGGCAACCATTTCTCACACAGGAAAATAGAACCATTTTTCTACTTTTGTTTGACGGACAGAATGCTTCTCTTACTTGTGTAATACAAATCTGTCAAGTCAGCAAAAACAGCGATTTATATTTCTCTGAAATCTGTGATATTTTTATGTGCATGAGCCTATTCATTTCTTGTAAAGTTTTCTCCTGATTACCAAAGGGGAACAAGCTAAGGGGAAATAGCTCATTCCATGTTAATTTAACAAAATGGAATTGTAATGCCATAATTTACATTATAACATTACCAAAAAGTATACAACATACCATTTATTATTATTATCGTTTATTTGTAAAGCAGTGACAATTTTAGCTGCACAACAGGGAAAAAGACAACAAATAAGATAGGAGCATGTAATATATTATCTATAGCACTTTGATGTAAACACAGTTCCCAAACACATATGAGTCTTTAGTTGCTAATGATATGCACACACATTTCTATTGCTACACTGTAATGCAATAACACTTTTGGTGGGACACATGATACACATGTAATATATAGTAAAGATTACATGCCAAATCTGATCACCCAAACAAAACTGAAATCTCAATCAAATCAATATTTGGTGTGACCATCCTTTGCCTTCAAAGCAAAATCAATTCTTTCACAAAGTCATGGATTTAGCCAGGTATATGAGAAAACAATTACACCAAACAGGTGCTAATGATCATCGATGTGATATATAATTTAAAAAACAATTAACTTAAACAGAAAGAGCATGTAGGAGCAATAATTCAGGATGAGGAACAGCCAAACTCAGCTAACAGACAGTGCACAAAGTCAAAAGTCATACACCATGGCAAGAATGAGCACAGCAAAAAGATAGTTATACTTTATCAATTACTCCATTATCAACAAGGTCTATTGCAGGCTGAAAATTCAAAGCATTACAGATGTGCTGTTGAAACTCTTTTAAAGAAGAACAAACAAAAGGGCACTGCAGATGAAACGTATTGTAGCAGATAAAAGACACATGCTTACTTTCTTTCACAATCAGAAGATGTCCATCACTGTCATCAGCTCAGAATTCACCAAAGGCAGTGGAACCCTGATAAATACATACATTGTTCAGAGATGTCTGGTCAGAAATGGTCTTTATGGAAGACCCAAAAAGCCAAACCTCCAATGTGGAAACAAGGATAAGCAATGAGTGAAAACACGGGAACTGGGGTGAAGAAAAATTATAGCAAGTGCTCTGGACAACAGTACAAATAGTGAGACACACAAAAAGCAGCGGCACTCCTCACACAATGAAAATAAAAAGGAAGAAATCCATGTATAGTTGCTAGTAGTAGCAGCTGATATTTATTCAGTTTTTTGTGTGTCTCACTATTTTTACTCTGTACTAATCCATGGAAAGAAGCATCCCGGTTAAACCCTCTTACCATGGCGGTAATATTACCCAGTCAGCCTTTCAACTTTGGATCTAGTGTTACAGTTTATCTCTACAGAATCTAATGATGTACTAGGTGGGATTGTGTTGCGTGTGGACTATTTCTGTTACAGGTGCTCTGGACTGATGAGTCAAAATTTGAATTATTTGGCTGTAGCAGATGGCAGTTTGTTTACTGAAGGACTTGAGAACATTACAAGAATGAAGCATGGCAGGCAATAGTGAAGCATGGTGGAGGTTCCTGCATTTCTGAAAATATAACTGGGGATTTGTTCACAATTAAAGCCTCTTCAATGCTGAGACGTGCAGGCATGACATCCAAAAATATTTTGTGGAACATAGTAAGTCTGCACATTTTGCACAACATCAAGGAGGTGATCCAAGCAAGTTGCGCAAGTTAAGACACATAATGACAGGAGAATTTATATACAAAAATTGGCTAGGTAGAAAAGCATCTTTTGGAGGATTAGACCATCCCTTTAAGTAGTTCCTATCACCTATTCTTTCCATTCATAGTGTGGTTCAATTCTCTGCCAGAATTTACAGATCACCCAGTAACAATGCGACAACATTAAAAAGTTGTCCTGTTCCTATTTATATTTTCATTGAGGACATTCTGTAAGTAATAATACGTTTCAACAGTTTTGCCATACTTGCATATTTTTCTTGTTTAAATCATCTTTTTAAAATTTACCAGACATTAAAAGAAAGAAAGAAATCAGGGCCGTTGGAGGCAGGAGGCATCATGGGAAGTGTGGTTGTTGGCATCTCAAATGGCATTTACTCCCAACGGTCACATCTGTGATGTGAGTGATTGGTTAATTTGGTTGATTTGATGGTAAGAACGCCATTCAAACATTTTGTTAGAACACCAGTCCTTAAGTGGTTAAAGAGATACAAGTTAAGTACAAGTAAGTTATGTTTTTTCTATTGGGTATCCCATGTTTAGGTGGTATGTCTTTTACTATGTTGGTCTCTGCCCTTTAGAGGGTGGTAAAGGCTTTGAAAATGTTGATTAATATGACAGACTTAAGATGGTTTCCTTAAGCTGGCATAAACAATGTCAACAGGGATCACTTTACCAGAGGAAAAGCTATATAGGTTATATATAGGTTACATAGGTCATATGTGTCCTTTGACATGCACTGGATACAGTAACTAGGAATTTATTGCCAATGGTTACAATGTATTGCACTATTTTATATTTTCAAGAAAAAAAAAGTTGGTAGCTTTGCATTTTCTTAAATTTTAATAGTATAACTGTAAATGATTACCTGTTCCTACGTGTTCTGTTTGTGCACATTGAATTTGAAGACAAAAAATTTGTTTACTTTTTATTCATGAATTATTTACATTTATTGTCATAAATTGTCAACTAAAATAAATCAGTAATTGTTTTTTCAGTCTTCACCACAAGATACCTTTAAATCAAACAGTGTTGCATCTACAATACATAGCTATTCCAAGTATAATGGTAAACCTCCCCCCAATAGCTATTGTTCTTTTCAGGCATCAGATATAGTAAACACAAGTATTCCTGAATAATGTAGCATGATTTTCCTCTCAGGCAAGCTCTGATTAATAGCAATGTTCTCTTTCATGCACAGCTTTAACATTATTCTGATACCTGACAGCATAGAAGGTAAGAACATCTATTTATACCTGTAGTTATGGCATTTGCTACAATGAAGTCACCTTTGGAAATGTTGAATGTGGCTGCTGATTTTTCTCGAACTAGGGTTGATAACTAGATATTGCCAACTAGATATATGACATCAAACATGTAATGTGAAAACAAAAATAGAATTTGAAAAAAGTTCTATGGTGATACAGTGTATAATAAAATAGACTGATTTATCAAATGATACCACAAAATTTCCTATGGGGTCATAAAGAATACATATGTATCATTAGTAATACTGTTACCAATTGATGTGCTGATTTACAGGTTTCTACTATCATATCTTCCTCTTATTGTTAATTCATTATATGGTATGTAGAGAGTGGATCTCCAATCTTCAAACAGGTAAAAATAAAAACAAAAATATTTATTACAACTAAATATTCCAGGGTTGTGCATGGATGAGGATTCACCCTTGATACATTTCAGTGCTCTTTCACACATATTTTTGTATCGATCCAGCTTAGAACTGCTATTACTATAGCTTTATCTCAGTTAGTGTATAAAGACAGCATGAGCCTCATTTTAGTCTAGTAGTACCCTGGGTAGAATGTATTGTGTAACTGAGATGTGCTGAATTCAAAATGCTCAAATATTGCCAATACACTGAGACATAATATAAGCTTTTTGGTAATCCGGAAAAGGTTGTAGCAGAGAATAAAATACATTGTCCGTTAAATTGTCTACATTGGTCAACGTCATGGTTAGTGTAACAATTTACAAAATTTATCACATTAACTGTGTGTTTATTATAGCTGTGTAACGGGGTTTTGGGTTAAATTATATGTATTTAATGAGTGTTTTATTAATAAAAAAAATAACCCTACTGATGGTATTGAATCAAGAAACAACGGAGACAATTCTGTAATAATTACCGGGGTTCACAAAGTTGTTACCATTCAAAATTTTAAGTTCTTCCACTTGAAGGAAATTTGAAAACTTATATAGATAGTTTAAGAGCAATGTCTATACAAAAATTCAGTCTGCGTGCTTTTCTTTATCTCAGTACATTACTTTAGATGACTCTTATTACATTTACGAGACTACAAGGATGATATCGGACAGACTAGATAGGCTGAATGCCTTCTTATCTGCAGACACATTCTATGTTTCTATGTTTGGTACCTCCTATGACAAAACAAATGATAAATAATGAAGTACTGTGCAGATACAGCTATGTAATCTGCTATGACACTCACTGATACTTTAAGTGGTTTTATACAAATCTACTTGATACCATCAAGTTGCACTAGCTGCTTACATTCATTGTAGTCTGGCAGCGTGCACACGTCTTAGTTTTGTATTACTGTGGAGATTTTATTTTTACTTTGTTCAACTTTCAGCACAGTGTTCATTTGAAATCTGAATTTACTGTTAAACATCCAATAAATTAGTCTGTTGGCTGATATTTTATGATTTAATATAGTTTATCCAAACGGAAGTGAAATTTGAGATTCCAAATGAATCACATTTATGAATAAATTACATGCTTTAGAGCATCATTTATTAAACACAGACACTCCCTGTTCAGCTGTATTAGGACAGGAATATAATTTAGCAAAAATATAACAGAATTATTATTAATTTAAAAAAAATGAAATTATTTCCTGTTCACCTCTAAAATAGAGCCACTATTATACGGTAACTATACTGGTAAATAGACCAGTTAAAAGAATTGTTACTTCTGTCATGCATTAAAAGATCTCATCTTTAACTCAAAGTGAAGCCACATTTAACTCTTTCTGTTCAAACAACCAACCTGAATGGAAATCTCGATGGTTTGCATATAGCTTGCTCTATTATTATTCAACAAAACCTCCTCTGACCTTGACGGTCTCTGTCATCTGAAAAATATCAAAATGAACCAACTGCTAAAAGTTGAAAAGAAAATAATACACTTACATTACACTTGAGTTCCATGAATATTATTCTGTCACCGTGGATTTGTTTACAGTTTACTCATTCACCAGAATAACCAGTACTAAAAAGTTGATTTAAGAGAGAATGCCTTCACCTCGATTTAGCAGTAATCTCCAGCTGACTTATTCTAGTTATCGTTGAAGTGGTTTACAACAATGCTTGCAATAGAAACAATACCTGTTGTGTTCAACATACACTTGAATCCCCTGTGCTCTCGAACTTAATGACAACTTGTGATCTCTAGAACCTTAGGCCGTCTAGCAAACAATGAGACTGACCACTTATGATTTTCAGCAGAACATAAAAACATTAGTTTTATTATTGTGTTTTGTCTCATATTTTTTGTTCTATATTCACAACTGCCAATTATTATTTGCTCACTGGAATACTGTGGTGTATTTCTGTCAGTAATATTCCTGCATTGTTGCTCTCATCTCTTCTCTTCTAACCACTAATTTCCTTTGTCCTGAGCCAATAGATTCACACCCCTGGGTAATCTCGTCATTAGAATTCTTGTGACTGTATTCTCACATATTCTTTGTTCATTGATCTTGCCAGAAATCCCTTCCAATGCATGTAGTTCTGTATATTGTCTCAACTAACAAAAAAATGAAACTCAAGAGTTCTGGAAAAATATATTTGGCTGTCATTCCAGCATATTTTAATTCTTAGCTTCCTGTAGGAAGTGGGGTAGCCCTGACTAATATTTTTTTGCTGTATTTCCATAGAACTATATTAAACTGATGTCATTTTCATATATTGAGGTCGATTCTTTGCTGACCATTATGGTTGCTTCAATACTGCACGCTATACCTGATGTAATGACATGTGATTCAATTGCAACAGGGACAGCAAATATCCAGTGCATTAAATCACTGTTATTGTAGTAAGTGAATAATGGCGTTTAGCATAAACCGCTGTTATGCCCTATTTCCTGGTTAATATTATGCTGGTCCCCTAGCTTCCCCATAGTTCCTGCTGGCCCAATTTGTTTTTAGATAGGAGAAGGGGGGTTGATTTTAGTTTTGGAGGGGGAAGTGGGATCCCTGTGGGAACCCCCGTGGCTCCCCTAACTTTTTTCCGAAGGTTCATACTGAAAGCTTTTTTTGTTTGTTAAGTTTTACTACCACAAAACTCACTTGAAACTTTGAAATGTTGTTACTTGGTGTCGAAATGAATCACCATTCATGGAGTGCTGGGTCTTCTATTTTTTTTGTTTTGTTCATGAAGGCATGGTTGTCATCTGACCTGTGTACCTTTTGAGTGGAAGTCCAAAATTCTTTTCCATTTTTACTGGCTTTCAATGAATCACTGTTTGTGTGGCAATTATCTCTCAGAACAGTGTTTCAATTCCATTTTTTTAATGGCTCCACAAAACCTCCAAAGAAAGCATGGAGGTTTTTAGAGGATGTGGTAATTAATAAAACACGTGCAATAATGATATTACTACACCCGTTAAATCATCATCAATTGAATTGGGCTACAATCTGCCCCTTTATTTCATATTTTCCACAACATCTTCTAATCGTTACTATGCTTGGTTCAGGCTGGTGTTTCCATATGTAATAAAAAGTGTCTCATATTATTTTACCCAGTGTTGCAGTGGAAAAAAGCTACTTTAATCCATAAATATTGTTCTTTTCAAGAACAATGTTTCTTTTTGGACAAAGTGGGACATTATCTTAGTTCAACCGGTGAAAATATGTATCCTCAAAACTTTGTACAGTTAATATTTATGCCCCTGCTACTCCTGGGCCCCAATTCTGACATGCATTAAAACCTATACAATCTCCTTTCAGGGCTTTTATCTCGCCTGTCAAGGTGAACTCAATTCTACCATTTGCCAAGAAGTTTGATAGTATGAGTGTGCAGCTCAGCCCAGGCAGTCGACATCTAACAAATGACAACACAAACTAAATTTAATTCCTAGAATGTATAGATGTTTGGTGATTTCAACACACTTCAACCACTGACTTAAAGTTTTACACATGTGTATATTTTTAATTTCTAAATCTACCTTCTGTGTAAACGGGCCTCTGGGTGGATCCTCAACAGCTCGTGAGATCACAGATAGAAGTGGTTTTAGGTAGAACTCCCTATAAACAATCCTTTCTACCTGCATGTTCAAGACTCAGTCGATCGAGTCAAATCCCAATATACTTCTTTATAATTGTACCATTTGGTTAGGGCTTCCTACAGTACTGCTATTCATACATACATTCCCTATAGTAATACTTGTAACGTGGAGAGCAGGCTGGACACGCATTATGTCCTGTACAAAGACTGTGTCCAATTATGAGATCCTGAGTTGTGACACCTCTCCAAACTTGAACTAAAAAAATAACAAATGCATGTCAAGAAATCCAAGTTACTAAGATCGGAACTGCTTAAATAAAAGAGTCTATTAAACCTAACAAGAAACCTGGGAAATACATCTTTACAGGACTATTCAAAAAAAAAAATAGTAGCTCATCTGCTCCTTACCTTTTATCCTGGGTCACTCTTCTGAAACAAACAATTTACCATATGAAACTTCTGCATATTCTGAGCTCCCTGTTCTTCTTCAGACCAGACATCTTGTGAAACTTATCTATGCGTTGTCTCCCTCTTCCCATTTATAACCCTTCTACTCTTACTGTCAATCTTCCCAACTGTTCCCATTCACATTGTGAATCACATCATTGTTCCCAATTAGGTTCACTTCACTGTTCCCACTGATCACTTGCCCAATACCTTCTGGACCCCATAATAAAATAAATATTCCCTCCAGGGGGGGTGCAGAGGCTGCGCAAAATGTTGCAGACCCCAAAATAATAAAAATATTTCCCCACAGGAGTCCAGAGGCTGGCCAAATAGAAATGTACTTACCCCCTCCTCCCCAGGTCTAGAAGCTGTTCAAAGGCTCCCTCACCCAACGCTATCTTATTTGAATCCCTTCTCCTTGTAAGATCAATGCCTAATAAAATCTCAGTCTGGGCAGACTAAGTTTTAAAAAATGAAAAGGATTTCTGAACTGACTATAAGCAAATCAGAAGCCTCCCTGTCCCAGCTATATGACTGACTAGTTTGCAAAACCCAGTTAACAGTATACCTGGGACAGGGAAGCGTTCCTTTTCCTTTTTGAAATTCCAGCCCTCCTGGTTCTGAGTTTACATTAGGCATACATCCCCCGCTGAGGATGGATATAGTAGAGGGAGTTACATGATTATTTTAGTAAATTTATAAAAAGAATTGGATGGTCCCTTTCCCTGGACCAAAGCTGAAGATTGAGGGCATTATTGATGTTGTGGGACATTTTAAAAGATTTTTCAATGGCCACCACTCTGGAACCGAAAGGATGTTTTTATTAAGGGGTCAAATGATGGAATCATCTCCCCTACCTGGGAAAGGTAGAAGTAGGGGGGTTGGTAGGGTCTTTTTTAATTTTAATATATATTATTAGATCTGGGGACTTTGTGTATTTTTATTTGGTCTGGCCAGCTCCTGGTTTTACTGTGGTGACCAGCACTATTGATTGACTTAACTCAAATTCATCTTGTGGTTAATAGCCTAAGATGAATTAACTGTGAGGCCCAGTTGTGGCAGATACCAGATATGGCAAATGTATGTTGTCTCCCTAAATCTGTTTAGACCATCCTGTGCAAATAGTGCATCAATATCGCACTAGTTGGTAATATGGGATAAATGTAAAGTGCTTTGTCATCTTTTAAACAAACCTCCAGAACTCACACCTCTTTATAGAAATCTGGAATTCCCTGTAGAATTGATACCAATGCCATTTATATGGTGGAAGCATAATGGATTTAATCCTTAATTAAATTCTCAGAGCTACAGGAAAAATAAAGGATTCCAGTTACTGAACATTTTAGATGTTTACAAATCCAACATTTCCTGAAGCATAATATATATCCAAAGGAACAGATCCCTTTGACTATTTTTTAACAACTATGCTCAGTAACACAAAAAAAAAAAAACCTGGGAAGGCAATCTCTTTTCTGTACCTGCATTTAAAAGATGCTTCTTATAAAAAATATCCAATACATCAAAAATTATGGGAGGTTTTAACTAGGGATAAGATTGATCCCAGATCCATGGACAGCCCTCCTGAATTTGATTATGGGAGAGATGTGAGAATGTGTATTGATAAAAATTGGAAAGTTTATCCTCTGTAAAAAATTTAGTATTTGGTCCATATGGAGAAAAGAATGGCCCAAATAAATAACATATCAGAATCTTTTCTTAAAGTTTGGACCTACTGGATGGATTTGAAATATGCCAAACGGGTTGTTCGAAGTAGCACTCTTATGTAGATTTAGGGATTGTAGTTAAGGGTCTGTGTGGGAATATTTCATGGTGTGGTATGAGGGACTAAAGACTGTGACAGAGTGCAAGGTATGGTGCAAAAAAAGTGTGTATTTAGCACTAATAATATTGCATTGTTTTTACCCCTCAGAGTGGTTCGTGCAGGTTCGTGCACCTTTTAATGGTAACATGTGTGTTTTGGGTCCCTGGAGTCTCTCCCTGCCCCACAATTGCTGTGAGGTAAAGAGACACTCAAACTGACAAAGCCAGGAGCTGTTGTCAACATGCTAACTGACTGCCCAATTTAAGTAACAGCACTACCGTGCAGTATATATGTATCACTGTCACTCCTACTCCCAGTCCATGCCACCTTTAATGGACTGGCATTGTTGGGGGGACAACGTGGGAGGTATGACGTTTCTCACACATTTCTGCTTTGGGTAATACAAAAAAAAAAAAAAGCATCACCTAACAACTTTTTCCAGATTAAATATTCAACACACATTTCAACTGAACTTGACATGCGTACCATGGATTAGAGAAAACAATATTTTATATTTTACCATTTCTAATAAATTATTGTTGAAGTGAACTATTGTTGATTGATAAGATAATGAAAGTGAATTTTAATGTTAGGAATTATCAGTAGAAACGAACATTTTACATTTTATGTTTGTTAAGAAATGACTTGTCTAGTTCAGCAAAGATTGATGAAGATAAAAAAAAATGTGCAACTGCTAGCAAAATTGTGAAATAATGTTGTATTAAAAGAACATAAAGCAACTAGAAAGCTAAAAATAATAGATCATTGCCTTTGAATTATTAACTGTAACCTATCAAATTTGTGATTGGTTGCATGTATAATTGATCAAATAAAATAAGTAATCATCGTAATTTTAGTTTATAAATTGTGTTGAACTATTATGTGTCTGCTTTCTCATGTTTCACTCCAGAAATGTAGTTCAGGCTGATGCAAGGCACAAAATTGTTTTTATTTTAATTTTTTTAATGTTTTTTTTTATAGTGTTTTGTAATGAACAGATCCAATAAAAAATATAGCAAAGGTTTGAATAAAGTACAGAAGTACAATAAAATGCCATGAGCACAGCTGTTTCATTTATTTTCAATAAAGCGGAGTTCTACCATGGGAAGAATGACACATAGGATTTGGGGAAGTGAAAAAGGAGGTTACAACTATTGAGAGGCGGGACATCAGGGGTTTTCCATATTGCAGCAAGTGATCTTCTTTGCAATTACTTTTTTCAATTGACTTTATATCACATATGTATGGCAATGAAAGGAGAGTGTAGTCAGATAGTTTAGCAGTATGCTTCTAGAATCCTAATTAACAGGGAACTGTTGTGCACTCCCATCTACTCATCTATGTACAGGTGATTGTAGGTTTGAAAAAAGCATGCAGTAGTCAACAGGATCCCTATTCTGTAGCTGTACTGATGACTGAGAAAAGAAGAGTTCAGAAATGCTCTTCTCGTACTGAAATTTGTGTGAGATTGTTTGTGGTTTAGCTACCAGTGGGTCTGCTGGTGTCCACTCCACAGGGGTTGGGGCCTTCCTTCTTGCACCAACCTGTTGGATTGGACTGTACAATAATATTAAGTTGGGGAGTAGTGCCTTTGCTACCCATAACTAATGTGCAGCATTGCTCATTCTTCCCATAGCAGGCCAATCAGTTAAAATCTGTTATGACCCTCCAAAATAATCTGCTACCTATGTGCAGGTGATATGAAGTGAGGTTTATAGTAACTCCCATTGTGTTGACCAGATATCATCTATTAAATGCCACTGTAGTGTATATTATTATTAAATATACATATATATAGAAAGGATATTGCTTTCCCCATCTCTGTCCCAATGATGCTCAACCAATTTCGGGCTGAAAAATGGTAGGCAGAAAAAATAAGCCACTATATTATGCCCAGTCATATTTCCCATGGTACCCCTAAATATGGACAGGAAGTGGGTGCCTTCCACGGCCTTAACACCTTGAAAGAAATTAACCAATTCCTTTCCTTCCCATTGGTCATGAATGCCACATTGGTCAACTGCATGTCCTCAATTTTAATAATCTCCTACCCTATCTGTTGGGAAAAAATTATGGGGCACCCTGCATATAGGTTAATAAAAAGGGGTTACCTACCACTGCTTGAGGGGGGGATACTTTATGCCCTCTCTTCCTTTTTTCAACCCACCTAACCTGTACATATGTGTTTGGAATAGAGGAATGAATGAACATCAGCTTCCCTCGGTTATTGGTAAGGACTACTGCTTTTGAAAAATGTATTTGTTTTTTTAAATGTTTTCTTTATTAGTTATTTTAATCTACATATTTACATTGTCCCTATAGATTCAAAATACATAATGATACGTTTAAGGTGCGGAAATCAAATAAAGATTTGGGGTGTCAGTGTAGAATGGGGAGATGCAGATGAATGTTGCCTGATTCACCGTGCTGTTAAAGCAGATCACATCTGCCTATACATGGAGAACAAAGGGGGTAGTTTATAACTTGAATAAACCTTTTTCATTTTTCGAATGGTAAGTGACAGTTGGTAACTGTCTGTATGCTTCAGTGAGCAACATACAGGGTCTACCCCAATACTAAACTCTATGAAAATAACAACTACTTATAAAACAGAAGTAAAAAGTTATTATTAATGTTTAGTGTCGCCTTAAGAGAGCAATTCACATTGCAAAAGTGTTTTTAGATTAAAAAAAAAAAACAATACTGGAAGTTAAGTCAAGTGAAAAAAAAAAGATAAATTGAAATTTTGGAAAAAAAAGCAGGCACCTGTGAAGAGTTAATTAGTAGATAATAGAAGATCTGCGTGAACTTGCTATACGAGGATTAAAAGATCTCACTAGGGCACAGAGCTAAATGCTAAGGTCTGATTTGAATACTTATTATCGCAAACTGCAGAGATTTGCCTCCGGACACCTGTTGCTGTTCTCTTATGATAGCCGGTATCAGTACACATTGATTGTTATCCATGGCAAGATTCTCCTAATTCAAAATTAGTGTTCTTATTAGTAGAGATGCAATTTTTCTTTTTAAAATTATTTTGCTTGTTAACTTCTTGTTAAGTGCTTGATAAAATTTGAATTGGAGGATTCCGTCAAGGTTTTGTTATAGTACATTGCTACACAGTTGCACAAGTCACTGAGTAACCACAGTGCTGAGTATTACTACTGTGGTGGTTGTCTTGGAAAATGATTGCGATTAATCACATCTATCTCTGAGATGCTTGATGACTGTAGTGCATTGGTTCTAATACCTGATCACCCAGAAACTTTTTGGGAACCTAGCACACATTAGAAGATTTTTCACAGAACCTAAACAGATTAAGACATTGAAGGCCACTGGACTACAGATACTGTCAAGACCACAGTAATATCAGATTGGGCATAAATCAATTGAGAACACTTAAATTGCACTTGCATGTCTTACCCCAGCAGTTAGATCACACTTGGCAAATAATATAAAGTTGGCATGCCATGGCAAAATCATCAGTAATTTATAAACTTGGCATATCATGCTAAAAACATCTGTACTGTATGAACATGGTATAACATGGCAAAATCAGCAGTAATGTATACATTTGGCATATCATGGCAAAATCTGCAGTAATGTTTAAACTTGGCATATCATGGCAAAATCTGCAGTAATGTATAAACATGGTATAACAAGGCAAAATCAGCAGTAATGTATAAATATGACACAACATTGCAAAACCAGCAGTCATGTATACATTTTGGATATTAATTAAGGGGGAAAAAAGAAAAAGACTAAATGAAAGACTACACTACAGGAAAAAAAGTTTTACTAGTAAATATTGATTCACATATAAACTGTGTTTCCATATTGAATAAAAACAATGATTGTTTACATTTTGTGTAAATGAATGATACATTTTGTAAAGTATTAATTGTTATGTGTGATCTCCCAAATCAAAAAAAGGATTCGTGACTTTGTTTCATAATCTTTGATTGATGAAATAGATAAAAAGGAATGATTAGATGACTATATAATGAAAAGGTAAAAATTGAAGACGTTGGAATTTTCACAGTTTTTATTATACAGGTTCCAATGAACACTTAAACAAGGTATGCAACGTGCAAAGTACTCAGGCATGTTACAGGTTTCCGTTGGTAGATGAAGAGGAACAAGGAAAGTACTATGCACAGGATTTGCAGGATTTATTATTCTAGAAACAAGGTAATCATTTATGCAGGTTATAGAATTGCAGTTGGTAAACACACAGAAACCAGGTTTTTTTAAGACAGGATTTGTGATCACAAGAGCAATGTGAATGCTTAGCTTTCTTTAGGAATAGTCCTCCAAGGAGAAGTAATTACAATTAGGCACAAGATCAGGTAATCTCTGGTCAGAAACTATCATCATGATCAGCAGTTCAGCTTTAAGGTGTATGACTCAAGCAACAATATCATAAAGACTGAATTCTGTGTTCGAATTTCAGTCCACCTTAATCAGCACGAGAGTCAGTTACTTCTGGTTTTCCCGAGAAAGACAAAGTAACTGATATTGCTCAGACATTTTTCTGCTCATTGAAGGAAAAAGCATTCTACTGGAATTTGGGCTCAGGACAGGGATCACCAACACTGTGACACTATGAAGTCCACCATATAGCTAATCTATATAGCAATTCTTACAGAAATCACTGGAATCTCTTCTCTAAATCATTTAAAAAAACATATTCCTCCTTATCTGTAACTCTCTATAAAGCACACCAGTCAAATGACTAGAGCAGTATGACTGGAAATTTTTGTTTTAGATACTGATTAACCTACTTATTTTCTGTCTGTCCTGATACTAGTCAATATGTTGACTTAATACCTGCTCTGTGCCCAGAACCCGTTCTACTATGGTCACCTTCTGGGTTCTGGTGGCGTTATCCTATTGCTGGCTTTATATGTTAACAGATTAACGACATATCAACTTAAGATATATAACATGAGAGCTGGGATATAGAAGATAATTACAGATTCAAAAATTAATATTCTTTGGTATACAATATCTCCTCTTCTACAAGGGAGAAGGGAAAAATATCTAGGTACTTAAAAGGATCTGTTTTGCCTATGATCTCCCAGGATTTGAAAACCTCTTTGGAAGAGGATTTTTCCGAATCCATGGTAAGAAAGGCAATTGGAAGATTGAGAATTAACAAAGCCCCAGATCCAGATGGGTACTCTAATTATTTTTATATGAAGCTGGGAGATGTTTTGATGTTTTGGTTTGGTTGACTATCTGACGAATCAAGACCTTCCAGCAGTGATTTTATATCTAGACGCTGAGAAGGCCTTTGACATGGTCGATTGTCTGTTCCTAGAGGAGACTCTTAAAGAGTTTAACCTTGGCAAGAGGCGGTTGATCGACTCTGTGATGGCCTTATATACGTCTCCATCAGCCCAGATAATGGGACAGGGTTTTTGATACGAATGGTTACAAATTTGTAATGGCACTGGTCAGGCTGTCCTCTTGCCCCCTTGCTTTATATCATGACTTTGGAACCGCTGGCAGCAAGAATAAGACAGCAGTCAAAGATTAAGGGGGTCAATATTGGAGTGGTGGAATGTAAGATCAGTCCTTATATGGACGAAGTGTTGTTTACAATTATGGACCCTTAAATTTCGGTTAATGTGGTTATGGAGGAAATTGATACATACGCAAATTTTTCAAACCATAATCTTAATATAGGGAAATCGTAGGCTTTGGTGGTGGGGTGGGGATGACCTGTTGGCAACCTTGAGGGCAGAATTTTCTTTCCACTGGGTTTATTTGCGGCTAAGAATTCCATCCTTAAGCAATAAACTAATTGATTTAAATTTTCCCCCTTTTCTGAGGGATGTGAAAGAAACACTGGCTAAAACCCATTGTTTGTCTTTGTTAAATGGAATAAATTTATTAATAAAAAAAAATATGTTTCATCTGAACTGAATTTCATCCATTAATCGATTAGGACAAAATTTGTTCATTATTTTTGTTTAGTTATTTCCATTCGGACTAATGGAAATTCTTCCCAAGTTCATTAATTTCAGAAAGAAGTATATGATTGGGGGATTCGGATAAAAGAGCCACATTTCTACCGAATTTCATCTGAAAATGAAACGAGTTCATTGGCAGGAACATAGTCACAGGGCCTGGTGCAGGGTAACCACACTCTCCCGGAAGTTTAGGACCCCAGGTTAGTGCAACTACATTCCAGGGCCCTGTGTAAGCAACTGCTGTATCCAGAATAGACGCGGTCGGAAAAGAAGAAAGCCTGCAGACATCCTGGTGCCGGTATGGGAACATAACACCACTGGCAGAATAAGCAGGATGCTGCAGGCTGAGACAGTTAAGCAGAGCAGATAGAAACAAAGCAAACTGAGACAGAACAGAACAAAATACAAAGTACAGGGCTAAGGAGGAACTTTGACAGAACTGAGACAGTGAAACATAGGCAAGGAACAAAAACAAAGTACTGGAGCAAAAGCACAACTAAAACAGGCATTAGACAACTGAGGTGTAAGGGGAAACATTCAAAACATAGAGATACAGGACTAGCCTAGGACTCTAATATGAAAATGGTGAGGGTTTTGTTAGACCTGATGGCCAGAAGATGATACAATGGCCAACCAGCATCAGGGTACCTCAAATAGGCAATATCCCTGCCTATTATAACTAAACATAATAACGAATAACTGGACTAAAGAGAAACACAGAACAAACCTGAGCCTGTACCAATTTGAAGTGAACCACATGGCAAGAAACCAAGTATATAGCACAACAAGGAGAGAAAGAAATTGGAAATGACTGGATACAGCCTTGGTGGGTCTGCACATGGGTTGATTCATGACAGATACTTCCATGGCATGTATCAATTCATTACTCAGGGCATGTTACTGTCACTGTGCATTATTCAGTTCAGCCAGGGATACTACCAAGTGCCAGGGCAGCATTGATTCGATTTTTTTAATTAGTTTAAATATATATATTTTTTAAATTTTAACATATAACATATAGACCATTTAGGTCTAGCAGTGTTTCTCATCTGGTGGGTCCTGACCACTGATATCTCTTCAAGTAATCCCTCTAAGATTAGGAAACAGCGGCTTCACCCACAATGGGTCATGTCAAGTTTTGGCTTTATGCGGCAAATACACAGCAGTGAGTGTTTAATGTAACCATCTTTGCAATAACGGTCTAGATGAGGACAAAATTTAGTAACAGAAAGGACATTAAACACAGGGTTGCTTTGTCTACTATCACCCCAGACTTTTAAACACTTATCAGAGGCAAAAAACATGCCCAGCTTTCCTATTAGTTCTAAGTAGTCTAATCTGTTTCAGTGGCTTTTTATTTTATTCAGTTATTAAGCTCAGTAGAACTTTTAGTTTCACTGTGATTGCTACACTATTCATTTTGCAAAGAAGCCCCTTTTCTTGTTTGTTCCATGTTTTGAACAGTGCATAAATAAACTGCAGAATACGGTGCAAACGTATTTGTGGAATACATTTTAATGTTTCGGAAATTAAATTATTTTTGGGTCATGACTTAATGTTAACAAATGTTGGCCATAAGGATAGACAGGTTGAGAACCACTACTTTACTGGCCCTTTGAGGCAGTTTCCCAGGCTGAATTGATTAATGGGTGTGTTATTATTCTCTAGCGCACTAATTTTATACTATCAGTAAGGGCAGTATGTATTAGTTTTTGCTGCCATAAACTACATCAAAGCTACAAAAGCTGTGGCCTTATTGTAGTAGGTAATAGTTTTCACATTCATTTAGATTTCATTTCTCTTTTTAATATAGAGTACCATATATATTTCTCTATTTATCATATATTAATTATCTAGTCGTTCTATTATATTCACTTGTCTATTCCATCGAGTGCAAGGAAAAACCCATATCTTCTGTTTTTGAATTGATTAAAGCACAGTACCATGCCATGAGAATATCCCTGGCTGGACTAAAATACAGTAACATGCTCTGAGTAATGGATCAATGCACCCACCCAAGGCATCCACTGAACTATTACTCAGTCTTAGTCTCAATACTGGTGTTTTAATGTATTACTCTATTCAGTTTTGGATACTCCCAATGCATGCATTAATCCATTACTCAGAGCATGTTATTTACTGTCACTGTGCATTATTCAGTTCGGTCAGGGATACTGCCAAGTGCCAAGGATGCATTGATTAGATATATATATATATATATATATATATATATATTCTAAATATTTTTTAGATTTTGTATATTTTTACATGCAACATACACACTAATGTATTACTAAATATTTTGATAATTATGGAAATGAAATTTATAAACCTTTTTTTAAACGTTTCTTATACATTAAAAAAGTATATAAATTCCACATCCATAATTATCAAAATACTTAGCAATACATTTGGCAATTCTGTAAATTTGGCTTAATTTAGTCTTAATTTCATCTTCAGTTGTTGTATATGTAATGCTAGTAGCATTACATAGGCCCAGTCCTTTAATGGGGCAGACTGGGGCAGAGGTGGCATTTTGCTGCTCCATTAAGCAGTCTTTTTTTTTTCTGTGTAAATCATCTGACACTGCTTATATATGTCAAGCAATCCAGGGGTTAACTCCTCTAACACTATCTGATATCTATCCGAATTTCTTTATAGGTCACTGATCACATTATGTTTTAGGGAATTGCACAGCCTATTATCATAATAATACTATTACTTTATTTTCACCTTATGGTTGAGCTCTTTGAAAAAAATATTGTATTATGTATACAAGAAACAACAGAATGTACCTAGCGCTGTAATCAGAGTTATATCAGCACTAAGGTATTGTGTCCCTAAACCACACAAATAATAAAAATTAAATAAAAAAGGAAAACAAAAGGTGCGCTTAAACAAACTGTGTATCACACAAACAGAAATAAGAGTAACACCTTAATAGGTGATAAATATAGTGAGCAAACAGAATCCATATTCTAGGGAGACGCTGTCTCCCTTAAGGTATTGCACTCACAGACTTGTTGGAAGATATAGGCACATCAAAGGTATACTGTTGTCCTTAAACTCATGTTGCAGGTGATCAACGCTGACTGCTTTCCTTCTCCCGCCAAGATGTTTGTACCTCCTAGGTAAGACTCCTGTATATAAGAAGTGCTTTAGTGGGCAAATAAAATGGTAAAACAAACATTATTATTCAAATAGGCAGTGCAATTTCCCAAAAGATAATATGTGACCACTGACATATAACATGACTTGTTTAAATATTTTACATTACTTTTAAATTTTAATCACTGCCTGCCAATACTCGGGAAATACAGTATTTTATACAGTGGCGTCCCGAGAGGGGGAAGGGGGTGCGGACCGCACCAGGTGACACCTCCAGCGGGGGTGACACCCGTGCTGCCGGCACCCCCAGCACAGCGTTGCTTAATTTTTTTTATTTTATTTTTCTGGCAGCCGCATCCGCTAGATGCGGCCCGCCAGAAAAAAGGAAAAAAAAATATCAAAAAAAAATCACAGTGACCGGAGGGAAGACTGCACGGAGGAGGCGTCCATTCGGGGACACGGAGCAGAAGCAGCCATTCGGTAAGTGATGGGGAAGGGGGGGGGAGGAGGGTGGTTGAAAACGAGCACTTTAATTGCACACTATTACTGGGCTCTTACTGGCACAAAATTACTGGGCTCTGACTGGCACAATATTCCTGGGCTCTGACTGGCACAATATTTCTGGGCACTGACTGGCACAATATTCCTGGGCACTGACTGGCACAATATTCCTGGGCTCAGACTGGCACAATATTACTGGGCTCTGACTGGCACAATATTCCTGGGCTCAGCATGGCACAATATTCCTGGGCTCTGACTGGCACAATATTCCTGGGCTCAGCCTGCACAATATTACTGGGCTCTGACTGGCACAATATTCCTGGGCTCAGCATGGCACAATATTTCTGGGCTCTGACTGGCACACAATTCCTGGGCTCTGACTGGCACAATATTACTGGGCGCTGACTGGCACAATATTCCTGGCCTCTGACTGGCACAATATTCCTGGGCTCTGACTGGCACAATTTTACTGGGCTCTGACTGGCACACTATTAGTGGGCTCTGACTGGCACAATATTACTGGGCTCTGACTGGCACAATATGCCTGGGCTCTGACTGGCACAATATTCCTGGGCTCTGACTGGCACAATATTACTGGGCTCGGAATGGCACAATATTACAGGCATCTGACTGGCACAATATTCCTGGTATCTGACTGGCACTATATTACTGGGCTCTGACTGGCACAATATTCCTGGGCTCTGACTGGCACAATATTACTGGGCTCTGAATGGCATAATATTACTGGGCTCTGACTGGCACAATATTCCTGGGCTCTGACTGGCACAATATTCCTGGTATCTGACTGGCACAATATTCCTGGGCTCTGATTGGCACAATATTACTGGGCTCTGACTGGCACAATATTTCTGGTATCTGACTGGCACTATATTACTGGGCTCTGACTGGCACACTATTACTGTGCTCTGCATGACACAATATTCATGGGCTCTGAATGGCACAATATTCCTGGGCTCTGACTGGCACAATATTAATGGGCACTGACTGGCACACTATTACTGGGCTCTGAATGGCACAATATAACAGGCATCTGACTGGCACAATATTCCTGGTATCTGAATGGCACAATATTACAGGCATCTGACTGGCACAATATTCCTGGGCTCTGACTGGCACAATATTCCTGGGCTCTGAATGGCACAATATTCCTGGGCTCTGACTGGCACAATATTCCTGGTATCTGACTGGCACAATATTACTGGGCTCTGAGGGGCACAATATTACTGGGCTCTGACTGGTACAATATTACTGGTATCTGAATTGCACAATATTACTGGGCTCTGAGTGGCACAATATGTTGGGGCTCTGACTGGCACAATATTACTGGTACCTTACCTGCACAATATTCCTGGTATCTGACTGGCACAATATTCCTGGTATCTGACTGGCACAATATTCCTTGTATCTGACTGGCACAATATTACTGAGTTCTGACTGGCACAATATTACTGGTATCTGACCTGCACAATATTACTGGGCTCTGAGTGGCACAATATTTTTGGGCTCTGACTGGCACAATATTACTGGTATCTGACTGGCACAATCTTACTGGTATCTGACTGGCAAAATATTACCTTGTTTTGAATGGCACAATATTCCTGGTATCTGACTGGCACAATATTACTGGTATCTGAATCGCACAATATTACTGGTATCTGAATGGCACAATATTCCTGGGATCTATAATTGTACAATTGTCACCTCGTGGGGCTCCTGTGTGTGGCATATTTATTGGGCCCCATGTGCGGCATAATTAAGGGACTCTTTTGTGTGGCGTTATTAAGGGACTCTTTTGTGTAGCATAATTATGGGGCACCTGTGTTTGTGTGGCATAATCATGGGGCACCTGTGTGTGTGTGGCATAATTAATTGGGCAGAGGTGAGGCATAAATAGTGGGGCTCTGGTGTGGCATAATTTATGGGGCTCTGGTGTTGCATAATTTATGGGGCTCTGGTGTGGCATAATTTATGGGGCTCTGGTGTGGCATAATTTATGGGGCTCCTGTGTGTGGCATAGTTATGGGGCTCCTGTGTGTGGCATAGTTAATAGGCCATCTAACTGGCATTACTAAGGAATCTGTTTGGCATTGTATTGGAGGAAATCCAGGGGGGTGACACCATGAGTTTCCACACCGGGTGACACCAACCCTAGTGACGCCCCTGGTTTTATATAAATTTGCATAAAGAAAGGTCTTCTTGCATTAAAATATCATTTCTTGATAAGAAGAGGTGTTGCTAGGTCTCCAAATGATCTGGGGCTAGAGCCCAGATGAGCTCTGTCACACACACACACACACTCACACATACAAATGATCTGGGGCTAGAGCCCAGATGAGCTCTGTCACACACACACACACACACACTCACACATACACACACTCCATCTCTCTCTCACACAGAGTCTCTCTCACACATACACACACACTCCTTCTCTCTCACAAAGTCTCTCTCTCTCACACATACTCTGTCTCTCTCTGTCTCTCCCACACACTCTGTCTCTCTCTCGCTTTCTTTCTAACACACTCTGTCTCTCTCTCACACATACACACTCTTACTCTCACACTCTCTCTCATTCTCTCTCTATCACACACACACACATACACGCACACACACACACACTCTGTCTCTCTCTCACACACACACACTCTGTCTCTCTCTCTCTCACACACACACTCTGCCTCTCTCACACACACTCACACATGTAAACTTATGCAAACAGAGTGTGCTGACCTCTTTCGATTTTGTATAACAATTTGGTCTAAGCAGCACCCCTTTATAATATATGCTAGTTTTTAGGCGAGTGCAGTCCTTTTGGATTTGTTTGTATAGTAGAGGCCTGACCAGGCCTCTGGTTTAGCACCCCTCCCATTCACAGGTGCTCCATAAGTGGTGTCCAGACCTATAAATTGCAGGAGTGTCCCTGTATTATACAATAGGTAGGCCTTTTTGGTCCCTGGTAAGCAATACACATGAAGAGATTAAGCCCCATGAGCAACAGTATTTAGTGTTAAGACCCACCAATATTGGAGCACTTTGACATAGTGGTGGGCTTAGCATAATATAGCCATATATGTAACCAAATCTCCAATTATTTTATCTCAGAAAGAAAGATGTTTTTAAGTAGCTTTAGTGAAACCTTTAGCTTTAAGAGTTCTTCTCCTACCTGCTCTGAGGTGAGTGCGCTGATCTCTTTGTATTTTGTGTGTATATATTACATTAACATTTATTTATACAGCGCTAACAATTTACGTAGCGCTAGGTACAGAGCATAGAAGGGAACTACATACTAAATTAGACATACCAGACTGGTACATGAGGTAGAGAACCCTGCTCGCAAGCTTACAATCTAGAGGGAATGGGGTCCATGAGACACATAAGGGATTGAAGAGGTCAGAGGGATTGAAGTTGTAGCAATAGTAGTGTGGATGGGAGGCACTAGGTGGGATAGGCCAAAGAGGAATTGTGTGTTCCAGCTAGGTGGGATCAGCTAGAGGTAATGTGACCGGTATTCTAGTGGGTTAGGTAGTAAGTCTCTCCAAATAGATGAGCTTTGAGGGACTTTTTAAAGTTTGAAAAGGAGGGAGAGAGCTGGATGCTCTGCGGAAGAGAGTTCCAGATAGAGGGGGCAGCTCGGGCGAAATCTTAGAGATGCGAGTGAGAAGTGGTGATGAGGTTGGAAGAGAGTTTTAAGCCCATTGAGGAATGCAAAGGTTGTGCAGGGAGGTTTCGGTTAACAAGGGAGGCAATGTACAGAGGGGCAGAGGAGTGGAGGGCTTTGTAGGTTAAAGACAGAATTTAAAATTTTATCCTTGAGCAGATGGGGAGCCAGTGGAGGGCGTTGCATAAAGGAGCTGCAGTATCAGACCGACGTGCAAGAAAGATGAGTCTGGCAGCATTCTTTTGAATAGACTGCAGGGGAGACAGACGAGCCAAAGATAGTCCAGTCAGGAGACCGTTACAGTAGTCCAGGTAAGAGATCACAAGCGAGTGCACTAGAATTTTGGCGGTCTCTTCACTGAGGAATGGGTGAATGCGTGCAATGTTCTTTAGGTGCAGCCGACAAGATTTAGCTAAAGACTGAATATGAGGAATGAAGGTGAGAGCAGAGTCAAAAGTGACTCCAAGACATCGGACACGGTCAGCCGGTACGGTTGTAGCATTTTCAACGGTGACTGTAAACCCAGGTGAAGGGACAGAGTTTAAGGGAGGGAAGATAATCAGTTCTGTTTTGGAGAGATCAAGTTTCAGGTAGCGATCAGACATCCAAGCGGAGATGGCGACAGACACTCAACTATACGTGACACTAGAGAGGGAGTGAGGTCAGAGGGGAAAGGTAGATATGAGTATCATCCAAATACAGGTGGTATTGGAAACCAAAAGAGTGGATGAGTTCTCCCAGAGAGGTAGTGTAGAGGGAAAACCGACACAGACAGAGAGCAGAACAGGAGACAATGTCGCTCCAGCAAGCGACACTGCATAGGAGCGCTCAGATAAGTACGAACCAAGAGAGTGCTGTACCACCTATGCCAAACGAGGATAGTCTATTAAGAAGGAGGTGGTGGTCAACGGTGTCAAAGGCAGCAGAGAGATCTAAGAGGATCATCACTGAGAAGTTGCCTTTAGATTTGGCAGAAAGGAGGTCCTTTGAGTGAACTCTAGTGAGGGCTGTTTCAGTAGAGTGTAAGGGTCTAAATCCAGATTGAAAATGGTCAAGCGGGCCATTGGTAGTCAGAAAGTGTGTTAGTCGTGAGTGCACCATTCTCTCCAGCAACTTGGACACGAAGGGGAGAAGGGATAAAGGACAGTAGTTAGATGGAAGAGTGGGGTCGAGGGAAGATTTTTCAGTACAGGTACGATTTGGTTGATGGTACTATTCCAGAGGACAGAGAGAGGTTGATGAGATAGGTTAGAGTTGGACAGAGTAGAGGGGAAAGTGAGGATGCAAGGTGAGACGGGATGGGATCAAGCACACAAGTAGTAGATCTCGAGCAAGAGAGCAGATCGTCTACCTCTTTCTCAGCTACAGGGGAGAAGATATTCAGAGAGGGTTTGGAGGATGGGAACAAGGAAGGAGGCTGTTGGGGCAAGTCATGGTAGTCGAAGTTACACCTGAGAGTGTCAACTTTGTTTTTGAAGTGAGAGGCAAGGTCTTGGGCCGTAAAAGTGGAGCAGGGCAGAGGAGCAGGAGGGCAGAGGAGAGCATTAAACGTTGAGAAGAGATGTTTGGGATTCGATGAGAGGGTGGATATTAAGGTAGAGAAATAGTGTTGCTTGGACTGAGTGAGAGCAGAGTTGTAGGAACACAGCATGAACTTATAATGAAGGAAATCCTCCTTGCAGCATGATTTCCTAAAACGCCGCTCAGCTGTGCAAGTACATTTTTGGATGTACCTTGTTTGCTTTGTGTGTCACGGTTGTTGATTTGGTCTGCAAGCATGTTTGGCAACAACAGGGACAATGTTGTCAAGGTCTGAGGTGAGGATGCTGTTGTAAGAGTTAGCTGCTTCCACTAGACATGAGATGGATGGGAAGGAGGGGAGAGGGGTTTGAAGAGCTGTGGTAAGTAGCGAGAGGGTGGAGCTAGATAGCATTCTTTTGAGTCCAGTCGGGGGAGACGTGCAGTAGTCGACTGAGGTACAGTGGAATAGAAGGTAAGAAGGTGGTGGTCAGACAGGGGGAAAGGTGAATGGGAAAAGTTAGAAATGGCACATGATTTAGTGAATACTAGGTCGAGTGAGTGGGTTGGAAAGTTGGTCCACTGGGAGAGGCCAAAGGAAGAGGTGAGGCAGAGGAGTTTTGAAGTAGCAGGAGAGTTGGTTAGGTCAATGGGAATAGGAATGTTTTATACAAATATATATATATATATATATATATATATATATATATATATATATATTTGTATCATTTTTTTTATAATATATTTATTTTTTTTGCTCTGTTTTATCTAGTTTATGGAACTATTTATGATATTGTTTCCTTTTCTGGTCCTTATGTACTCTTATTATAAAAAATGTATAGGATATAAAGATAACAGTATACTTATGCAATTCTAGAATTTTGCTATGTTTCAAGACTATACATATGTATAACTTGTTTTTCATGTATTTAAGTGGCAAGAAATGATTAAGAGTAAATCTATGATTAAAGAGTCAGTTTTGAATACAGTGTACAAAAAACAATAAGTGCTGAAAATTGTATAGTAAAGAAATAGAAACTATCTTTCTAACTCCTAAAAATGAAATATAAAGTTGAACTGAATTACCGATGTTGCTGTATAAAAAGGTTCTGTCTGTCTTCTCAAGATAGCAGGCTACAACTATAACCCACTGCATTCCATGCTCTTAAACAGTTGAACGGAGTTCAATAAAGTGAGACTGATTCCACAGTAATGGTTAGTGACAGCTAACATGAATACATACGCATAGCAACTGCATTTAGTGATACCAGCAACATTATTTTCAGGAAAAAAACTACAGGAAGAACTATACACAACAAATAGAAAATAAGAAAAAGTTTGTGTGGATCTATCACTCTAGGTGTCTCCACACGAAACTCATGAGGTAGGTGGTGTCTTATGCAATCTTGAAAAATAACATAGGTCATAATTCACACTGAATTGTTTTAGGAAACCTTTCACTGGATTAAATGAGTATCATAAACTGTGTTTACACAAAATCAGTAACCCTAATGTTTTGGGTACAGCACACCTACAAAGGTAATTTAATAGGCTCTTCGCTGATAACTTATGAATGCTGACTTCTTGTCGACAAGTATCTTGTGAATACATGAATAAATAAAAACTAAAACTTGTTATGATTCCCTGAACTTTTAAAGTTCAGATGGCAAATTTTAACATTACAAGGAAAACAGGATTTTCAATCACCACAGTGATGTTTTGATTTAATTGTACTTTTATTGAAAGTTAATTAGCAAAGAGCTTATGTTACTAACTAAAAGTCTGTTATATGTCGAGTGTGAAAAGGAATCTAAACTCATCTTTTTTCATGTGTTAATTGGTTTCAATTATTGATTAAAGCAGTATACAGAGTACTGCTAAAACAATTGAAAATGGAAAGCATTTCACTCTGGTTTCATTATGATTGCAAAATCGTATCTTAAAGCTTAGGATCAAATCGATTGTTTATAAAAGCTATTGAAGCAAGAAAAGAAGCTAATTTGAGCTTTGCACAAACCACCTGCTAGGCACGCTCGTTCTCTTTTAAGTTGCATGCTTCTACCCCCAAGGAAATAAGAAAGACATACAGGCATCATGACTCTGACCTTTAGAAAATATAACACCTATGGTCGTCGAGCTGCTGGGAAATACTTAATGACTAAGCATGCAACGACAGCTGCTCATGTGTAAGGATTGCTGGGAAACTTTCTCTACTTTAGGAGTATTTTGGAAAGCAGATGTATTGCTTTTAATCATGAAATACCCAGTCACAAAAAAATATCACTCTTTCTGTCTAATATATTTAATGCCAACATATATTCTGTTAACAAACAAAAACAAAATATAGTGCTATTAAACTTGACTATAATTAATGACTGAGAATGATGACTAATATATCGGAGGTTGCAGTGGTGTATCTTGATTTTGTGCTGCCCTAGGCAGACAAAATCCGGGCACCCCCCTACCCAAGCTGCACACCCACGTTACACACCTAAGACATGCCCCATCATTCAGACTCACATCAAGCTCACACTCCCATCACACTCAGTCACACACTCCTACTCCCATCACGCACACTCTGACTCCCATCACACTCAGTCACACACACTGTCTCCCATCACACACACTCTGACTCCCATCACACTCAGTCACACACACTGTCTCCCATCACACACACTCTGACTCCCATCACACTCAGTCACACACACTGTCTCCCATCACACACACTCTGACTCCCATCACACTCAGTCACACACACTGTCTCCCATCACACACACTCTGACTCCCATCACACTCAGTCTCACACACACACACACACTCTCCCATCAGCACTTACCTTTTCCTGGCAGGCAGGCAGGCAGCATGGTCCCTGTCGGCACACTGCACGGGGAGCCGAACAGGCAGCACGGAGGTTTCTCTGTGCTGCCTGTTCGGCTCCCCGTGCAGCCTGGCAGGCAGAGCCCCTCTCATCTCTGTCTCTGCCTGCAAGCGCGGTGGGTTTTTTTTTTTTCTAGTGCTGGGGGGCGCTGCCGCCCCCCAAAATTTGCCGCCATAGGCATCCGCCTAGGATGCCTCGCGGTAAATACAGCACTGGGAGGTTGTAATTTTGGATGTAGATTGGAGGTCAAGGAATGAAAAACCAATATTATATATTTTTTTCAATCAGTCTAGTGAGGTTATTAATTAACTTCTTGAAATTAATTGGTACTTTAATTATACATTTTTAAGGTTTTAGCATTTCTAAGAATGGAAAAGTTGCTCTGATACATTTTTACTTCAACATGGTTCTACACTTTCTAGTACCATAATTAAAGTCTATGTTTTTGTCAGTGTACATACCACACTAATCAAGTTATTTACTCATTTCATGATGAATGTGATAGGCAAAGTGTCCATACAATTGATACACAAGGATACACAAAGTCAAGTGCCGTAAATGTCCTCCATGAGCAATGTTAGAACTTACACCTAGTGACTTCATAATATTTTAACTGAGGAAAGTATGAGTTGCAATTTCCACAACTGAATGATGATGATTTCATGAAAGTAGTAATTCAAAAATAGATTTTATCAGAGTAAATGAGAGTCTACTCAATGTCGCCTGTCAAATGAAACATTTACAAAGTTTTTTAATGCACGTTATTTTTGAAAATAATAACTTGTGATTCACTTCAAACACACTGCCCCCAAAGTAATGTGCATTAAAGCACACATTTAGTTATAAGTAAATATCCCCCCACATGTGTTAAATTAATGCTAATAGGCCGATGTCCCCAGTCCCCCCCCCCACCCCCCCACCCCCCCCCATCAAATCTAGTGACTAGAAACCACAAAAATGCCCTTGATTCTGACTGGTCTGATATATTATAAATTATGCTGGGGGCCTTGGTATAATGCACCTGCCCCAAATTTATTAATAGGGGCTGGTGGCTGGATATGATGATCATTGTCAGTCACTTGTAAGCCTCCCTGGTCCTAGCCCTGCAACTGGCTGGTTTTCAAAAATTTTGGATGAAGCTCAAGGGCAAAGTACATTAATTGTAGATATATTTTTTTTCACAAATATTTTAAAAATATTTTCATGTCCTTTTGTAACAAATGTCTGGTTTTAGACTAGTTTAACCCCATTTTTTCAGCAAATAATTGAAGATAAATATCACTTTGTGATTTCTTGTTTGCCTGTGTTTTTATCCAATAAAGTCATTAAACATATTAGTGAGAGCCATGATAGCACACATTTAACAAAATAATGCCTATTGAAATTAGCTTATGTTCTATTGCATTGACATACTCCACTAGCCTCTTATAATATACATTTGTACTGAAACAAATGTTCCATTATCATGACTGAGAACATAATAAGCAGCTCTTTTACCAAAACACATTTGTATTGTTACTGTACATCAGCTACATAATTCTATAGGCATTATTTTGTCTCCATAATAAAGATTGACCATAACAAGTAAATAGCAAAGTCAGTGAGCTCCTAAAAAGATATTTTATATACTGCAATATACTAGAGGGACATATCATTCAAGATAATAAACTCCACAATAAACATTTCTTCTTTGGTAAAATGAAAGATAATCTTATATTCCTTGTTTTGAGTTAAACATAGAAGCATTGTACAAAATATTTCGTTTATATAAATTTTAATTACAATTGCTTCTTGTTCAGGACATCTGGAAGGAGGGCATGTTACTTAATCATTCCCTATCCTATCCTCAGTAGAAAGCCAACAAAGGAAAGTAAAGGCTGGCTTTATCTGTGTATTTGCACATTCCATGAATCCCACATCCTAGCTCAGCTGTATTAAATAAAATGTGAAAATATGTGCAGTAGTTAAAATATTTTTATTTCCAGCAGAGAAGCATAGAGAATATAATAAATGAATGTTACAGTGTTAGTAGTGGCACATAAAAACAAAAACTGTCTGTGCTTTTCATTCGTCTACTTTGCTATGCAATTATAATGTTAGAACCCTGGGAAATTATGCAAATTAATTGTACAGGACATGTATGGGCGAGGGGGAGGCAAGAGATGACTGACGGGGGCTGGGGGGAGGGGCTTCAGGGGGGAGGTGATAAAAGCCCTGGAGCCTCTCTCCCCAGCAGCCATTTTAATCTGTAAACGCACCTGGTAGCAATTTTGCTGCTCAGGTGTTTCATTTCACGGCCCAGGCATGGAGATTGAGGCAATGCTCGCTGCCCTGAGGGCTGAGGCCCTTACAGATGGTGGCAGACGTTTGAGGCAGCAGTTTGCAGCGCTGCAGGCTGCTACACCCGCGGTGGCATCGCCTCCCGCGGGTCCTCGTGGCGGATGCCGGCTCCATCCAGCCTCACCGGAGCAGGAGTGGAGCTGGGCGAAGAAGCGGCCTTCGCCCGTCGGCCGCACGGCCCGCTGCTTCCGGCGGCGGGCCTGCTAGTGCAGCCACGCGACCATCCCCGGTGGCTGGTGGGAGCGGGGATCGCAGGCCGCGACCCTCCCCTCGGGGTTCGGAGCGCGATGGACGGAGGACATCCAGGGCTGTGACCAGGTCCGGTACAGCCCTGCTACCTTCCCCCCCGTGTCCGGATGCGGGGCCTAGCAGGAGGAGGAGCGCTGATCGGCAGGCCAGGGTGGTGAGTATGCCTCAGGGCCTAAAACGGGGGTCCCTTCGATTACCCTCCCAGGCGGGGGGCAGCGGGGAGGCTGTGAGCAGCTGCAGTGGGTCTTCTGGGGATGAGGATCCAGCCCTGGGTCTCCTTCTGCCCCCTACCCCGTCCCCTACTCCTACCCCTGTCACTACTTACCAGGTTCCCTTGGCTGGGCTTCTCTCTCCTCCTGATCTGGCGTTGTATTCACCTGTCTCTCCTTCACAGGCTCCAGCTACTAGTGCTGTGCCACTCCACGTCACCCATCCTGCTTCCCAGGTTGCGGGTGATTCAGCGGCCTCCCGGGCCTCCACGCCGGCTCTGGGTGCGGTACAAGGAGACACTAGTGAGTCCACGGGGCAACCTGCGGCGGGTTTTCGGGGTTGGGCGGGGTGGGGTCTGCCGTTACTCCTGCTAGTCAGCCATGGGTGGATTTGTTGCATTGCCTGCGGGGGGCGATCGAGCAAGTGAGCCGGGTGGCGGGGCCTTCCGGTAGTGCGGCCCTGCAGGGCATCGATAGTACGCTGGGCGGCGTGTGGGGTTCCCCGGGGGGTTCACCGGGGGTGGTTTCAGGTTTGCCGGGCACGGCGGGGGTCCCACAGTCCCCCGCATTACTGCCCCCTTTGTTGCTGCCGGCGGCAACTGCTGCGGCACTCCCTGCGGTTCCCTTGTCAATGCCTAGTACATCGGAGGCACCGAGTACGTCGGCGTCACTGGTTGGGGCAGCTGATTTGACACACCCAGTGGCACCAATGGCGCATGGGGCCGCGTATTTATGTTGGTCGGGCCCTTTAGGCCTTCATCTTAAGCCGGAGGTGAGGGAGCGCATTTGGAAGGGCGAGTACGTGGAAATCTATTCGCTCCTTCCCATGGAGGACGTTCCTCCTCCTGAGAAGGAGTTGAAGGATGCCGAGAAGGAGAAGGAGAAGTACCGTTATCGTAAAATCCCAAAGAATTATGGGAATTGGATTCGGGCTTTCTCCATCTTGGCCAGCGTCATTGGGGAGAAATCCCCTGAAAAATGTTGCTCCTTGTTTTGTTACCAGGATCAAATCTGGAATGCGTGCAGGATTTATGGGGGTCTCAGCTGGTGGCGCTATGATGAGCAATTCCGGCAACGGATTGCTTTACGGCCTACCTTGGGTTGGGATCAAATGGATGTGGGGCTGTGGCTGGCCATTATGACCCGGCATGCCTCTCATCAGGGGGGTTTGACGTCCTTTCTCGGGGGAGTCGGGGGACTGGGTTCGCCCTCTCCCTCGGCCACGACCCACCGACGACCGGGAGGGTGCTGGCAATTTAATGAGGGTCAGTGCAAGTTTGGCG
Organism: Pelodytes ibericus; assembly: GCA_036172795.1. NCBI lineage: Eukaryota > Metazoa > Chordata > Amphibia > Anura > Pelodytidae > Pelodytes > Pelodytes ibericus. The sequence goes on along the minus strand of CM069857.1, from coordinate 140,959,993 downwards.
CCGGTTGTCGCTTCAAACATGAGTGCTCCAGTTGCGGGGGTAGCCACCCTGCCACCCGGTGCTTCAAACGTCAGAGAGGTGGGGACAAGTCTGACATGGGCGGAAAGGGGGATGACGCCGGTGGACGTCGGGGCAATGCGCCCATGGCTAAGCCGGTATAGGAATCGTAGGGCGGCGGACATTTTGTTGCAAGGGTTTGAGTTTGGTTTCAGGATCCCCTTCCAGGAACGGGAGGTTTGTTTGCAGTTGCATAATTTGCGTTCAGTGGCGGAGCACCCTGAGGTGGTGCGGGATAAGTTGGCTAAGGAAGTGGCTCTGGGCCGTATGGCAGGTCCTTTTGTTTCGCCCCCGTTGGCCGCTTTACGGGTTTCTCCCCTGGGGGTGGTTCCCAAAAAGGAACCGGGAAAGTTCCGGCTGATCCAGCATCTGTCTTACTCCTATGGGGAGTCGGTTAACGACGACATTGATGCGGAATTGTGCCGGGTGTCATATGCGTCCTTTGATCCGGCAGTTAGGATGGTGAGGGCGGCAGGGGCTGGTGCTTTGATGGCAAAAAACGATGTGGAGTCGGCCTTCCGGCTTCTTCCGGTTCATCCAGACTGTCATCACCTCCTCGGGTGCCATTTTGAAGGGAAATTTTACGTTGACTTGTGCCTTCCCATGGGTTGTTCCATTTCCTGTTTTTATTTTGAGTGCTTTAGCACATTTTTGGATTGGGTAATCAGGGAGGAGTCCGGGGTGCAGCTCAGTGATGCATTACCTGGATGACTTCCTGCTGGTAGGTCCCTCGGGTTTGCATGTTTGTGGCCATTTGTTGAGGACGGCCCAGGTGGTTCTGGCTTCGTTTGGGGTCCCTTTGGCGGGGGACAAAACGGAGGGTCCGACTACCTGTATTTCCTTCCTGGGCATTGAGATTGACTCCCTGGCCGGCGAATGCCGGCTTCCTCAGGATAAATTGTTGGGCCTTAGGGCGGACATTTCCAAGGCTTGCGGCTTGAGAAAGATTCAGCTCCGGGCGTTGCAATCTTTATTGGGGAAGCTCAACATTGCCTGTAAGATTATGCCAATGGGCAGGGTGTTTAGCAGACGTCTGGCAGGGGCTACAACGGGGGTGCGCAGGCCGCACCATTATGTCAGGCTAACTCGGCCCCTAAGGGAGGATCTGGCGGTGTGGGATGACTTTTTGAGTAGGTACAATGGACGGTCGTTGTGGCAGGCTCCGGAGGTGTCCAACGCAGATCTCCATCTGTACACGGATGCCTCGGGATCTGTGGGCTACGGGGCAGTTTTGGGTTCCCAGTGGTCTGCCGAGACCTGGCCCCCGTTCTGGGGTTCAGGGGGCCTGACAAAGAATTTGGCTTTTTTGGAGCTATTTCCTATTCTGGTGTCGGTGGTCCTTTGGGGAACTACGTTGCGTGATCGCAGGGTGGTCTTCCACTGTGATAACATGGGAGTGGTGCTGGCGGTGAATAACCTGACGGCTTCTTCTCCGCCGGTAGTTCGGCTGTTGCGGCTTCTGGTCCTTAACTGCCTTGATTTTAATGTGACCTTTCGTGCTGTTCATATCCCTGGGGTGCATAACGTAATTGCGGATGCACTTTCTTGTTCGCAGTGGGCAACGTTCCGGGCGGCAGCACCATGGGCGGACCCGGAGGGTATCCCGTGCCCGTCGACGCTGTGGGACCTTGGGTTGGGCGAATAGCACAGTGGGTTAGCCAGTCTGTCGCTGGATCCACATGGAAGCGTTACGGTAAAGTTTGGGGGGAATGGTTGGATCTGGAGTCGGCTCGTGGGGGTTTCAGGGACGATGGGGCTGTGGTTGTTGTGGCATTAGGAAGCGGCTGGCGTGTCGCCCGCGGCAGTAACGGCGCGGATGTCAGGCCTTAGTTTCTGGTTCAGAGCTTCTGGGCTACGGGACGTGACTAAGGAGTTTTTAGTGCGTCAGGCGTTGAAGGGTTGGAGGAGGGGCGTTCATTCCATGGATTACCTTAAACCGGTGTCCGGGGCTTTGTTGCTGGGCCTGTCTCACATACTGCCGGTGGTTTGCCACTCGCCTTTTGAGGTGGATCTGTTTCGGTTGGCTTTTTCCATGGCATTTTTTGGGGCTTTGCGTATTGGGGAATTGGTTAGCCAGGCAAAAACTAAACCAGGGGGTATACTGGCAGCTGATATGGTGCGGGAACCAGGTCTGGTGAGGTTTTTGATCAGGCGCTCAAAAACGGATATGCTGGGGGCTGGGAAGTGGGTCTCCCTGCGGGAAGTCCCCGGTTCTATGGTATGCCCGGTGGCTTGTTTTGACCGGTACGGTTTGGTCCGACCGGCCGGTTCTAATTCATTGCTGGTTCACGTTGATGCGACTCCGTTGTCTAGATTCCAGTTTATCAGGGTCTTCCGTATGGCAATTGAGGCCCTGGGCCTTCCAAGCCGAGAGTTTGGGGGTCACTCGTTCAGGATTGGCGCTGCGTCTGAGGCCGCAAGGCTGGGTTATGCCGAGCGGGCTATTAGGCAGATTGGGCGGTGGGAATCCCGCAGGTTTCTATCTTATGTCCGTCCGGCTGGTCTGATCTCGGTTTCCTCTGCTTTGAATTCACAGATGTTGCGTCTAGGAGGGTGTGGCTCATAGGCCACTCGTACATATTCTGGGCACGGAGTCGGGCTGCCGTGCGACCTGGGGGAGAGTGCCTGGGCTTTCCGGGAGCCGTGGCGGACGTTCGGTGGTTCGGGTTCCGGGGTATGCGGTGGGTACGCTTGTTACCCGAGGTGGTTCAGCTGTCTCGGCTGTTGGGGCCCCCTGATATTTTACTTATTCATCTGGGGGGCAATGATCTGGGTTCGGTCCCTGTGTGGACCCTGGGTGATACTATTAAAAGGGACCTGGCGAGGCTGCTGGTGCTCTTTCCTGGCGTGTCGTTGGTGTGGTCGGAGGTGGTGCCACGTAATTATTGGAGGTGTGCGCACAATCAGAGGGCGCTGGAACGGAGCCGGGTAAAATTGAATAAACGAGTGTCTCGTTTTGTGTTGAGTGTGGGGGGCGTGACTATACGCCATAGGGTTTTTGAGTCCGATGCGGCCAGGTATTTCAGGAGTGATGGAGTTCACTTAACTGAGGTGGGCCTTGATCTGTTTAACTTGGCGTTGCAGGAAGGTTTGGAACAGGCCATGGCGGTGGTGGTGGGTAGTCCCCGCTGATTTAAGGTGTTAAACGAGCGGGTCTGTGGCGGGGGTTGGCTGTCCTTGCCAGTAGGGGATATGTTTTGGAAAATGAAGTTGGAGTTATTATAAGGAGAATGGTGCTCGGGTCCTCCCCTAACCTTAAAAGCAACATGGAAGTTGTTTGTATTGGACGTGCCCACTAAGCTAAGTGAGTCGGCTAGTGGTAAGCATTGTGGGAGAGATGGGCCAGGTGGAGTTATGGCATCTCAAGGGACGAGGAGGGGAGGCGAGCTTCTGGATTCTGGATTTGGTTGGAAAAAGTTGCACTATGTAAATATATGGGTTGAAGTTTAAAATGGTTTTACTGGCAAGGGCTTAGTCATTTTGTCAGGCTGTATTCTGTTTTATATATATAAGTATTAAAGGATGGTGGTGGTTTATACAGCCTGATATGTGTTTAATAAAGAAGTGCTGTGGCCTTGTTGTACCATCACAAGTCTCGTGTCCATTTATTGGGGGGAACATGGGCTGGTATGGTTATGGGGGTTTGTGGGGTTATGGTATGTCTCAGGAATCGGGCATCTATCCCCTCTGCATACATACATGTATTCTGATTATGAGTTGCAATTTGCATGTCTCTTTTTTAAATATTTATGTTGTTTTAACTTACAGTGCACTTCAAGTAATGGGCAGCAACTTCTGACTTTGTGGATTAATTAGGATTTGTTAACTGATGCACTATTTAAAAGGTAAGACTATGATAACCTATGATTTAATTATCCTTTGGCAGAGATGAAATGTGTTATGGCTATACCGTTTTTACATCACTGATATATGTTGGGTCTTGCCCATTAATATTTCTAAGAGGGTCTTGTCTAGGAATGTTTTTACGAAGATGGCATTAAAAGCTTTATATATTTTTTTTGTAAATTCTTCGGTGTTATAGTTATTAATCAGTATTCGATATGACAGCTTACAAAGCAGAGGCAAAAAAAGGTTTATATTTTTATACTTATCCTGCATTTGTAGCATGGTTTGTACATTGTAGCTTGATGATGCTTCTGTGCTTCTCACCTTAATAAAGTTTGCAACTATTGCATAAACATACTATAAATAAGAGGTTTTGGTTACATGAATTTGTCAAACATAAGTGATCTTACCACCACGTCAAGGCACACTCTCAATCAGAGGGGCACCAGAGGCACTGGCTGGGGAGATCACAAGGTATGGGTGCTATTTGCATGCTGGGTTGAGTCTTGAGTGGAATATCTTGGAATAGAGCACAGGATGCAAGAGTACCTAAGGATGGACAACCACACATAGTAAAGCCAACAACCTCAACTATGAGCAAGCAGGGGAAAAAAATGTTTGTGCCTACCAAACTTGCGTGAGTGCATTGGAATTGCAGTATAATTAGCTACATAGGGTACTGTATTTGCTCAAATATAAGATGACTCTGATTATAAGACAACTACTGAAACTTTGGAAATTAATTTAGGAATAAAAGAAAAAACCCAAATATAAAATGAATGTAAAAAATGGACCAGCCTTCCACTGGTTAGTCGATTTGACCTGTGACCCATTGACCCACTTGTCCAATTCATGCCACCGCAGGGGGTGATGAAATTCTTTATTTCTACTTCTACCACATTGAGATGGTAGAAGACCAGTGAACTTCCTCTCCCTTGGTTAATAGGCTAAATCTAAGACAAACCTATAGGAAAATTAAAATGCATTACTTTTTATTTACATTTCCTTTTATTTGCATATGTGCCCCAGACATGCCAAAGCATTCTCAGAATTTCAAAATGTACTCCTAGACTTTCCAATATGCCCACACACTTGCCAATGCATCCCCAGACTTGCCCACATGGCCCTAGACTTGCCAATGCATCCTTAGACTTGCTAGTCTGCTCCCAGACTTACCAGTATGCTGACATACTTGCCCAGACTTGTCAATCTACCCCAAGGCTTACCAATATGCTTACCAATATGCCCACATACTTGCCAATGCATCCCCAGACTTATCAATATGTCAGAAATCATAGGCAATATTAACAAGATCCTCTCGTGCTGAGGCTGATTCCTCACCATTCTCATTAACATTGAAACTCGACGAAGTGAGATCTTGCATGGAGCAACAGACTGAGGGAGACTGACAATTATTTTGTGTTTCTTCCATTTGCGAATAATCACACAAACTGTTGTCAACTTCTCACCAAGCTGCTTGGCGATGGTCTTGTAGCACATTCCAGCCTTGTGTAGGTCTACAATCTTGTCCCTGACATCCTTGGACAGCTCTTTGGTCTTGGCAATGGTGTAGAGTTTGGAATCTGATTGATTGATTGCTTCTGGAGAGTCCTCCTAATTTCACCTCTTTACCTGTATAAAAGACAATTGGGAGCCAGAAATCTTGCTGATTGATAGGGGGTCAAATACTTTTTTCACTCATTGACATGCAAATCAGTTTACAACTTTTTTGACATGCGTTTTTCTGGAATTTTTTGCTATTTTGTATCTCACTGTTAAAAAATACCTACCAATAAAATTATATACTGATCATTTCTTTGTCAGTGGGCAAACGTTTAAAATCATCAGGGGATCAAATACTGTTTTCCCTCACTGTAAGATTTGTTAGCAAATGTTAAAATAGCTGCCATACATGTAGAAGCTGGAAGACTGTGTTTAGAGAATTGTAGCTGTTCATGGCATGTTAGCTGGAGAGAGGATGAGCAAGCAGAACATTGCAGCAATTCAAATGTACAAATCAATGCTTAGTCATCTAAAGGCTATGCGTTGCGGTCCAACGTTGTAGTACATATCAATGAGGTAATAATAAGAGGTAAAGGTGACTAGTATTCCTTCAAAAATGACATAACTATTTAATTCTAAGAGCATTGGAGAGATCGGGACATCTGGATAATGCTGTGGTACCGGTATACAACATAGTGCAACGGTTACTACTTTTTTTTAGAAATTAACCTTGGGGTTATAGCAGTATGTCTGCACTTTTGAACACACTAGGACACTTTTATATAATTTCTGTCTCCTGAAGAAGCTGTTTGCATCTGGTGAAACGCGTTAAGCACAGCAGTTTTCTGCCTATATTTTGGCGCCGTGGTTGCGAGGGACATTGGAATCATCTTTATTGGGAACTGTCCAACATTATATTGACCCTGAAGCATTCTAGATTAGGCCATAATACTTCTTGTGTGGCAATTATAGTGCCATCAGCACAGGTGGTTGGAAATCAGTCTGGTCTGAGATAGTGCCCAGGGTTCGGTGGAGGCATGCTAGGGATCGGGTGGCTCTGGGAAACAGTAGGATCAAAATCAATCATTTGATGTCGCCCTTTGGCAGGAAGATAGGAGGGGTGGTGGTTCGGCACAGGGAGTTGGAGGCATAGTTGCCTGGGTACTACAGGGCAGACAGTTTTCACCTATCAGACATTGGTCTCGATTTCCTCAATATGAGTTTCCAGTCTGAGTTGGAAATGGCACTATTTTTGGAGAAACCCAGACGGCTTAAGGTATCAAGGATTGGGTTTGTGGCAAGGGTTTAGGAGGTAACGGGGGTTGGGAGATACTATTTAGGCTGGGAATGGCTGTCATCAGGAAACTGGTGCTGTGGGGGTTATCATGGTTGGTGGGTATGAGCTGGCCTGTGGCTCACTACCTGGGTGGTATAGAGGCATCTCGGTATGCCTATATAAAAGGTTAACTCAGGAATTGCACTTCAATGTTTAACGATATGTATGGATGTCATTACCTTAGTATATTGTATAAATGGGGGAAAGGAAGGTTATGTGTTGGCATTGACCTTACAATGTTATTGATACATTTTGAAAATATTTATTAACAACTGTGGCCTTATTTTCCCATTTAAATCTGTGTCTGAGTTGTCATTAGAAAAGATTAAGAAGTTTTATCTTGAAGGTGTCCCGAGAATCCGACGATGCCTATATCATGCATATTATTGATGTTATAATGATGTCATTGCCAGAAACTAAGCAATGTGTGCATGGACAGTGTATCCTAATTCCTCTTCATAGAGACATATGTGAGTACATTCAATGCTGATGTGCCCTTTTAATGGGCCCATGAGATGCTGCAAAAGTTTTGAAGGTTAATATTGCAGAAACTAACAAAAGGAAAAGTTTATTAAATGAATGTATAATTTTTATTATTACTGGAATAAAATATGTCTTTGAAGCTCATCTCACACAAAAATAAAATTCCTACAAATATTTTATGGAAATGATGTCTAAATATAATTAATGTCTTTTTGATTTTAATATCAGACACACCACGCAAGAAAATACATGGTCACCAATTATGCATTTATAAGACAATCTTAAACAATTCAGTCCCATAAAAATATCTTCTTATTTTAAATTCTTTATTTAATTTCTTGTATTAAAATTTCAATATCAAAAAGTCACATATTTAACGTTAATACAATACAATTACTCTATATTACTTAGAAAACCATTAGTGTACATCTTGGTATAATAAAACTCTATATTACTCCAAGTAACTTCATTCATACCCATTTAACATCCATTCATCCTAAGAAGGGGGGAGAATGTGCCCCCGCCGCGGCCAACTGCCAGGTCCCATGGAGGCCTGCTTCAAACTAATCAGGGTTGTTATTTGGCTTCCATGGTGACCACATTTCAGCAAATTGATTGCTCTGACATTTGATTTATAGAACCCTCATTCAATCTCTCTTTGAGAGTCAATTTGAATGACCACCGTTATCCAGGAGATAGGATCTTGGTTCCTCCAGTTCCTTGCTTTCCCAATCTTAACTGCCATGAATATGTTTATTAAGAGTTTTTTTGTTCTATCCTACAGAGCTCCAAATTCATGTGAAACAAAAACATCTGCGGGGATATGTCTACAATAAATGGAAATGTTTATTTTATCGTTTCTCTCATCTTTTTTTTTTAATAAATTCAATTGTTTACAGTCCCACCAAATGTGCAGAAAGTTTCCTATTTTGTTTACACAACGCCAGCAGAACTCAGAGTTTTGGATTGATATATTATCTAGCCTTGTTGGAACCAAGTACCACTGGTATACCAGTTTGTACTGTAGCCCCAACAGGGCCACACTGTGTATTGTCTGTCTGACTAAAGTGATAGCCTGTAACCAATCTTTCAGTGAAAATGAAAGCTCCAACAGTGTTTCCCATTTTATCATTGAGTTTGTTTTCTCTAATTTATCTCCATCTTTTAATAGTTTGATCTCAGTAAAAATATCTTAATACGCAGATGAGGTCCACCTGTCCTTGGCAAATCCATTTTGCTCTATCACAGCTGTTTTTGAGATAATTATCATCTGTTTAAAATATTGAAACTATAAAATCAACTTTAAGAAAACACAGACTTTGACAAATTTTTCCATGACCGAGGGATGTAATGGACTTGCATCCCTATTTAAATTAGATTGCAGTAATACCAAAATAGACTATTAAAGAATTAAGATCACAAACAACTCATGCAGTGGTGTATCTTGGTTTTGTTCTGCCCTAGGCAGAGAAAATTCGGGCACCCCCCTACCCACGCTGCACACGCACGACATGCCCCATAACCCACATCACCCCATTAAATGACCACATCACATACCTCCATCACCCCATTACATGCCTCCATCACCCCATTACATGCCCCATCAACCCCATTACATGCCTTCATCACCCCCATTACATGCCCCATCACCTCCGTTATATACCTCCATCACCCCATTACATGCCCCATCACCCCATTACATGCCCCATCACCCCATGTTATGCCTCCATTGCCCCCATTACATGCCCCATCACCCCTATTATATGCCTTCATTATCCCCATTACCTGCCCCCTCACCCCAGGACTTATCCTGCTCCATGGTGGCTATCCTGCCATGCTGCCTGTTCGGCTCCCCCCGGTGAGTTTAGATAGATCTAAATAAATATTTAGTAAATATTTTATTAATAATTATTTATCATAATTTAGCATACAGCAGGCCACGACTGCAACAGGGGTGGAGTGATGACAGGTCATGTGACATCCGAGCACCGGGTCGTGGCCTGCTGTATGGTAAATTATAAATAATTATTAATAAAATATTTTATACATTTGTATTTAGACAAACAAGATTAATAGTACAACAATAAATTTATTTGATTCGAGAATACAGATAAATTATGTAAAGATGAATAACAAAAGATGTTGTGATATATATAATATACTTTATTTATACCTCTGGCAGTCAAAACAATATATCTAAAAAGATATCACAAACAAAGTTACAAACATACAACTGTTATAAACTATATAGCATTGTATTAGTTAGATATCATGTGTACTTAACTTCAGAGAGGTTCAGCAAAGCACATGGCTGTGTCCAAAATGGCTCTTGATTCCAGGTCAATAAGGAAGATTTTGAAAGAGGTTCTGCAGCAGTTACTTTATACTTTTAGTTACTATAGTAGGCATTAAACTAACCATAGCTTCTGGGCACTTAAACTTAGCCCAAGATGAAAGCTTTACTTTTATCTAGAAATAGTTTCAGAGCTCTTCATTTCTCTAAATATGCTGTTTCCTGGTCTTTCCACAATGTGTTGTTTCTCCTTCCCCCATTCCAGCTATGTTAAGTCTCTCCTCCAGGATTTACTTGGTGGAACAAAGAGTCATCACTCACTCCCTAGTGACACCTGTTGGTAGGAGTAATGCACTTTTTACAATGCTTTTATAATGCTACATAGATCATGTATCAAAATGGATGCCACAGTCAAAGGTTTATCTAAAGGGAGGTACTTCATATCACTAATATACACTTATGAGGTTACTTCCTTGACGTGAATCACTAATAAATGACTTTGTAAGCCATATCCAATACAGCCCCTAAGAAAAAAATGCACAGCAGCCCGATCGTGATGATCGGGCTGCCCATGCATTTTTTTCACTGGTAAGGTGGATAAGGTGGAGGTACTGTGGGCTTACACAGAGTTAAAAAAGCCAACGAAAGGCTTTAAATAATAAGGACCAGATATAAAGTAATCAAGTAAACACTAGATCCAGGGTATTTGTGCTAAAAGGGGAAAAAAAAGTATACCTGGAAAAATTAAGTGGCATTAACCCTTGTACTATTTCCGAATACCTCTGTACAAGGAAAGGGATTATTTTTAAATCTACTATATATTTTTTCTATCTTTTTCTTTTTTTTTCTATCTTTCTTGGGTATGGCGAAAAGCTAATAACTATCCATCTATGTATTTTAACAATTCCAATTAAAAGTTACTTTTTAATAACACACAGATTCCACAAAAGCAATTGATAAATAATCAGGTTTTCATTACCTTAACCAGGGAGTCTGTAACAACAAAAATAGCCCAAGAAGGGCCTTTTCTCTCTGGAAATTGAATCCTTCAAAATAGTAAACACATTTCTAGATCCACTAAACTTCTTCTATGTATTAGTTTAGACGTAAAGAATCCCTCCATACTGAAATGGGATTTTAGATGGAGTCAGACACAAACATTTTCACAGGATAACATCTATCATTGATTGTAGGCGGAGGCAGACACCAACAGTGGTACAGAATAACTCTAATCATTACCTAGTGAGCCAGATACTGAAGATGGCACAGCATAATTCCCATCATTATATAGTGAGGTACAGAATCACTCCTATATTAGACTGAGCCAGACACTGATGGTACAGCATAAATATTAAGTGAGCCATGACATCCTGCTGCAATGGAAGCACTATCTATGATTCTCAGTCAGGATCATGAAAGACTTGACTGACTGGGCATAATGGGGTCTAATGGAGTCAATACCAGATGAACAAGGGGGCTATGTGTCCCATGGTGGTTGGCTGGGCAAAATTCTCCCATTACACCTAGAGAAGAAAAAAATGTTGGTGCGCTAAGCTAGTCACAGGCCCAAAAAATATAAATGTATAAAATTATGCTTACCAAACAGGTGTGAGCACCATTACACTATCTGAGCTTCATGGGAAGTGTGGACAAATAGCAGCACTGTTCGGGTTCGTACCGAACATTACGGTTTTTGGACCCTGGACCCGAACACGGACATTTCACTGTATGTTCGGGTTGGAGTTTGGGGTTCGGCGATTACATTGTATGTAATGCTATGGGCTTTCTATAAACCGAGATAGAGCCCCCATTCATAAGAATAGGGACTCTATTTCGGTTTAAAGGAATAGCAATTGCATTACATGTATTCCATAAACCGAACGTCTATAAACCGAATGTCTTTCGGTTTATAGACTTTTCCGTTTATGGAATACATGTAATGCTATTGGCCTTTCCTCTTCCTTGTCATGTCTGTCTCTCCCCCCCCCTCCCCTGTTCTGTCTCTCTCCTTCCCCTCCACCTGTTCTGTCTCTCTCTCTCCTCCCGTCTCTCTCTCTTCCCCCTTGCTTGTTCTGTCTCTCTATCCCCCTCCACCTGTTCTGTCTCTCTCTCTCTCCCCCCTTCACCCTGTTCTGTCCGCCCCTCCCCCTGTTCTGTCTCTCTCCCCCCTCCCCCTGTTCTGTCTCTCTCTCCCCCCTCCCCCTGTTCTGCCTCTCACCCCCTGTTCTGTCCTTCTCTCACCCCCTGTTCTGCCTCTCTCTCCCCCCTCCCCCTGTTCTGCCTCTCACTCCTTTTCTGTCCCTCTCTCACCCCCTGTTCTCTCTCTCCCCCCCCACTTCCTTTGCCTGCAAATGTGGATCAAGGGAGGGGGCGGAGCTAACTGGCTGAGCGGTGTAGCTCCGCCCCCATCCTGTGAAGCAGAGCAGTGTCTGCTTCACTGGCAGCAAGACAAAGTGCTGCTCTGCTCCCCATGCTTAGTGCGGGCTCCCCATGCTTAATGCAGGCTCCCCATGCTTAATGCAAGCATGGGGAGCACGTGCAGCACTAGCTCTTGCTGCCTGCGGTTTCCCGTGAAGCAGACGCTGCTCTGCTTCACCGGGTGGGGGGCGGAGCTACCTCGCTCAGCCGGTTATCTCCGCCCCCTCCCCGGACCCAGCAGAGCTTGCCGAGAGAGGGCTGGTGAGGGGGGATCTTTTCATCCCCCCCAGACAGTGCCTCTACGGTTTTTTTTTAACTTTTTTTTCAGCGTCCCGGCGGGCGCCCCTTGGGGTGTTGCGCCCTGTGCGCTCGCACAGGTCGCACACCCCTAAGGCCGGCCCTGATTATATGAATTGGGACTCTATTTCGGTTTATAGAAAGCCAATAGCATTACATATATTCCATAAACCGAAAGTCTATAAACCGAATGTCTTTCGGTTTATAGACTTTCGGTTATGGAATACATGTAATGCTATTGGCTTTCTATTAACCGAAATAGAGTCCCCATTCCTAAGAAATTCTTATGAATGGGGTCTCTATTTCGGTTTATAGAAATCCAATAGCATTACATGTATTCCATAAACCGAAAGTCTATAAACCGAAAGACATTCGGTTCATAGACTTTCAGTTTATGGAATACATGTAATGCTATTGGCTTTCTATAAACCGAAATAGAGTCCCCATTCATACAAATAGATCAATTGACCTATTTGTATGAATGGGGACACTCTTATCCACATTTTACTTCATTTTGCAGGACTTTTTTAGAGGCATTTTAGTGGCCGAAAGTTCATGTCCCCATTGACTTCAATGGGGTTCGTGGTCAAGTTCGGGGTCAAGTTCGAGCATGGACCCGGACATTTTTTCGAAGTTTGGCCGAACCTGCCGAACCCGAACATCCAGGTGTCCGCTCAACTCTATTCTTTGATTCACTTTTTGGTTACAAAATGCAAACTAATATTAACCAAAAAATAACAGTTATGGTTATGCACTGATAGCAAACGTGTGTTATAAGACTGCGTGTCCTTAACATGTTTTACAATTTTCTTCTAGTTGTTAGTTTTTTGCAGTTGTCTCTTAACAAAATTACCCCTGACAAAAATATATACTGGTCAGGGATGGCAAACTGCAGAATTCCACTTGTTGGGAATTCCAGTGAAGGGCTGAACCAAAACAAAATGCTGCCCCATCCCCCCGCTTCCAAAAAAGCCCATAGTCATGATAATTCAAATTAAAATGCAACTTATCAGGAAGTGATCATTTAATGCAAGAGCACCTTTCTATATGCAAAATTATGCGAAATACTGAATTGGCCCGAGTATTGGCTGGCCGTGATTAAAATGTGTGTCCTTAATGTTTGAGCATTTAAACTTAATGTACAATATTTGAGTGATCTTATAGGTCAGCTGTCACATATAAAGTGTTGGGGAATTGAACAGCCTATTTTCATAACTGTGTTTGTTTTACCATTTCTTTGTTTTCACCTTGTGGGTGAGCTCTTAGAAAAAAATATTTTATTTTTATATGCCCACTAAAGCACTTATTATATACATAAAACAATCATTTTTTCAAAGCACTTACCCATAAGGTGAAAAGAGAGTAATGGTAAAACATTATGATAATAGGCTGTGCAATTCCCTAAAACATATTGTGACCAGTCACCTATAACAACATCTGCAGAGATATATTCAGTGTCAGAGGAATTAACCCCTGGATTGCTTGTCATAAATAGACAGTGTCAGATGAGTTAACCCCTGGATGGCTAGACAGATATGGGCAGTATCCGAGGAGTTAACCCCTTGGGTGGCTGGCAGATATAGGCAGTATCAGAGGAGTTAACCCCTTCGGTGGCTAGACAGATCTAGGCATTGTTAGAGGAGTTAAGCTCTTGGGTGGCTAGACAGATATAGGCAAGGTCAGAGAAGTTAACCCCTTTATCCACACACACACTCACTCACACTGACACACACTCACTCTCACTCACACTGACATACACACTCTCACAGTGACATGCAAACACACACTCACACTGACACACACACTTACACTGACACACACTCACTCACACTGACATACACACACACACACACTGTAAATTGTTTACTTACCTGATGCAGACATCTCTTTGCTTTGAGCTCCTCTTGTGACGGAGGGACTGAGCCAATCAAGGGAGCTTCTGAACTCTCAGCCAGTCAGGCATGTTAAGAGGTTGGCATGGAGCAGCAATGTGCCTCCTCTGCCAGGGTGTTGCCTGGGGCAGCTGCACCAGTCTGCCCCATTAAAGGGCTGGCCCTGTGTTAGTGGACTACATTTCCCCTGCCAGCTTCTTCGCTGGCAGCATATTACGGAATGTTAAGGCCAATAACAGCTAGAGGGGTATAGTTTGACACCCCCAATATAAGGCAAAACAAGACTGGACATGGGTTTGCCCAGTTTTTTTTACATAGCGGCCAAATTCTAAGCAAACCAGATCCTTTTTAGTATCCATATATCTATCCTTAAGTACATTGATGACCCCATAAAAGTGAAAAATTAAACTTTATCTATTACATACAGTAGCCCCGCACTCCTTGGCAGTGGTAGGTATGTCAACCCCTTTGATGTAGTAGGAAACTGCATCTTTTCCTGTTTTTCATTGTGCATGATCATTAATTAGGTTATACAAAGTCCCGAATCACTAGACTCTTGGAGAATCATAATACCATTCTTATAGCATGCAAGTGTAACCAGCTCTGGGCTCCAGTGGGGGGTTTTAAATATTCTGCTTCCGTGTCTTGTCTGATTTTGAAACTTTTGCCTTGTGAATATTTTTTTAGAGTTGTAAAGTGCTTAGTTGTTAAATGTGACATATCACACCGGGTGGTATCGCCTATACAGTTGGAGATTTCGTGATGTTTTGGATAAGTCTAGTTGACTGATGCAACCTGACATGGATTAATCAATAGTAGTGTGCCTCGGGAGGAACTGAGGAATTTTTAAAAACAATGTTTTAACTTTGGGCAGCAACAACTTTTTATTAAATGTTTATGGGCAGTTAGTTGTTATGACAAATTACTGTTCTAAACCATAAAAGTAGCAAGTGGAAGAAAATTATCTTAAAGGAACTCTGTCAACCTAAGCATACTTATACTATGAATGTAGAGAAAAAAAAAATATTATTTATACATTGCATTAGCAAAATTGCAGGCTAATGCATATAATAAGTGATAAATATGTTTTAAAAGTATCTGTGGTGTTTCCTTCTTATGCCATCACCTGTGGTTTGTTATGCAAAGAATCTGATTTTAAAATTCTAAATGCGTATTTGCACATAAAACCCCAAGGTGATGTCATAAGCATGATACACCACAGGCACATTTAAAACATGCATTTCTCTTATTTTATGCATTTACATGAAATTTTGCTAGCACAATGTATATATCAACAAATATATACATATATATACATATATAGAGAAAAATGTCAGGGTACACCTCTTAATTATTAAATTTATATCTTCAATCAGACCCATTGCCACAGGTGTTTAAAATCAAGCACCTAGCCATGCAGTCTGCATTCACAAACATTTGTGACAAAAATAGGTAATTCTGAAGACCTCAATGAACTCACACTTGGTATTGTGATAGGCTGCCACCTTTGCAATATGTCAGTTTGTAAGAAATTATTACACCTCCTACAGGGTTTTTCTTTTAGGGAATATGTGACAGATGAAGCACAGAGACAAGTGTATATAAAAAGGTATATTGTTATTAAATTGAGATACTGTTACAGCTTAGGAAATACACAGTGTACTCATTACACATAACTGGTTCATAATCAACAGGTAACAGAAATAGGTATACTTATAATTAATTGAATATCTTCTTGTGCCTTCATCTTCGGTCTTCTGCTGGCTGTCTTCTCATCACCCAGGAACAGACAAGACTAGCTAGCCCTCCTTACACAGGAACAGACAAGACTACCTGGCAAAAGTGGTTCACTCAACTAAGTATCCCAAAATCCCTCCAAGATACCTCCCATAGAGATAAAGGAACCAGTTCAACCCAGTTTGTAGACATATGGTCTATGTAATAAATGCAACCCCCCTTTGTCACACCTATCTGTGAGTAAGTAAAAACTGGAAAGAACTGAAAGGATTGTTTTTACAATCTAAAGAAGTCATCTCGGTAACCTTGTTTACAACCTCTTCTAATGTGCAAATGACCTTCCATTGTGAAACCAGATTACACGCCCACCCCACCAAAAGCAGATATCTATGTAGTAGATATAAACTAACATTGTTTATAAAGGCACCCCATATTTCTTTCAAGTTTGTGAAATGTCTTCCCTGCTAGATATTCCACGGTCAACTGTAAGTGGTATTATAGGATCAATTCCATGAAACGGAAAACCTTGTAAAGTCACAGAGTAAGGTGGTGCATAAAAGTCCAAATTCCACTGGCATTAATAGCAGCACAAAAGCTGTGTGGGGGTAATTCAAGCAATGGGTTTCCATGGCCAAGCAGCTGCATGCAAGCCTCATTTAATTTCTACAAAAGCAAGCATCGGATTATGTAGTGGTGATCAAGTATGCTGCCATAATCTTGTGGAAAGGCTTCCCAGAAGAACGGAAGCTGTTGTAGCTTGGTGGCTAGACAGCTATAGGCAGTATCAGAGGAATTAACCCCTTGGTAGCTACACAGATATAGGCAGTATCAGAGTAGTTAATCCCTTGGCGGCTAGACAGATATAGGCAGTATCAGAGGAGTTAACCCCTTGGTGGCTAGACAGATATAGGCAGTATCACAGAAGTTAACCCCTTTGGTGGCTAGACAGATCTAGGCAGTGTCACAGGAGTTAACTCCTTGGGTGGCTAGACAGATAAAGGCAGTGTCAGAGGAGTTAACCCCTTTATTCACACACTCACTCACACGCAATTACAGACAGTCTGTCACTCATACATACACACATCAATGTAGAAACATACTTAGACACAAACATAAATACAAATAATGCAACTTAAAATAAATTAGCAATAATACTTGGCAAACTTTGAGGATCCCAGAGATATTTGTTTCCCTTTGAATTTAAAGTACAGGAGAACAGCTATTTATTTTAAATAAAAAATACGTGTGTTTAATATGTATACAAAAATGTTCAAAGAACTGAAGATAAGGTAGATGGAGCTTCCTCTTTAAATGAAGGCAAAATAATAGAAAAAGCATGCATTTTAATATATTTTTTTCTGGACTTATTATTTTCACCCAATGCACTAATGTCATATCCACACCCCATACAAGCCTGCAGGTGTTTGTACATTAATGCACTAATGGTTACTTAGGAGAACAAGAGACTAAGAGGTTTAAAGCACGTGATTAGAATGTTTAAGATAAACATTTTAGCAAAAAAATTTTTTTGAACAGATGTATCTTTTTTTTCAAGAATAATGAAGAGAACTAGGAAATATAAAATTGCCATGTGTATGAGGATAACAACTGAAAGTAATGACTTAGTGTCTTACTTTATTAGAGCAGCATATACAAAGTAGCCCAAATCGTGGGATATCAGTAGATTGATGCAGGATCCAAAATAGGTTATGCTGATTATCTTGGCTTCCTGTGGTTTTCTTTTACCCAGAATAAAAGTGAAGTTTAAAATTGATTTTGGATCCTGAGTCTATCTGCTGGTATCCTGTGATTTGGGCTACTTTGTATATGCTGCTGCTTACCGTTTAGCGGTTTGGCCGGAACCCAAAGGACAGTGAATAAAGAAGGTGCAAGGAGATAGCCATAGGTACAAATTTCCCCATTACGTTTATGTGTGCTCTAACTTTATTTAGCTCATTGTGACATTAGTAACAGTGTACAGTTCCCCAAAGATAAAAAAATAATGTTATGATCTGGAAAAAAATGAAAATGAATTCTCTTGACTGACATTGGTCTAATAAAAGTATAGAATGTGCTGAATTACTGAACACAAGAATCAAAAAAGGATTTAACTACGTTCCAGTAATACATATATGCAGAAAATGAAGGATTTTCTAGTTACATTTTCAATTGGCAAACTCTGTTCACTGACTCATCACTACTAATATTCAATTATTAGTAACAATAATATAGAAAGTCATTAAGAATGACTACAACCTTCGTGATTCTTATTCAAGCCAGCTGCAGGGATTTTGACTGGGATTGTAGACAGTAAAAAAAAATTAAACTTACTTATAAATCTACTGTTTATATCACTTAATCTTCAAATTACACATTTTGCATTAAAAGTAGTTTGTTTGCATATCAGTCCGCAGACACATTTAAAACACATGTTTATCTTAATCTATGCAATTGTTCCAGTTCTGCCAACAGTAAGCAGAGATCATTTTTCACCATTTCTTATTCACTAAATTCACAGAATGAACCATAGTTAGGTGACAGAGTCCCTTTTAGAGGAATATCAATTTCATTCACTGTTTTCCAGTTTCTATTTACTAGTGCATTGGAATAATGTTCAAACATGTCTGCCCCCGGCATAGCAACAGTGAAAAATGCTCTGCAACAAACTCCCATGTGTAAATGTATTACAGATTTCAACTGGCAGACACCTTTTTTCAGCTCAGAAATGGAACAAAGTCCAAAAATTCAATCTCATTAATATTTAAATGAAATCATCAGTTTTACATAACTCATCTGAGATAAAATCATTGTATTTTGACAGCTATTAGATTGCAGGTCTATAAAACGATAAGTATGTACATCGCTAGGGTACCAGTTAAATCATGGTGACTAAAGACAAATGGATATTCAGTTTTCAATCATTTGGCAATTCGAGAAAAAAGATAAATGTGTTTTATTACAAGTGAAAGTATTAATAAATTGAATAGAAAGCCTTAAATTAATTTTCTTAAAGCCAATTAAAAAAGCTGATTTTTTTTTAGCATGGGGATTTAAAAAAAAAAAACACTATATATTAAGACTTTGCTTATGTAATATTGTAATATATTCTTTTACAAACGTTATCAACATATTACTATTTAATATAACTAATATTAATTGTAATAAAACTCACATCTAAAGTGCTGTGTTATCTTATATACTTTGTCCCTGTTGTATTAATTACACATAAAGAGAAAATCATAAATACCGTATTTATCGGCGTATAACACGCACTTTTTCTCCCTGAAAATAGGGAGAAAATGGTGTGTGCGTGTTATACGCCGGAAAAAAAAAAAAAATCTAAAACTTACCTCGTTCCTGCTCTGTCCCCCGGTGCTCTAAAGCTGCGTGGCTGCGAGGGAAGCGTTGTGAGCTCCCCTCCAGCCACGCGGTCAATAAAGTCTGTTTTTTTTAAAACAAACTTTATTGACCGCGCGGCTGAAGGGAAGCTCACAACGCTTCCCTCACAGCCACGCAGCTTCAGAGCACCGGGGGACAGAGCAGCAAAGAGGTAAGTGCTGGGCTATGGGGAAGGGGGGGGGAGGAGGGTGGCATAACGAGCATACTAAGGGGCAATATCCTGGCATATTAGGGGCAATATCCTGGCATAATAAATGGCATATTGGGGGCAATATCCTGCATATTAAATGGCATATTGGGGGCAATATCCTGCATACTAAATGGCATATTGGGGCAATATCTGGCATATTAAAATGGCATATTTCCTGCATATTAAATGGCATATTGGGGGCAATATCCTGCATATTAAATGGCATATTGGGGGCAATATCCTGCATATTAAATGGCATATTGGGGGCAATATCCTGCATATTAAATGGCATATTGGGGGCAATATCCAGCATATTAAATGGCATATTGGGGGCAATATCTGGCATATTAAAATGGCATATTAGAGGCAATATCCTGGATATTAAATGGCATATTGGGGGCAATATCCTGGCATATTAAAATGGCATATTGGGCTTCAAAGTTCTTAATTTAAGTTCTTAAGTTTTTTTTCCTGAAATTTCCTTCTTAAAATTAGGTGCGTGTTATACGCTGGCGCGTGTTATACGCCGATAAATACGGTATGTATAATTTAAGATGTGGTTATCTGGCTATGGGTGCATATTCTCTTAGAGATCCATGGAAAAAGTAGATATAGAGGGAAAGGGTGAGCATTATTGACCTGATATGCATATGTCTACCCAGAAGCAGTGTGAATGTGTGATTTATGTACAAAAAACACATTATTTGGCTTCTTTAGTGTCTTTAGGTTTAAGTTTAATTTTGCACTTTTCTTTTTCTTATTGCACAATTAACAGTTTGTGAAAAAGTATTGGCTACTAATAACATAACTATAAACAATCAACACCCTACAATGAAGGGTACAGGGCACCCTTAAAATATGTTCCTGGAATTTTGACAAGTTCAGTTCAACTATGCAATGTAAAATAATCACAAATGAACAAGAAATCATAAACATTCAAATGGTATTGCTTTATTGATCTCAAAACTGCAACTAGTTGATCCTTGGTGCATCACCCATCCTACCACAAAACACTAATGTATCCAGGACACACAATTCCTATTTAAGAATTAATTTCTTTATCACCTCAATTTTCATACAACCACTTGTGTAACATACTGCCTAGATAATATAGTGATATCAGATCATGCACCCATAGAAATAAAGATCAGTTTGGAACCTACTAACATGTTTATCATATGCCGTCGATTCCTCTAGTACTTAGTGTACAGTGATGATTTTCATACTTTCTTGCCACATGTATCATGGCCAAGCGCGGATGCTCCGTGTGTGCTAGGCGTGTGCCGCACACTAACCTTACAGCTGTTGAACAGTAACAGGTCATGTGATGCCAACCGTAAAATAAGTATTTACAAGTCTAAAGCACCTTGACTGAACAAACTTAGAAAGACCTCCACATGCCCCAAAGATGGGATTACAAAAATAACAAAAATCCCCAAATGACCTGAATTATTATATATTTTAAACTATATGACTGTGATAAACCAAATTGTATGAGAGCTTAAAAGTTGGAAATATTTAAGCTTTATTTTTTTCTGACAGAATTTCATTAATAAAAAACGTCACCTTCCATAGACTTCTTTATCCACTTCAAGTCTTGCCATTAATATTGATATAATCAGATGTTTAACTATTAATGGAAGCATTTGGACAGTTTATATGATAGTATAATAATATCAAAATCAGGGTACAATTTGCTGGCGACATAGTGAAATGCAGTAGATTGGTTATCCTATACAAATACAGATTTAGATAAAAGGATTTGTGGCGGAAAGGCCTTATTACATACCCAATAGCATCAATCAGTGATACAACCTAAAAGAATCCCCTGCCAAACTCAATGCTTAGGGCATGGAATTTAATTAGATACTGAGTGGAACTCTAATGGTAGTACTGACTTATTCAACCTTTTCAAAACAATCCCTTTTCCTAAAAAATATTACTCAACATAACATATTATCAATTAGTGGCTCAAGGGACGTGATGATGTAACGGATGGACGCATGCACGTGCGCCCACCGCTGCGAGACACTGGTAGTTTTCCAATTTTTTTTACCCATACTATGTATAGCTGCCTCTTAATCAACAGTATTTCACCTCAGTGACTTAAACAGAGAAGCCTTTAAATAATAAAACTTAATGAATGCAAAGACAAATTAACACAAATAAATATCGTTTGGCTTGCATACCTTCAGATTCAGAGATTTGCTAGATATCAAATATCTGTATATTTTTGCAATATAGATTAGAAGAATCCCTTGGATCAAATTATTTGACACACTTAACAAAAAATATATAATAAACTCTGGAGTGTTAGAAATAAAATAAAATGAGAAATAATGGAAAAAGAGAAATAAATAAAAATAAGGAATGGTACATATTTATACCTATGGAATACACCCCGATGTCAGCTAGTTTAAATCGTGTGGAGCATGTGAGGAAAGAAAAAAATGCTAAATAGTGTTACTCTGTTCATAAAACAAACACTCGGAAATATACAATTTTACTAATATTATCTGGTTAATCTCAGGCAAAAGCACATCAATAAATAGCCACAATTTTCAGACTTTTCTATAAAAATACAACATGTATAGAATAAAACATGCTACAGCACAAAAACAATTTACTTGTAAAACACACTGTAGCACAAGAGGCTTACTTGAATAAATCGTGAGACCTTTTTAAGGGTGGGGATGGGACACTTCATCGCGGCTGCTTCCGCGCAGTCGCTTCACCGCCGACTCTGCACCACAGGACAGCTCGTTGCTGGAGATTTCAATGCGGGACATTTCATCGCTAAAGGTACGTTTATTTCAGTATTTTAGCTATATTAGTTTATTTTAGTAAGGGTGGTTAGAATTAGGGTTTAGGGGGTTAATTTTAGTGTTAGGATTTAGGGGGTTAGTATTAGGGTTCGGGGGTTAGTATTAGGGTTTAGGGGGTTAGAATTAGGGTTTAGGGGGTTAATTTTAGTATTAGGGTTTGGGGTTAATTTTAGTATTAGGGTTTAGGGGGTTAATTTTAGTATTAGGGTTTGGGGATTAGTATTAGGGTTTAGGGGGTTGGTATTAGGGTTCGGGGGTTAGTATTAGGGTTTAGGGAGTTAGTATTAGGGTTTAGGGGGTTAATTTTAGTATTAGGGTTTAGGGGGTTCGTAATAGGGGTCGGGGGTTAGTATTAGGGTTCGGGGGTTAATTTTAGTATTGGGGTTTGGTAATCATTTATTAGGGGTTGTTATTTTCTTTTTACTTTTACATTTGTAAAAGCTGACAGTTCGTCGCTGAACTGTCAGCTCAGGAGAGAAAATAGAAGATGGCACCCAGGCCCGGACTGGCCATGGGCCGAGGCCGGCAGGGGAGGTCCCAGCAGTGGCCTCTGGGTCCCAGGATCTCCCCTGCCGATCTATGCAGGGCCGGCACTATCCGAGCGCCGGCCCCGCTGTTATCCATGAAGGGCCGGTGAGGACATCAAATATCTCCCTCACCGGCCCACATGCTGTCGGCGGGGAGAGAGGGAGGGAGACAGCTTGGAGAGAGGACCCGGCGGAGCTCTAACTTGCAGCTCCACCGGGTTCCTCTCGCGAGATCCGGAGCATTGCCATGGCAACGACCGGATCTCGTAGGCTAGAGTTCACTCAGCACGAGGACCACCAGGGAACACCGCCACCGCCAGTCCCAGGTACCAGCGTGCCGGTCCCCCCCTCGCAGGCTAAAGGTAAGAAGGGAGTGCTGTGTGTGATGGGTGTGAGAGTGCTGTATAAATGTTAGAATGGATTGTGTGTGTAGGGGGGGAGGGGGTAAATAAACAAATAAAATAACAGGCATTATGTCCCCCCCGGACATAATGCCTGTTATTTTATTTGTTTATTTACCCCCCTCCTAAAGACACACACACAATCCATTCTAACATATATACAGCACTCTCACACCCATCACACACAGCACTCTCACACACCCAGCACTCACACCCATCACACACAGCATTCTCACACACAGCACTCTCACACACAGCACTCTCACACACACAGCACTCTCACTCACACAGCACTCTCACACACAGCACTCTCACACACACAGCTCTCTCACACACACAGCACTCTCACACCCATCACACACAGCATTATCAAACTCATCACACACAGCACACTCACACCCATTACACACAGCATTCTCACACCCATCACACACAGCACTCTCACACCCATCACACACAGCACTCTCACACCCATCACACACAGCACTCTTACACCCATCCCACACACATAGCACTCTCACACATAGCACTCTCACACACAGCATTCTCACACACAGCACTCTCACACACAGCATTCTCACACACATCATAGACAGCAATCTTGCACTCTCACACACAGCACTCTCACACACATCATACACAGCACTCTCACACACATCACTCTCACACACAGCATTCTCACACACAGCACTCTTACACACATCATAGACAGCACTCTTGCACTCTCACACACAGCACTCTCACACACATCATACACAGCACTCTCACACACTGCACTCTCACACACATCATACACAGCACTCACGCACTCACACACATCACTCTCACACACGCCCCTCTCACACACCGCCCCCCTCACACACCGCCCCCCCTCACACACCGCCCAATCCTCATCACACCGCCCCCCGCACACACACATACTGCACCCCTCACATACACACAGAACCCCCCAACCCACTGCACAACAGACATACACAATACTTCCATATATATATATATATATATATATATATATATATATATATATATATATATTTATATATACACACACATCACCCCTCACACACATACTGCACCCCTAAACACATTACATTCCAGACACACACTAGATCCCTTACCCAACTCTGGATCATCTACACACATACACACACTAGATCCCTATATACACTCTGAAACCGTTATAAACACACACTCACTAGATCTCCTATACACATTCTAGGTCCTTCAAACACACACTAGACTCATATATATATATGTATATATACACACACACTAGATTCCTTGTAAGTAAACACATACTACACCCCTAAACACACACTACATCTATATATACACACACACACACACTATAGCCTGTGTGCACACACTTGCTATATCCCCTATACACACATTCTCTACAGCCCCTAGCCACATATGCATTACACCACAAACACAACACAACTAAAACCGACCTTATTACACAATACCACATCACAATCAGCTCACTCTACACACACACAATCCGACAAGCAGGCTCCAAACACATGCTCAATACTCTTTCCTGGCATTTTTGTCTCCTGGTATCCATTTATAGAGACACCAGAGACAAGTTGCAAGGAAACACAGTGCAAGCATGTTATTAAATTTGCTTGCACTGTGCAGAACAAATACAGGGCTTTTTTCTCATGCTAGAGCTCTTCAGCAGAGCTCTGTGCATGGTCTGCCCTGGAAGAGCATTAAACCAACATGCTCACTTTGAGAGGGAGCGTGTTTGTCATTGGTGTTGACAAAACACACCTCCTCTTCCCCGCCCCCTTCTTAGTGGGCCGCTGTGATAAAAAAATGCCCGGGACGATTTTTTCTCCCAGTCCGGCCCTGATGGCACCCACACTCACATGATCATTGTGCAAATGAAAAGAAAAATGAAATGCAAGAACTGAGTTTAAAAAGCATTAATCTTTAGATGTTAACTAAACAAGATAGTTTAATACATGTGCAAAATGCATCCAAAATTTAGTTACACTTAAGAAGGACCTAATTTTCCTATGTTTCAACACCTATAATTTAATTTTTTTTTTGTTTTTTACATTGATTTTTTTAGATTAATCTTTCACTGTATTCCCCATACAACAAAATTTTGGCAGCTGGTGTCTTTCTTTCTGAACCTTTTCATTTTTCATTCTAAATAAAATAATATAAATTCTGTTAGGTGTCAAACAATGAAATATATTTAGTGCCCCTTTCACACAAAGGATTGACTTAAAAAAAAAATCCAATTTACCTGATCTTTACATAAATGTCCCTAAATGTATTGTGTTAACCCTAAGTCCTGAATAATCTTCTACCTGAGGAAATGGGTTTTCAAGACATTAAACAAAAATGAGAAAAAAAATAATATTCCATGAGACAACTGTAAAAACAAATGTAAAACATGTATATTTAAAAAAAAGGATTGCACCTGCTGCACCCATATTGTTCCATCCCTTATTCTTTCTAATGTGCCCACTTGTGTGTTAACAGGTATTATTTTTGTTATACCTGTTTCTCACTCTTTCTTAATACTTCTTTCAGTAAGAATTGACTGCCCCCATCAGCACTTCCTTATACTTATAAAACAAAGGAGTATCCACTTTTACTGCTCTTGTCAGACAGTCACTTATCTTTTAGTTAAAATGATAATTTAATAAGCAGTTAACTAGAAAAGAACAAGGGATTATATGAGTTTCTGTGATAAAGGTTGTTTTGAGGGAGGAAGGATCTGTACAAATGATAAGCTGTAGCATAAGATTTTAGAAGAAAAAATATGCAATCATGAGATGATAAAATACAGCTCACTATAGCCTTTAAATCATAAAGAGATGTTTTTTTACAATACTACCTGCTATGCAAAAGTGAGAATCTGACTGTACTTTTTTTCAGGGAGCTAAAGCAGTTTTTTTTTTTTTACATTTTCTTTATTTTTCATTTTCAATTTCAATTTCATTACTATAAATACAAAAGTCACATGATTAGAAATTAAACATAAATAATTGAAATGATTAAAATAATAGATAAAAAAACAATGAAACTCAAGTAGAATCCTGTTACATAATTCACAGTTCTATAAAAATATCCCAAGCGGTCCATCTAATCCTGTTCCTAGTCCCTAGATCTTTAACCCCTTAGTGACCGAGTGCTATGTTGCATTTGATGTGCCTTGAAGACCAGAATTCCATTATTTTTGCCATACGTTTACTGAACTGTGAATTTCTTTCTTTGTGTTCAGTCCACCCACACAAATTATATATAATTTTTTAAAGGACAGATAGGGCTTTCATTTGATACTATTATTTTCATCATATGATATCATTTACTATTAAAAAAATATAAAATATGATGAAAATATGCCATAAAAAACACTTTTTCAAACTTTGACCTAATTTTTTTTTTTACACAATTACAAATGGTTAAAAAGACCCCGTCTATATATTTATAATATTTGTCCTGAGTTTAGTAATACCAATGTTTCCTTGTTTGTCTATGTTTTATTTCAAGTAATAGGGCAATAAACAATATTAGTGTTTTTTTTGTTTTCTAATAATTTTCTTCTACAGTGACTTTTTAACCCCAAGCCTAAATTTACCCCAACTCTAAATTTACCCTAACCCTAAAACTACCCCCACCCCTTAATCTAACCCTTGTAATCATCCGAACCCCCCTGTAACCCTAATTCTGACCCTAACCCTAGATCTAGGTACAGTAGATCTAGGGTTAACTTTTTCCATTTATTTATTTATTTTATTTCTTTATTTAATTCATTTTCTATTTTTAACTGCAATATACTTGACTGTCTGTAGGGGCAGTCAAGTAGTGGTTTCAGAGCGACGAAGAGATTTTTTTTTTTTTCTCTTCCGTCGCTCTCCTCTGGGCACGCTGTATCGGAGGAGCATGCTCCTCCGAAACAGCACACACCCGCAATCACCGGGTGATCGCGGTGCCCAGGGTGGCACAAAAGGTGTTGAATGATGCCTCGATAGAGGCATCATTGCAACACTCTCACACATAGGCAGTGATCAGTTTTCACTGCCTATGTGTGTTAGCGCGCATACGATCACATTCGCGGTGATCGTATGCGCGCGGGGGGGTCGAGGGGGGGCTGAAAGCACTCTCAGAGGCTGCTTCGGATCCGAAGCAGCCTCTGAGAGTAGCTGCAGGCATGTAGTGTTGCGCTAAGGAGCGCAACACTACATGAAAACGGAGGACGTATATATACGTCCTCATGGTCCTTAAGGACCATGCTTTTCAGGACGTATATATACGTCCGAATGCGTTAAGGGGTTAATTATGGTGTATAAGATTTTCTATTGCTCTCAAATTATTAACTCCTCTGACCCATTCTGTGACGGGCTCTGAACTTGTTTCCTTGTTTTGGGAATTAGTTTACTTGATACAATTATTAGTCTGAGAAATATGGACTGCCTCAGGGAATTACTTGCGATCTCTGTATAAAACAAGAATATAAATTCTGGTGTCAATATAAAACCTATGTTCAAGAACTGCATAATCAAGTGGAACCTAACACCATCTTGAAATTTACTTAAATGAAAGTTGATTATATTTAGAAGCCTCTGCGCCATGCTTAACTAAGTTTAGACATGTTTGAAGGTAGAGACCCCTTAGATACTCATCCTAACCCATAACCTCCCCAACAAAGACATGAGACCTTAGCTTTGTGAAAATAGGCCACATCATGTATTAAAAAAAACTTTTCACTAATAAATAACTGTTATTAACTTCAAATGTAAATAACAATACAGATCCTCCTTGTCAATATCTAACAGTCATAACTATAACTTAGGACCCCAGGGCTTCCCCGCTTCCTTTTCTTATCGCTTTAAACACATTCTAGGCTTCAACCCCCACCCCCTTTCAATGCTGACCACTAGCCAGCCTTTTGCTCAGTGGGCACGTCCATATCACCTGAGATTGGGGGAGGGGTAAGCCCAACTCCAACATCCTTCCCATTTTGTTCCAGTTCACCCCTATTGGCATGGAAGATAAAGATAAAATATGATACAGACTTAACAATAATACCAAAAGGGAGGGAAGTTTGGAGCTGCAGTTGAGCTGAAATTTAAGTAAAATGGCTGACTGTGGAATTTCACTCCACACTGTTTATAGTCATTCCATCTGCCCAGCCCTATAAACGTACAGGTATTTGCAAACGGGATCATTGCATTGCTTTGGCAACAACCTGTATTACTCTCTGGCTTTCTTGCTATCCCTAGTTCTGGTTGCTGATTTTTACCTGTCTCTGTACCTGCCTGTTTGCTGCTAGCCTTGACCTTCTACCCATCTGACTACGCCTTTTGCCTATTCTGTCATCTTTGGTTCTTTTGTTATTTTTGTATGACGATATCCTACTGTTCTAGTCTCTGTGGATCCATCTTCCATTTTGGTGGTACTAGTGTGTGCCACCAGTCCACCAGTCTAGTGTGTACCACCAGTCCAGTCTCCGTTACCAGTCCAGTCTCAGTCCAGTCACAGCTACCAGATTATTTTCAATTAGTTTGTATTCTCTACATTCACAGTTTATGTGATATAGTCCATTTAAGATTTGTGGTTATTTTGATTCCTAAGTAATTTAATTCAGAGGGGCACAATTTCAGTTGATTTTCATGTTTTAAATCAATATCAAGCATGTAACTTCCACATTGTGCTTTATCTTTAAAAGTATTTCAAAATTAAGGATATGGTAGCCCCAAGATCCTAATTTCTAAAGTATATCCATAGATCAATTAACATATCCATCAAATTTAGTGTAAGTTCTTTGTGAAATAATTTTTAGTAGCCTTTAGTGAACCCATCAAGACCGGGATTTTACCAGAGGTCGTTAATAAAATCCCTTACTCTCTGTCTTCTAGAGTAAGTAATTTATCTAATTCTAACTGGTGGGAAAGGCAAAAAGTCTGCTTCTAGTGTGTATACAAGTAATCTGATATCTTTTTTTTCCCCTCTAATCTTAGTTTCCCCTTATTATTAACATAATTATTATATAAATCCTGATAGAATTCTTAAAAGGTGTTTGCAGTATCTTGAGTAGTGTGCCAAGTTTGAACTCTCTTGTCCATAATTTCCAGGACAAAAGCCCTAGTGTATTGTTTCTTTAATTCCTGAGTAGTGTGGAGCGGACACCTGGATGTTTGGGTTCGGCTGGTTTGGCCGAACTTCGGAAAAAAGTCCGGGTTCGGGGTCGAACTTGACCCCGAACCCAAACCCCATTGAAGTCAATTGGGACCCGACTTTCGGTTTATGGAATACATGTAATACTATTGGCTTTCTATAAACCGAAATAGAGTCCCCATTCATAAGAATTTCTTATGAATGGGGAATCTAGTTCGGTTTATAGAAAGCCAATAGTATTACATGTATTCTATAAGCCAAAAGTCTAGAAACCGAACGTCGTTCGGTTTATAGACTTTCGGCTTATGGAATACATGTAATACTATTGGCTTTCTATAAAACGAACTAGAGTCCCCATTCATAAGAATTTCTTATGAAAGAGATTAGGTTTATAGACTTTCGGTTTATAGAATACATGTAATGCTATTGCTATTCTATAAACCGGAAGTCTATAAACTGAATGTCTTTCGGTTTATAGACTTTTGGTTTATAGCTGAACCCCGAACTCCAACACGGACATAGAGTGAAATGTCCGTGTTTGGGTCCGGGGTCCGAACACCGTAATGTTACGAACCCAAACAGTGCGGTTCGGGTTCGCTAAACACTATTCCTGAGCTAAAATTGTTCCTGGTTGATTTGAATGTAAGTAATTTGTGTTCTGTTTATCTATCTGATCCTTTGTCATTTTTTTATTGTTTATAGCTAAGTCCAGACGCAATCTTTGTTTTTCTAATTTCAACTAAAATCTCTTCAGCTAGCTTTAATTTATGCAACTTTTCTAGTCTATAAATCTTTGGCTAAATGTCATCAATTTCCTTATTACTTTCTCTGTTAATAAAAGAACCTAATGAAAAAAGTAACCCCACATCACTGGCTTGTGAGCTTCCCAAATTGTTGACTTACTAGTATCAAAGGTATTGTTTTCTGTAAAATATACATTTATTTGAGCTCTTATGTCTTTTATGTAGTTTTTTTCAGCAAACTGTCTTCTAACTGCCAATTCCAAATATTCTGCTTATTATTTGCTTACCCGACTGTGTAAGTTACTTGGGCGTGATTGCTCCATGAGATATTACCGATATTTGTGCTTTTGACCAGGCTCAATTGATGATGTGAAATGAATAATAGGTCAATTCCATATATTATAACAGTAAGGAGTTGAACGCTTCCTTGACTTTCTTTATGTGTATAGTCTTTCCATTAGATGTATCCAGCCTAAGATACAAAATCATATTACAATTTCCTCCCAAGATTGTTGTACCTTCTGCGAAATTCCTTAATTTAATTAATGCATTTCAAATTTGTGCTGATTAATGTTCAGTGCTCATGAATCTGAAAATGTTATTTCAAAATCACCACTTAAGTCCTTGATAAAAATGATTCTCCCTTCGTCATTACACCAGCTGTCTTTCATCTCAAAAGGTGTTTGTTTTGACAGTAATATTGCAACTCCTCCAGATTTGGAAAGATAGATGGAGAAAATGAGTTTTAACAAAATTCTTAATCAAGTATCCAGTTTTAATACTAGTCTCTTAGATAAAAGCTGCATTATATTGTTTCCATATGTAGTACAATTAAATGAAAACATTACACACACAGTATGGTAGCCTTAAGCTCACCAATAGTGGTGAGTAGGCTAAGATGTGAAATATAAAGTTTAACCCAATTCAAAATGCATCAGAAAGGAGACTAGATGATCTACTCAGATAGCTCAGTTTTTCTATATGTTGGACTAATATGATCCCTTAAATTAGTTCTACTCAGAGACCACCAAATTGATCTTCAACCAGCCATTGCAATTGTATTCTCAATCCTCCACATATCAGGACATAATAACAAGCATCAGGTCTTAAAATTAGGTAAGTACAACCTCAACACATAAAATATTACACAGTGTCATACATCAGTCTTTTTTCATTGTACAGTCACTTTAACATTTAACATGCTAACTGAGGCCTGCTGAGTCTGAGATGTAACTCTTTTTGGGAATTTCTCTGAGAATTGTATGGTCTGATCTTGGTGTGAATTTGCTAGAAAGTCCTCTTCTGAGAAGATTGACAACTTTACTGAATATTTTCAGACATACTGAGTAACCAAATTATGGAAAATTACGTAATGTGGCTAAAAACTCTGATCAGCACAGATCTGCGCCAAATTGGTTTATATTGAGTAGACCACTAAATTGATTACAAAGGACTCGATTGGTTAAGTTAATGATCAACTTTTGAAAAAGAAAATAAAACAACATACATAGGTCTATTCACTAACTTAGTTTTCCAATAAAAATTGATATTTGCAATTCCTTAGTAAGTTCATCACACTTTACATAGTTGGCAAATGTCCCGGATTCGCCGGGACAGTCCCGGCAACTATGCAAATGTCCCGCGTATATTGCGATCGCGGGACAGTCCCGGAAAACTGAGCTGTCACACGATCGCAGCGGGTCACGTGACGTTGAGCGGTGACGTGACCTGGTGACCCGCTGCGATCGCGAGACAGCCCAGTTTCCTGGGACTGTCCCAAGATCGCGATATACGCACAGCTGTGTGAGCTATGCTCACAGCTAAAAAAATTTTTTAAACTTTTTTTTTTAAAATCTTCTTCAGCCGGATATGACAGCTAGTCATATCCGGCTAATGTACTTCCCTCCTCCGTGCAGGAGGGAAGCCTGCAGCACTGAGGACGCGACGGGGACCAAGAGGTGAGCACTGGGGAACGGGGTGGAGGGAGGGTGATGAATGGGCATGATAAGACTGAAAAATGATGGGCATGATAAGACTGAAAAATGATGGGCATGATAACACTGACAAATGATGGGCATGATAACACTGACACATGATGGGCATGAGACGATTGACAAATGATGGGCATGATAACACTAACAAATGATGGGCATGATAATACATACACATTATGGGCATGATAACACTGACACATGATGGGCATGATAACACTGACAAATGATGGGCATGATAAGACTGTCAAATGATGGGCATGATAACACTAACAAATGAGGGGCATGATAACACTAACAAATGAGGGGTATGATAACACTGAAAAATGATGGGCATGATAACACTGACATGATGGACATGATAACACTGACACATGATGGGCATGAGACGATTGACAAATGATGGGCATGATAACACTAACAAATGATGGGCATGATAACACATACACATGATGGGCATGATAACACTGACACATGATGGGCATGATAACACTGACAAATGATGGGCATGATATCACTGACAAATGATGGGCATGATAACACTAACAAATGAGGGGCATGATAACACTAACAAATGAGGGGCATGATAACACTGAAAAATGATGGGCATGATAACACTGACATGATGGGCATGATAACACTGACAAATGATGGGCATGATAACACTGACAAATGATGGGCATGATAACACTGAAAAATGATGGGCATGATAACACTGACAAATGAGGGGCATGATAACACTAACAAATGAGGGGCATGATAACACTGAAAAATGATGAGCATGATAACACTGACAAATGATGAGCATGATAAGACTTAAAAATGATGGGCATGATAAGACTTAAAAATGATGGGCATGATAAGACTGATAAATGATGGGGATGATAACAGTGACAAATGATGGCCAAAATAACATGACACATGAATGGATGTAAGAAATATAAGGTACCTTTAATTTCTTACATGAGCAAAATAATGTAATTAATAAGTAATGATGGTCTATGCCTTTGTAAGAGGCACAGACAAACCTGGAACGGGAATGCCCCCTTCCTTGCAATGAGATATAGCAGCAGGGAAGGGGAATATATTGATCTACATTTTTTATTTTTGTTTTTAAGATTAAAAAAAACAACGCTTACTTGCATGTGTGTATGTATGAGTGTATGTGACAGACTGTGTGTCTGAGTGTATGTGACAGCATGTATGTATGTATGTATGTATGTATGTATGTATATGTGTATGTATGTATGAGTGTATGTGACAGACTGTATGTATGAGTGTATGTGTCTATGTGACTGACTATATGTATGAGTGTGTATGTGCTGTTGTCTGGCGCCTAGATTTTTTTGCTGGCTCCTAAAAATCAGTTAAATTTTTCAAGCCCTGGTATAAATGCAACTAGTTATAAACATATATTTGGGGTCCACCTCAAGCTTTTGAAAATGCTGGAAATATTTAATATTTTACAGGGTTTTTTTGTGGTCAGAAACTTAATATTTGTTTGCTGAGGGGGGTGGTGGGTGCATGGATTTGTTTTCCAGTAGAAGTGGTAGAGGTTAATACAGTGAAGGAGTATAAGTGTAAGGCTATTCTAGATATAAGATGTGGCCAGGGAGTAATGGAGGTATTACTTTCTGAGAGGGTAGTGGATGCTTGGAATAGCCTTCCAGCCGAAGTGGCAGAGGTAAACACAGTGAAGGACTTTAAGCATGCATGGGACAAGCATAAGACTATCCTAGATACAAGATAAGGACAGGCACTAAAGAAAGTATTAATTTACTTAGAGGGTAGTGGCTACATGGAATAGTCTTCCAGTAGAAGTGGTAGAGGTTAATACAGTAAATGAGTTTAAGCATGCATGGGATAAGCATAAGGCTACACTAGATATAAGATAACGTCAGGAACTAATGAAAGTATTACTTTACTGAGAAGGTAGTGGATGCATGGAATAGTCTTCCAGCAGAAGTGGTAGAGGTTAATTCATTGAAGGAGTTTAAGCATTCTAATGCAGCCCCCGGAGACGCCTAGGTGCAAGAGGGCCTTGACAGCTTGTGCTGTCGCAAGGCTGCACACATTGGTGGTAAGGTTTTAGGGGAGGAGTTGGGGGAGGGGATCAGAGGATATTTAAGGCTGAACAATAGGGAAAATCTCCATAACTTTTTTGGCCTACCAGAATTTTCCCGCCCGCCCTCCCTAAAGTTTTGGGGTTATTAGGTGTATACTTGTTGTTTCTGGTTTCTGCCGCTTGTCTTCTATGTTTCAGATACAGCGTTGCATTGGATGGATCGTGTTGGAATATTCATTGTCACAGCTGGTGGTAACTTGCTCCTTAGGGGGGAATCTATGGCTGGAATATCGGGAGTCAGCCATAGTTCAAATGGATTACGTGAGAGGTTCGTAGCTAAGTTGGAGCTCTTAGCCTGTTGGTGGGCT
Source organism: Pelodytes ibericus (assembly GCA_036172795.1). Lineage (NCBI taxonomy): Eukaryota > Metazoa > Chordata > Amphibia > Anura > Pelodytidae > Pelodytes > Pelodytes ibericus. The sequence continues at coordinate 140,925,481 of CM069857.1, read as the reverse complement.
GGGCATAAGGTCTGCCTGGCAGTGGATTCAATGGACGGGGGATCCCTTGGTAGCAAGTTGGTGTGGGACATGTTCCTTGTTATGTTAACTATGTTAATAAAGTTATTGGTCAATTATGTTAATTTTGAGGTTCATGTCATTTATGACATATGTGTGAATATGTGGGTTTGTCATTGCCTAATTTGTATATTTATATGTATTTATTACCATGTGTTATGTTAAGGTTGGAGGCAATGACATATGTTATAAATAAAATGGCTGTGGCCTTTTTCTACCCACTACGTCTGTGCCATGTGTCTCTATTTTATGGTAAAGATACAGCCTGGTAGTCGAGGCTACAACTGTCATGTATGTTTATGGTATGGACACAGCTCTCTGACTGAATTCTAAACCAGGTCTTACTATATTTCATGTAAAAGTGATAAAATGCACCTGCCAGATGTAGATGTTGTGCTGTGAATGTATCTGTTGTATACCAAGGATCCTGGTAATGCTGGTGGGAACTTGGTGATATAATCTACACTGTGACAATAAGGTGGAGTTACATTATGCTAATTTTGTGTGAGTGGGTGGAGCTTTGGACAGTAGGTGTGGTCAATATTAAAGTAATTGGAAGCTGAGCTGCAAAATGTCCCTGGAAATTTTTTTCAAATGTTGGCAATTATGCACTTTACTGTAAAAAGTTTTATTATTTAAGCAGTATCATAGTATAACATAAGTCACTGATGAGAAGCAGTGGTGTAGCAATGTAAGATTGAGGGCCCCACTGCAGAAATATTTCAGGGCCCTTCACATTCCCTACTGTTGCAGATTACACTTCCCATCATGCTCAGTCAAACACTAGCTGAGAATACTAGTATTGCATTTGACCTTATAGTAGGTCACCTCTGTGTTTTATACCTGAGGGGAGGTGAAAGAACCTCAAGCTATCTATTGACAACATACAAGAGTGTAGCCCCCAGACAAGGTCGGGGAGGGGCAATCATGACAGGGTGCTGAGAGGATATGTCAGCCTATAGTGGGAATTAGTGGGAGGAGTTGGGAGAGTACAAAAGATAGGAACAAGAAGTTTAGGGGCCATTTTAGGAAAAGTTTTTCCCCCATACCTGTTGTGTGTCTTCCCTCTTCTTTTTCAGGAACCATGGAGGCTGAAATCGACAGGATCCTTGCTGACATGAGGGCTGCAGCATTGGTGAACGGGCCAGGCTGGCTGCAGGGAAGATTGGAGTGCCCTGGAGCCGCATCTGGGGTCGCCACTTCTTCATCCGGGAGGCCTTCCCGTCGGGTGAGGCCTCCTCGCCGACTGAGCCCTGGGGATGCCGACCTACCAGGGCCCAGCGGTCTTCAAGCGGCAAGGGGCCGCTCCAAAGCTCCCCTCAGGATGGCCGGAGCGGGATCACGCTCCGGGGAGCGCCCAATGCCGGCTGCAGCAAGGGTAGGCCTCAACCGGAAGTCGACCGCGCCGGAAGTGACCAGCAGGAGAGTTGCGGTCGCGCGAATGGATGCTCCGGCGGGCGGGCCTGCCGGTTGGATGAGCGGGAGGTCCGGGCCATCGGGCCCCAACGTAACAACGTCAGTGCCTGGCTTTGGGGGACGAGGAGGTGGCAGAAAAGGCTCCGGGCGGCGAGACAGTGCAGCGGTGGATGCAAACCGGCATCAGGCGAGCAGGCCCAGTAAGGGGGGGGGATCAAAAGGCCCGGTTTGCATATCGTGCCCCCCGGTGGCCACCCACGCAGCACTAACCTCAGACAGGCCACAAGGGATGTTGGGAAATCGGTCCCAGGCCCCATCCAGGTGCTCTACCCCAGACTTATATGCAGCTCCTTCAGACCCCAGGCCCAAGGTGGTCTCACGCTCCCGGTCAGGTGTCCCCCACACGGGGGGGGGGGGATAATAGAAAGGCCCGTGCGAGTTTAGGTACAGCGCAATGGGGGCCAGGTGAGAGAGGGTCCATATCATCTGACGGTTCTTCCACCCTCATGCCACGGCAAAGGTCAGTGTCACCGTTATTGTTCTCCCCGCCTCCCTCACCGGCTCAGTCCACATCCCCAGTAGTGAGAGAGGGGTCTCCTATCGAGGTGGATGGGGGAGAATCCAGTGGGGATGGTAGCCAGGCGGATACGGTGGGGCTGTGCAGCATTACAGGGGTCGGGACGGGCGTTCCCGGGCCCGGTCGTGCATCTCCCAGGGCAGTTAGGCGTCCTGGGGGCAGGATTTCACGCCAAAGGGTTCGCAGTCGCTGTAGGTCACGGTGCAGGGTATGGTCGCCGGAAAGGGGAACCTCCTCCCCAGTAGATGCTAGCCTGCAGCACAGGAGAGGGGCTCCATGTAGGTCACGGGTGAATGCAAGGTGGGAAGGGTCCCCTTCACCAAACCGGGATGATTCCCCTGTACTTTCACATTGCTCTACCTTTTCCAGGCGTTCTCAGGATTTGGATCGGCAGCGGGCGGGAACAGCCCCCGAGACAAGAGGCCGCGGTGGCCCAGGAGCGTCACTGGACAAGAGAGGATCAACTGAAGGAGGGACGCCTTCAGCAAGGGGCACAGGTACGAGTGACCAACAGGCCAGCTCGGCCCCAGGGCCGATCGGTCAGTTGATCGTAACCCCTTCCCCTAATAGGCACGGGGAGGCAGAACTGCTGGGAGGGCTGCGCGCCTTTTTAGATTCATGGGCAAAAAGGAACGACGCGGGGGTGGCAGAGACGGTGGCGGCGGCTTGGGTCCCTCCAGTATCAACTCCTTTGGGGGTGGTCCCCAAGAAGGATCCCGGTAAATTCCGGCTAATACATCATTTGTCCTATCCGAAGGGAGGGTCGGTTAATGATGACATCGATAGGGAGCTTTGCTCCGTATCGTACGCATCATTTGACAGAGCAGTGGACCTGGTCAGGGAGGCGGGTGCCGGGGCACTGATGGCTAAAGCGGATATTGAATCTGCTTTTCGTCTCCTCCCTATCCACCCAGAGTGTCACCACCTATTGGGCTGCTGGTTTGATCAGGGGTTCTATGTGGACCTCGCCTATGGGGTGTTCAGTTTCTTGTGCCTATTTCGAGAAATTTAGCACATTTCTCCAATGGGTAGTTAAGAAAGTGGCAAAGGATCGTTCAATGGTGCACTATTTGGACGATTTTTTGTGCGTGGGCCCCATGGGCTCCAGATCTTGCTTGGTGCTGCTGCGCTCGCTGGAACAGGTGGCGCTTAGCTTTGGGGTTCCCTTGGCGGCGGATAAAACAGAGGGTCCTACTACGTGTTTAAACTTTCTGGGGTTGGAGATAGATTCGGTGGCAGGGGTCTGCAGGCTCCCCGGGAATAAGCTAGTGGTATTACGGACGGCTGTTCGAATGGTAGGTAGGGCCAAAAAGGTTACCCTACGACAGTTACAGTCACTGATAGGGCGCCTGAACTTCGCGTGTCAGATAATTCCGGTGGGTTGGGTGTTTATTAGGTCGCTGTCGCGGGCTACGGCAGGTATTGCGGCGGGACATCATTTTATCCGGGTGACTAGGAAGATACGTGCAGATCTGGCTATGTCGCTGGTCCTCATTGAACGGTTTAACGGAAAAGGGGTATTTCAGGGCGCAGTAGTGCAGGCGGATGAGCTGGAACTTTATACGGATGCGTCGGGTAGCATGCTTTTTGGCGCATACTTCGCAGGGAAGTGGTGCGCGGAACGTTGGCCAGAGGCATGGGCAGGCAGTAAACTACTGAAGAACCTGGCGTTTCTGGAGCTATTTCCCTTGTTAGTTGCCCTAACATTATGGGGGGGGGTGCATGCGAGACCGGCGGGTTGTCTTTTTCTCTGACAACTTGGCGGTCGTGCATTCAGTGAACAACCTGTCAGCAGATTCGGCCCCTGTGGTGCGGCTTTTATGGCGTTTTGTGATGCTTTGTATGGAACTGAATATCTCGTTCCGTGCAAAACATGTACCAGGGCACTTAAACATTATAGCGGATGCTCTTTCTCGATTCCAGTGGGAGCGGTTTCGAGCAGAAGCTCCGGGAGCAGACAGGACTGGGCAGGAGTGCCCGTTAGTACTGTGGAAGATCGGAATGGAGTGCTTGCGGGATGGGTAAAAGGTTCGCTTGCTCCTTCCACATGGTCGGCATACGCGAGGGTCTGGCGAGACTGGGATGCGCTGGTGGCTACAGGGGGTAGGCACTGCTCTGAGGCATCCCTGCTGGATGCTTTGCTCTGGTTTTTGGTGCAGCTTTCGGCCGAAGGGGCGTCCCCTTCCAAATTGGACAAAGCAGTGGCAGCTTTGTCCTTTTTGTTTAAATTGCAAGGGGAGGTGGACGTTTGTAAGAATTTTTTGGTAAGGCAAGCGTTAAAAGGTTTTCGGAAAAGAAAAAAGTAGGCTGACACGTGGCGCCCGGTGTCCGTGGCGTTGCTGCGTAGAATGGTGGAGGTGCTGCGAGCTATTTGCACATCGGATTACGAGTGTTTGTTGTTCACCGCGGCTTTTTCCTTGGCCATTTTCGGGGCATTCCGGATATCAGAGCTGGTAAGTCCTTCCAGGGCCCGGTTGGGCGGCATCTGGTCGACGGATGTGGTGTGTGAGCCTGGGAAGCTGCTGGTGTGGCTCAGGTCCTCAAAAATGGATACGGCTAGGCGGGGCCGTATGGTGGAATTGTTTAAGGTACCGGGCGAACGGGTGTGCCCTGTACGCTGCATCAGGGAGTTTTTGGCAGTGCGGGCGCAGGGGTCTCAGTCCCTCCTGGTCCACGCAGACTCCTCTGGTTTATCGAGGTTTCAGTTCCTCAGGGTGATGAGGATGGCTTTGGAACGCCTGGGTGTGCCTGCACACGAGTTCGGCACCCATTCCTTTCGGATTGGGGCTGCCACGGAGGCTTCACGGCCTGGGGGAGGCTTTAGTCAAGAAGATTGGTCACTGGGAATCTGGACGGTACAGATCATATGTTCGTCCTCATAGGATACTGTTATAAAAAATAAAAAAAATGTAATTAAAAAATTTCTGTTTTTGTTTAAAAAAAAACAAAAAACAAATTGTGTTTGATGGATCTGGTTTCCGTGTGATCGGTGTACATAGTACTATGTTGTTTACGATGTTCTCTGTTCCAGGTTCCGGTTTGGAGGTGTGGATCATCGGCCATTCATTCGTATACTGGGCCGAGAGGAGAGCTGCAGTTCGCAGGAATGGAATCCAGCTGGGCTATCCTCTGGATCGGGTCCGTCTGAAGTGGTTTGGAGTGAGGGGCATGTTGTGGAATGCTGTGGTGTCTAATGTTGAGCAAAGAGTGTGTCGGGACGGCCGCCCTGACATACTCCTTATTCATGCCGGGTTAATGATTTGGGGGTGGTGCCGCAGAGGAAGTCAATCGGGACTCTGGTGGGAGGTTCGAGGGGAAAGTGGGGGCATTGGGATATGCACAGAACATGGACTTCGGCAGCCACCTGGATACTCTTGCAAGCTTGGTTGGTTTTCCTGTATATGGAATGTTTAATGTTTATGTTTATGTTTAGTCATTGTATTAATTATGGATATATATATATGTGGAATGTGTATATATATGCATATATGATTGTAAATGCAATGGCTATTTAAAGAAAGTGCTGTGGCCGTTGTTTTACCCCACAGTCTGGTTTTAAGTTTTAGTTATTTCTAGGCAAATACATATCCTCAATGATAGAAGCTACCATGTCATGTAGCCCACAGACAAGGTCGGGGAGGGGCAATCATGACAGGGTGCTGAGAGGATATGTCAGCCTATAGTGGGAATTAGTGGGAGGAGTTGGGAGAGTATAAAAGATAGGAACAGGAAGTTTAGAGGCCATTTTAGGAAAAGTTTTTCCCCCATACCTGTTGTCCCACCCACCCTCCCTAATTTTATGGTTAATGAGCCTTTATTTATTTATTTATTACATGTCACAGCGTTGGCGGAAGCTTGCAGGGTATCCAGGAGGGTTAATGGAAGATTTGGATTGGGGAGAGTCAATCGGGACTCTGGTGGGAGGTTCGAGGGGAAAGTGGTACCTCGAACCTCAGGTATTGGGGGAATTGGGATATGCCCAGAACATGGACTTCGGCAGCCACCTGGATACTCTTGCAAGCTTGGTTGGTTTTCCTGTATATGGAATGTTTAATATTTATGTTTATGTTTAGTCGTTGTATTAATTATGGATATATATATATATATATATATATATATGTGGAATGTGTATATATATGTATATATTATTGTAAATGCAATGGCTATTTAAATAAAGTGCTGTGGCCGTTGTTTTACCCCACAGTCTGGTTTTAAGTTTTAGTTATTTCTATGCAAATACATATCCTCAATGATAGAAGCTACCATGTCATGTGTGATGTCATATCTCAGTGCACACTGTGTGTAGTTTGCATGTAGGAAAAGAGCACAGGGAGGGAACATGTTTAAAAGCAGAAGGAAATGTTATTTTTTTTTGTTATGGTTTTCTTTTTTTAAACTTTTTTTTAACATGCAGTCAGATGAAACCCCAGTTTTTTATTCATTACGAAAACAAGAGGCGCTTCATTTTAGACTCCCCCTCATTGTTTACTCACATGTCAGTTTTACCTATAGTAATAAAAGGGCCATCTTTCATCATGTAATGGAATTTTGAAGTGCTTCTCTAGTGGATCACAAGTAAAAATACTGATAATGTATAAGAAAATAATTTTAAAAAACGGAATTGTCTTTATAAAATCACCTCCAATAGCTTTACTCCAATAGATTCTAAACTCTGGTAAGCCACACGAAATTTCTTTAACAAACACTGCATTCGATTGCACACTCAGTATTGGTCTATGCAAAGCACATAATTATCTCAAATGAAGCATGTTTTCAGGCTTAAAAATAGCCTGCTTTTATCCAATTCCTCATCCCCATCAAAGTGGTAGAACAGCGGGAAAATTCTTTAAGAACACAATAAGAAAAAAGTAACAAATCAAGCTCAGCGATCAACAGGAGCTTTGATTTAATCAGGACCCTTTAGTTGGTACTTTAGCAATATTTTATCTCTATAAACTGAACTGAAAAAAAAGGTATAACATTAATTTTATTATGTTCAGTAATGCTAATCAGTTATGGTGAAAAGTCCTAAGTAAAGAACAAAATGTATTTAATTGCTCATTCCAGGCAATCAAATATCACTGGTTCAATGTGTAAAGCTTAAACGATTCGATTGAAACCATGCTGTATGACCTCTGAAATATATAGAATTCATTTCTATTTATTATGTTACTTAAAGGTTAACACATTTCCATTTGGTTGAACGCTGGTTTCATTACAAAATCTCATGTCAAGTATAAAAAAAAAAAACTCTATGAAACGATTGGTGATGGAGGTGCCTACTACAGAACTGCGAACGGCACCACTTTAGCTTTTCAGATTTGAAAACATTTAAGCTGGTACCATTTTGTATGTTGACATGTCACACATGAATGTGAAATTTATATATTTACAACATAAAATAGCAAATATTACAATTATTTTATTAGAATGTATATATATCTATATCTATCAATATATATATATATATATATATATATCTATGTATATAATATATATACATAGATATATATATATATATCTATGTATATATATATATATATATATATATATATATATATATATTGATTTATATTTTGCTTAAAAAAAAACTTTTACTGTGAGTCAATATGAATTGGAAAGCTGACCTAATTTCCATCCACAGATCGTTATTTTTAGTTACAAATCACTGTATTTGCTAAATTTGACTTTGTTTTTGTATGAATATATGTTACTGTAATACAAATAAAAAGTTCAAATGTCTAGTTTATTAAACCACTCACTGATGGAGTAACTAGTTAGAATAAGGTCTTACATATATATTAGAAACATAAATAAATATTTTTAGAGGATCCTCTTCTACACATGTTTTTGTACATAAAGATTTAACAATATTTTTTTTCCTTGCTAACATTTAGAGTGACTGCATGTGACTGGCTACCCATAACACATTTATTCTGCTACCAAAATATATGGTATGCACTTACATGGTAACCTAACTCATGGGCAAGAGATTGTCATTATGACCATAAATATTGTTACTGTCACTTTTATATTGAAAGCACACAAATGTAAACAAAAAGAAAGTATATCCTCAGCTCTATTCTCTTACCTCCAAATATGCTAAATATATTTATAAAATATCCGATAATTTACATAAACATTACTGAATGTTGTAAAGGCAATTAGAGACATGACTGTTTAATTAAAGAACAAAACAAAGCACAACACAATTAAATAACAGAAGTATAAAACAGTCATTGTATTTTGAAAAATAGGTCTGTTGCACACAAGTTATAACAGCATAACCAAATCTCACATTAGCCAACAGACTTTATTATAACACATAAACCAAGCATCAAAGCAAAAGGGATAGGCAAAAACATGCTAAAAAAGGGAGTCAAAATGGTTATGGCTGGCAGATAAGTTTTGCGAGCAAGGAGGAGTAAAGCCAAGGTCTGGGTATGAGAAGGTAACAAAGTCAAAAATTTGAGTCAAAGCCAGGTAATCAAAAAGTACTGATAAACACAGGTAAGGGTAAGCACAAAGAGGTACTAGCTTTGGAATAAACAAGCATTTAATGACAAGTGAGCAGGGTTTATATAGGGAGTCAGGGCCATAGCCCCTCCCACCAGCAGCAAGTACCTCCCCTACAGAGATGCTGCCTAACTCCTTCCTACAGCCCTGTACCTCTGTTGGAGCAGCCACGCCTCTAGATTTAAAGATACATCCCCTGCCGGATGTAGGACGTGAGCTCACAATACGTGAAGTACATTACTCGAAGCCGGGAATGCGGCTTAATCCGTGATTGCATTGCCACTTCATGGGAAGATTAAGCTCCAGAGGTAAGCACCACAGGTGTGGGGGACTACTGGCTGGCACTGGATTGGCCTGGAGACTGACAGTCAATGTGTTATCCTCTAACAATTAGTACATCTTTGAGCTTTAAAAAATATATACATATCACATATTCAATATATCCATATTGGTTTCAGGGGAGAACTTAGGTCAGTGAAAATCCATCTCCTAATTTACACTAAAGACTTTACTCAAAGAGAAAATTGCAGGGAATTGAAGCTTTTTAAGCATTATGCCAATGTAGCTGGTTTGGAAAAATTCTCCATTGAAGCTGAAAGGGATCATTTTTCCAACTCAGCTACTTTGGCCATAAGTGTGAAATTCCTTTCTTAATTCTCTGTAATTCTCTCTTTATTGAGTAGACCTGTGTGTTAACCAGCTCAGAAAATATATCAATGCATTTTGCCTTGGTCTACTTAGGTCCAATGTTGCAAGAGTAGCTTTCAAGCTAGTTGAGCCCAGTCATTTGACTTTAATTAACCTTGGAGAATGATAATTATCTGTAATAAGTGAATAAACCCGGCTACTTGGCCTTAAGTTTTAAATTCCCATCTCAATTCCCTTCAATTGTCTATTTATTGAGCAGACCCTCAAGTTTAAAAAAAAAATGTTATGGACAAAGTAAGAAATATACACAATATTTTAGTCAGCTGTCAGTAATCAACAAAGCATCATCAACTGCCAAATAACATTTTTATCTCGCCTGAAGGTCAAATTGTGAGGATTTTTTTTCAAAAAACACATCAGTATACCAGTATATCTAGTCAGTACTACATTAGGTCCTGTTCAGTGGTGTATCTTGATTTTGTGCTGCCCTAGGCAGACAAAATCCGGGCACCCCCCTACCCAAGCTGTACACCCACGTTACACACCTAAGACATGCCCCATCATTCAGACTCACATCAAGCTCATACTCCCATCACACACACACTCCCATCACACTCAGTCACACACTCCGACTCCCATCACACTCCGTCACACACAGTGTCTCCCATCACACACACTCTGACTCCCATCACACTCAGTCACACACACTGTCTCCCATCACACACACACTCTGACTCCCATCACACTCAGTCACACACACTGTCTCCCATCACACACACACTCTGACTCCCATCACACTCAGTCACACACTCCTACTCCCATCACACTCAGTCACCCACACTGTCTCCCTTCACACACACTCTGACTCCCATCACACTCAGTCACACACACTGTCTCCCATCACACACACACTCTGACTCCCATCACACTCAGTCACACACACTGTCTCCCATCACACACACACTCTGACTCCCATCACACTCAGTCACACACTCCTACTCCCATCACACTCAGTCACCCACACTGTCTCCCTTCACACACACACACTGTCTCCCATCACACTCAGCCACACACACTGTCTCCCATCACACACACACTGTCTCCCATCACACTCAGCCACACACACTGTCTCCCATCACACACACTCTGACTCCCATCACACTCAGCCACACACACTGTCTCCCATCACACACACTCTGACTCCCATCACACTCAGCCACACACACTGTCTCCCATCACACACACTCTGACTCCCATCACACTCAGCCACACACACTGTCTCCCATCACACACACTCTGACTCCCATCACACTCAGTCTCTCACACACACACACTCTCCCATCAGCACTTACCTTTCCCTGGTGGCAGGCAGCATGGTCCCTCCATGCTGCCTGTTCGGCTTCCCGGCGATTGTGCCGACAGGCCACGTGACCGGGCGCGCGTATGACGTCAGCGCGCCCGTCACGTGACTGTCGGCACTTCCGTGTCGGCACACTGCACGGGGAGCCGAACAGGCAGCACGGAGGTTTCTCTGTGCTGCCTGTTCGGCTCCCCGTGCAGCCTGGCAGGCAGAGCGATGGTGAGGGGGGATCTTCCGATCCCCTCTCACCTCCGTCTCTGCCTGCAAGCGCGGTATATATTTTTTTTTTTTAAATGGCCGCGTTTTTTTACATTTTTTTTTTTCACATTTTTTTTCTTTTCAGTGCTGGGGGGCGCTGCCGCCCCCCAAAATTTGCCGCCCTAGGCATCCGCCTAGGATGCCTCGCGGTGAATACAGCACTGGTCCTGTTGTCAAAACTTTACTGGCCAAATAGAAGTTGGTAGGTATTGTGCAGACTGAAATAGTTTTCTGCGCTTGGGTTGAATATACAGTTGATATGGTCCTAGTTGGTCAAAGAAGGGATTGCAATGAAAAATGGCAAAGTGGATTTACAAAAAAAAAAAAGTACTCAGATGCTGCAAAAAATCTATATAATCTTTCACTGGTTGTGCATATTACATATATGTGTAAAGTATGTCACATGAGATTACTTATATGGTGATGCTTAAAGAGTAATAATATTTTTTCTTTGAACGTCAAAAGTTTCCAACAAACAGGTAAGATCTAAGTTAATAATTATTCTGTTGGTAAAACATAATTATTATTTCAATTATAATTTTTTTTAACTTAAGCGTCATCACTTTTTTGTGGTTCATTATGATGTTTTCCATTTATCATGATGTCTAACTATCATGTATGCCATTTATCATTATGATGTATGCCATTTATCAGAATCCATAGAGATATTGCAGAGGTTATCTTGACATTTTCTTGCAACATGACTGTTCTGTAACTATAATAAAGGCAAGTTTAAAAGATGTAATGCTACTGAAGTACCTTGGAGGCATTGTCACTGACTGACACATTAGTATCCACAAACAACACAGTTAGTTTAGAGCATTAACATGTCTTATCAGGATAATGCTCAGACTGCTATTTTTAATCTTATGGAAATACTTTTTTTCTCTTTACTAAAACTGTAACTTACCATATGCCTAGTGTGTGGCTAAAATCTTTATTATTATATTTTATTACAAGACATGACAATGAATTTAACCCCTTAACGACAGGTGACGTGCCAGGCACGTCACGGCAAATCGAGGACTTGCCGACAGGTGACGTGCCTGGCACGTCATGCACTAAATGGAGTAAAGAAAGCGACCAGCGGTAGAGGCATTGTGCAACACCCCCCAAATGTGCAGGGGCGCGCTACAATCACTCCACGGAGTGATCGTAGCAGCCATTTAAAAATGGCTGCGCCCGCTGCACACATGTGCTTAGAAAGCGAACGATCGTTCGCTTTCTAAGCATCTGCGGTGTTGTTAAAGTGCCTCGCTAGCGAGGCACTTAACAACACCTTCAGCTGCCCCAGAGCCGATGGTGGTCGCTCTCCTGAGCGACCCCATCGGCTCAGTAGAAGGGAACGCTGCCTATACAGGCAGCGCTTCCCTTCTAATGGCAAGAGCATCGGAAGTGAAAGTATTTCACTTCCGATCCTCTAGGGGGAGCCAATCGATGCCGGCACAACAGATCTATGTCATAGTAAATTAGTAAATATTGCCTTTGACAAGTATTGATCTGCCTCCCTCACCTTACTAGTTATAGTAAGGGAGAGAGACAGATCAGATAAAGTAAAAAAATAAAATAAAATAATAAAAAAAATATTTAATAAAATTTTAAACACCAAGGGCTTTTATAAAAGCCATTTAACCCCTTCCCTGCCATTGATCGCTGTGTACGCAGTGATCATACACAGCAGCACATTTTTTGCTGTCTGCATTTTTTAGGGGTTCATTTTTTTTTTACTGTAATTCATTACAGTATAAAAAAAAACTCTTTTAAGAGAGATTAACCCCTTTCTTGCTAAAGATCACTGCCTAAGCAGCGATCTGACGCAAATGCAGCAATCTTGCTGCAGAAGCATTTTTAATTTTTTTTTTACTTTTTTATTACACCCGTCACGTGTTAAATATACCCGCTAGGGGACTACGTTTAACGTAAAAAAAAATTTTTTAGCTGTCTGACCGCATGTATAGCGATCAGTAACAGCTGATAAGTGACAAAGGCGGGTTGGCGTTTGCTTAGATGAGCATCACCATTCGTCTGGTTAGATCAATATTTGTAAATATTTGATCTGACCCGTGTAGATCTGCCTCCCTCTCACTTGAGTTTTAGTGAGGGAGGGAGACAGAGCTGTATAATGTAAGTTTTTATTTATAATATATTTAATAGAATTGAGACCCAAAGGCTTTTATAAAAGCCGTTTCCAGTATTTAACCCCTTCCCTGCAATTGATCGCTGTGTACGCAGTGATCTTACACAGCAGCACATTTTTTGCTGTCTGTGCATTTTTTTAGGGGTTATTTTTTTTTACTTTGATTTATTACAGTATATCAAAGGCTCTTTTAAGAGCTATTAACCCCTTCCTTGCCGTATATCACTTCCTAAGCAGCACATATGGTCACTGCCTAAGCAGTGCATATGGTCACTGCCTAAGCAGCGCATATGGAGCAATCTAGTCGCAGAAGGATTTTTTTTTGCTATCAGCATTTTTTTTTGGCAGACTCGCTAGGGGTTAGTTATACCCACTAGGGGATTACGTGTATTCCTTTTGAAGCTGTCTGAACGCGTGTATAGCGATCAGTAACAGCCGATCAGTGGCAAAGGTGGTTTGGTGATTTCTCAGATGAGCATCACCATTCGTCTGGTTCGTAAATATTGTTCTGACCCATATGGATCTGCCTCCCTCTCCTCACTTGAGTTTTAGTGAGGGAAAGAGACAGATCTGTATAACATAATTTTTTAATTGTAATAAATTAAATAAAATGTAAAAAAATTGTGAGTCCCAAGGGCTTTTATAAAAGCCATACCCTTTGTATAGTGTAGTGTATTAACCCCTTCCCTGCCACTGATCACTGCACAGCAGAACCTTTTTTCTTGTCTGTGCATTTTTAGGGGTTAATTTTTTTGTACAGTACTACAAAGGCTCTTATAAGAGCTATTAACCCCTTCCTTGCTCTACATGTTGAAATTCCAAGTTTGAAAATCAAAAAGCGCACCTCTCAAATGTAGCCTTTCAACACCCAACAAAGCTGACAAAGCTATGCATGGGTGGTATCCCTGTGCTCGGGAGATGTTGCTGAACATATATTGTGGTATTGTTTGTCAGTGACACATACCGAAATATGTGAATTTGTGTCTAAAGTACAATGTATGTGGGAAAAAATACACAATAAAATGACTACCACAAACTTTGACAAAGGCTGGTGGTAGAATTGGTGCATGGAAAGTGTTAAAATAACACCATTTAAAATAGCCTAGGGTGTCTACTTTTACAAAATATATACTTTTTGGGGTAAAATACACTGTCCTACTTTAAAAAAAAGTCCCAAATGAAAGATGGGCTCAGGCTGGCTACACGTCAATATTCCAAGTTGAAAATGCGCACCTTCACAATGTGGCCCTTTTAGCCCCCAAACAACCCAACAAACCTATGCATGGGTGGTATCCCTGTACTCAGGAGATGTTGTTGAACACATATTGGGTTATTGTTTGGCAGTGACACATACCAAAATCTGTGAATTTATGTCTAAAATACAATATTTGTGAAAAAAAAACACACAAAAATTACTACCACAAACTTTGACAAAGGCTGGTGGTAGAATTAGTGCATGGAAAGTGTTAAAATACCACCATTTGAAATAGCGTAGGGTGTCTACTTTTAAAAAATATATGGGTTGATGGGGTAAAATACACTGGCTGGTTTCAAATATGTCCCAAATGGGACATGGGTGCAGGCGGTCTGCATGTCAAAATTTCAATTTGGAAAACCAAAAACTGCACCTACCAAATTTGGCCTTTTACCCCCCAAACAACCCAACAAACCTATGCATGGGTGGTATCCCTGTACTCAAGAGATGTTGTTGAACACTTATTGGGGTGTTATTTGGCAGTGACACATACCAAAATCTGTAAATTCATGTCTGAAGTACAAGGTTTGTGAAAAAAAAATACAAAAAAATTACTACCACAAACTTTGCCAAAGGCTGGTGGTAGAATTAGTGCATGGAAAGTGTAAAAATACCACCATTTGAGATAGCCTAGGGTGTCTACTTTTAAAAAATATATGGGTTGATGTGGTAAAATACACTGGCTGGTTTCAAATATGTCCCAAATGGGACATGGGTGCAGGCTGTCTGCATGTCAAAATTTCAAATTGGAAAACCAAAAACTTCACCTCCCAAATTTGGCCTTTTACCCCCCAAACAATCCAACAAACCTATGCATGGGGGGTATCCCTGTACTCAAGAGATGTTGCTGAACACTTATTGGGGTGTTATTTGGCAGTGACACATACCAAAATCTGTAAATTCATGTCTGAAGTACAAGGTTTGTGAAAAAAAAACACAAAAAAATTACTACCACAAACTTTGACAAAGGCTGGTGGTAGAATTAGTGCATGGAAAGTGTTAAAATACCACCATTTGAGATAGCCTAGGGTGTCTACTTTTAAAAAATATATGGGTTGATGGGGTAAAATACACTGGCTGTTGTCAAATATGTCCCAAATGGGACATGGGTGCAGGCTGTCTGCATGTAAAAATTTCAAGTTGGAAAACAAAAAACTGCACCTCACAAATTTGGCATTTTAGCCCCCAAACAACCCAACAAACCTATGCATGGGTGGTATCCCTGTACTCAGGAGAAATAGTAGAATCTATTTAGCATGTTTTTTCGTTCGCTATTGTCGATGAGGAGAAGTTGTTTCAAATAAAAACAAAGAAATTTGTGCATTTTTTTTTTTTTTACCATATTTTATTATTTTTTTTTAATAATATGATAAGATATGATCAAAAATATGGCATCCATAGAAAGCCCTTTTTGTCCCGATAAAAACAATATATAATATGTGTGGGTACAGCAAATGACGAAGAAGAAAATTACTGCTAAACACAAACAGCACAGAAATGTTAAAATAGCCATTGTCCAGAAAGGACAAAAATGTTTCAAAGGCTCTGTCCTTAAGGGGTTAAAAGGCTGGAGGAGAACACAAGAGGCATACAAAAATAGCAAATAGCACCCTTGACAAAGGCAATCAGCTGAAACATTGTGTGCACGTCTGCTCATTTTTATAAAATGTATTAACACTATTACACATTAAAAAAAACCATGTACTGTGCAAATATACAAAAATACAATACAAGAAAAAAGCAGTGAAAGGTAGGGCAGAAGTGTACACAACGTGTCAACTGATTGCCTTTGTCAATGGTGCTTTTTGCTATTTTTGTATACATCTTGTGTGCTCCTCCAGCCTTTTGCTTTTCTGTATAGTTATCAAGGGGCTCAATTATTATATAAATGCATTTTGAAATCTAGCCAATAGTAGCCAGGGTACAGAGACGCTAAATATTGGCTGACAGAGTTGTTTGAAAACCCAACCCTGCAGGCTGAGATTCATACTTCATTCATTCGCTGCTGAGGACGGATGTATTAGTTAGGTATTTATTTATTTTATTTATTTATTTATTTAGAAAGTGTTTTACCAGGAAGAATCCATTCAAGGGTCAGCCTGTTTAACTCTTTTCAAATTTTACAGTGATGAATGTTATAATCGCGATTTAGAGCAAAACGACACAATGTATTTTCCAGAACATCTCCATAGTCCAATATCGGCATTAACTGTGGAATCTAGGTTTGATTTGTTTCTATATAGAAAGTCAATCTCAGGAGGGAGGCAGTATCAGCAATGACACATATTGAGTTCTATCAGACAAGTATGAATGAAACCAGCAGAGCAACCTCTCATTTATACAGGAACAATTTAGCTTGTTAAGCAGAAGATCATGATCAACCGTATCAAAAGCCTTTGCAAAGTCTAGGAAAACTGCACCTGTGAGTTCACCACTCTCCATACCACTCTGAATGTCATTGCTCACCTTTAAAAGGGCAGTAATCGTGCAGTGATTTGATCAAAACCCAGATTGAAACGAGATTAAATAGTTGGACCATTGATAATTTAGAAAGGATAGGTAGCACTGAGATAAGACTTTAGTTTGACACTATGTTTACATCACCATTTTTGTGGATGGGGATAACTCTGGCTTTTTCCAGGATTTTGGGACATGACCAGAGAACAAGGACGCATTGATTAAGTAGGCAAGTAGGCACTCCAAAAATTGGTCAGGTTGGCTAGATTTCTATTTAGCCAATCAGAGAAATAAATTGTCTTGGCAAGTTTTGTTTGGGTCTAGCATCTATTGCAGATGTGCCGATAAGCGTTGTGATTTTGGTTGGAGCCAGTTTGCTTAAATTTTGGCCATAAAGCATCCCTGAAATGGAATAAGTCCGGGAGGTCAGTTGAGACCCAGGGTAGATGGGCAACCCTTATTCTCACTCTATGCAGGGTGGCATGTTTATCACAGACCTGCATGAACTCAGATTTTAAAATATTCAATTGCAGAGTCTAGATCGGGTATCAAGCTTAACCTGCTCCACAGACAGTTGCTCAAGACTGAGGAAAGACTGGAGATTAAACTTATTAAAACATCTTGTAACAATTACTCTATTGATCGATTGGAGAGGTCTTACTTTCTGCACACAGTACACTAAGCAATGATCACTGAACACATTGGGTACGATGCCAGACTACTGGATTCTAGACATGTGCATTCGTTTTCGGACGAATGCATTTTCGGACGAAAATAGCATTTTCGTCCATTCGTCCGAAAAACGAATAACGAAAATTTTAACTAACAAAATCCGAATGAACGAATGGTTAATAAACGAAAATCATTCGTTCATTCGTCCATTCGTCCATTCGTGCTATTGGCATTCTAAACCGAAATAGTGTCGGTTTATACAATACCAATAGCATTGTACTACATTCCATAAACCGACATAAATGACTTTCGGTTTATGGAATGCATGTAATGCTATTGGCTTCCTATAAACCGAAATTGAGTTCCCATTCATACAAATTACGTCAATTGACCTATTCGTATGAATGGGGACTATTTCGGTTTATAAAAAGCCAATAGCATTGCATGTATTCTATAAGCCGAAAGTCTTTAAAACAAACGACGTTCGGTTTATAGAATACATGTAATGCTATTGCTGTTCTATAAGCCGAAAGTCTATAAACCGAACGTCGTTCGGTTTATAGACTTTCGGCTTATAGAACAGCAATAGCATTACATGTATTCTATAAACCGAACGTCGTTCGTTTTAAAGACTTTCGGCTTATAGAAAACTATTGGCATTCTATAAACCTAACTAGAGTCCCTCCTCATTCATAAGAATTTCTTATGAATGGGGACTCGACTCTAGTTCGGTTAATAGAAAGCCAATAGTATTCTATAAGCCGAAAGTCTATAAACCGAACGACTTTCGGTTTATAGACTTTCGGCATATGGAATACATGTAATCCTATTGCTATTCTATAAACAGAACGACTTTCGGTTTATAGAATAGCCATAGGATTACATGTATTACATAAGCCGAAAGTCTATAAACCGAAAGTCGTTCGGTTTATAGGCTGTCGGCATTTAACTATACAGAGACAGAGTCTCCATTCATAAAATTATGAATGGAGACTTTGTCTCCGTGTAGTAAAATTCCGAAAGCCTATAAACCGAACGATCGGTTTATAGACTTTCGGCTTATGTAATACATGTAATCCTATGGCTATTCTATAAACCGAAAAGTTTGGTTTATAGAATAGCAATAGGAATACATGTATTCCATAAGCCGACAGCCTATAAACCGAACGTTCGGTTTATAGGCTGTGGGCATTTTACTACACGGAGACAAAGTCTCCATTCATAATTTTATGAATGGAGACTCTGTCTTCGTATAGTTAAATGCCGGCTTTTAACTATACGGAGACAAAGTCTCCATTCATAATTTTATGAATGGAGACTCTGTCTCCGTATAGTTAAATGCCGGCTTTTAACTATACGGAGACAAAGTCTCCATTTATAATTTTATGAATGGAGACTCTGTCTCCGTATAGTTAAATGCCCACAGCCTATAAACCGAATGTTCGGTTTATAGGCTGTCGGCTTTTAACTATACGGAGACAAAGTCTCTATTCATATGAATGGAGACTCTGTCTCCGTATAGTTAAATGCCCACAGTCTATAAACCGAACGTTCGGTTTATAGGCTGTGGGCATTTAACTATACGGAGACAAAGTCTCCATTCATAATTTTATGAATGGAGACTCTGTCTCCGTATAGTTAAATGCTATTGTATTCTATAAACCGACTCTATTTCGGCTTATAGAATGCAATAGTACTACGAATGGACGAATGAACGAATGATTTTCGTTTATTAACCATTCGTTCATTCGGCTTTCGTTAGCTTAGCATTTTCGTTCTTTGTTTTTAGGGCGAATGGACGAAAATGCTATTTTCGGACGAAAATGCATTCGTCCGAAAACGAATGCACATGTCTAGTTAATACCCCATTTATAATCGAGGTCATCTTATAATCTGACCTCAAATTGAGGTCAGACTATAAGACTGGGATCCTGGTCCCCAGCAGAGCTGCAGGGGACCTGGATCCCCCTCTCTAACAGCAGGGGATGTCTGCGCGATGAGCGCAGATCTCCCCTGCTGCCGCCCGGCATGACCGCCGGGACTTCTATGATGAAGCTGGGTACTTCCGGCTTACTCATAAAAGTCCTGGCGGTCGTTCCGGGCGGCAGCAGGGGACGAATCGTGCAGACAATCTCCATGCTGCCCGACACTTAGGTCTATTATGTATAGTGCATACATCCCCCGGCTGCCCCCACTAGCCACCAGGGAGCAAGAAACAGGTGAGGGGGGGACAGAATAACAAGGGGGGGGCAGAGAGAAACAAGGGGAGGGATGGGGGAAAGAAACAGAAACAAGGGGAGGGGGGCAGAGAGAAACACGGGGAGGAAAGGGGGATAGAGACAGACACAAGGGGAGCGAGGGGGGAGCCAAAGGGAGGGTGAGAGAGAGACAACACTAAGGGGGGGAGAGCGACAAATCTGGGGGGAAGGGAAAGAGAGAGGCAGCATTGTCACATAAAAGGAAATAAAAACAAGAATTTTTTTATATCATAATTTTTTATTAAAAAAAGCAATTTACATGTGAATATATACTAGACATGTGCATTCGTTTTCGGACGAATGCATTTTCGTCCGAAAATTGCATTTTCGTTCATTCGCCCGAAAAACGAAGAACGAAAATGCTAAGCTAACGAAAGCCGAATGAACGAATGGTTAATAAACGAAAATCATTCGTTCATTCGTCCATTCGTAGTACTATTGCAATCTATAAGCCGAAATAGAGTCGGTTCATAGAATACAATAGAATTTAACTATACGGAGACAGAGTCTCCATTCATAAAATTATGAATGGAGACAAACGTATAGTTAAAAGCCGACAGCCTATAAACCGAACGTTCGGTTTATAGGCTGTGGGCATTTAACTATACGGAGACAGAGTCTCCATTCATAAAATTATGAATGGAGACTTTGTCTCCGTATAGTTAAAAGCCGGCATTTAACTATACGGAGACAGAGTCTCCATTCATAAAATTATGAATGGAGACTTTGTCTCCGTATAGTAAAAAGCCGACAGCCTATAAACTGAACATTCGGTTTATAGGCTGTGGGCATTTAACTATACGGAGACAGAGTCTCCATTCATAAAATTATAAATGGAGACTTTGTCTCTGTATAGTTAAAAGCCGGCATTTAACTATACGGAGACAGAGTCTCCATTCATATGAATGGAGACTTTGTCTCCGTATAGTTAAAAGCTGACAGCCTATAAACCGAACATTCGGTTTATAGGCTGTGGGCATTTAACTATATGGAGACAGAGTCTCCATTCATAAAATTATGAATGGAGACTTTGTCTCCGTATAGTTAAAAGCCGACAGCCTATAAACCGAACATTCGGTTTATAGGCTGTGGGCATTTAACTATACGGAGACAGAGTCTCCATTCATAAAATTATGAATGGAGACTTTGTCTCCGTATAGTTAAAAGCCGACAGCCTATAAACCGAACATTCGGTTTATAGGCTGTGGGCATTTAACTATATGGAGACAGAGTCTCCATTCATAAAATTATGAATGGAGACTTTGTCTCCGTATAGTTAAAAGCCGACAGCCTATAAACCGAACATTCGGTTTATAGGCTGTGGGCATTTAACTATATGGAGACAGAGTCTCCATTCATAAAATTATAAATAGAGACTTTGTCTCCGTATAGTTAAAAGCCGGCATTTTACTACATGGAGACAAAGTCTCCATTCATAATTTTATGAATGGAGACTCTGTCTCCGTGTAGTAAAATGCCGACAGCCTATAAACCGAACGTTCGGTTTATAGGCTGTCGGCTTATGGAATACATGTATTCCTATTGCTATTCTATAAACCGAACGTTCGGTTTATAGAATAGCCATAGGATTACATGTATTACATAAGCCGAAAGTCTATAAACCGATCGTTCGGTTTTTAGGCTTTCGGCATTTTACTACACGGAGACAAACTCTCCATTCATAATTTTATGAATGGAGACACTGTCTCTGTATAGTTAAATGCCGACAGCCTATAAACCGAACTACTTTTAGGTTTATAGAATAGCAATAGGATTATATGTATTCCATAAGCCGAAAGTCTATAAACCGAAAGTCGTTCGGTTTATAGACTTCCGGCTTATAGAATACAAGTAATACTATTGCCTTTCTATAAACCGAACGAGAGCCCCATTCATAAGAATTTCTTATGAATGGGGCTCTCGTTCGGTTTATAGAAAGCCAATAGTATTACATTGTATTCTATAAAACAAACGAATAATAATGAACGAAACTCGTTTTAGACGAAATAAATAACATTTTCCATCCGAATGGACGAAAACGAAACGAAAATTTTAGTTTTGCACATGTCTACTGGATTCTTTGGGGACAAGATGAAAGGATTCAATCCAGCAGTGTATGGTTAGAGCTGTTGGATTCATCCAAGTAGGAGAAGAAATAAGATGGGTTAGGTTCATGGATTTGAACAGTGAGCATGTTTTAACATTTTTGTGGTCTAACCAGTCTACAACCAGAACAGCTCATTTTTCTTATTTAGGGCACTAATGTCTCCCAGTAGTTTCTTGATGTCAGTAATAGACTGAGCAGGGGAATTTGGTGGGCGATAGATCCCTACAAGTACTGATGGTTTTGAGAATGGATGTAATATTCTTCTGACTATAACTTCAAAAGTAGAGGGGGTACTTGATAAGATAAGGTCTATGGAATTCAGTGACTCATGTATATATAAAACAATACCTCCACCTCTCTTATTTATGTATTTTCTGGCGCAGATAAATCCCTGTATTTGTATTGCAGAATATGTGGCTCAAGGGCTTAACCAGGATTCAGTGATGACAAGAGGTTATGGTTTGTACGCCTGACACCATGCTCTTAGTTCATCAATTTTTGGTCTCAGTGTTGTTTGTCAGGGCAAGAAGAAGATTGAACACACATTTGCAGAGCTGCTTCCCCTGAGCTTTCACTGACAACCTATGTTGAATAGAGGGAGAGGGTGGAGTGTTTTTAACACTCTCCACCAGCACTCACTGGGAAGTGCACATTTAAAGCAGTCCATGGTGGATCACTAGATTATTTTGCAAGGCAGGGGTCTGTGTATTGGGATGAGTGGGAAAATGGATTAGTAATGCAAGGTATAATGAAAACATAATCATTCCTTTTACTTGGTTAATCATTCTGACAGTAAGGCAGGTTAGACAAGAGAAGAAGCATAGATTGGAAGGTTAAAATAGTATCTCCTCAAAATTTAAAGCTGCAGTTGAGTTTATTTTAATTTATGTGTAACGTGTTGATTGAATTGTAACAAGTGAGAGTTCATTGTTTGATGTAGCCCCGACAGACGATATTAAACAGATAAGTTACAATGTAGCCTTAATTAGTCCGGTAGCTGCTAATTTCCAACACCTGAGTGTAGATGGAGGCAAATATGGTATGGAGGCAGCTTTTTTATTTTATTGCCAGAATGGTATTTAATGTGGCCAAATGCTTTGCTATTTTATAGATAGGATTGAGAGAGTGCCCACTACTAAAGGCTCTGTCTGGGGCCTTAAAGCAGCCATTGTCTTAAAGTGACCTACAGATGTCTCTGTGTAACTATAGTATTCCTAATCTGCATATATGGCAATTAACACCATTGTATAATAGTTGTAAATGATATGGGTTAAGGTCAAGTGATTCATGCAAGCAGCCTTAATATATAGGCAAAGAGAATTATGTTTTCCATTATCAATGTAATGAAGAAAAATCTATATAAATAAAATATATACATGCTGAACTATATGTCTGGAAAATTGTGATTTCTCTTTCTATTTTTGCAGTAAACAATGTATTTCCCAGCCTTCCTTTCCGTGTGCAACCATTACTAGCTATTTTCCAAGATTGCCTTTCTACTACATTTTGAACATGCTTTAATTCTATCACACAACAAACGAAAGGTAGTGTCTAACAATCACACACCTATCATCAGAATAATTTGTAAGAATATTCTCTGCTTTGTGTCTTCAGATAAAGGCAACATTTTCTTTGACTTTAGTTCTATGCCCACAATACAGAGGTTCACTTTAGTGTACTCATCCCATAGTCTACCAGAGTATTCATATTTCCCGACTATAAAGCATGAATACATTTTCTATTGTAAAGGGGAATGTGCCAGTGTAGTGAACTGGAAATCGGTCTAATCATATGAAAGCAGTGTGTTGAAAAACAGAGTGTAAAAATAGAAAAATGGACATTAACCCCTTAGTGACATGACTTTTTTGGCTTGTCCGACGCTTGGTGACATGGGCTGTTTTAACATTTCTGAGGTGTTTGTGTTTTGCTCTAATTTATTTCTGTCTCATTTAGTGTACCCGCACAAACTATATATCGTTTTTATCGTTATAAGAAGGGCTTTCTTTTGATACCATTATTTTGATAATAGCATATAATTTGATGTAAAAAAAATAATAAAATATGGCAAAAAAATTGAAAAAAATTTTTTTTTATGACTTTTATTTGAAAAATCGTATACTCATGTACAAGAGACAACAAAAAAACACTGCTAAAAAGATTCTAATATATGTCCTGAGTTCAGAAATAGCCCATGTTTTTATGTTTTTGTGCTTTTTTATTCATGTTACAGGGCCAGAACTATAAGTGGTGCAAAGCTATTTTAAAATCCTTTCTTTCAAAATTAGCGATAGTGACACTGTAACACTGATTTCTGTACTAAATCCATGAATGACCCCCAACATGTACATATTTTTGAAAACTAGACCACTCAGGGCATTTAACTTGGGGTATTTTGACACATTTCATGTAGCCATTTTACCACCAATCTATGCCAAAGTTTGCAGCAAAAAATCTTTTTTTTTAATTTTTCACATATATTGCAATTTAGGTAAACATTACCTTAAAATGTGAAGGGGTATTTCCAAATAACACCTCAATATGTGTTCAGCAACATCTCCTGAGTACAGGGATACCACCCATGCATAGGTTTGTTGGTTTGTTTTGGGGCTAAAAGGCCACATTTAGGGGGTGCGCATTTTGGTTTTCCAACTTGGAATTCTGACATGCAGAAAACGTGTGCCCATGTCCCATTTGGGACATTTTTGAAGCCAAAAAGTGTATTCTACCCCACAAAGCCATATATTTTTGACAACTAGACACCCTAGGGTATTTCAAATAGTAGTATTTTAACACTTTCCATGCACTAATTATACTACCAGCCTATGTCAATGTTTTGGGTAGTAATTTTTTTTCACATACATTGTACTTTGGGCATGAATTCACAGATCCTGTTATATGTCAGTGCCAAACAACACCTCAATATGTGTTCAGCAACATCTCCTGAGTACAGGGATACCACCCATGTATAGGTTGGTTAGGTTATTTGTGGGTTAAAATGCCACATTTGAGAGGTGTGCTTTTTGGTTTTCCAACTTGGAATTCTGACGTGCAGAAAACCTTCGCCCATGTCCAATTTGGGACATTTTTGAAGCCAAAAAGTGTATTCTACCCCACAAAGCCATATATTTTTGAAAACTAGACACCCTAGGGTATTTCAAATAGTAGTATTTTAACACTTTCCATGCACTAATTATACTACCAGCCTATGTCAATGTTTTGGGTAGTAATTTTTTTTCACATACATTGTACTTTGGGCATGAATTCACAAATCCTGTTATATGTCAGTGCCAAACAACACCTCAATATGTGTTCAGCAACATCTCCTGAGTACAGGGATACCACCCATGTATAGGTTGGTTAGGTTATTTGTGGGTTAAAAGGACACATTTGAGAGGTGCGCTTTTTGGTTTTCCAACTTGGAATTCTGACGTGCAGAAAACCTTCGCCCATGTCCAATTTGGGACATTTTTGAAGCCAAAAAGTGTATTCTACCCCACAAAGCCATATATTTTTGAAAACTAGACACCCTAGGGTATTTCAAATGGTAGTATTTTAACACTTTCCATGCACTAATTCTACCACCATCCTATGTCAATGTTATGGATAATTATATGGTAATTGTTTTTCACATACATTGTACTTCGGGCATGAATTCACAGATCCTATTATGTGTCAGTGCCAAACAAAACCCCAATATGTGTTCAGCAACATCTCCTGAGTACAGGGATACCACCCATGCATAGGTTTGTTGGGTTGTTTGGGGGCTAAAAGGCCACGTTTAGGGGGGGTGCATTTCCAACTTGGAATTTTGACATGTAGTCAGCCTGCGCCCATGTTCCATTTGGGACACTTTTGAAGCCTGTCAAAGTATTTTACCCCATCAAACCATATATTTTGGAAAACTAGACATCCTAGGGTATTTAAAATTGTGGTATTTTAACACTTTCCAAGTGCTAATTCTACCACCAACCTATGTCAAAGGGTTGGGATGTCATTTTTTCCCCACACACATTGTAGTTCAGGCAGGAATTTTTAGATTCTGGTATTTGCTACTGCCAACCAACACCTCAATACGTGTTCAGCAACATCTCCTGAGTACAGGGATACCCCCCATGCATAGGTTTGTTGGTTTGTTTTGGTGCTAAAAGGCCACATTTAGGGGGTGCGCAATTCCAACCTGGAATTTTGACATGTGGTCAGCCTGCGCCCATGTTCCATTTGGAACATTTTTGAAGCCGTCCAATGAATTGTACCCCATCAAACCATATATTTTTGGAAAATAGACATCCTAAGGTATTTCAAATGGTGGTATTTTAATACTGTATAGGTACTAATTCTACCACCAGCCTTTGTAAAAATTTGTGGTAGTACTTTTTTGGGAGGTTTTTTCCACATACATTGTACTTCAGGCATGAATTCACAGATTCCAGTATATGTCAGTGCCAAACAAAAACCCAATATGTGTTCAGCAACATCTCCCGAGTACAGGGATAGCACCCATGCATAGGTTTGTTGGTTTGTTTTTTGGCTAGAAGGCAACATTTGTGAGATGCGCATCTCAAAATTCCAACTTGGAATTTTGACATGTAGTCAACCTGCGTCCGTGTCCTATATGGGATATATCCTTTAAGCCAGCCAATGTAATTTACCCCCACCAAACCATATATTTTTTTAACGGTAGACCCCCATCACTCCTTGTGGCAACGGCTCAGCAGCCACCGATACATCACTAGATGATGTATCAGAAAGCTGACCAGGGTCAAAATCGAACCCTGAGTCCGCGGCCTCAGAATCAGTTCGTAAGCAGTGATCTCGAGCAAAGAAAGGGTTAATAGCTCTTAGAAGAGCCTATCTAGTACTGTAATACATTACAGTACAAAGTAATTAATCCATAAAACAGTGCAGACAGAAAAACATACTGTTGCTGTGCAAGATTACTGCTTACACAGTGATGAATGGCAGGGAAGGGGTTAATACACAGTGTCATAAAACCTGACAATTTTATAAAATGTTATTTTATATCACTAATACTGATCTGTCTCTTTCCGTCACAAAAAAGTAAGTGAGGAGAGGGAGGCAGATCAATTTTTGTGAATATTGATCCGACCAATTTTGATCTGACCAGGGCGAACGGTGAGCTTAATTGAGAAATCACCAAACCGCCTTTGCCACTAATTCGCTGTTACTGATCGCTATGCGCTCAGGCAGCTTAAAAAAAAAATCTCAAATATTTTTACTTTACATGTAATCCCCTAGCGGATATGTGTAAAAATAAAATTAAAAAAAATATGCAGACAGATAAAAATTGCTTTGGCGTCAATATCATTGCGTAAGCAGTGATCGACGGCAAAGAAGGGGTTAATAACTCTTAGAAGAGCCTTTGTAGTACTGTAATAAATTACAGTACAAAAAAAATTAACCCCTAAAAACTGCACAAACAGCAAAAATAAATGCGCTGATGTGCACGATCACTGCTTAAGCAAGATCAGTGGCAGGGAAGGGGTTAAACGCAGGGAATTGCTTTAATAACATTTTTTTTATTGTTTTATTGTTCGTGTGTTGTGTATTTATTGTTTTTTTTTACTTTTACTTACTTTTATAACTTTGATCTGTCTCTCTCCCTCACTAAAAAAAATGTGAGGAGAGGGAGGCAGATCATAACTGGTCAGATCAATATAGGGTTAATATTGATCTGACCAGTCAGTGGGGATGTTCAGCAGAACATCCCCACTGCCTGTCAGTGTGCCTGGCAGTCACTGATTGCCTCTGTGAAGAGGAAATCGTGTGACAGCCAGAGAGCACAGGAAGCAGGAACTTCCTGCCTCCTGTGCTCTTGCCCTTAGAAGGGCAGCGCCATCTTGGTCACCCAGTGACCAAGATCGCGCATTTTTTTTTTGTGTTTCTGATTGCCTCGACTTGTGAGGCAATCAGGAACACTTTCTGAGCATAGGAAGCGAAAAATTCGCTTCCTATGCTCGTTTTGGAAATGCACGTGTTTTAAAGGCTCTGTGCCTTTAAAACCGGCATTTCTATCGCTCTCCGGAGCGATCGAAATGCCGACGGGCATTTTTTTTAGTATTGTACGATGCTTCCATACGGAAGCATCGTTACAATACCATCAGAGCACTGAAAGCGGAAAAACTCCGCTTTCAGTGCTCGTTTTGACACAGGACGGACTAGGTCCGTCCTGTGTCACTAACGCCTCGGCACACAGGACGGACCTAGTCCGTCCTGTGTCGCCAAGGGGCTAATGTCAAAAATGATGGTTGCAATGTGTGGTTAAAAGTTAATTTCATTGCAAAAGTGTGTAAAGTAAGAAAAAAATAAGTAGTTTTGATTTATTTCCAAATACTTTCAGGATCATGTATAAGAGCAGCTCAGCACAAAGTTGATGGCATCTCTTGTTAAAAGACGCCTTGCATGAGCTGGATGTTGTCCAATACTTTTGAAGTACATATCTGGACTTGTATTTAAGGCAAAGGCAGCTCTGGCACTAAGTGTCCCAGCACAGCTTATAACTGCCTTTTGATGTCACACTTCCTTGCGTGGGATATTAAACGAAATTAAAAATATCTTGGTACAATATTTAGAGTTTTAGGTGCAAAGGTTTAGACACTCTCTTTTTCTTTTGGGTTGCCTCTAAATACTTTAAGAAACTTAACATATCTAGCACAGTGGTTAAAGATATAGTATATACTACATACACAATTGAAAAACAGACAAAAGGGTGTCTGTTTTTACTCCTATCAATGGTCTTTCGATCTGCATGGAAAACTTGTCCTTATAGATATAGAAGATTTATGGTATAAATCTAATATCGGATCTGTATAGCGATGACCAACTCACTCCCTTCCCTTATTTTCTTATCCCCTCCATCAGAATCTGATATATCTGATATAAAAATGTGCCCTCCCTAACTCAGAGGTTTTAGGATCCAGAGTTTCCTGGGGAAGCAACAGTTTGCTCCCTAGGACACTCTGGATATCTTTATTAGGGCACACCATAAATCCAAATTAATCTCGAAATTAACTAAATATTTGGATGAAGCCTTGGATAACCCAGTCCCCGCCGCTATTGTAAAATGGGAAGGGGATCTACAAGTATCATATCCCAAAGAGAAATGGTATAAGGCTATACTCCTCAATAGGACGGTTATACACTGTGTTTCACTACAAGAAGTTTACTACAAAATCCTGTATAGGTGGTACATGGTTCCCGTGCGCCTGAGTAGATTCCAAGGCGGAACATCGAATCTGTGTTGGAGGTGCGAGGGGGCTCCGGGTTCCATGTATCATATTTGGCGGAATGCAGAGGATCAAGGGAACTGAAGGAAAAGTTGCAGCATTTTGTGCTGGAAACCTGTGATCTCCGATGCTCACTTACCGCACCCCTCTTTCTATTTTTGCTGGACTGCCCATCAATGAGTAAGACGCAGCAATACTGTTTGGTACACATTTTTTCTGCATCTAAAATCTGCCTGGCCAGGCATTGGAGAAGCCCTCACCTCCCTTCGTGGCAGCAGATTACAGCACAGTATGCCTACCAGAAACAGATGGAGGGATCTGTCTCCATGCCTGATCAGGCTGTAGGATTTTAGACTTAACTTACTGATTATCTCAGAAAGGGATTTAAAAGGGGTTTTCCACCCCTCTCCGACTTCCCCCCTGCCAGGGACGGATCAGCATGGGTCTACTATATCAGTTGAACCAAAGAGCAAGGGTTAGGTATGTTTGTGCGTATGAATTTTGAAGTATACAAGGTCACGTCACTAGTTTGAATGGAAATAAGGATTTTATAACACCATTATCTGCACTTTATCGTCCTATTTTTAACGGAGTGTACCTATAGATTTAGAGATTAGGACAAGGAGCTCTTTGTAAAATGCATTGTATTATTTGTATGTCTGTATTTTCAACTGTAAAAGTATGTAATAAAGAGAATTAAAGACAAAAAAAGGAAAGAAAAGAAAGGAAAGGAAAAGGGGGGAAAAAAAGAATCTGATATATGTAACATAATTATTTTGACATACATCCAATCAAACCTTATTTCGAAGAGGATGGGTATGCTGCCCTCTGAGGAATGGACTGAGAAAGGACAATATATACTTAAATGGGAGCAAGATATTTCTCCACAAATATGGTTTAAAGCTTGGAAAAACACCAGAAAAGATATACATTGCATTAATCTACAAAAATAATGTTATAAATTATCTCATGGGTGTGTACTAACACATGTTGGTGGTGCCATAGAGATGGAGGTACTCAATTGCGTATTTGGTGGGAGTGTGGCATTCTTGCCTAGGTTAAAAGTAAACAATTAGAAACCTTTAACACTTTAGTAGACCAATCAGATCTCTCCACAAACCTTCTTTTTTTATATTGATCTCCCTGGCTCATATAAAGCAACAAAATATCTATATATCAACATTTTATTTGTGTTTAAGATCTGCATAGCTAGATATTAGAAGAAATAGAGTCTCAGATCCAGTTTCAGACTCAAATCCAAAATCAAGCACTATTAATCTGTCTGTGCGACTTTACTCATGTATCTATATCTAATTAAGATATTTTTCTCCGAATAAGCTAGATTTGAGCAGCGAGATTTCCTTATGCAGTTACCCTATTATCTCTAAATAGCACGGAGGCTGCTTCAAGGGTAAGCCTGTGCTACTGCTCAGTCTCAGTAGCAATGGAGTAGTTCTAACGGTCAGGGCTATGTAACACACTCAACATCAGTCACTGTTTTGAGTCTGTTTTATCTGTAACCATATCCTTTTGTTTAATGGGAATTTTTATGATGAGTTTCTAAGCTGAAAACAGTTGCCAGGATAAATCCATGAAGTAATCTATGCTGTTTGTAAGACAAAATTGAACACAATTTGTTTTCCTTTTTTAAAGTCTGATTAGTCAGCCAGAGCTATTAGTAATAATTACTTTAGTAGTTTAGGAACTTTACTAATGCAGTATTCATTTCATCTCACTAGCCCAGATAGTCCTTTCAGTCACTTTGTATATAATAAACTGCAAGATCCCCAATTTAGTTCAGTTTTTCTAAACAGTATAATGTATTCCAGCTATAAAGTCAGAGCTGTTATACTACCTGGGGCCATGGTTCTTAACGTCCCTACTACTGGCTTCTACCTTTTGAGATAATTTTAGCTTGGGCCTCAATCAAGGTTCCATTTAACGATGTTGGCTGGTTTCTAAAGTGTACTAATCTTTGTCATGCCCTGTATTAGTGGAGCATTGTTAAACCCATGATCTGTAAAGAGTCCACACTGGTTCATGTATTTAATGATTGGTTAATCAGGAATTTCTGTAATTAGGTCTTTGTTCATCTGACCTTGAATAATTACAGGTGGGCACATATAGCTAATTTATCTGATTAAACACTATTCAAGTAATGGCAAAGACTTTGAATCTAAGTGCCCATTTTTATGTAATAATCTGTTTTTTATTTCCCTCAGTTGCTCCATTCCTCCATATGATGATGTGGATTTTGCATTTAGATGTTAAGTGTCCCCTCAGAAGTTAGTGAGTGCCGGAATTGGTGCATGTGCCATAAGTTTACCATCACTGCAGTAACTTTGTCTTACAACGGTATTTTACAGGTCTTTACATATCATTTAGCTGTTGTACCTAAATCTTTTAGGACTTTGTTCTTATTGATCTAGTTCATTCAGAGTATTTATTTTCTTATGGATAGTCTAATTTTCGGACCAAAAGAAACTAACATAGATGTAATCCAGGTTTTTGCTGCATTCATTACTATTTTTTTCACAGGACTTGTTACATCAGATAACATCCAGAGCAGATGAATTAAAGCTGTCTTCTGGACGGGAAATACTTCCTTCAAGAAATGTTATTCATTCTTAAGATGGCATTCCTTATTATTTTCACAGAACCCTACAGCTAATGTGAACTCTGTCCTCTCAACCCAGGATAAGGTAAGGTTTTTTTTTTTATGTCGCATATTGTACAGTGAGG
The DNA here is from genome assembly GCA_036172795.1 of Pelodytes ibericus. Lineage (NCBI taxonomy): Eukaryota > Metazoa > Chordata > Amphibia > Anura > Pelodytidae > Pelodytes > Pelodytes ibericus. The sequence continues at coordinate 140,893,777 of CM069857.1, read as the reverse complement.
CATCCCAGTTAGCAGCATGGGGCAACTGCTGGGAATACCTAGTATATTAATCTATAACATTTCTATTATGTGTTTTATAAAAACACCAACTTTTTCTTCCTGGTTAAACCAGGAGATGTAACAGAGTATGGTATGTCATGAATGCCCCTCTAACAATCAGCGTTCTAATATACCAGAAGGGACATTCAATTAATGTCTATATTAGACATTATATTAGGCTTAATCTATATTTTGATGAGTGTAGAACTGTTTTTACAAGACCGACTTCAAATTATTTCCTCACCGTTATGACTATTGGTGAATAAAATGTGCCCTAACATCTGCACGAAAGTTTACCATTATGCAACCTGGTTAGACGCCAACATCGATAGAGTTTTTCTTGGTATTAATTTTGATTCAAAGATTTACTTGTCTGAACTCTAGCAGCATATGTTCATTTTTGTGCAGGTTGATCCAAACCTGGGGGCAAATATTGAGTTCAGTGGTGTGTCTACTTATTTAGTGGTGTTTTGGTGCAAGGATCTTTAGATACACATTTGTCTTCTCAGATTATTTAGAATCAGAGGCTTATTAGTAATTGGCCGTATAGATCCTAAGCTAGTAGTGGTACCTGCTAATTACCTGCCTGTTTTACGTGTTTATAAGCAGAGAAGGACATGACTGTACAAGAGCACCAGTGTCTGTGGCAACAATATATTGCTATATTCATTTTCAATAGCCTGTGTTTATTTTTAAACAAACATGTTTTCTTTCCAATTTAACATTTTTTGGGGCATGCATATACTTGGGCCTCTTATCATCATAAGACACGCATTACTTTCCCAGCTTGCTAAAAAATGTGGTTATAAATTATTTTTAATCTGGGCATGCATTTTTTCCAATCCCATTGTTATTTCTTTGGTATTACCCATTTGTCAATCCTGCCATGGTTGGCTAGGAAAATGGAAAATGTATTCATGCTTACAGTAATTTTCTTTTCCTGGACATAACCAATATCAGCATTACTTTATTCCCACCTAGTTTTATTTTTGTTGCTGATGTTGTTTATATGGTTTTTAGAGCTCTTCACAATTACTGCAGAGGTGAATTCTATGTATAGTGTTTGTTTGTTGTTCTTGTCAGCTGACTTAGGAGGCGCTAGCTCCTCATTTGTCAGTGCTGCCATGGTTATGTCCAAGAAAACAAAATAAGTACATTTTCCTTTATACATGTGCTGATGGTGTTACTTTTGGCACTATTAGCACGTGTACCACTAAACATAACACCCCTTGTATCTGTTTCATAAATCTTGTAGTTTGCCTGCATCAGACTGTTTAGCCATTTATGTTGTTTTATATTATGTATATAAGCTTAAGTATTATTACTTAGTATTTTGTGTATATATATTGTGTATGTATAACTCATTTTTTAGACAAGGACAGAAAACACTTATGGTAACATGAGGACTCCAACCAAAGTACATTCAGTTTATTTCCCTATATTGTTTAGTAGAGGTCACATTGATTATACATGTTGGTGCTTTCCTTTGATAGGAGATCCCAGGTGCAAAAAATTGTGTGTGAGGGAGGAGGTGGCCATTTATATTTTGTAGAGTAGGTGATTAAGAACTGTGTGCCTTAAAAAACAACTCCCCAGATAAACACAAACTAAAAGTCAAAATAGTAAAAATAGTAATAAATATAATACATTTAGTATATTCATTATTGAGACAAATCAGCAATAGAACTGCTGGTGAACATCTACAATAAGGAATAATTGCAATAGAGGACATTCATAATGAGGTGGTCATCAAAATGCCAGGGAGGTAAGAAAAAAAAAGAGGCAATCACTGAGGTACAATCTATAATAAAACAGTGATTAGCATACACATGTTAACACTGTGCTGTAGCTGTTCCTATATGTACGCCAAACTATGTTAACCACAAAATCACTTTTTACCTAAATTGCTGAACTAGGCTTATATAGCTGGGTTGGAAGTAGGGTTACCACACCTTTTTTTACCTGCCACATATAACTTTGGCCTGCTGCCTTGTAGTATATAGAAGTTACATGTGACCAGAAGGAAGTCAATTAACTAATCAGCGTGGTTCTGTGGGATTCACTACTTGATTAGGTAAATTATTTTCTTCTGGACACATATGACTTCTACATACTGCAAAAGATATATGTGGGTGGTAAAAAAAAAAGCCCAAGTTGGCAACCCTAGCTGGAAGTAAGTGCAAAAGTGCCATTTTGAAGTACAAACCCAGTGCAGATAGTGCTAACTCTGGACTTTTGTTGGGGGCCTAGTGTCTAGTTGTTCAGCTCATGTAATAAATGCATCCTGTTGTTGTCTGCCTTAATTTACAAAGTGCATCAATAGATTACATTGTCACATGAATATATGGCACTAAAAGATTGAAATAAAAAAGACACAACATTGCCCCACTTTCCGAATTAAATTCTGTAGTATTTTAAACATGACCAAGAATTGTAAATATCTGTATAGTATTCAATAGCTTTTGTCCTCTTTGATGTTTTTTTCAGAATTCTTCTGTTCCTTGACTTTAAAGCAAGATTACTGCAGGGGATATACACAAAATCTGATAACATAGTGAAAAATGAAAAATTTAATTGGGATTTTTTTTGAACACTTATAGGTCAGTGACAAACAATGAACTTTCAAAATGTGCCTAGGTCAATACAACCTTTTAGAACAAATGCAATGCTTAACTATTGCATTGCCATAAGAAAGGTTAATGTTTTAGCAAAGATACCAAACCTGACACAAATTCAAAGGGTTAAATTAATCATTATGGTGTTGCTGCTTCACATAGTTTGTTTCCTAGAAATTTATATTAGATGTTTTCAAGGTTTTGGCATAGCTGCTAATTATACCTGTTTGTAGACTTATATAAAATACTTACCGACATATAAAATTCTTGTTACATAAACAGGTTCAATCATTTTGCTAATACTTTTGAAACAAATCCAAAATGTATCCATGGAGACACACTGCTATATTTTTCTGATATTTAAACTACCTGTATTTTAACAGTAGCCCAGTACAAAATTGGCTCAAGGCCAATGTTAAGTCTACAGAGGCAATAGCATTGCTTGTATTTTTTTTACATTTTTTTTAAGAAAAGCTTTCAATGACCTTTCATGATTTCCATTACTTAATTATTTGTCTTCACTAAATAAATGTTTTAATTTGTTTTTGGATGCTACCTGAGAAGAGACTCCATAGCACTGATTACATTATTTTATGAAAAGTGAAAGGACCACACCAGCTCAAATATTTTTATGCAAGTAGTGGAAATTATTGAATTGATGTCTTTCTTCTTTTTAGCATAGTTTTTGTATGGTAGAAAGAGGGGGAGGAGCATGACGTTGGGACGTTACAAGCTCCGTGATCTGATCCAGGGAGATCAAGTTTGGTTTGTAAAGGGAAGAACATCAGGCTCCCATATGAGACGATTGCTTAACATCTTTAGTAAAGGGGAAACAGCAAAAACCCTAGCAGTCATCATGCCGAAAAAGCCTTTAATAGAGTTGACTGGACGTTTTTGACCAAGATCTTGAAAAGTTATGGATTTAATGGCAGATTCCTGGATTCAGTCCTGTCACTATACTCAGTGCCCACTGCCAGAATTTTGGCTTCTTTAATCTCCTCTGACTGGTTCAGGATTAAGAACAGAACTAAACAGCGCTGTCCTTTCTCTCCTCTGTTGTTTTTGCTGTTTGAAGAACCGTTGGCCCAATATATTACATCAAATAAGGCAATTAGTGGGGCAAAATATCAGAGCAAGCAAAAATGTATTTGTATGCAGACAACATACTATTTATCCTGACAGAGCCAGTCAGATCAATCGATAACGTCCTAGAGGACATATGAAAATATAGCTGTCTGTCTAATATAAATTAAACATTGCTAGTCCAATGTGTAAATGCATAATTTTGATAGTGACACTATGCTAGGCATGAAGAAAAATTACCCCTTTAATTGGAACATCACAAGTATAAACTACTTAGCAATCTATGTTTCTACATCAGCAGACAAGACACTGGGGCTCAACTATCACTCAGTTCTCTCCAAAATGAAAACATATTGTGTGGATTGGGCACATTTGTAACTGCCTTGGTGGGGCAGGATAAATGTATATAAAGGATATATCTTCCTGCTATACCTATTTATGACCCTTACTTTACCCTCCCTGAGACCTTGGCTCCAGGATATACAAAGAATTTTAGATCAAGATATTTGGGTGAGTAAGAGACCCAGATTAGCTAGGGCTCTCCTGAATAGGAATCTGAAGGAACTGGGTCTGGGATCACCAAATATTACAAAATACCATGATGCCCATTTGACCCTATACTTAGCTAAATGGCAAGTACACCCAGAAAAACTGGAGCCTTGGATTTGGATGGAGGAGGATAACGAGGGGGAAGGATGGCACACAGAGAGCTATATTTGGCTACATATAGAGCAATACAAAAGATGGCTTAAATTAGAATATAATGAAGTTGTACAAGGCTTATTGGAAATGTGGTTTAAACTAAAAATCAAGAAAGGTCTCTTAAATAAGATCCCTATCCAAACCCCAATTAATATCATACAGGATAGAATCAAAAATATAGATATTACACTATAGAGGATACAGGGGATAGAAAAGATAGGAGACTTAATGATAGGAGATAGCATTGAGAAAGATTTTACTCTAAGACAGGGATTCAATCTCCCAGCTGGGGAGTTTTTTTTAGATATTTACGAATCAAGAGTTTGCTATCCACCTCTTCTTTGTTACAACCCTGGGAAACAGTCCTATATGTGAAGTTGTTGTTTAATAATAACATAAAAATGTCAAAGTTTTTTTGGAGTCAGGTTGGTTGAAGGGTGATAAAGATTTGGAATCCTGTACTGATATCAATAAATGGCAGAAAGAGCGGGAGTATAAATTTACATGTAAAGATAGGATTAACATTACATTTAAAAATAAACCACATATCAACTGTCTTAATCTGCTTGAACTACAGTATAAGGTTATACAAAGATGGAAACAAACAGAGATAATACACTCACTTCAAGTGTCACTTGAAAAAGCCTCATCGAGGAGGCGAAACGCATTGTGGGAAGGAGTGATCGCGTATGGAAGGACACTTTACCCTTATGAGAACTTTATTCAAGAATCTTAAATGACACTACTGTTTTTAAGTGTAAGATTTTACTATGTTTTTATTTGGTCTGTATTAAACATTTATACTTACATCCCTGCCTTCTCTCCCCCTGTGTTATTACCCTGGAGCGACCTCGATATACAGTTATCGGGTGATTTATCAATCTCCTACTGTGGGCTCCCAGATGCTTTTTTCCTGAGCAGATTACTGCTTAGCAGAGGCGTCGCTAGGGGGGGGGGGAGCTACTGGGGCTATAGCCCCGAATCTCCAGTGCATAGCCCCGAATGGAGACTCTGGGGCTAAAGTATACTTTAGCCCCGAGACTCCAGGGCTATCACTGTAAAAAAAAAAAAAAAAATCTCCCCCGCAGAGCTTTCCCCCGTCTGGGACATAGTCCCAGAATCGGAGGTTTATGCTCGTGCGGGGGGTGAGGAAGAGAGGCGCTACTGCTGGCCCCTCCTCCTGGAGGTGCGGCCCACAAGCAAGTGGATGCGGTGACCGCACCTCCTGGCCATACTGACAGCGCGACGGGTGCAAGTTCCGCCCCCGTCGCACTGTGAGTCTGGCTGCGCGCCGGATGTGACATCCGGCAGAAGAAAGTGTCTCATCGGAGACGTCCTCCTCCCTGGAAACAAAGGTAATTTAGCACGGAGGGGGACCAACGCTGTAAGGTTTTTTGTTTTGCTGTAATCTTTAAAAATGTGTGTTAGTGTCTGCGTGTAAGTGTGACTGTGTGGGTGAAGCAATGTGTATAAGTGAGTGTGTGTCAGGGTGTTTGCATAAGTGTATGAGGGGGTGTGTGTCAGGATGTGTGTGTCAGGGTGTTTGCATAAGTGTATGAGGGTGTGTGTGTCAGGATGTGTGTGTCAGGGTATTTGCATAAGTGTATGAGGGTGTGTGTGTGTCAGGGTGTGTGTGTCAGGGTATTTGCATAAGTGTATGAGGGTGTGTGTGTGTCAGGATGTTTGCATAAGTGTATGCGGGTGTGTGTGTCAGGATGTGTGTGTCAGGGTATTTGCATAAGTGTATTAGGGTGTGTGTGTGTCAGGGTGTTTACATAAGGTGTTTGCATAAGTGTATGAGGGTGTGTGTGTCAGGATGTGTGTGTGTCAGGGTGTTTGCATAAGTGTATGAGGGTGTGTGTGTGTCAGGGTGTTTGCATAAGTGTATGAGGGTGTGTGTGTCAGGATGTGTGTGTCAGGGTATTTGCATAAGTGTATGAGGGTGTGTGTGTGTCAGGGTGTTTGCATAAGGTGTTTGCATAAGTGTATGAGGGTGTGTGTGTGTCAGGGTGTTTGCATAAGTGTATGAGGGTGTGTGTGTCAGGATGTGTGTGTGTCAGGGTGTTTGCATAAGTGTATGAGGGTGTGTGTGTCAGGATGTGTGTGTGTCAGGGTGTTTGCATAAGTGTATGAGGGTGTGTGTGTCAGGATGTGTGTGTGTCAGGGTGTTTGCATAAGTGTATGAGGGTGTGTGTGTCAGGATGTGTGTGTCAGGGTATTTGCATAAGTGTATGAGGGTGTGTGTGTGTCAGGGTGTGTGTGTCAGGGTATTTGCATAAGTGTATGAGGGTGTGTGTGTGTCAGGATGTGTGTGTCAGGGTATTTGCATAAGTGTATGAGGGTGTGTGTGTGTCAGGGTGTTTTGCTGTAATCTTTAAAAATGTGTGTTAGTGTCTGCGTGTAAGTGTGACTGTGTGGGTGAAGCAATGTGTATAAGTGAGTGTGTGTCAGGGTGTTTGCATAAGTGTATGAGGGGGTGTGTGTCAGGATGTGTGTGTCAGGGTGTTTGCATAAGTGTATGAGGGTGTGTGTGTCAGGATGTGTGTGTCAGGGTATTTGCATAAGTGTATGAGGGTGTGTGTGTGTCAGGGTGTGTGTGTCAGGGTATTTGCATAAGTGTATGAGGGTGTGTGTGTGTCAGGATGTTTGCATAAGGTGTTTGCATAAGTGTATGCGGGTGTGTGTGTCAGGATGTGTGTGTCAGGGTATTTGCATAAGTGTATTAGGGTGTGTGTGTGTCAGGGTGTTTACATAAGGTGTTTGCATAAGTGTATGAGGGTGTGTGTGTCAGGATGTGTGTGTGTCAGGGTGTTTGCATAAGTGTATGAGGGTGTGTGTGTGTCAGGGTGTTTGCATAAGTGTATGAGGGTGTGTGTGTCAGGATGTGTGTGTCAGGGTATTTGCATAAGTGTATGAGGGTGTGTGTGTGTCAGGGTGTTTGCATAAGGTGTTTGCATAAGTGTATGAGGGTGTGTGTGTGTCAGGGTGTTTGCATAAGTGTATGAGGGTGTGTGTGTCAGGATGTGTGTGTGTCAGGGTGTTTGCATAAGTGTATGAGGGTGTGTGTGTCAGGATGTGTGTGTGTCAGGGTGTTTGCATAAGTGTATGAGGGTGTGTGTGTCAGGATGTGTGTGTGTCAGGGTGTTTGCATAAGTGTATGAGGGTGTGTGTGTCAGGATGTGTGTGTGTCAGGGTGTTTGCATAAGTGTATGAGGGTGTGTGTGTCAGGATGTGTGTGTGTCAGGGTGTTTGCATAAGTGTATGAGGGTGTGTGTGTCAGGTTGTGTATGTGTAAGTGTGTGTGAGAAAGATATAGACGCTGTGTGAGATATAGACGCTGTGGGAGAGAGAGATGGAGAGTGTGAGAGAGAGAGACGGAGAGTGTGAGAGAGAGAGATGGAGAGTGTAAGAGAGAGAGACGGAGAGTGTGAGAGAGAGAGATGGAGAGAGAGAGAGAGAGACGCTGTGTGAGATAGAGAGACTGAGAGTGTGAGAGAGAGAGAGTCGCTGTGTGAGATAGAGAGACGCTGTGTGAGATAGAGAGACGGAGAGTGTGAGAGAGAGAGACGGAGAGTGTGAGAGAGAGAGACAGAGAGTGTGAGAGAGAGAGACGCTGTGTGAGAGAAAGAGACGGTGAGAGAGAGAGACGGAGAGTGTTTGTGAGAGAGAGAGACGGAGAGTGTGAGAGAGAGAGAGAGAGACGGAGAGTGTGTGAGAGAGAGAGACGGAGAGTGTGAGAGAGAGAGACGGAGAGTGTGAGAGAGAGAGAGAGACGGAGAGTGTGAGAGAGAGACGGAGAGTGTGAGAGAGAGAGACGGAGAGTGTGTGAGAGAGAGACGGAGAGTGTGAGAGAGAGAGAGAGAGAGACGGAGAGTGTGAGAGAGAGAGAGAGACGGAGAGTGTGAGAGAGAGAGAGAGACGGAGAGTGTGAGAGAGAGAGACGGAGAGTGTGAGAGAGAGAGACGGAGAGTGTGTGAGAGAGACGGAGAGTGTGAGAGAGAGAGAGAGAGATGGTGAGTGTGAGAGAGAGAGAGAGACGGAGAGTGTGTGTGAGAGAGAGAGAGACGGAGAGTGTGAGAGAGAGAGAGAGACGGAGAGTGTGAGAGAGAGAGAGTCGCTGTGTGAGATAGAGAGACGATGTGTGAGATAGAGAGACGCTGTGTGAGATAGAGAGACGCTGTGTGAGATAGAGAGACGCTGTGTGAGATAGAGAGACGGAGAGTGTGAGAGAGAGAGACGGAGAGTGTGAGAGAGAGAGACGGAGAGTGTGAGAGAGACAGACGCTGTGTGAGAGAGAGAGACGCTGTTTGAGAGAGAGAGAATGAGAGTGTGTGAGAGAGAGAGAGACAGAGAGTGTGAGAGAGAGAGAGAGACGGAGAGTGTGAGAGAGAGAGAGACGGAGAGTGTGAGAGAGAGAGAGAGATGGAGAGTGTGAGAGAGAGAGAGACGGAGAGTGTGAGAGAGAGAGACGGAGAGTGTGAGAGAGAGAGAGTCGCTGTGTGAGATAGAGAGACACTGTGTGAGATAGAGAGACGCTGTGTGAGATAGAGAGAAGGAGAGTGTGAGAGAGAGAGAGACGGAGAGTGTGAGAGAGAGAGAGACTCTGTGTGAGAGAGAGAGAGACGGTGAGAGAGAGAGACGGAGAGTGTGTGAGAGAGAGAGATACATAGAGTGTGAGAGAGAGACGGAGAGTGTGAGAGAGAGAGAGAGACGGAGAGTGTGAGAGAGAGAGAGATGGAGAGTGTGAGAGAGAGAGAGAGAGAGACGGAGAGTGTGAGAGAGAGAGAGACGGAGAGTGTGAGAGAGAGAGAGACGGAGAGTGTGAGAGAGAGAGAGAGAGAGAGAGACGGAGAGTGTGTGAGAGAGAGAGAGAGACAGAGTGTGAGATAGAGAGACGGAGAGTGTGAGAGAGAGAGACGCTGTGTGAGAGAGAGAGACGGAGAGAGAGAGACGGAGAGTGTGAGAGAGAGAGAGAGGCGGAGAGTGTGAGAGAGAGAGAGAGACGGAGAGTGTGAGAGAGAGAGAGACGGAGAGTGTGAGAGAGAGGCGGTGTGTGTTAGAAAGAGAGGGAGAGAGACAGGGTGCGTGAGACATAGAGAGAGAGAGACGGGGTGAGATTATGTGCGACTGTGCTCATCTGGGCTCAAGCCCCTGATCATTTGTTGACCTAGCAACGCCCCTGCTGCTTAGGTATATGTGAGTGCACATTTTATACACTTTTTTGTGTGTTTTATATACTGTACATACATACTTTACCATATGTATTTTTATTTTTTATTTTTTCCCTCAACAACACTTATACGAGATTATCTCACTGGATAGGGTAATTGGTAGTGTGTTAAGTGTTGGGTGAAGCGCACTAGGGCACTTTCGTTTGTCTTATACAAAGATGGCACTTAGTGCCTGCTCTGCCAAGATGAATAAAGATGAGTACCCCAGTTGCTGGAGATGCAGTAGAGCAAATGGATCATTTAGGCACATCTAGTGGGACTGCGTCACCCTTCAACCAACCTGGTATGTGGTATATGGGATACTAGCCACCCTTGGACTGGCAGGTATACCAAGAAAACCCGAGGTAGCACTATAGTTCATGGAATGGACGGACGTAAGAGGGGAACTTACCTACCTGGGGATACTTGTACTCATGGCAACAAAGTATTTAATCATGAGAAGATAGAAATCCCAGGACGTCCCGACCTGGACCCAGTTAAAACACCAAATAAGATCTCAGCTAAATTTGGAAAAGGGGTATAGTAAATTTTCTAGTAGAGGCTTGGAGATTTGGATAGAAACATACAGGGAGGAGTAAGCCGGAGAGGTGGATTAATACCTATAAGGACAAGAGTAAAAGATCTCTGCAGATGTCTCAAAAGGGTGTCAACGAGAAGTTTTATGTGGTATCTCTGGAATTTTGGGTGGTCTTTTTAATGTGGTCTTTTAACGTTGTCTACTGTATGTGTTATTTTTGTTTTTTTAATGTCCTTTTTGTAGAGATGAATTGTGTCTCCATGTAGGAGACATCATGTGTCTATGTTATTTGGTACTATTGACAAATGAAAAAAAAATGTATGTAATAATTTTAAAAAAATTGTTTTTGTATATAAATATAAAGGAATGATGTTGAGCAGGTTTTGGAGTCAAGCAGCACAGTCTTCTGCTAGAAGTAGCCACTCATTTTCCAGATAGTTGTGCCCCTGAGGTTGAAGGAGAAGTCAAACAGTCAAAGATCAGCAACCGGTTGTGAGAAAACAGCAGCAGTTTTGATTATAAAGCAGCAGGAACCACATTCATCTGGCAAATATAAACTCTGCCTACAAAACAAGCAGTAGGCAGAGAGCCAGGCAGAAAAGAGGAGAGTTGGCAATGATATCAAGGCTTGTAGATGCATGGTTATCAGAGCTGAGGGTAAACTGTGACAAACAGGCTGGTAAACTGGAAAGAAAAGAGCCAGTGAGTGTAGAAAATATTAGAGAGGCACTACCCAAGTCAACTAAATGCAAGACTAAAGGTGCATCACTCCACAGGGAACTCCATAGAAAACCCCAAAGATAATGACAATAAGAAGAAAAATAGGAGGAGCACACAAATCAGTTCAAAATGATATAAATCACATACTTATTACAAGATTTAAAAAAAACACCTTTTTTGATCTCTTGTCTTTTTGTAGAGTCCCATTAAAGTATTAACAAAGTGTTGTCTAACCTTTTTTATATCTATAATTTGATGGTTAATTTTTGTTTTATATTTTCTTTTCGGATACTTAGTGTGATTTTTTTTTTTTTACTTTAGTCATAAAAAAATATTAATGTAATTGTCTCTTTTGTCATCACTTACTATCACTGGGGACAGACCTCTATTACCCTCAGTCACATCTTTTATGCTCTGACCGAAGAGTTAGTAAGTGCTAGTATCACCTAGAACAACCACAACTGAATATGGTGAGAATCTTTCCAATGAGTCATATTGATGACACAATTTGAAAGGATAGGCATAAATGCTGTGGATGTGTTTTCTGTATTTGTTTCTAGGATATTTGTCTGAAATAAACTGCAGTTTAAAGTTTTCTTCTGTCCCTTGAATTATAAAATTTCAATCCACTTCTTGAACTCTTCAATCAAGTGGCATTTCAATAGAAGAGTTTTAAAGATGTGTAAAACATGATTGCTTAATCACTTCTTTACCCCAGAGATTTGTATTTACAGCGGTCACCAAGAGAATACTACAGACTTCAAGGATAGAAGAATCCCCTTTTTAGTGTCCCATACAGCTATCAATGCCTTTGAGAAGTTATCTTCTTTGCCACAGAGATGAAAGCATTTGACACTTCATTGCTTTTCCTTCTGATCTAGGGAAAGATTGCAACGCATTAAATACATATAAAAAAAAGCTTAAGGATATTCCTGTCACACAGGCAACTTTTCCAGGATACAATTTTGCTAAACATAGTGTACTAATTTATTTTTCTAGCCTATTTGTGTGTTTTTACAACATAGCATTTAGAAGGGTATGCACATAGCAGCCTTCTAATACTATTCAAACTATTGTATGTGTGGGAGTACTGCATCATTTTATAGCAGTAATACGGATTTGCAGTGTGCAATAATTGACATAATTGACAGCATGGCCCTCTAGTAAGAAATTCTACGAAGAGGTAGACATCTTTAATAAAAGATCATAGATTACCAATGAAAATAACAATCCATCTTATTAATTTTGTCCTACAGCTTCTTAACATGATGTATTGTTAAGTGACCAATTAGATTATTAATAAGAAAATGATAGTACCATCACATTGTGTGTGATATTTAAACACCTGTTAGTTTTATATTTTATAAGGTGATTTTTCTTTTGCATACCTCTGAATCTTCTAAAACATTGATAATAAATAATTCAGTTCTTAAACAAAGAAGGCAATAATGATAAGCTGGACAAGTATTTCTTAATCAATCCAAAGAACTGTCATTGTCACAAAAGTAATAATGTCATGGATGACTGGTACTGAATATTGCAGAGATCTGATTCATGGACGTTCCAGGATATTGAACTGTGTTATTGCATTTACATTTGTGAAGTTACTAGGGTAATCATGCACACTTCAGCACAATGAGGATTGACTGGAATTCCTAGGTAGCTGGATACAAGTTAAATGAGCAGTAAAGTGTTCTACAAGATCTGAGTTACCGAAATTCTGGAACAGACAATACATATATCACTCTCTTCCCGAGAGAATATCCCAACAAGAAACAGAGATTTGTAGTCACATATTTTCTTAATTCTTGTTGCCCTCCGTGGCAAATATAACTCAGTGATGGTATAGAGTTACAGAACCAGCTTTTCCCATACATTTTGTAAAAGAAAATACATCGGAAGTTAATTCTAGTTCTGCTGAAGATTTTTCTATTTAATATGAAACAAAAGGAGAGGACAGAGAAATGTCATTGATTCAGTGCCTGATAATTAAAAATGACTGTTAGCACCAAACTTTGATCTTATATGCATTTTGTTATGACTATTTACTAATAATACACGGCACTATATATATATAGATATATATATATATACACACACAAACATTAGGTTAAGAAAGCCTTATGTTAGTTAAACTCAGTGTGAGAGTTTACTCCTAATAGGTATATTATAATGGCTCCTTATTTTTCCCATTTATACTTTGTACATCACTTTTAACAAATTAACATATGCTGTAACTCATTAAAGAGTATTACATCAGTAGCCTTTAAAGGTTTTTTTATCTTTGTTTGGTCACAGGTAGCATATTATACTACTACTTACATATTAACTGATTTATACAGTCTCCTCTTAAAGTTCTAATGTCTCATTTTTTCTGTGCCGTATCCTTTTTATGTTGTTATTGTAACTAAGTAATGCTCTTCACATATTAAATTGTATAGTTGTATTTTAATTGTATCATGTGGAGTGTTAATTTTGACAACTTTTTTTTTATGTAGTTTTAGTCATAGTCTTATGACTAAAATGCCATTCTAGTTTAGTCATATTTTAGTCATATCCAGTTGACTGAATCTCCAGCAGTAAGGGATGGAACAGGTCTGAGAAAACTATTATACAGTGTTAAGTTCATAATCTGAACATGTAACTGAGGCAAAATTAACATAGTAATGGGCATGCAGAAGTGTTTGTGCATACACATTTGTTACGTGGGCACATACATTGAATTTATAAATAGTTTGGAATCTAGCAACCAGATCAACAAGTGATAGCCAATCCTTTCATATTACATGGCATATTGGGGGCAATATCGTGGCATATTGGGGGAAATATCATGGCATATTAAAATGGCATATTGGGGGCAATATCCTGGCATATTGGGGGCAATATCCTGGCATATTAAATGGCATATTGGGGGCAATATCCTTGCATATTGGGGGCAATATCATGGCATATTGGGGGAAATATCATGGCATATTGGGGGCAATATCCTGGCATATTAAATGGCATATTGGGCTTCAAAGTTCTTTATTTGAAATGTAAGTTTTTTTTTCCTAAATTTCCTTCTTAAAATGAGGTACGTGTTATACGCCGATAAATACGGTATCACAGTTTTCCCATTAACATATGCCCCAGCCAGTTTATTATTATATTCAAATATACCACTTAATCGCAAATCTCCAAGTTACCAGGCTAAAACCTGGTATTGTACAGGACAAACTAATGTCCACTGGATATGGAGAAACTTCCTTATGAAGTGCTGCTATTATGATAATAAAACTATTGAATGTCTTACCCCCCTACTGTTACATACCATACTTTTGTAATGATTGATCCATCTGTATTGTCTTTCAAAACATTTTTTATATTATTATATAGCTTTATTATCTCTGATATATTTTCTGCATTGAATATTGCATGTATTTTCTATTTGTACAGTAAATCACGTTGACAGAAAAAAATTACATTGCAAATATGTTTTTTTTTGGGTCATTAAAGAATGGTTTCAGCAGCATTTGTTGGTATTGCAAGTTGCTTTTGGCTGCTGTAGAGGGCCTCATGTGGTGGCATTGATTGAGAGATCAGTATGAAAGTTTCTGAAAGATGAAAACTCCTATCCACACACAAGAATATTGGCTATAGCACTGTGCATGTAATTGTGGAATATAAAGATAAATAAAATGAGAGCATCATTACATTTTTTCTTATGAAGGATAAACAAAGATGAATAAAGCAGAGGAACTTGTCAGTGAAAAGAAAAATTATGCAGAAACCCCAAGTGTTCTTCTAACTAACACAACTATCACATCCATCAAATAAACCAACCACAGGTAAATTACCCATTAATATAACGAATATGAATGTTGCCTCAAGTGAAGGTATATAATGGAACACAATGCAATAGTTATATTTTGTTCGTGTTCATCCAATTATGTCACTCCAAATCAGTTTCTTTGAGGTGGATATAGCGAATAAATAAAGAAGAAAAACACAAAAATGCTTTTCTGATATCACACGCAGGTACACACAACTCATGTGATGGAGCAAAAAATAAACTGCTCAATTTGTACATACACACTTCAAACAGAGATTTGGGAATTCTTTGGAAACTGTTACAAAAATGCAATGCTAACTCGTCCACAAAATCAGCTAGTGAATATCACTTTTTTCTTAATAGATCCAATGAAGAAAAAAAAAATAGTTGACGTTACCTGATCTAACCAGTATCAGCTAAAATCAATTAACCCCTTAGTGACAGAGTGCTATGCTGCATTTGATGTACCTTGAAGACCAGAATTCCATTATTTTTGGCATATGTTTACTGAACTGTGAATTTATTTCTTTGTGTTCAGTACACCCACACAAATTATATATCATTTTTTAAAGGACATATAGGGCCTTCATTTTATACTATTATTTTCATCATATGATATAATTTACTATTAAAAAATATAAAATATGATGCAAATATGCCATAAAAAACACTTTTTCTAACTTTGACCTGATTTTTTTTAAAATATCACATATGGTAAAAAAATACCCCCTTTATATATTTCTAATATTTGTCCCGAGTTTAGAAATATCAATGTTTCCCTGTTTGTCTATGTTTTAATTCAAGTAATAGGGCAATAAACAATATTATTTCCATTTTCTTCTACAGTGACCTTTTAACCCAACCCTAAATTTACCCCAACCCTAAATCTACCACCACCCCTTAATCTAACCCTTGAACTCCCCTGTAACCCTAATTAAAACCCTAATTATAATCCTATTCTTAGATCTAGGGTTACCTTTTTCCTTTTATTTAATTATTTTATAATTTATTTATTTATTTTCTTAACTATAACGTTGCTGACTGCCTCTAGCAACAGTTCCAGAGTGATGGAAGAGGTTTTTTTCTCTCACTTCCGTCGCTCTCTGCTGGGCACGCTGTATTGGAAGAACATGGGGGGCACAGAAGGTGTTGCCTGATGCCTCGATCGAGACATCATTGCAACACTTTACACACATAGACAGTGAAAGCTGATCACTGCCTATGTGTGTTGAAAACACATACAATCACATTTGCGGTGATCGTATGCTGCCGGGGGGTCGGGGCCAAAGCACACTCAGAGGCTGCTTCAGATCCAAAACAGCCTCTGAGAGTAACTGCAGGCATGTAGCGTTGCGCTAATGAGCACAACACTACATGAAAACTGAGGACGTTTATATACGTCCTCATGGTCCTCAAGGACCATGCTTTGTAGGACGTATATATACGTCCATAGGCATTAAGGGGTTAAGAAGTTTCAAATTTCAGTTGTGAGGGGGTAATCCATACTCACTCCTCCCTGCACTCAAAATAGGATTGTGAATACCGCCTCTTGCATGATAGACCTAACAAACAAAATTGTTCTAACATTATCTAATGAATATCCACAAAAAGAAATTACTTGTTGTGCAAATTTCATTTGAGATGGGGCCAATCTTCCCTATTAAAGGCAATATCTCAGGAATTAAACTAGATTTAACAAAACTTTGGCTGATCAAACTTGATCTAAATCAATAACATTGTGTCCACATTTTGTTGAGGTGTGGGGGGGGGGGGGGGGGGATGCTGGTAACATGAAAAATAGATAATATTGTATATTTTAGAGCAGATCAAATGAAAAAGAAAATAACTGATCTAACCTGATCTCAGAATTATCTAACAAATGGAATGGTCTTTTGTTAAAATTCCTAACTTGGGGGGTAACATAAGAAATTCTTATGAATGGGGACTCTATTTCGGTTTATAAAATAGCCAATAGCATTACATGTATTCTATAAGCCGAAAGTCTATAAACCGAACGATGTTCGGTTTATAGACTTTCGGGTTATAGAATAGCATAGAATTTCATATATTCTATAAATCGAAAGTCTATAAACCGATCGACATTAGGTTTATAGACTTTCGGTTTATAGAATACATGTAATGCTATTGGCTATTTTATAAACCGAAATAGAGTCCCCATTCATACGAATAGGTCAATTGACGTATGAATGGGGACTCTATTGGCTATTTCAATTGACCTATTCATATGAATGGGGACTCTATTTCAGTTTATAGAATAGCAATAGCATTACATTTATTCTATAAACTGAAAGTCTATAAACCGAATGTCTTTCGGTTTATAGACTTTTGGCTTATAGAAAACATGTAATGCTATTGGCTATTCTATAAACAGAAAGTCTATAAACCGAATGACTTTCGGTTTAAAGACGTTCGGTTTATAGCCGAACCTTGAAATCCAACACGGTCATACAGTGAAATGTCCGGGTTCGGGTTCGTGGCACGGACACCGTAATGTCCAGTACGAACCTGAACAGGCGGTTCGGGTTCGCTCAACACTACTTGTAATATATTTTTAAAAAAGTTTAAATTTAATTTCCATAATTTAAAACATTCTTAGTAATACAATATATTATATAAGTTAAATGCTTATATACACTGATTTTGCCTCCAATTCACTCCCTGTACTTCACATACTGATTGTGAAGTACAGTGAGAGAATGACAGCAAGTAGGAGGAAAAAACAAATTTGCTGTTTAAAAAAAGTTAACCCTTCCCTTGCTGATCACAGTTTTTTTTTTTACTGTGATCAGTTTCCTTACACGCTTTTGGCCCTCATTTTGTTTTTTCTAATTTTTTTGTAGTTTTACTATATTACTTATATTCTTTTCATATATTAGTTTAATTACAGTTAACCCCTACAGGCCTGTGCTGCAATTCTGATTGCTCTGACCTTTGTAGGTTAATGCATTCCTTAGGAGTATCCCTGGCTGAATGGTGAAATAGATTTTTTGCGGGACAGTCACAATTTTGAGGGTCTGGACATGTTTCTGCATCTCCCCAAGAGGTCTGGAGATGTGTCCAGGCTGCGGGTACTGCTGGAGGACTTGACGATATATGATAAACCTTATTCTGTCTACCACTGGGAAGTAGATTTGGGGAAAAAATTCCCCATGGAAGTATGGAATCAGATAGACATTTGCATTCGTTTTCGGACGAATGCATTTTCGGACGAAAATAGCATTTTCGTCCATTCGTACTAAAAACGAATAACGAAAATGCTAAACTAACGAAAGCTGAATTAACAAATGGATAGTAAACGAAAATCATTCTTCCATTCGTGCTATTGGCATTCTATAAACCGAAATAGAGTCGGTTTATAGAATACCAATAGCATTACATACATTCCATAAACCGACATAATGAACGACTTTCGGTTTATGGAATGCATGTAATGCTATTGGTATTCTATAAACCGACTCTATTTCAGTTTATAGAAAGCCAATAGCACGAATGGACGAATGATTTTTGTTTATTAAGCATTCCTTCATTCGTTCATAGCATTACATGTATTCCATAAACCGAAAGTCGTTCATTATGTCGGTTTATGGAATGTATGTAATGCTATTGGTATTCTATAAACCGACTCTCTTTCGGTTTATAGAAACCCAATAGCATTACGTACATTCCATAAACCGACATAATGAACGACTTTCGGTTTATGGAATGCATGTAATGCTATTTGGTATTCTATAAACCGACTCTATTTCGGTTTATAGAAAGCCAATAGCATGAATGGACGAATGGACGAATGATTTTCGTTTATTAACCATTCCTTCATTCGTTCATAGCATTACATGTATTCCATATACCGAAGGTCGTTCATTATGTCGGTTTATGGAATGTATGTAATGCTATTGGTATTCTATAAACCGACTCTCTTTTGGTTTATAGAAAGCCAATAGCATTACGTACATTCCATAAACCGACATAATGGACGACTTTCGGTTAATGGAATGTATGTAATGCTATTGGTATTCTATAAACCGAAATAGAGTTGAAATAAGTAAATTCGTATGATTGGGGACTCTATTTCGGTTTATAGAATACCAATAGCATTACATGCATTCCATAAACCGAAAGTCTATAAACCGAAAGTCTATAAACCGAAAGTCTATAAGCCGAAAAATATTTGGTTTATAGACTTTCGGTTTATGGAATGTATGTAATGCTATTAGCTTTCTATAAACCGAAATAAAGTCCCCATTCATACGAATAGGTCAATTCGTATGAATGGGGACTCTATTTCCGTTTATAGAATACTAATAGCATTACATGCATTCCATAAACCGAAAGTCTATAACCGAAAGAGATTTGGTTTATAGACTTTCGGTTTATGGAATGTATATAATACAAAATACACAAGGTGACAGTGCGCTATATGTGCTTTAAAGTGACAGTGTAATCAGTCTGCTGTGCAGGGAATACAGGATATATAACTTGTATCTTAAAAACAATGAAAGATGTAAAACACTCACATATAGTCCCTTGACATGGGACAAAACATAAATGTAAGTGGCAGTTTTCTTGTCCTGGTTCGATGCAACCTCCACAGGGGATATGCAATGTTCAACCTCCAAGGAACAAGAGATGGTGTTAGTAGTAAAAGGTGTAATTTATTACAAAGTGCAAAAAATACCTTACACTTCATTATGTCGGTTTATGGAATGTATGTAATGATATTGGTATTCTATAAACAGACTGTCTTTCGGTTTATAGAAACCCAATAGCATTACGTACATTCCATAAACCGACATAATGAACGACTTTCGGTTTATGGAATGCATGTAATGCTATTGGTATTCTATAAACCGACTCTATTTCGGTTTATAGAAAGCCAATAGCATGAATGGACGAATGGACGAATGATTTTCGTTTATTAACCATTCCTTCATTCGTTCATAGCATTACATGTATTCCATATACCGAAGGTCGTTCATTATGTCGGTTTATGGAATGTATGTAATGCTATTGGTATTCTATAAACCGACTCTCTTTTGGTTTATAGAAAGCCAATAGCATTACGTACATTCCATAAACCGACATAATGGACGACTTTCGGTTAGTGGAATGTATGTAATGCTATTGGTATTCTATAAACTGAAATAGAGTTGAAATAAGTAAATTCGTATGAATGGGGACTCTATTTCGGTTTATAGAATACCAATAGCATTACATGCATTCCATAAACCGAAAGTCTATAAACCGAAAGTCTATAAGCCGAAAAAGATTTGGTTTATAGACTTTCGGTTTATGGAATGTATGTAATGCTATTAGCTTTCTATAAACCGAAATAAAGTCCCCATTCATACGAATAGGTCAATTCGTATGAATGGGGACTCTATTTCCGTTTATAGAATACTAATAGCATTACATGCATTCCATAAACCGAAAGTCTATAAACCGAAAGAGATTTGGTTTATAGACTTTCGGTTTATGGAATGTATATAATACAAAATACACAAGGTGACAGTGCGCTATATGTGCTTTAAAGTGACAGTGTAATCAGTCTGCTGTGCAGGGAATACAGGATATATAACTTGTATCTTAAAAACAATGAAAGATGTAAAACACTCACATATAGTCCCTTGACATGGGACAAAACATAAATGTAAGTGGCAGTTTTCTTGTCCTGGTTCGATGCAACCTCCACAGGGGATATGCAATGTTCAACCTCCAAGGAACAAGAGATGGTGTTAGTAGTAAAAAGTGTAATTTATTACAAAGTGCAAAAAATACCTTACACTTAAAATCTGGAACATCAGCAAAAGGTCATAAAACAGGAACAATGGTAAACAAGGATCTGGTCCAATCTCGTATGAGTGTTGCTTGATCTACGCGTTTCGCCCGTTTAAATGGGCTTCCTCAGGATCCAGCAGCACTCATAAGAGATGAGGCTGTCTATAAATACTATCTGATTAATTAAAGTAAGTGACGCGACCTGTCTTCAGCGTCACGTCATTGTTAATGCGACTCTCGGGGGAAGCCGACTCCTCGGCTTTTTCCGCTATTCGTATCTAAAGTCTGTCGGTTTTTCCGAAGGAGCCGACCTCTCGGCTTACTCCGTTGTTCATATTGCGAAGTTCGGCTTATGGCGAGTTCGAGTGTTTCCGTAATTCGTACTGTTAGCTTCGTGGATTTCCGATTATGGTCGTTTAAACAGTTTCGTATTAGTCCATCTTCGGTTTAAACTTTCCTCTAAGTTTAATGAACTTCTCAAGTCACAATTCTCTCAATCTGTTATTTTCGGTTTATAGATGGAGAAACTTTTCGGTTTAGCAGAGAAGTTTGACTTATAACTCGAACAATGTCCCATATGTAAGAAATATTTATAAAAAACAAAAAGATACACAAAGTTATATAATAATACATAATATTACACTTTTTAAATAACATATACGTGAACATATAAATAAATCTTGTGCATAAATCCAAAAACTATAGAGATAAAAATGATCTTTAATAAAAAATGTATATAAAAATGAATATTCATTAGAAAAAGTATATATATAGAAAATATATATATATTTTATTTTTTTTTTAACGTTAAAAGATATATTATTCGATTTGCACAAAATTTATTATATAAAATTAAAAAGGTCGAAATCTGCATTCAAACCAGTAGAGTGTAAAGTGCCCATCCTAAAAACCCATTCCATCTCTGTCTTTCCTATTTGTTTGACATTATTACCTCCTCTCCAATATTTCTTTACCTTCATTATAGGCCAGAATTTAAGATCTATCGGATTTTTATGGTGGCATTCGGTAAAATGTTGTGGTAGTGAATATTGTGTATTTCCTTTCCTGATATTTGTAACATGTTCTTCAATTCTTTTTTTGAGGGGTCTTATCGTTCTGCCTATATATTGAAGACCACAATTGCATTCTACCACATAAATTACATTTTTTGTGTGACATGTGAGGAATTCTTTAATGTCAAATTTTTCGGACATAGCAGTAGCTAAAAAGGATAATCTAGGGCTTTTTCGTGTTTCACTACATTACATCCTGAACACATTTTGCAAGGGAAGAAGCCCGGTTTTTCCATAAGAAAGTGTGAAACTACTTTTTTATTTGTGTTTTTAAGTTTAGCAGTATAATTTTTAGTGAGTTTTTGTTTAAAATTTGGAGCTCCTCTAAAAATAATTTTTGGCCTTTCTGGTAGTAGTGGGCCCAGAATATCGTCTTGTTTTATGAGGTTCCAATGTTTGTTAATAATTTTCTTTATTTTTACTGCTTTCTGATTATAGTTTAAAACAATGGGTAAGACTAGTTCTGTTGGATTAGATAATTTTCTGTCATTATATTTTAGGAGTTCGCCTCTTGGTTTCTTTAAGATTTCTTGAATATGGGTATCTAAAATATCTTCCTTATAACCTTTTTCTAAAAATGTATTTTTTAAAATATTACATTGTTCCAGATAAGATGTCTCATCGCAACAATTCCTTCTTAATCTTATAAATTGGCCTTTGGGGACACCTTTTAGCCAAGTGGGATGATGGCAACTTTTGGTGTCTATGTAGCTATTCGAGTCTACTTTTTTAAAGAAATTTTTTGTGCATATCTTGCCTTCTTTTATATAAATATCCAAATCTAGGAATTGTATGCTTTCCTTACTATAATTGGAGGTCAAAACAACATTGTTATCATTTTTATTTAAGTGTTCCAAAAATAGTACGAGATCACTTTCTGCACCCTTCCAAATAAAAAAAGAGATCATCTATTGGCTTTCTATAAACCGAAAATAAATCCCCATTCATACGAATTGACCTATTTAAACTCTATTTCGGTTTATAGAATATCAATAGCATTACATACATTCCATAAACCAAAAGTCGTTCATCATGTCGGTTTATGGAATGTATGTAATTATCTTCCAAAGAAATATTCCATTAACACCTGAAACTTTTCTGTTTCATATAAAATTAGGTTCTGGGAGATCATCAAGACAAATTCTTGCAATTAACTTGCTTATGACAGTAAAACTCACCCTTGCCCGTCTCTGGAGGTGACAAGATCTCCCCACATGGTTGGATATTGACAAACAGATTGAATTCCAACTGTCTTCGCAGAGTGGCTAACCTGATACTGCTCTTTGTGGGGAAGGCGGCAGGCTGGCATGGGACAGACGTGGCTGATCCTGGTGGGGCTTTGTGGATATTACCTTTCCCCTATTTTTTTTCTTTTTTCTTTCTCTTCATGATACTTGATGAATTTACAATTAATCTTGGGATGGTTGACTTGCACTTTGCACTTTCAGCCAATAACGTGTCCATTTTTATGTATGTTTATGTGTATATCTTTTTTTTTATATGTACATTGAAGAATAATCAAATAAAGATTTATATATATATTTTTTAAATAAAGTGTGAAACTGTCAACTGTGAATATTATATAGGATTTTTATTATTTTTAATTTAATATGCAAAATATCAAATATTTTTTATAAACTTTTATTAATATTATTGTAATCACACTTTTGGGTTTACATCTTCACCACTAAAATTCATCTTTCTATGTTTCTATGTGTTTGGTTTCAACAAAATTATGTCCATAAGCGTCTATATCTGAATTCCCCTACCACTTTCTATTGAACTTAGGCCATTTCGGCCATTGCTTCATTTGTTTTGTTCTTCATATATTCATTCAATTCATAGTATAAGACTGGGGAATTTGGATGAAAGAGTTGAATTTCAACAGGTCAATAGCATAAGGTAAAGGATGATATTCGGACAATTTTGACTCTTTCAACCGAATTCTCCATTCTATTGATGTTAGACCATTTTTGTCCATTGCTTCATTTATTTTGTTATTCAATTTGGATGAATGAACATTTCACATGTTCATTTCACATGTACATAGTATAAGGTAGGGGAATTCGGATGAAAGAGACGAATTTCGACAGCTCAATAGCATAAGGTGTAGAGGATGAAATTCAATTGAAAATTTTCCAACCTTATACTATTGAAGTATATATACTATTAATTTAATTATTCCATTCATATGAATGGAAATTTCACCTTTGTTTAATACAGTTACATACTAAACACAACACTACTGGTGAATGGTTGAGAAATGGATGAAAGAGTTGGATTCCATCTGAATTTCATCCCCTACTATTAAGCTTAGAGAAAATTTTCTTTTGATTTCGGATGTTTTCAGTTCTTTCGTCCAAATTCTTATACTATTGAACATAGTTGAATTATTTTCCATTCGTACGAATGGAGATAATGAAACGAAAATAATGAAGGACTTTCATCCGAAACGAATGCAGCAATGGACTAAATTTGTTTTGGACGAAACTAAATAAAAATTATCGTTTTGCCAATCTCTAATCAATTGAGCAGGATAATTCATGCTGGAATAGTGTCTTTATACAATACATACATAGTTAAATTTTTGGGAACATATTTTTCTCCTAATGTAGGCATTTGCTTGCAGCTTTGCAACACAACGTATAGATCATTTTCAATTTTTTTTACCATCTACATGCACAGTAAAAAAAAATGTTTGAGTCTTCTGAGCCAATGGAATTCCCTGCATGCACTTGTCCATATGTTATAATGTATACAGGTGATACTCAAAAAATTTGAATATCGTGCAAATGTTCATTTATTTCAGTAATGCAACTTAAAAGGGGAAACTAATATATGAGATAGACACATTACATGCAAAGCAAGATAGTTCAAGCCGTGATTTGTCATAAGTGCGATGATTATGGCTTACAGCTCATGAAAACCCCAAATCCACAACCTAAGTAAATTAGAATATGACATGCAATCAATAAAACAAGGAATGTACATAGAACAATATTGGAGTCTGAAATGTATAAGCATGCACATGGACTTACCGTATTTGCTCAATTATAAGACAAGGTTTTTTTCAGAAAAAAAAATCTGAAAATTACCCCTCGTCTTATAATCGAGGTCTTCTTATAATCTGACCTCAAATTGAGGTCAGATTTTAACACAGAGATCCAGGTCCCCAGCAGAGCTGCAGGGGACCTGGATCCCCCTCTCTAACAGCACGGGATGTCTGCGCGATGAGCGCAGATTCCCCTGCTGCCGCCCGGCACGACCGCCGGGGCTTCTATGATGAAGCCGGGTACTTCCGCTTTCGTCACAGAAGTCCCGGCGATCGTGCCGGGCGGCAGCAGGGAGGTCTGCGCTCATCGCGCAGACATCCTCTGCTACCCCACTAGCCACCAGGGAGAATCGGGCAGCTGGGAGATGTCTGCACAATACGTGCAGACATCCTCCATGCTGCCCGACACGGCAGTCTATTATGACGGACCAGCTGTCCGTCATAATAGACTGCCGTGTCGGGCAGCATGGAGGATGTCTGCACGTATCGTGCAGACATCCCCCGGCTGCCCCCACTAGCCACCAGGGAGAAACAGGTGAGGGAGGGAGCCCCCACAAAAAACAGGTGAGGGATGGAGGGGGGGCAGAGGAAGGGGGGGACAGAGAAATGAGGGGGGGAGAGACAGACAAGGGGAGCAAGGGGGAGACAAAGGGAGGGGGAGAGGGAGAGAAAGCTGGGGGCAAGGGAAAGAGAGAGGCAGCATTGGCACATAAAAGGAAATAAAAACAAGAAATGCATTTTTTTCATATCATTACTTTTTATTAAAAACCCAATTTACATGTGAATATATACAA
Organism: Pelodytes ibericus; assembly: GCA_036172795.1. NCBI lineage: Eukaryota > Metazoa > Chordata > Amphibia > Anura > Pelodytidae > Pelodytes > Pelodytes ibericus. Next base: position 140,868,344 of record CM069857.1, on the reverse strand, counting down.
GTTGAACTTTTTTCCTATAGGGTAGTCTCATATTCAGGCTTTTAGTTTTTTTCCTAATGGAATATCCAAAGTTTGGGGGGTCGTCTTATAATCCGGATCGTCTTATAATCGAGCAAATACGGTATATTTTTCTCAAAAACATCCTATGAATCAGAAAATCTGGAATAAGAGTGCAACAGGCAGAGCTTGTATTGACAGAAGTTGTGAATAAACCAGTCAAGTAAAACAAGATCACATGACACTACTGCTGCATAATGCTACATAAAACAGCATTAATAAGTACTTTTTAATTTACACTTCTATAGCTGTCCTTCTATATTCTTTAGTTTGGGTCATTAAAAAAAGCATTAGAATTTCGTAGCCTCCGAGTTACTGCAGCATTCATTGTAATTCATTTCACTGTTGAAAAATTAACATTTTATTCACTTTTTCCATCTAGTACATGACTATTTCATCACATTTAACATGCCCTTGATGCAACATAAAAATAGATATTATTGTCATAATTGGAAGGAATAAAATTGTTTAGCCATTCTCTGTATTAACTTTGTCTTTATGTCAGTGTTATGCTCCATTTTATAAGCACACATTAATTTAGTTATAGTGATCATTTTCTTTAATAGGTGACAAAGGGACACTCGTTTGGAAAATTACTAAAAGTCCACCATTGCATTTCAAACTATTTTATATCCCTGGACTGAATGACATTCTGTTTGGCATCACAAAACCATGTCTATAAATCTGTAACTTATGGTAGCAGGGGTGGATTATCCACTGTGGAAACCTACAAACCTATTTCAAAGATAAAGGATAAGTTCTAGGCAAGATTCAGATTCTCTTATATGTGGAGTTCCATTAAATGGAGGTCTTATATGACTGCCACCTTTTATTCCAAAACAAATACCAACCAGGCTATTGCCTCCTTAGACTTAATACTGGCAATATGGCAATTTTTAGCAGCCTTCAAAGAAAAAACACTGGGTAAGTGGTAACCCAGTGGTTGAACCAAGCGTCAACATATGTTTTTTTGGGGGGAAATGCTGAAATAAAGGCAGATTGCAAGAGTAGCTCAGGCTCCCCTATAATAAGAACAATGCCAGGAGCTGCCACGGCTATTTTTGAGAGTCAATTTGAGATGGTTTGAGACTAAATCAAACTTTAAAAATAGCATTCATCAATTTGCCTCCCATCATAGCCAATGGAAGGTGAACTGAAACTAGCATTTTCTTCTAAGTCAAACTCGACCTCCGATCTCAAAGGTTGAGGCTGATTTACTCTCACATCAAAGTCAATCTCCTTGGCAGACCTCATCTCGGCCTCGCATAAATAGTTAGTGAATACCATTTTGTGAGGTGAAGATGAGGCATACAAAGAGGAAGGGAAAGTCTGTTGGAGGTTGAGATTAGTGTGGCAACTTTTAGTGCATAGACCTCACAGTGTACCCATTTTGTAATTAATACTTTAATATTATGTCAGTATAACCCTCCTGTCACAAAGCAAACATTAACTGAAGACAATTTAAAGGGGAAGCAAAGGAGCGCAAGGGTTAATCAAACAATTATAAATAATTTTGTGATACAGGTCTATGGGACTTTAGTGCAAAGATACGTGCAAATTAACAATGTATAATTTTGCTAGTAAGAAACAGAGGTGTTTTTCTTACATCAAGGTGAGCAGCACACTTATATTTTTCTTAGACACACCGGTAGCGCCTAATACACCACACTTTTAAACATTAACTGAAGCTTTTTCCATTACATCATGTTCCCCAATAAGATAAATAAAAGGCTCTCAGCACTATTTAAATACAGTAGTATCAGTGCAGATTCTGTGATATGAGGCATCATTGGGAACCTGTTGTTGACGTGTCAGGCCTGCACATGTGCCATTATATTACCCTTTGTGGGAGTGGGGGGATATGAGCATGCATGGAAAGGCGATATAGGAGGTTAATGGTCTGGACACTTAATAAACTGCTGTTTGCTTGCATTGTTGCAAAATCCCAAATTTGGGGTTAAAAAAAGACACTTCTTTTAGAGTCTGGTTGTTCGAATAAATTTGCTAGGCTCTGCTCAAAGTTAATTTTCACTGCGTATCATGGACCATTAAATAATTTTGAGGTAAAAAAGAGTGATGAGTGATAACATATTTGAATAAAGTTAACTATCTCTTTAAATAAATAGATAAACTTACAGCAAAAAGTCTAATTTAAAAAAAATAAAATAATCGTTAATAAAGTGACTTTATATATTAGCTAAATAAAGCACAAGCATGTCCTGCAACAATGTACTTAGTAAGTGCTTTAAGCATTACAAATGTTAACAAAGCTTTGTCTCTTTGATTGATCTACCTGTTCGGAGTGAGAGATATTCCTTTAAACTTGCATGTTATTAGCACTAAGGAGACATGATTTGCCCTTTCTTGAATTAGGTCATGGCTAATATAACAGAGTAAATGAAGGATCCCTGCTACTACCAATTATAAGTTTATTGCTTGCTCATAGTGTCAGGAGGCTAGAAGCTGTCTAGTTATGTTCTACCCGGAGTGCTGAGAGACCGAATTTAATTACCTATATATACAATTATTAGGAAAGTATACGTTCTGAGCTGTTTGGTCAGTTTCTATTAGCTAATGGACAGTTTGTGTTCTGTTTTGGCACCTAATATAATATTGAAACATTGTTATCCAGATTTGTAGCTGAATTTTAAGGATGCCCCAAAATAATCTGACAAGTGCAGAGAGCTGACGGATTTTTCTTCATATTAAAAACCATTATTAGACCACTAGGTTCCAGGTTTTATATTAATTATATTGGGCATTATTGAATATGTTAAGGACTTTAGTTAACATTTGTTTGATCTTTATTGATCATATAGGGAATTGCATGCAACTGAAAGGGGAATGGCAAAATTAAGGCCAAAACAGCAGCGTTTGAAGAATAGCAGAATTTTTCCAACTTGGCTACTTTGGCCTTTAGTTTGGCCTTAAGTAACCATAAAAAAATGAACAGCAGAGAGACAAATCAGAGATGCCATAAAGATCCATCCATGTTTTGAATCTTACTAGTAGAATAGTGTGCACGCCTAGCTGTCTGGTTGGGGGTCTAAGACACTTCGGCGCGCCGCCTCTTCATCGCTGACCGTTCAGCGCGGCAGTTAGAACGCTGAACTGTCAGCAATGAAGAATAACATAACAAGAATAAGCGCTGAACTGTCAACTCTTACATAGCCGCGGCCGCGATGAAACAGCACCCACATTGCAGACCCAGTACATGCCATAGCACCCCAAGACATGCCACATTACCTGGACTTTCAGTGCCAAATACTAATCACCCCAATAAAAAAGCCCCCTCTAACCCTACAAGTAGCTCCTAACCTCAAACACTAATAGTCAAACTAAATCTAATACTAACCCAGAGCCTCGAACCCTAATACTAACTCTAAAACTAACCCTAATACTAACCCCTAATACGAACCCTAAAATACGATGAAGCATCAGTGATAAAGAGCCACGACGAACAATCCCATTCTGCCCAGAAGATGCCCCATCACCCAAATTTTAAAACCAGGACTTACCCAGTACCCCAGGACATGTCCCATCACCAACATTGCACACCCAAGACTTACTCCAGCACCCCAGGAAATTTCCCATCACCTACATTACACCCGGTCAGTCAGCGCATTTGACGTTTTGCTTGCCTGGGCCAGTTTTAAGGAAGGGTCCTGGTCTGACATGATGGGTAAGATTAATTATGCTTTGGCCAAATCTTTTAGGTTTTGTTTATACATTTGTTGCCAACTTTATTAGGGTGAGATGTACAGTCAGGTTTTTGTTTTTAATTGATAAACAATGTACCATTTTCCACTTTGGATATGAAAGGGTAACTTTAGATATGTGAGTTACACTTGGCAGAACATAACCACATGATACCACCATTACCACTGTTCACCATATCAGTTTTGTCCCCACTTCACCTTCAACCATAGCACTTACAAGTGGTGTGGGGAAACAATGCATGTGTACTGCAATAGTGGTATAATGTGGTGATGTGCTACATGGTCAGGGGTCCATGTGACAATCATACCTCCATGTCATGGTGGTTTCTATTCACACATATGTAAAGGTAACCTTTCACATCCACAGTGGAGGATAGTGCATTGCCTATCAATCTTGCCAAATCACATGGACATGTGGATATGAAATGGTACTGTGATACATTTGACATATTGGGGGAGGGCACATATAACCTAATAACTGTTGATGGTGAACAATAACCAGTGGTTATTGGAGTTTTCAAGTAGCCATTTTCATTACTGAGCGAGAAGATCCCCACTCTCAGTTTTGGCTGGCCACAATAGAAATCACAGGGGCCTGGTGCAAAAAATTTCCCCAGCCAAGCCCAAACCTCACCAAGTAACACATCACCACCACTACCATACACACTCCCTTTCCAAAATGCCAGCTTTGCGCACACAACACTTGTCAGTTCCAGTTTGCCTCCATATCTTGTCATTAACAGCCTTATCCTCATACAGCTTGTTAGTGCCAGCCTTGTCCCCAAGCCACTTGTCAGTGGCAGCCTTGCTCTGAAACAGCTTGCCAGAGGCCCCCCAAAACCTTGCCAATGCCAGCTTTACTCCAAACAGCTTGCCAGTGCCACCCAATTTGTCAGTGCCAGTTGGTCTCCAAACAGTTTGTCAATGCTGTATTTCATAAAATTTGGCAGCTGGGAAATTTGGTTACCAATCTGTTCAATTCCTGTCAATTAGATTCAAGTGCATTTTGGTGGTAATAGACTGTTTTGTGGAGCAAGTATTATCATTGAATTGATAGATATTGTGCCAAAATGTGGGTACTCACATTTCCCTTACATGTTTGGTGCTACATGAATAAAGCCCTTATTCACTAAAATTTGAGAATAGTTCGAGGAGATCGACTTTGAGGGTAGACTTTCATTTTTAGAAGTCAAATTAAGCACCTAAGTTTAACTTAGAAACAACAAGGTTTGCATTTTCCCCATTGAAAGTAATAGGAGGCCTCTATTTTTGAGACTTAAGTCAAATTTGGCACCCGATCATTTTGCCTCCCATTACTTTCAATGGGAAAGATTCAAACTTGTTTTTGTTTTGTTTTTTTCTAAGTCAAAATGTTAGTGCCTCAAAATGAAAGGCAACCTCCAAAGTCAACCTCCTCGAGTTATTCTCGATTTTAGTGAATAGACCCATCCGAGTCTTCAAAATTGATTGAAAGTGTAATGCATACTATTTTTACTGCATGTTCAAATGTGCAAAAACTATGCAAAAAGTGGAAATGATTCTGGGAGAATAGTGCAGTTGGCAGCTACACTAACATTAAAATAATTTGAGATTGGCACAAATATGTATTTCAAAAGCTCATACATTGAAAATTAGGTAATATATGTTGAGAGTAAAAAATTAAACAGAATGATGGGTGGGTAGATGGATGGATGATTGTATGAAAAGGATGGTTAAAGAGATATTTTAGGGAAAAAAATAACATATTGATTAATGCATATTAAAATGAAATTTTGGTTTTAATAGTTTACTATTGATAGAGTGTGTAGTATCTATCTACCTACTTATCGATTTATATACCTGTCTGTCGATATATGTGTGTTGAATGCATACCACTTCTAATACCATCCAGCACAATGAACTCAACTCAGTCACTGTAATAAATATATAATAAATCATTTTAAAGATTCTTTAAAGTGCTTCTAACTTTTTAAGATTTTTTCAGAAAAAGATGTTAAAGATCAAACCAATTTGACCATAGTTCTGTTATTTTACAATTCGTGTCACCAGGCAAAAAGAAAAATAGCAAAGCTCACAGAGTTTAGATAACAGAAAAAAATTGGTCTTTCATCTACTTCTTTGATTAATATCTTTGGTCCCATCTTCAAGTCAGCAATCAATATCCATTTCCTTGAACATTTTTTCCAACATATGTTAGAGACAATTTGAGCTTGTCTGAACACTTTTTCTTTGTTCAACACTTTTTTATGGTTTTATTGTTGTATTTATTCTTTTTATTTTGTTCTTTTTTCTCTCTCTAAACAATCAGACATTATAGCATTCTAAAGTGTTAGTTTATCTCTTTCTACAGAAGTTGATATAATGCTTTGTTAGCCATCTTACATAAATGTATTACATTCACTTTTAATAAGTATGATGAGTGGATGAATAGAGGATTGAAGAGTAGAGTACCCATAATTGTTATTTGGGATCATTACCCTTCTAATGCACAAGATATTGAAGGGAATGACTCACTTTTCTAGAATCAATAATATCTGGTACTTCATACTCCATTTGCAAATGAACAAGCACCAGATCCGGACTGGAATGGTTTTGGAAATTTTGTTACAGGTTTGAGCAAAGAGACATGAAAAACTTGAAGAATGCAGAGAGGATTGAGGAAGCAGCAAAATGGCCCAATGAAACAAGGAGCAGGTTTCATGGAAGGAACTTCGAGTCTAGAATTCTTGGTGGACAACCAAACCCTGTCTCCTCTGGAATAGAAAGGAGCTACATAACGGTGATGCTTTGCTGGTCAATGGTGACGAAAAGCTGCCACAAATATGAAAGAAAAAATCTCAGATATAATTTTGGCCACCCAAATTGATGACTGGGATGACGAGCCACAGGGGAAGAGTCAGCACAGGATCATAAGTCTAATATAAAGAGATAATTAGCAGTCTAGTTTCTGTGAGTCAGAGCAGAGGATGGGGAGGCCAAAATAAGTTTAATCAGAGGAGAGGAAAAAGGAGGAGAAAAAGAGGTGATGGTCTAGGAAAGAGTAATAATAGGCCCCATTCATTTAATTGTATAATTTAAGATTGCTAACAAGAGAAACGAAGACCATTTTCTGATCAGTGAGAATGTTTATAGAGTTTGTATTCCCCTTCAACAAATTACACCACTTGTAAATGACAAGGATAATACCCAAAATGTTCTTGGTTACCCACATCATAGAGACACTCAGTGGAAAAAAAATTCTGAGAAAAAAGCACAAGGATGCAACGAGCATTAAACTCTTAATCTCAGAAGCATATTTGAAAATGTCCTAAAATTATCTCTGGTTTGTCAACCTTGGATAAATCCTGTTTGATCATAATGAAGAATTATGGTAGTATAGTTTCCATTCTATTATAGCAAAGATATTGGACAAAAATCTGGACAAACCTTCTTTTTCTTACCAGGCTTGGGAATAGCAACTATAACTGTGCATAGTATATCTTCAGGACATTTACCTTTTTGCTTACATGAATTAAATATTGATGTTTAATATGGTGTTAAGATTGAGTTAAAGCATTTATAGTATTGACTTCTATACCCATCCAGTCCTGGAGATTTATAGAGAGATAAATCATTGATTATCTGGGAGACTTCATCATCAGTAATTGGTTTGATAAGATCATTATTTTGTTAATTACTTAGCTTTGGAAGATCTATTTTTTTTAAGATACTGATCAATATAATTAACTTATTTTTATTCTCATTAATGTTATATAATGAAAAATAGTACTTTACAAATTCCTCTGTAATATGTTTAGGATGCATTAACTTGTTTCCTTCAGTGATATCTTACGGCTTTATTCATTAACCCCTTAGTGACCGAGTGCTATGTTGCATTTGATGTGCCTTGAAGACCAGAATTCCATTATTTTTGTCATACGTTAACTGAACTGTGAATTTCTTTCTTTGTGTTCAGTCCACCCACACAAATTATATATAATTTTTTAAAGGATGGATAGGGCTTTAATTTGATACTATTATTTTCATCATATGATATCATTTACTATTAAAAAAATATAAAATATGATGAAAATATGCCATAAAAAACACTTTTTCCAACTTTGACCTGATTTTGACACAATTACAAATGGTAAAAAAGACCCCGTCTATATATTTCTACTATTTGTCCTGAGTTTATAAATACCAATGTTTCCTTGTTTTTCTATGTTTTATTTCACGTAATAGGGCAATAAACAATATTAGTGTTTTTTTTGTTTTCTAACCATTTTCTTCTACAGTGATATTTTTAACCCGAACCCTAAATTTACACCACCTCTAAATTTAATCTAACCCTAAATTGACCCCCACCCCTTAATCTAACCGATTAATAATCTAATCATCCGAACCCCCGTTTAACCCTAATTATGACCCTATTTGTGACCCTAACCCTAGATCTAGGTTCAGTAGATCAAGGGTTAGCTTTTTCCATTTATTTATTTAATTTATTTATTTATTTAATTTTCTATTTTTTAACTGTAATACCGTCTAACTGCCTGTAGGGGCAGTCAAGTAGCGGTTTCAGAGCGACGGAATCGCGGTGCCCAGGAGGGAACAGAATGTGTTGCATGATGCCTCGATAGAGGCATCATTGCAACACTTTAACACACATAGGCAGTGATCAGCTTTCACTGCCTATGTGTGTTAGCGCGCATACGATCACATTCGCGGTGATCGTATGCGCGCGGGGGGGTTGAGGGGGGGCTGAAAGCCCTCTCAGAGGCTGCTTCGGATCCGAAGCAGCCTCTGAGAGTAGCTACAGAGAGTAGCTACAGACATGAGCGCAACACTACATGAAAACGGAGGACGTATATATACGTCCTCATGGTCCTTAAGGACCATGCTTTTCAGGACGTATATATACGTCCATATGCGTTAAGGGGTTAAACAGGGAATTGCAAACTGAAGGCCAAAATAGTTTGAAGAATAGCTCAATGTGATAGTTTTTCCAAATTGCCAGCTTTGGCATTAAGTCTGAAATTATGTTTAATTCCCTGTTTTATGAATAAAGCTCTGCACATTGTCAAGAAGATTTATCATCTGCACATTCAGTTTTGGGTGCATAGAGTGTGATGTAGGTGGCAGAGTTATATGCATAGTGTGGAAGCTGTGGCATTTCAGACTAGAGCGGTGTACAAATACTTAAAAATAACACAAATTAAAGACTGTGAACACCTTAAAATTAAAATAAATAAATTACTCCTAGTGTTACACAGCCTTCAATAATAAAATATCCCTGAAGATGTCAAAGGGACAAATACAAAAGGACAGGGGATGATGCAGGAATCCTAGAATAAATTAACAAAAAGATTGCCTTGAAAAAGCTTGATTGGGCGAAACGCATCTCGTGAAAAGGGACGTCCTTGAAATGGTGTACCCGGAAATCCCCTTGTCTAGTCTACCTTCGTCTGATATCGCTCAGTGGAGCTGAGAATACTTATTCAGATTGAAAGGATTGGTGACTGCCATTGTTTTTATTGCTGTTTATAATCTTTTACTCATGTAAGCCTTATTATATTTGGGGGTCATTAAATTATATTTGGAATACTGCACTATATTGCAGCCTGTGTCTGCCATTTATCTCCCATCTATGTGAGCCTACAATATCCTCAAACTAACTTCATCCTCTACTGGCAAGTGGATTTTGGGAATTGTTGTTCTGGTGGCCGATGTCCCTCATCAGCCTGTGGATAATAGGGAGTCCCCAATACAGTTCACACTTAGAGCCGGTAATTTGGGCTCTGTCCCATGTGAGTTTGTTTCTACTGGGGGTCATACCATCATCTTTTGTCTGTTCTATATACAGTGGTACACATTATCTTTATATGTTTTACTGGAACACATCTCATCTAAGCTAAAGCCATTGCTTAGATAAGTATAAATTGTTTGCACAACACTTTGTTTATCTTTTATACCATACATAGTGTAATATGTCACTCCAGTGAAAACCCTGAATATTAAGTGAAGCAGATGCACTCCCAAACATGATAAGTGAGATAGCCTTAAAGGAATTCATCATAAAATGTGTTCTTCAATATGGAAAAAAGTATTTTAATGTTTGTGGGAAATAAAAGCATAAAAAACAATGGTGTAAGAATTCAGAACAGAGAATTCAAGAGACTTCAAAAACCGAATGTCGTTCGGTTTATAGACTTTCGGCTTATGGAATACATGTAATACTATTGGCTTTCGATAAACCGAAATAGAATCCCCATTCATAAGAATTGAATTATGAATGGGGACTCTATTTCGGTTTATAGAAAGCAAAAAGCATTACATACAATGTAATCGCCGAACCCCGAACTCCAACACGGACATACAGTGAAATGTCCGTGTTCGGGTCTGGGGTCCAAAAACCGTAAAGTTCAATACGAACCCGAACAGTGGGGTTTCTGGTTCGCTCAACACTAGTTACAATATGTACTTAACCAGAGTCATGTAAACATCTCCCAATTAAAATTGAACAGTCATTAGTGATGTTTTGTTTACCACTACAGGAACGTTCCTCCCTCTTATTCTCTCTTCAGATTAAACTAACATATTTCTTCATTCCACATTCTATTTAGTTATACATTTTTTAGAATTTGTATATTTTTACATACATTTTAAAACCTTAACTCTTTAAAGAATTGCACCACTAATTGTGCTTTTTAATGAGACAATATATCACTTGCCATGCCAGTCTACCATCTGAGCCACCGCATCCTGTTGTGAGTTGCCATGAGCATCAATATTGCCTACGTAATGCACACACAGCAATAGGTTCTGATTCTCCTATTCCTCACTTCAACCGTGACATCATGCAATCTCATGTTGAGGGTTTTCTCTCCTAATGTTCATAATGGTTAATTTGTGTTCATTTAACTCACAATCATCTAATTATTTAGTTTATATGTCACGCTGGTGACATTAGATTTGCTAAATCTTGAGTTTTCTTTTTCCATTTTTCTAAATGGGCCATCTGTTTCATTGTTTCTGCAATTTTTGCAACTATACGCTGAGTAAGTATTGTAAAAAAAAAAAAAAAAAAAACTGTACCAAATGTTCATTTTCTTGTATTTTATCTTTTTCTTTCTCCTTGTATGAATTACTGTCGACTTATTTTATTTAATATTCTTTTTAAAATTATTATACTGAACTAGAACTATTTATCATCAGACTTAAACATTTCTCATCTTCATTAATACGTTTATTTCTTTCCTAATCAAATGATTTGCCTCTTAAAAAAACTCTATAGAGAGCCAAATAAGTACGTAATAAGATGAAGCATGTACTTTAAGTGGTCCTTTGCAGAATTAAGGGGGTGTAATAGGACACTAATATAGGACAGGACAGCTGCAGGAAACTCCTTTACAGCAAAACATACCTTTTATCACTGCTCTGTGCTATGGTTTGGCATATCTATGAATTCAATGTGAAATTACTACTCATGTTTTTCATGTAAAGTAGGAGGGAAAACTCACAAAGTAATAATTTAAAAAAAAGCAGTTATCAAGCTGCTTCCTACACACAAACAGCTTGGTAATTGTTTTGTAGCACCTACAGGGCTTAACACTACTTTACCTAATACACTCCTGAGGTTTCTTCTATATCTGCTATTATGCATGTGCCAAGTTTGTAATCCATTATTATGTGGAATTTGTTAATGTACTACTCATTCAAATTGTAGCTCCTGGAAAATATGCTTAAGAATGGGACTTCTATACTTTACATATTTACATGTACACTATTGTCCATCATTACCAACTGTTTTTAGTACAATTTTTGTAACCAGTTGATACTTATTATTTAATAATACATTATTTAACACAGAGATACAGGATGGTCGAAACGTTTTAGTCCAATACAACAGTCTGCTCTTATTTCATATAATGTATATTATTAAATACAATAGTTCTTAACCACGTGTATGCTAGGATGTTATCCTTTGAATTAAATTTGTGTCACAGCTGTTTTAAAATATATAAATAACGTATGTAAATATATATTCATATAATTGAAATGTTACATAAACATTTAAAGGACGAATTTACTTTGTTTCCCTTGTATTTCTAATATAGAACTATATATGGCCCTCGATGCCGAGAAGGCTTTCGATAGGGTCGACTGGCTATTTCTTTCCGAGACTCTAAATTCCTTTGGTCTTTCGGGGACCTTCCCAACTAGCGCTCTGTCTCTATACTCAGCACCGGGGGCCAGGATCACGGGTCCCTCTCTATGCTCAGAATTTTTCCATATTAGGAATGGGGTCAGGATTTCCTCCAACCTTAGACATACCCTTTCCCTTAACTATGAGAAGCTCATTTACGATCTTAGAAATTTGTTTTTAAGTTGGAGGGGATTGCACACCTCATGGCTTGCTCGCCGTAACATTCTTTAATCCTACGTCCTTCCGAAAGTTCTCTTTCTTATGAGGTCCATCCCTTTGCGGGCTCCAAAGCTATATCTTAAACAATTGAGTCAACAATCTTCCTCTTATGTATGGGGAGCCAAAAAGCCCCGAATCGCAACAAAACTTTGAAGCGAAATCTCGGAACGGGAGGCCTGCGATTTACAGATCTATACACTTTACAGGATATCTGTATGTTTTCAAATTTTTTGGCCTGGAAACGCAGGCCTTCCCCCCGAGTGGCCTGGCACTATTTGGTGAGGATGGAGCTTACAGGTCATGACCCCCTCTTTTTTTTTGGGTCTACCCCCTTGACATTTAACAAACTTAAAATTACTAAACCAATAATAACGGACGTGATGAAGGGGGCGTTTGAATTTAAGAAGTTATTTTCCTCGCAATTTGGATTAACCAGCCTTTGGATCCCTCTGTGTGGCTTTCCTCTGGGGTTCTTCAGTCTTGCTCCCTCAGGCCGTCCTACCCCCCTTCCCTGAATTAAAGATCCTTTACAGATTTCCAGACTCTGAGACCTTCAACTACCTACGGATGAGGAGCTATCTTGAAACCAATCCATTAGTAGAACTTTCCCCCCTTGATAAATTAGTATCCTCCTCTGCAAACACTAAGATTATCTCTAAATTACAGGTCCTCTTTGATAACTTGTCCACTCACGATAAGATCGACCATTTCAAATACTGGGAATCGTACCTCGATAAGGTCTTCACGGTGGAGGCAAGGTGGGCCGACTGTAGGTGCACCAGAGTAGCACTACACGGTATTAGCCTACAGGAATTATTCTACAAAATACTATTTCATTGGTTTATTGTCCCCTCCCGCCTTAATAGAATATCCTCTAGTTTTTCAAATCAGTGTTGGAGATGTGGAAGAGGTGAAGGCACACACCATCATATATTGTGGTCTTGTGACCGCCTTACTCCTATCAAGGAAAAATTGTCCGCTCTCACTGATTTCATTCTACAAAAAAAGTGCTACTTTCTCACCCCAGTCCTTCCTTTTCCACCTCAATCTGGGTCCTATGCACTCACCAAAATCAATTTAGTTTAAACCATCCAATCAGAGTGCTAGCCATTTTAAACAGAGTGGGAAAATTCCAAAGAACTTTCCCACGCTGTGTAAAATGACACAGAGCACTCTGATTGGTTGGATTTCAAACCAATAAGCCTTCCCCCACCCTTATGAGCTCAGTCTGCGTGGGGCCCTCCATGGGCGAAGATGGATTATTTTTTCACCAGTGGATTTTTTTTTCTCCTCACACAGGCAGTCCTGCTCCAAATATTAACTGTAATTGTTGGAGGATTATTTTTTGAGCCACCACCTCCTAATCCTGCCCCCTGCCTGGCCCCCAACAAGGGGGCGGAGTCTTGAGCAGCAAGTAGCAGCAGTGACTTCAACAGCAGGTAGGTGGATAATAAAAGGAGTGAGTATGTGATGTGAGTGGAGTGACTGGTGTGTGTGTGATGTGAGTGGAGTGACTGGTGTGTGTGTGTGATGTGGGTGGAGTGTGTTTTCGTGTGGTACTTATTTGGGGGACTGCACTGCCAAGTTGGCATTTATGGGGGGGACTGCACTGCCTTTCATATTTAGCCAAGATTACATTTATGAGGGAGACTGCACTGCCTATCATGCTCAGCCAAAATGGCATTTATGGGGGACTGCACTGCCTATCATGCTCATCCAAGCTGGATGTTATTGGGGGGACTGCGCTGCCTATCATGCTCAGCCAAGCTGGCATTTATGGGGGAACTGCACTGCCTATCATGCTCAGCCAAACTGGTTGTTATTGGGGGATTACACTGCCTATCATGCTCAGCCAAGCTTGGTGTTATTGGGGGACTGTGCTGCCTATCATGCTCAGCCAAGCTGTCATTTATGGGGGAAATGCGCTGCCTATCATGATCAGCTAAGCTGGGTGTTATTGGTGGACTACACTGCCCATCATGCTCATTCAAGCTGGCATTTATGCGGGGACTATACTGCCCATCATGCTCAGCCATGCTGGCATTTATATAAAGGGATGTAATGCTTTGATGATGACTGAGATTATGAATTTACATGGCACTAACTGTTAATGCTCTTGCATATACTAGGATCTCTAATGCAACACATCGTCTGATGACATCACTAAACAGGAAATCAATTTCCAATTCTTATTGGCTGCTACAGGGGAGAGGCGTTTTATAGAAGGCTGAAAAAGATGAAGTGAAAGGGGGCTGTCCTGAACCTCTGCAGATGTGCAATTTCATCTAAGTGTACCATCTTCATTTTTTAAGTAATGCAAACTGTAAAATATGCATTTTAAAGTACTTTGAAAGTACTTTAATATGCATAAAAATTTGGAGGAGAAATTTTAAGTCTGTCAAGTAGCTCAGATATGAGTAGTATATGATATCTAATTTTTATGGTAATTTTATTGAGCTCACAGTAGTCCACACTGGAACCCGCCATTCTTGTTTTACACAAAATGATTCCCACTCTGACGATGTGGATAAATGAATCCTTTGGCAGGATTCTCTTGAATGTATTCTTTAACATTTTGGCACCCGTGGAACCCAAAATGTGCCCTGTGAATACAATCTTATCTGTTCCTTGAGTCCTCATCTTTGGCCCAGAGAAAGGGACCACCCGAAAAATAAAAATGAATCCACCTAGTCTTAAAAAAAAGAAAAAATTGCAAAAAAAAAGTGCAGCCCATTTCCTAAGCATTCATCCTTAGTGGAGGATCGATGCAGAATAAAATCCCTGCTCTTAGAGTAGGGTTTTGATTTTAAGAAAAAAAGTGGCATCTGATTGACTGACAAGGCTACTAGCCTGGCCCGATTTCTTTTTGGATGGCAAGCCACCTTCCATGCCCCCCCCCCCCCCCATTTATATAACATGGGGCTGAGAGTCATATGGCCAACTCCCAACCCTGTTTAATTTGGCTACACGGATACAGCAATTCATGAAGAGCCTTTACCCATAAGTCCTTTGATATTACACTAACATACAATTGGTTTATAATAATCTGCACCATTATCTCCTAACTCGGGCTACTTGCTCTGGGCCCCCATGACTATATCACAATAGCCTAAGTCCTCCCGACATGAGTCTCTATCCTCACTATAGAAGTCTATGGGGGGAGTACAGAATACCACTTTGGTTCTCTGCATTTCAGGCACCATTTCTGGCCCGTATGTCAGCACATTATGAGTATAGCCTATACAATGGTGTCAACCTATGTGCAACCCGAAGAGGAACATGCTGCATACTCACACACTTTGTACTACTATCTACACATGTGGCTGGCAGTCATGAAAATAAATGATTGATCAATTTCTCCTTCTTAATCCAGCTGTGCGTGTAAAATAAGCTCATGTGGGGCTCTAGAATGGCTATGGTCAGGATTACAGAAATGATTAGGATGTGATAGGATCATCACAGAAACTAGCAGAAACTTGTTTAGAAAATTTAGTTCTGAGGCTATGCTACTGTTTGAATGGGTACCCCTGAGTTAGTACTGCCTTTGGGGCACACGTTCCAACCATCTTTCTATCTCCTTTTTGACTATTGGGTTTCCAATAATAACTTATTTGATATTTTAATATGTATAAAAATTGTTTTCATGTTTCCATCAATTTTTTATTCTTTACAGTTAACATAAAATCTGTGTTGGTACAGGAAATGACAAAAATCACAGTGAAAAACCTCAGGAGTGTTAAAACAGCCAATGATCCCCACGGCCAAACATTTTCAAATAGTTTGGTCACGGAAGGGTTAAAACCAAGGGGTTAATGACTGAGTTTTGCCATTGAGTTGTCATTTCGTCTCACTTCATTAGATAGATCATTTTTATTTTCTACAGTCAAGTACAAACAATTGTTAACAGTCTAACCACCATTGGCAATAGGCTAATGTTCTGGTCTCATTCATCAATATGTTTTCCTGTATTATGAGAATTATATTTTTTATTTATACATATAGATTTCTTTGCATTTGAAAAAAAAGGTTAACTGAATAATTAAACTTTCAAAGTTCACATCTGCTCCTTACCTATTTAATAAGTATTAGAGCTTATGCCTTTCCCCATCTAAATAAATTGAATGCTGCAGGAACTATTTTCCATTTAGCTGCTACAGATCCCTATTGGATGTGACAGCAGATAAATTGCTCTGTGCTAGCCTTCTGGATACACACTTTTAGGGCTTGTTGGCATGGTAACTCAAAAAGAGCTGTACCAGTGTGGAGTCCATTAGGTATAGTAAGAATTCTCTGAAAACTTCAGACGATATTGTTATTGAGAACATTTTAAATTATGGAACACAGGCAGAGATAAAAGTATGTACTGCATACAAATGAACACAAAGGAGAAATATTGAAAATGTGTTTGTATGGGGTTTATTCTGGTAGCCAATAAATTCTGGGAATTTTGGTAAAATAGCTGAAATGCACTATATAGTATAGACAAATTGTGCACTTTGGCTATTCTATATGGTGCATTTCAGTTGTATTTTGGCAGTTTTACCTGAACTGACACTGTAAATTTGGTGCATGAAAAATAAGAGAAAATCTGCTTGAGAAAGCATAAAATTCCCCATATTACTTGACCAAGGTATGGCGAATTAACGCAACCTCCCCCCAAGAAAAGACACTGACAACAAACTGGATATGAAGGTCACAGTATTTATTAAGAAATACTGTAACAAAGATTTTGTATTATTATCAGTAACTAATCAACTTAAGCGTATACTAAAAACGTATACAACCATGGAAAACACATATAACATATACATACCATGTACAAAGGACACCATCTTGTGAAGTACCACATGTATATGCCACTAAGCGGTGGCATATCTAGGATTGGGTGCCCGAGGATCGGACGTAGGCGTAACCAAAAATATCAGTCTACAGGCGTCAATGCCCCTGCACGGTAGCCACCTGATATTCACTCCCCAGGGACCAGCCCGTGGGGAGTCCGTGCAGCTAGCTCCCAGAGCTACTGCCTCCCGGGTTGGCCATACCCAAGACAGCCAACCCCCTGCACTTACGTCATACCTCGGGTACCACTTTCCCTCACAACAATTACATAGACAAAGACAAGACAAAGAGGGATGGGTGGGAGGGAACTGATTTCTATAATGCAGAAAAGAGGCTGGGCAAAACCACCGCAAGGGTTTATATAGGTTTTGCCCAGCCCTCAAGGGGGGAGGAACGGCCGCCCATGAAGGGCAATTACTGGCCGAGGGCCTTTGACTGACAGACTTGTGATGAGGCTGCATCACCAACCTGTTGTCATGCTGCCCTTTCATATATTGCATTATTACAGGACATTACTGTAGCAAGAAAAACCAAGGATTTAAATTATCCAAATAGGATTTGGAGAATTGAGCCTTTTTAGAGCCAGAAAGTACATAAAAATATTTTCAAACGCTAAATTGACAAGGAATTTACTAAAAATGTGGTTTATTTATATATTCATAATTGTTCTTCACTTCTAATCTAATAGGGGCAAGATCTTTAGGTTTGGGGGAATTTAATGTATTCAATATCATAGAGATCATATTTAGTCATAATTTCTTTGAGGATTTTGCATTTCATTCTGATATTTTTCAGTGTCTTATCGTCAGACTATTCATGTCTCCTCCCATCATCAGCATACCCTTTTTAATTTGGACAACTTTTTTGAATAATGTTCCATAGAATGATTGTGTAAATTTATTTGGGGTATGTTACATCATTTAGTTTACATATAATACCTAGGTATCTACCGTTTATATTTCTCTTGTCCAGAATCAGTTCAAATTTTAGTTTGTTGGCAATGATA
Source organism: Pelodytes ibericus (assembly GCA_036172795.1). Classification (NCBI taxonomy): domain Eukaryota; kingdom Metazoa; phylum Chordata; class Amphibia; order Anura; family Pelodytidae; genus Pelodytes; species Pelodytes ibericus. The sequence continues at coordinate 140,850,319 of CM069857.1, read as the reverse complement.
ATAGCTACCTCACTTTTTTCCTATCAGACATGTTCGTGGTAAAGATGCCAGAGAACTTGGAGAATTCCCAGAGATTACCATCCATACTTTTCCAGTGTGATTCTTGGACGTAAAAGATATCTATATAATCGTCTATCAACATTTTGTTGTTCAATTTTTTGGGTTGAACTACGCCAAAGGTATTCTTAATGGGGGAACCTGGGAGTCAATAAGCAGGCACCCAGCCACTATCTTAATAACATGATTTTGTTTTATCTTAACTATTTTTACTTTAACTCCCACTTCAAGCTCCCTTTGGTTTTTAGTGAATAGCCATTTGTATTGCTTTTCATTGAAAGGAGTTTGAGATGGGAGATCAAGATGGACTTTGGCAAGGTGGGGTGAGAGGGAGGTTGAGTTTCCTTTAGTGAATACAGTGAGGAGGTTGACATGGGAAGTCGGCTTTTAAAGTGAAAGTTTACCTCCCAAGACCCCCATGTGTTTTTAGATGTGCAACAATCCTTACCATTAACATGGTTTCCATTAATTTCCCCACTAAAGGAGTAAGACTTACTGGCCTACAGTTGCCCAACCTCTCCCTGCGTCCCTTCTTGTATATGGGCACAATATTTGCTCATTTCCAATCTTTTGGGGTTACTCCCGTTAACTGTGATTAGTTAAGTAAATCTGTTAATGCTTTTGCTAGTACACCACTAAGCATTTCTTTCGGTGTATCAGATTAGGCTCCATTGATTTATTTGTCTTTACTTTAGATAACTGATGTAGTATTTGAGCAAATACGGTGTATGTTGTAATCAGTGTCTTCATAATATACTGCATTCGTTAATACGCAGGGGAAACCAAATTAACTTTGTTTAATCCTGTTATCTAAATTGGTTCAGATAGCAGGTTATTAAAGGGTAAATAGCAATTCTATTTTGTCAACTAAAGTTTGGCACACATCCAGCTACAATTCTGCACCACAAAAAAGAGAAATTGATTTAACCATATATCAGTACCTCCGCATTGTCTCAAGAAATGAGTGGACTAAAATGTAATTCTTTCATGGAAATAGACTTTATTATAGGAAGGCCTTTATCTTCCATCCTATGCTCCCCTAACAGCCTAAATAATGCACTTGGAAATGCTGCATCTAGAATAGCAAACCTGTAATTGGAATATGTATTAGTATTCACCCTAAACTCTACCTAGAAATTCTAGTAAAAAAAAGTTTAATTTAAAGGTTATCGTGGGATATCTAGAAAGGTTTAATAAAGGTTATCATTGGAATACCTGACCTGGTTGCAATGAACTCCCTTCATACTTGCCAACTTTCTGTAGTTGCCTCCCAGGATGAAATGAGGGCAGATCTAAAAAGGGATGGGATCAAACAACAGTCTATGACTCTGGGAGATTGAGCTTCAGCTTCCTGATTACAGATGGGTGTCTGGAGCTCATTTCTTCTCTTTTATACTGTGTATGTCTTTTAGAAACAAAGTTTAACCCCTTAACGACAGATGACGTGCCAGGCACGTCACGGCAAATCGAGGACTTGCCGACAGGTGACGTGCCTGGCACGTCATGCACTAAACTGAGTAAAGAAAGCGACCAGCGGTCGCTTTCTTTACTCTAACGGTGTTGCTACAATGCCTCTAGGTAGAGGCATTGTGCAACACCCCCCAAATGTGCAGGGGCGCGCTACGATCACTCCACGGAGTGATCGTAGCAGCCATTTAAAAATGGCTGCGCCCGCTGCACACATGTGCTTAGAAAGCGAACGATCGTTCGCTTTCTAAGCATCTCCGGTGTTGTTAAAGTGCCTCGCCAGCGAGGCACTTAACAACACCGTTCTGCTCCCCAGAGCCGATGGTGGTCGCTCTCCTGAGCGACCCCATCGGCTCAGTAGAAGGGAACGCTGCCTGTACAGGCAGCGCTTCCCTTCTAATGGCAAGAGCATCGGAAGTGAAAGTATTTCACTTCCGATGCTCTAGGGGGATCCAATCGATGCCTGCACAACAGATCTATGTGATCTGTGTGCAGGCATGTATGGTAAGTGCTCTGATGAGCACTTATCATACTGTCAAAGGCAATATTAGCAAATATTGCCTTTGACAAGTATTGATCTGCCTCCCTCACCTTACTAGTTTTAGTAAGGGAGAGAGACAGATCAGATAAAGTAAAAAAATAAAATAATAAAACAAATATTTAATAAAATTTTAAACACCAAGGGCTTTTATAAAAGCCATTTAACCCCTTCCCTGCCATTGATCGCTGTGTACGCAGTGATCATACACAGCAGCACATTTTTTGCTGTCTGTGCATTTTTTAGGGGTTAATTTTTTTTACTGTAATTCATTACAGTATAAAAAAAAGCTCTTTTAAGAGAGATTAACCCCTTTCTTGCTGTAGATCACTGCCTAAGCAGAGATCTGACGCAAATGCAGCAATCTTGCTGCAGAAGCATTTTTAATTTTTTTAAAACTTTTTTATTACACCGTCACGTGTTAATTATACCCGCTAGGGGACTACGTTTAACGTAATTTTTTTTTTAAATAAGAGCTATTAACCCCTTCCTTGCCGTATATCACTTCCTAAGCAGCACATATGGTCACTGCCTAAGCAGTGCATATGGTCACTGCCTAAGCAGCGCATATGGAGCAATCTAGTCGCAGAAGGATTTTTTTTTTTGCTATCAGCATTTTTTTTGTCAGACTCGCTAGGGGTTAATTATACCCACTAGGGGATTACGTGTATTCCTTTTGAAGCTGTCTGAACACGTGTATAGCGATCAGTAACAGCCGATCAGTGGCAAAGGTGGTTTGGTGATTTCTCAGATGAGCATCACCATTCGTCTGGTTCGATCAATATTGGTAAATATTGTTCTGACCCATATGGATCTGCCTCCCTCTCCTCACTTGAGTTTTAGTGAGGGAAAGAGACAGATCTGTATAACATAATTTTTTAATTGTAATAAATTAAATAAAATGTTAAAAAAATTGTGAGTCCCAAGGGCTTTTATAAAAGCCATACCCTTTGTATAGTGTAGTGTATTAACCCCTTCCCTGCCACTGATCACTGCACAGCAGAAATTTTTTTCTTGTCTGTGCATTTTTAGGGGTTAATTTTTTTGTACAGTACTACAAAGGCTCTTATAAGAGCTATTAACCCCTTCCTTGCTCTACATGTTCAAATTCCAAGTTTGAAAATCAAAAAGCGCACCTCTCAAATGTAGCCTTTCAACACCCAACAAAGCTGACAAAGCTATGCATGGGTGGTATCCCTGTGCTCGGGAGATGTTGCTGAACATATATTGTGGTATTGTTTGTCAGTGACACATACCGAAATATGTGAATTTGTGTCTAAAGTACAATGTATGTGGGAAAAAATACACAATAAAATGACTACCACAAACTTTGACAAAGGCTGGTGGTAGAATTGGTGCATGGAAAGTGTTAAAATACCACCATTTGAGATAGCCTAGGGTGTCTACTTTAAAAAAATATATGGGTTGATGTGGTAAAATACACTGGCTGGTTTCAAATATGTCCCAAATGGGACATGGGTACAGGCTGTCTGCATGTCAAAATTTCAAATTGGAAAACCAAAAACTTCACCTCCCAAATTTGGCCTTTTACCCCCCAAACAATCCAACAAACCTATGCATGGGGGGTATCCCTGTACTCAAGAGATGTTGCTGAACACTTATTGGGGTGTTATTTGGCAGTGACACATACCAAAATCTGTAAATTCATGTCTGAAGTACAAGGTTTGTGAAAAAAAAACACAAAAAAATTACTACCACAAACTTTGACAAAGGCTGGTGGTAGAATTAGTGCATGGAAAGTGTTAAAATACCACCATTTGAGATAGCCTAGGGTGTCTACTTTTAAAAAATATATGGGTTGATGGGGTAAAATACACTGGCTGGTTTCAAATATGTCCCAAATGGGACATGGGTGCAGGCTGTCTGCATGTAAAAATTTCAAGTTGGAAAACAAAAAACTGCACCTCACAAATTTGGCATTTTAGCCCCCAAACAACCCAACAAACCTATGCATGGGTGGTATCCCTGTACTCAGGAGAAATAGTAGAATCTATTTAGCATGTTTTTTCGTTCGCTATTGTCGATGAGGAGAAGTTGTTTCAAATAAAAACAAAGAAATTTGTGTATTTTTTTTTTTTTTTACCATATTTTATTATTTTTTTTTAATAATATGATAAGATATGATCAAAAATATGGCATCCATAGAAAGCCCTTTTTGTCCCGATAAAAACAATATATAATATGTGTGGGTACAGCAAATGACGAAGAAGAAAATTACTGCTAAACACAAACAGCACAGAAATGTTAAAATAGCCATTGTCCAGAAAGGACAAAAATGTTTCAAAGGCTCTGTCCTTAAGGGGTTAAATAAAATGCTCCCTAAGTACAGCTCTAAGCACTTTGCATAGGCAACATAAAAAAAATTGGACAACTATGCTTCGTATCGTGTATATTCTTGGACTTAATTATACTTTCTCAAATGAATAGAATCTATCATGAAAACATGATGGGATTTTCATGCACATCAAAATAAAGTACATTTAACTTTCAAATAGTAAATATGAGAAACTTGTAAATAAAAATGTACACATTTGTTTACAAGTAAAAACAGGCAAGTTTGCACATATTTTTTCTGCCCTTTTTCTTAGCACTTGCTAAAAGCTGGTGTCAATTTTACACGAAAAATAAGAATTATTTTTCACAAAACATTTGACTATCTACAAAATTAACCATCAACAGGATATGTGCTGCTCAGAACCAAGTGGTCTGAAGAAAAGCAGCATTATTAACCCCTTAGTGACAGAGTGCTATGCTGCATTTGATGTACCTTGAAGACCTGAATTCCATTATTTTTGTCATATGTTTATTGAACTGTGAATTTCTTTCTTTGTCTTCAGTCCACCAACACAACTTATATATCATTTTTTAAAGGACAGATAGGGCTTTCATTTGATACTATTATTTTTATTATGTCATCATATGACATCATTTACTATTAAAAAATTATAAAATATGATGAAAATATGGCATAAAAAACACTTTTTTTAACTTTTACCTGATTTTTTAAAAACAATTACAAATGGTAAATAAGGCTAAGGAGCGCAACGCTACATGAAAAATCAGGACGTATATATATGTCCTCATGGTCCTCAAGGACCATGCTTTGCAGGACGTATATATACGTCCATAAGCGTTAAGGGGTTAAATGTATACAAAATTGGCTTACTGGACTTTCACACATAAAGAACACTCTATACTTCTGCACATCTGTTGTGCTAACAATACTCTTATCAACACTAGTGCATTCACTCATCAGAAGAATGTACACACATGTATGCAGAACGCTCTAACTGCACAAAAAATGATTTATAGAGATCTCACCCATGCACACATGGAAGGCAAAGTTGTCAATGGTCCCATTTTTGCCAGGCAAGTCACTGCAAAATCAAAATTGTCCCGGGAAGTCACAGGACCGACGTAGGTGAGTCCATGTGAGCTGAGATCACATCAGTGTGCTTTAGCAAGCAAGGTCACACATGAACAGCACTTCTGAGCTTTTTTTTTTATTTTTGCCGGACTTTTTTTTACGTCTGGATTTGGCCTGCTAAAAAAAAAAATTAAGAGTTAAAAAAAAACTGTCACTGGTGCTGACTGTATTTCCCTGCTCCGTGCAGGAGGGAAGACTGCGTGGATGAGATGGTAGGGGAAACCGAACAGGTGAGTACTGGGGAAAAGGGTAGGCAGGTGGTATGTTTTATTGTGGGGGTCTTATGTTTTATCTGGGGGAACATGATAGTGAGCAAATTGGCTGTGGCATATTTATAGGCAAACTAACAGTGGCATATAAATGGGCAAATTGACTGTGGAATATTAAAGGGCAAATTGGTTGTGGCATATTAATGGACAAACTAACAGTGGCATTGATGGGCAAACTAACCATGTCACATTTTAGAGGGCACCTGGCTGGGAAATATTTTAATGGGCAAACTGTGGCATTTGTTGTTTGACCGGATGTTGCATATGTTAATGGTTGGCAAGAGTGGGGGGCAGATTGGCAAGTCTGGGAGGATGCATTGGAAAGATTATACATTGCTTCTGATTTTGCCATGATATGCCAAGTTTATACATTGCTGCTGATTTTGCCATGTTATAACAAGCTTACACATTACAGCTCATTTAGAATAAGTGTGTGTGTATGACTAAGTGTGTGTGTGTGTGTGTGTGTGTGTGTGTGTGTGTGTGTGTGTGTGTGTGTGTGACTAAGGCGTGAGAGGGCAGGACTGGAAGAGAGCTGACTTTCAAGAGAGAGGGAAGGAGAACAGGGCCAAGAGAGAGATTTGGCTTGCAATAGAGTGGGAGATAGAGAAAGGTTGGGAGAAAGATGGCTTGGAGAAGAGTGGATTAGAGAGATGGCTTGGAGAAGTAAGAGTGGGAGAGAGTGCAAGGCTGGGAGAGTCTGGTGATATAGAGTTACATCAGTTTGTGTAAGAGAGCAGGTCTGAGTGGTACATGCTAGCTGTGTAAGAGCACAATCTTGTTGGTGCAAACTAGGTGCTCTGGAAATACCTGTGGGTGCATTTTGGGTGCACTGGCAACATCTGTGGGTGCATTCCGGGAGCTTTGGCAAGACTTTTAGGTGCAAGCTCGGTGCTGTGGGAAGTTACATGGGTGCAAGGTTGTTCTGTGGCAAGCGATGTGGGTGCAATCAGGTGCTGTGGGTGCAATGCAAGGAATGTGTTGGCAATAATGAAAGAAGGGCAGGAGAAATAGCAAAAAGGGGGCATAGGAAGGGTGTAAAAACAAGGTGCAAATATAAAGCTCTATGTACTTTTATATATGTCCAACCTATGAACTGGATGCTTTAAAAATTTAATTTCCCTATTCTGAACAAAACAATAATGGTGCAGTGCCATGGGTCTGGCACGATGATGCCTTAACATGCAAGGATATGTTTTCCTTAAAATAGGCCCTATTTGGTGGGAATTTAGTGATATAATATGCACTATGATAACTAGGCAGCACTACATTATGGTAATTATGTGGGTTGGCCAGTGGGATAAAATAGCTTTATTACATTATATGTACAATTGTGAATACCATACTTTATATTTTATATTTTCTTTATTGCTTGAATATACGTTGTCTGTTTGTTGACAGAGTCCTTTTAAAGTACAGCAGCACATTTGAAAGTGAATAAAGGAGACAATTTTTATTTTTTTGTTTTGAAACAGTGGGAGATATTCACTAAAACTGAGGTGCAGGTGAGTTGAGGTGAAGGTCATTACTCTATATATAATAAAGACAAAGAGGCAAGCTGGATTGTAATGGAAACAAAGAACTGAGAGTCCCAGGCTTAAATAGCCAGCCCTATAGGATGTAACCAGTTCAGGTAGGACCGCACCATTTTTTGCTTGCTTGCACTATTACAGACCCGAATGCCTAGCACTGTCTCTGCACAGCAACCACAGAAGTACATTTCAGCCTTAATTGGCCTTGTCAGTTTGGTATGGCTGGTCTCCCTCTAGGTACAGCAAGCAAGCACACATGTCTGGGGATAAACTGTTAACTGTTGGTGCATTCATAACAGTTTTTATCCTAATAAATCCCACTAGCTAGTGACTGCAGGCATCTTTTCTATTCGAGCTATAGAAAAAGATGACAAGAAAAGAAAAGAGTGAGTGACAAATAAAAACTGACATGGCTTTCTAAAATAAAATTGCTATATTACCTTTGATGGATTTTGTTCATAGCTAAATATGTTTAAAATTTTAACCTGGAATTTGACAAATATAGGCCTTTTGTAAAAATTTGAATTTCTGTCTACATAGCGTGGTTACCTTGGCAACACAACTTCGCTTACTCACAACAGTTCCATGGTATATAATTTCCAGTCACTTAATTACTAGAAATAGTCAGAACACTTGATAAGTTTACTCCAGGAGTTAATGTTATGCCACCCAGTAATAAAATGGACAAGTCTAAAGTAAAGCACATTTTACAATTATACCATTGTGGCATGAATGTATTCTATAAAGTACAAGTGCATGTTGTTCAATAATGAATCCTAAAGCTTAATGGTTCAGCGCAGTGTGAAAGCAGCAATGGGAGGCAGACCCAAAATAAAATTAACTACATTTATTTGAATAAGATCAAATAGAGTTACGGGGAGTAGTAGACAGACATAGTGGTTGGTCCGTGGCCTGCAGGGAATCTACATTGGAGCATGGGGAAAAAAGGTAGTTGGATTAATTAAAACTTTTACATTTTTTATTCACTTAACTTTTTAGTGAATACACCCTGTGTTTTTTTCAATGTTTCTCTTGCATGTGAATTCAGAGTGGTAAAGGTCAATAACAAGGCCAAGGAAAAAGTATAGTGTCACCCTGGGTTACACTTATTGCATGTGGTGTATTAATGAACTTACCCTCAAGGAAGAAGTCTGACCGCATATTATCAAATTACTGTTTATTGAGGAAAAAACATACTCTTTGAACATTAATCACATAGTGTTAAAATCAAAAATACTAACAATCAACAAGATGTTAGCAACAGATCTTTAATGTCCTGTAAGTTGTGCGGTAGGGCATCCATGACTCGGAATGGTTTGTCCAGCACATTCCACAGAATTTGGAGGCCAAGTCAACACCTTGAACTCGTTGTGTTCCGCAAACTATTTCTGACCCGTGCTTGCTTTGTGTCAGGGCACATTATCTTGCTGAAAGAGGCCACTACCATCAGTGAATACCGTTTCCATGAAAGGGTGTACATGGTCTACAACAATGCTTAGGTAGGTGGCACATGTCAAAGTGACATCCACATAAATGGCAGGACCAAAGGTATCCCAAAAGAACATTGCCTAAAGTATCACACTGCCTCCGCCGGCTTGCCACCTGTCAGTGGTCATAATGTTATGGTTGATCAGTGTACAGATTATATATAGATATATTGTGACAGAGTGCAAGGTATGGTGCAAAAAAGTGTGTATTTAGCACCAAGAATATTGCATTGTTTTTACTAGACATGTGCATTCGTTTTCGAACGAATGCATTTTCGGACGAAAATATTAACTAACAAAATCCGAATGAACGAATGGTTAATAAACGAAAATCATTCGTTCACTCGTCCATTCGTCCATTCGTGCTATTGGCATTCTAAACCGAAATAGAGTCGGTTTATACAATACCAATAGCATTGTACATTCCATAATACAATAGAACATTCGGTTTATAGGCTGTGGGCATTTAACTATACGGAGACAGAGTCTCCATTCAAAAAATTATAAATGGAGACTTTGTCTCCGTATAGTTAAAAGCCGGCATTTAACTATACGGAGACAGAGTCTCCATTCATAAAATTATGAATGGAGACTTTGTCTCCGTATAGTTAAAAGCCGGCATTTAACTATACGGAGACAGAGTCTCCATTCATAAAATTATGAATGGAGACTTTGTCTCCGTGTAGTAAAATGCACACAGCCTATAAACCGAACGTTCGGTTTATAGGCTGTCGGCTTATGGAATACATGTATTCCTATTGCTAATCTATAAACCGAACGCTCGGTTTATAGAATAGCCATAGGATTACATGTCGTTCGGTTTATAGACTTTCGGCTTATAGAATACAAGTAATACTATTGCCTTTCTATGAACCGAACGAGAGCCCCATTCATAAGAATTTCTTATGAATGGGGCTCTCGTTCGGTTTATAGAAAGCCAATAGTATTACATTGTATTCTATAAAACGAACGAATAATAATGAACGAATTTCGTCTGAAACGAATGCATTAATGAACGAAATTCGTTTTAGACGAAATAAATAACATTTTCGTCCGAATGGTTCTGTGTTAGACCTGGCTGCTAGAAGCAGGGTGATTAAGCTCACCTGTGTCAATGAGAGGGAGCTATTTAACAGACAGGAAAATTATGGTCTGGGCCTAGTGTGTTTAAAAACTGGAAGGAGAGGTTGACAAGGGTTGTAAAGAGTTTGTTCTAAAGAATGTTGTGATCTGTGACCTGTTGCAACCTTAAATAAACAGAGCTGTGCATTTGGAAAACCTATCATCGCTTCTGGAGATGACTTTGTATTCCTGAGAAAGACTGTGCGGTATCAAAGATCCCAGATAAACCTATGCCGACAGGAACAGGTTTGTCACAATATATATATATATATATATATTATTGGCATTAATTCAGTACCTGTATAATACATGGATACATCACAGCACAACAAAACAGAACTGTATGAATGAACCTCTTTCCTGACCCATTAAAGGTCCTTACATTTATACAAATAACTGTTAATCCCTTTTATAAATCCATATTAATATAAGAGAGATTATGCTTTTTTGGGTACTGGATAAACTCTATCAAACTCAAACATAAAGGTGTTAATGTACATCACTACAGCACATTATAAGGCAGTTTATGGCTTTACGGATAATTTCATGCATTGAAAGGCATTATTACAAAAGCTTACTTGGCTGTAAGCAACCAGTTAGAGTACATTAATGAGTGATAACAAGTTCTGTTTCTTTGCACACTATTATCCCCGACAATCTTATTCCTGTCCAAAAACCACATGCAAACACTACAAAATTATGTAATACAGTGGCATTATTCACTAAAACTGAACTTACAGGAGAACTACAAAAACAAGGCACTTGTTGAAACATTCTTCAACCTGCCTACCTTTCCAACTTTGCTATTAATGACTGTTTTTTGCAGTTCAGTTTTAGTGAACAGGCCCCCTACGTGCCCCTTTAGATTATTACTTAAGAAACCTGTTTGTAAATAATGTGGGTTGATAATTAAGGAACGTCACAAGATGTGCATGTAAAGAGTAATGTCCAAAGAAGCACCGCTGTAAAGTGATATACATGCAAGCAGCTTACACGTGCATATTCACTAGCCTGGTCAGGCAGCCACTAGGCAGAATAAAATATTTTTGGTGGCATTGAATGCGTAAATATGCAGAAATTCAAAAACATTGTTAATACATAACTAACCCCTAAGGGCTAGCATGTATACCTGGTTGTTCTTTTTTTCACCATGTGCAAGACCCCAGTTCACTAGGAATTAGACATGTGGAAAACTAACATTTTCATTTTGTTTTCATCCATTCAGACGAAAATTTTATTTATTTTGTCTAAAATGAATTTCGTTCATTACTTCATTTGTTTCAGGCGAAATTCGTTCATTATTTTCATTTCGTTTTATTCGTTCGTACGAATCAATTGACCTACACATTCCATAAACCGAAAGTCTATAAACCGAAAGACATATCGGTTTATAAACTTTCGGTTTATGGAATGTATGTAATGCTATTGGCTTTCTATAAACCGACTCTATATCGGTTTATAGAAAGCCAATAGGATTACATGCATTCCATTAACAGAAAGTCTATAAGCCGAATGTCTTTCGGTTTATGGAATACATGTAATGCTATTGGTATTCTATAAACCGAAATAGAGTCCTCATTCATACGAATTGACCTATTCTTATGAATGGGGACTCTATTTCGGTTTATAGACTTTCAGTTTATGGAATGTATGTAATGCTATTGGTATTCTATAAACCGACTCTATTTCGGTTTATAGAATGCCAATAGCACGAATGGACGAATGATTTTTGTTTATTAACCATTCGTTCGTTCGGCTTTCGTTAGTTTAGCATTTTCGTTATTCGTTTTTCGGACGAATGGACGAAAATTCTATTTTCGGACGAAAATGCATTCGTCTGAAAACGAATGCACTTGTCTACTAGGAATGCTGTAATAGAAGAGTTGCTGTTAGCACTCTGAAATGACCTTGGCACTCCTGCCAAGGCCTACTGTTCTCATGGTGCTCCTCTGGCTGAGAATCAACAAAACAGTAATAGTACCATAATTATTCTGTTATAATTAGTTTAAATCATGCCAGTCACGTGATTGTGTTAATTAATTCATTCACAATGATACGAATGTTAATGATACCATAGGAAATGTCCACAAGATATACCCACAGAGGGCAATAGGATCTCACGTCTACAGCTCTTTCTAGATTGCTAGCCTTTCATTATCTTATATATTAATCTGTATGGCTAATCAAGTTTGTAACTTCCCCTTAACTGCTATTAATTAATCTGTTCCTAACGCTAGAACTAATAATAAACTAGTTTAATTAATAAAACAGAGCAGTGCAATGCTAAGGTTAAGCGCAGGTGGTTTGGGTATACCAAACGTTCAGGATGAACACAGGGCATCTATGTTGGCACACGCGCTGAGTTCACAAAGACTGGAATCCAAAAAAGAAAAATGGTTCCAGATAGAAAAAGAAATAACATGGTGCAAGTATATAACATCACGCTTATGGGCAGTTAACAACATAGGGAAAAAGAGTATAAGAAAGGCTTGGAAGTGACAGTACATTGATAACTAGAGTTGAGCGGACACCTGGATGTTCGGGTTCGGCAGGTTCGGTCGCACTCTGAAAAAATGTCTGGGTCTGTGCTCGAACTTGACCCCGAACCCTATTGAAGTCAATGGGGACACGAACTTTTGGCCACTAAAATGCCTCTAAAAAAGTCCTGGAAAGGGCTAGAGGGCTGCAAAATGAAGTAAAATGTGGGTAAGAGTGTCCCCATTCATACGAATAGGTCAGCCATGTAATGCTATTGGCTTTCTATAAACCGAAATAGAGTCCCCATTCATACAATAGTATAAACACTTTCTAGACTCTAGACTGTTGTCTTCGGATGTCAGGACTATGAGACAGAGATGAACTGTGACAAGACTAGGCTTTACTGTACATTGCAAACCTATTAAAGGGCTTAAGGATACAAGCGCAGGGAAACAAGGAACAGGGCAGGATCTGGACCAGAGCCAGATTGGGCCTCTCTGGGGCCAAACTGGGCAGGTGCAGCTCTGAGGAAGGTGCTACTTTGGGCCAACTGGGCAGGTACTGCTCTGAGGCTAACTGGGCTGGTGCTGCTCTGGGGTCAACTGGGCAGGTGTCACTCTAGGGCCAACTGGTCAGTTGCTGCTCTGGGGCCGAATGGGCATGTGCCCCTCTCGGGCCAAGCAAGAGAAAGGTGGCATTCTGTGGCCGAGCAAGGGAAGGGTGCAAGGCAAAAGAATACAAATCAAAAGGATACATATCTGACAATTTTTCCAATATATTTAGTATTCGTTTATAAATGAAAAGGTATTGTTCTAAAAAAATATAATATAACTTTTGGAACCAGATATGACTACATTTACTTGGCCAAACCATGCTATCTCCAGCATCTTCCAGCCCACAGTCATAGTGTATAATTAAGAAAACAAAGAAGTATTATTGAGATCTAAAGTTTGGCCTAACTGAATAATAAATGGGCTGGGAACTTTTAAAATGATTCCCAGTCCCTAAAAAAATGCATGGGGGCCAGGGCACGAAGCCATGAACCCTGTATAAAAATGGGAATGAGAACTGCCAAAATGGCTCCTAGTCCCCCAATATACATATGTTGTTTTTGTGCATTTAGGTTTATCAAAGAGATTGGTCTATAGATAGTAACATAGCTGGAATCTTTATAAGCTTTCGCTATTAGACAGATTGTGATGCAATATTTCTGCTGGAAAAAGCTTTTTTGTGCCAATTTTCTCAAAAACTCTTAAAAGTGATGGGTCAAAAATAGGGTAGAATTCATCTGGAGATTTCTCCTTTTCTAGATCCCTAATTGCTGATCTAACCTCCAGTAAAGTAAATGGTATATTTTATGTTGCCAGTTTATGATCCTCTAGTAAGGGAAGGTTTAGTTGTTTTAAGAAGTTGATTGTTGGAGTATAGGATCTTTTAACTTCTTCTAAGTTATATAAGGTATTTTAATCATCTCTTAATTGGAACAGAAATAACATAATTTCATCTGTAGAAATTAGTTTTGTGTTAATTCTGCTTTTCTCGTCCCTCAGCTTCAATTTTTTTTAAGGATTTTACCAGTGTTGTTGGAATTGTTATACAATTTCTCAGATAACAAATGGTCTTATTTATATTTTTAAGTCTTTCTATTTTATTTTATTTTTGCTCCCTTTATTTGCTTTTTTATTTATTTACACTCTTTATTTTATTATTCATACACTTCCTACTATGACTTGGATTATGTCATACAATTGTAAGTTGTTTATTTATTATTTATATATTTATTGTATGTTTTAATTGATCTATTACAAGTTATTTTTTATATTTAAATCAAAAAATCAGTCCTCGGGCTCACAGCGTTGGAGGTTAGGATGATAAAATCTCCACTCTTCGGCTCCTGTGCCTCTACAGGTGCCTGGCTCGCACCCCACGAACAGTAGACAGTGAAATCGAAATAGGAAACGGCACTCACATGAGTCGGCAAATCAGGTAAAAAAGTGATTTAATGGTGTCCAAACAGATAGGTGAAGCACAGCGAAGCACAGCCTCTATGCTGCCCTACACTTCCGTCTATTATGATGGACAGCCGGTCCGTCATAATGGACGACAGTGTCGGGCAGCATGGAGAATGTCTGCACTATCGTGCAGACATCCCCCGGCTGCCCAGATATCCCTGGTGGGTAGTGGAGGCAGCGGAGGATGTCTGCACGAAACGCGCAGACATCCCCCGCTGCTACCAGACACTTCCGCCGGGACTTTTATGATGTAGCTGCAAGCACCCGGCTTCATCATAGAAGTCCCGGCATCGCGCAGACATCCACTGGCTGTTAGTGAGGGGGATCCAGGTCCCCTGCAGCTCTGCGGGGGACCTGGATCCCAGTCTTATAACCTGACCTCGATTTGAGGTCAGATTATAAGACGACCTCGAATATAAGACGAGGTCTTATATTCGAAAAATATGATAGTTTGTTAAGAGTTTATTTTGTAGTTAAAGAGTCTCTCTAATGATGTCATCAGACAACCTGTTGCACTGTTAAGATATCCCACTGTAAACAAGAGCAAGGTCACTTAAAGGTAATCTATTTGAGGAACACACAGAGTGGCTAAATGAAACAAAACCTCAGTGTCTATAGGATCAGTGCTGCCGCACCTGCAATAATCACTGGGGAGGGCTTGAGTCAAATATTAAAAATGCGATTTATGCAGAATGCCTGCATCAGATCGCACTGGAAAGAAAGCCTGTGCACTATACAAATGGTAATCTTCATCTTGCACCAGAGTGAGTTTGGGATCTAGACTGTCCCTTTAAAAGCTTGCAATCAAACTCTCAGCTATCCAATAAATGGTATCATTTTAATTATAATTGTTTACTGTTTTGCCACGGCTAACATGGCTAACTCTTTTCAATATTTCTTCCATTTTCTCTCACTTTCTTTATCTATTTTCCATTTATTGATAACTGAACATCAGGAAACTGACTCACTTTAAAAGTTTAAAGCCTTATTTTGTATTTTACAGACAATTTATATGTCATTTAAGCCTTCTCTATTTTTATGGCCTCCATTTCTAATATTTACTCACATACATAAAACATATTTATTGTTGCACTAAAAGGTACCTTTCGTCTTTCTAAGTCTTAAAGCATCAGAATACAAGAGGAATTCATAAAAGGATGCCCCTGGGTGTTTTTAGTTTTTCTTCGGATATCAACAATATAGTGGTAAGTAATCTAAATTATTCTTGAATAGTTAAAGTTTCTCTGTCATTTGTATGTTTATATTCTCTACAGTCACATTATAAAAAAATATATACATTGTTATAGCAAAATTGCAAGCAAAGCATAAATTCATATAAAAGGAGGTAGAGTGAATGACCCATGCTAATCATCACACTTGGAACTTTTAGACTACTGCACAGTATTCCATTTGGAATGGCCCCTTTCCCTGAGTAATTTGGATGCATGCAATTCAATGGCAATGGGGACTGCTAAAATACCATGTGTTAAAGCAATGGTATTGTGATAAGGGTATAAAGGAGTTTAGAAAAAAAAAATAATGATTCCTTATTTCCCATATAAATTAAAGTTGCCCTGCTCCCCCCCCCCCCTCATAAAAAAAAAATTCCCCTACTGGCCCTTAGTGATCGAAGGCTGGTGTGACAGCAGGGTGCATCGGATTGGCTGACTCTCAGCCAATCAAAAACGACTCAAGATGCCTCCTGCTGTCTTGTTTATGTATAACTTCTTTTAACATTTGTGTGGTTTTTGTGTTTAGCTGTAAATGTTTCTCTCTCATTCAATGTACCCACACATATACTGTTTTTATCACCAAAAAAGGGCTTTCTTTAAATATCACTATTTTCATCATATCATAATTTACTATAAAACATGTTTATAAAATATGATGGGGAAAAAAAAAACTTTTCTAACTTTGACCTGAAAAATATTGTACACAAGTATACAAATGATGTCCTAAGTTTGGGAATATTCCCTGTTTACATGTTTTTCTGTTCTTTTTTCCAAGTTCAAGGGCAATAACTGAAAGCAGCAGTGGGGTTTTTTCCTATCCATTTTCTCCCACATTGACCCCAACCCTCATCATCACCTTAACCATAACCCTACATCTAACCCTAACCCTAGCACTAACCTCTAAGTCTATGGTTAATTTACATCTAAGGTTAGTTTGGGCTTTTAATGCTTGCAATGTTGTTGAGTCTACATAATAACTTCTGTTGCTGTTGCAGTCTACATGGTGCCATATTGGAAGGGCATATAGTACTCTGTGGAGTGTTCGTGGTGATTGTGCTGCACTTGAGGTCCAGATGTTGGTGTTGCTTGAAGCCTCAATAGCAAGGCATCATAGCTACACTGGCTAAGCATAGGCAGTGACTTGATCACTGCCTATGCGGGATTCACCGCAGGACATACCAAGTATGTCCATTGTCACTAAGTGACATGTTTTCCTTAATGTACTTGGCACATTTAATGTCGCAAAGGAGTTAAAGGTGGTCTAAAAGTGCTAGAGTCACTAATATCTCTCTACTAAAACATTGTGGTTTGGAGTAATTGTTGTATTGTTACACAAACCAAATTATACATTTGTAGTTGAGGTAATGCTAATTAACTCCTAGTGTGATGTATTTGAGTAACCATGGGAGCTAAACTGTAAAGTGTTAAACAGATACTAATTGATACAATATCTGGTTTTAATTTAAATATTGGGCATTTAAAAACCTCACTTTCCAATACACTGCTAAACATCAAAAGGGACATTGCGCAGGTCAGTTTTCCTTGTCATTTGTGTCAGATCTCCTATCAGATCATTTAGTGTTAAAAGAAAATAATTTGCATTTTAACCCCTTAATAACAATGGGCGAGATATAAAATAGAGGCATATGAATAGTATATTGCACATACCAAATGATGAACTGTATCTTTACCTCTATGATATATATCAGGTCTGTATATATGGCATAAATATCTACTACAGACAAATGTGGTCCAAACCCCAAAACTCAACTAATGTAGTTAAAGAACGGTTGCAGTGTCTACTATTGGTTAAACATAAACTTCCTGTAGGGAGAGTAAGAATGGACTATTTCTAGATTTCCACTGCCATGCATCACCATATATTGGATAAAATAAAAACAGACCTGGGGTCGTGTTTATAAAATCCACTAAAGAAAAAATCTACAAATATAGCACAAATATGGGTTTGCCACTGAGAAATTGTATGCAGTTAACCTTTTGTAAATCTCCATTATTTGGTCAGCCTTATAATGTTCGCTGTCATGACACTTATCATAACATTAAGGAATACAGAGCAAACAAAAAGTTCAGAGTTCTATACTTAAAGTACTGTTCAATTGGAAGAGTATAGAAGAGAGGATTAAGGCACAAATATATACTGGATGAGAATAAATCAATAGATTTAAGAGGGAGCAAGGAAGAGAAAGAATAAATAAAGGAGAGGAGGCCACCTGGAAGCAGTGGTGTATCTTGATTTTGTGCTGCCCTAGGCAGACAAAATCCGGGCACCCCCCTACCCAAGCTGCACACCCACGTTACACACCTAAGACATGCCCCATCATTCAGACTCACATCAAGCTCATACTCCCATCACACACACACTCCCATCACACTCAGTCACACACTCCTACTCCCATCACACTCAGTCACACACTCCTACTCCCATCACACACACTCTGACTCCCATCACACTCAGTCACACACACTGTCTCCCATCACACACACTCTGACTCCCATCACACTCAGTCACACACACTGTCTCCCATCACACACACTCTGACTCCCATCACACTCAGTCACACACACTGTCTCCCATCACACACACTCTGACTCCCATCACACACACTCTGACTCCCATCACACTCAGTCACACACACACTGTCTCCCATCACACACACTCTGACTCCCATCACACTCAGCCACACACACTGTCTCCCATCACACTCAGTCTCACACACACACACTCTCTCTCTCTCTCCCATCAGCACTTACCTTTTCCTGGAAGGCAGGCAGCATGGTCCCTCCATGCTGCCTGTTCGGCTTCCCGGCGATTGTGCCGACAGGTCACGTGACCGGGCGCGCGTATGACGTCAGCGCGCCCGTCACGTGACTGTCGGCACTTCCGTGTCGGCACACTGCACGGGGAGCAGAACAGGCAGCACGGAGGTTTCTCTGTGCTGCCTGTTCGGCTCCCCGTGCAGCCTGGCAGGCAGAGCGATGGTGAGGGGGGATCTTCCGATCCCTTCTCACCTCTGTCTCTGCCTGCAAGCGCTGTCTTTTTTTTTTTTAAAGGGCCGCGTGTTTTTTTTTTTTTCATTTTTTTTTTTTTTTCATTTTTTTTTTCTTCAGTGCTGGGGGGCGCTGCCGCCCCCCAAAATTTGCCGCCCTAGGCATCCGCGGTAAATACAGCACTGCCTGGAAGTGAAGCCAAAAAAAGGATTGGGCCACATGTTATGTCCCAAAAAAGTACTGCCATGTCCAAGTGGGCCGGCGGAGTTTCCCGGTGGGAGAAGGTTACATCAGTAGCCACATGTTATGTCCCAAAAAAGTACTGCCATGTCCAAGTGGGCCGGCGGAGTTTCCCGGTGGGAGAAGGTTACATCAGTAGCGTTTTGCATTCCAGGAGCAGAATGACATGTCAAGAAGCTACGCACGAGACTGTCTCATTAATATGCCACTGATAATTTGCTCATTGATATGCCACTGATAATTTGCTCATTAATATGCCACTGATAATTTGCTCATTAATAGCCACTGATAATTTGTCACACTGCGTGCAGGAAATACTACACCGGTAATGTCTTGCCGTCTTCTTGTGAGACAGTCACGTGGGCAGCGGGGGCCCACTGGGCAGCTGCATTGGGGCCCCAGGAATGAAAGGGCCCTGGGAAGCTGCCCCGTTTGGCCCAAAACATTTTTTACAATGTTTTTTTTTGTCATTTTTTTTAAAGGGCAGGGGGCCCACTTCATCACGGTCCGACAGAGCCCACTTGCCATTGGGCAAGCTGACACCCTGGCCAGTCCGCCATTGGCTACAGAAAATATCAGGATAAATTAGACCATCATTGCCCTCTTCTTCTTACCTTCTTAACGCTGACTTTATCATTGTATATGGATTTTTTTAAAATTATTTTATCATAATCTGTAGATCGTTTTTTATTGTTTACATTCACAGCACAAACAATAGAGTTGTTCTATCCCAGGACAATTTGCCATAGCAAAAAGATGTGGCAGACACACTCACTTTACTTTTATTCACTCCTACATCTAAATGATTGATATCTACCTGTAGGCCCAGAAGCCTCAAGGGTTTTTGTGTGGGTAAAAGCTCAAAGACTGTATTGTAATACTTTAAGAACATAATAATGTCCACCCTACCAAGCATAAACAATAATGTCTAAAAATCTGTTTTCACTATCCATGAAATATCTAATTATGTAAAGTACTAAAAAAGGACACAGTTATTAAATAGATTCATATGCAAAGCACCTGCAAATCAATACAGACAAAAAAAGGTAAGACAAAATAACAGTGGGTGTCTGGGGTAACCAGGGGTTATATAGGGTCCAGTCAATACTTACATCAAAAATATCTATAGACTAGCTTTACTACTTGGCTTTGCCGGGGATTTAGATTCTTGTTGCATCTCCTCGGTTCGGTGTGCTTTTGCATTCTGCAGTGTCAAAAATGTGGAGCAGAAGAAATGCATGAGCAATCCAAACACAGTAAAAACAAAAAGACTTCAGCAAGCCAGAAAAGCGCACCTCTTTACCTTTCAAGAAAATCCAAAATTAGAGTGTGCTGATTAATTGTTGATTTTCTATTGTTACATCTAATATCCGATGTGTGTTCCCTCATTTGCTTCCACACATTTCTACTGGTGCGACCAATGTATTGCCTGCCACACCTTCCACACATAACCAGATATATCACTTTGCTTGAGTCACAATTAAGATAATCCTTCATGTTGAAACATACTGAGTTAGATGAGGAACTTAACGTATTTGATTTATTTACATATTTACAACAAGCACATTTTCTAGACCCAAACTGGTACATACCAGTGACTTGCAATCATGTGCCAACCTATTGTTTGGACTTATTCGTTGAAACATAACTAGGGGAAAGTAAGTTCTGTAATGAGCCAGCTCTACGAGAGATAAAACTCACATCCACATCTTCATTTAGATACAATTGTTACTGTCGACCTTCTTAAAGAAAGTCTTAGACTTCAGTGTAACTTCATCTGGATGAAAACTGATATTTAAAAAGTCCATAGACTCCTTACTGGAATTAAACGTGAAGATTAATCCCAAATTATATTTGTTGAGTTGTGTTTTAAAAAATATCCAACTGTGATTCAGTGCCCTTCCAGACAGAAAATCCCATCATTAATATACCTTTTCCATAGGACCAGGTTTGCACCGAAAGGATTAGGGTCTCCAACATACAGGGTTTCCTAAATACCAATAAAAATGTTGGCATAACTCGGCACAAACTTGGTCCCCATGGCTGTTCCACACACTTGTAGGTAAAAATCACCTTCAAAAAAATAAATAGTTATAGCTATAGCTAATCCATCTCTCCCTGGCCTTTAAGCATTCTTTCTATTTCACCCAAGCCCTTAGTTTAATCAATTGAGCCATACAGAGATTAAACTTCTGCTGTCACCAAATTGAAATCCTGTTCACAAGTTAAATCTATTAATTGATTAAAAATGGCTACACTATCTTTAAGATATGAAGGAATATACCTCATATAGGGTTGTAAAAATGTATCAATGATACATGATACATTTTTACAACCCTATATGAGATGTATTCCTTCATATTTTAAAGATAGTGTAGCCATTATGAATCAATTAATAATCTGCTGGCTTTTCCTCTTTAATGCTTCCCCTATAACATGGTTGTAAAGTTGTCACAGCTTGTGTGGCAAAGCTGTGTTCTCCTCCACTGAGTAATTCTGCCGGTACCATGCTCATTTGTCTCTTCAGCAGTCTTTTTACTCTGTCTCTAGTTTGCAATCATTGTTCTGCAAATCACATTTCTACTCAAATATTAATTAACTTAAAACTTGGAAAAGGAACAATGTAGAAAGCTGAAAATAGTTGTGTTGACCTAGAAATGTCACTCTTAGAACCTTTGAAATCTATAACAGGATAGAAATCGTATTTGATGTCATTGTTCCACATCACCAGTGATGTCATAATCTCCTGTAATTATCCTCAAAACATAGTTAACTCATAACTCAGGAAAGAAACAACATAGAGGACTGAAAATAGTTGACCTAGACATTCCAGCATGAATAAGCTGTGTAAATTTCATGATGCTAGAGTTCAGTGATCTAGAGTTTTTAGTGCTTTAGACAAACATACAAATAAACAGAAATTTTCTGTTTTATAGTTAAGATATGTATTAACTTCCGTACTCCTGGGATGAAACTTTACTCTATGAACCTTTTTTGGCACAGCTCTCCTGGATCCTTTTTCTGTTCATGGAAAAACCCACTATCCATTTCACTCCTTTTTTCCATATTGATTTGTAAAGCTAACTGGCCTTCTAACTTGGTCCTGTTTCCAGTCCTTTGCAATATTTGTTCTTCACTGCCATAAAACAGTAAATTACAATTGTACACTGGGCCAGATCCAGAGACGGTAAATGGAGCTTAGCAACTTGCAGAGCCACATTGGTTGGAACATAACTCCAAAATAGTATGTATAAGGTTTATTGATAAAAGTTAAAAATGGGAAGAATGAGGAGGCAGCTGTCTCAAATGTTTCACCAATACAATGGCTTAATCATAGACCCGATCCATGTTAGGCCATGCTAGATGAAACAGAACAGTGGCCTCCCACATTACAAAATTGGACAACACTGTTCTAAAGTTTCCAAAGACATGATTTATTAGGTTCATTCTTCTAGGACAGCATACTTCTAGTGATGTGTAACTTCATAGCACTGAGCTCCTTGCTTCCTGGTCCAGATATTGGTTGTCTGGTGCTCAGTACTACTCCATTAGGCTGTGTATGTCTCTGTCAGGGTTAGGGTTTGTAGAGTAGACCAGGGGATGCTATCACTTGCCAGGCACCCTTACCAGATTGTCCACATTTTTATATATGCAGAGCACCTGGTAAGGATGAGAAGGATTAGTGCATTGCTGATGGTAGAGACAGAGCTTTACTCCCCTCTGCAGGTGCAACTAGTCACCTCTTGATTGGCATATACTATGGATGTTGTTTTCTGGGTATTTACCAACTTTAGGCCCTTTTTTTGGCCTACCACCCTACTATGATTTCAATCGCGGTGTCAGGGTTGAAGTTTTTGGAGCATAGCGCAGGGGATGCTATCTCTTTCTAGTAACCCTTACCAGGTGGGCCACAGGTGTATGTAGGCAGAGCACCCTGGTAAGGATAGGAGCACTAGAGTGCCACACAAATTATAAAATATAAATCCAAAAAGGGAAGTCAGGAATAGTCCAATAGATCAGGGCAGGCAGCTGTCAAGAGTAGTAGAATAATCCAAACAGGGGTCAGGGTTCAGGTAAACAGAGTAATCCAGGCGACAAGCCAAAGGTCAGGTAATGGGAAATCCAATAGAGATACTGCAACACAGCAAGAAAGGGATAACTGGAAACTGGAGTCCAAGGACAAACAGGAATCAAAGCTCTGGAACAATGGAGCACTGTGGTAACAGTTTGAGGGTTTTTTATAGTGCTGTGGGTCACCACTTCTCACCTCTGTTGGACAAGCCCCTCACTGGATTAGATGTTAGAGGGGCGTGCTTCTATAGCACATGCCTCTCTGTCTCTTTGCCTAGAGACTATAGGAGCTTTGGTGATAGGGGAGAGAGAGTTTACCTCCCTCAAACAAGTGCACATAGATCCCCCTTGATTGGGGTAAATTCTGGAGGATGTATCTTGGGCTTGTAGAAACTTTATTCCCTGGTTTTGGCCTACCGCGCTCGCGGATAGAAGGTACTACTGCAGGCACCGGCTTCGGCCTACTCAGCTAGAACACTGGATGGAGACATGGAAACACTGGGATTGTAGGTAAGGGCAAGAGGTGCATGACACGTGGATAGATGGCACTACTGCAGTACACGGTTTCAGCCTACTCGGCAAAGTTTCCTGGATCACTGCTGGAGACATGAAAGTTCTGGAATTGCAGGTAAGGGCTACAGGGTCATGACAGTCTCTAAGACATATGCAGTTTGAATGCAATGCTGCCTGTACACCATGCAATCCACTCTGCTCAGCTCTAATGCCAAGACAGACTAAAATATGACAGAACAGAACCTATAAAAAACAGGACTATCTCGACAAATCTGAAATTGTTGGCAACTATAGGACAGATATGCATCAATAGTAAGTTATAAAAATGTCTGCCCAAGGTTCCACAGCTCCAGGAAATAAAACTTTAATCACACAGGTGGTAGCAGTCCCATTTTTTTGAAGCCTCTCCTTTTGTTTGATGGAACTGGAAAGTTCTGTTTCCAAAGTCCTTCCTATCCGGGATGCCCATAATGTCAACACATGGTTTGCCTCTCTGTAGATACAAGACCAGGTGCCAATCACAGGCCTAACTGTAGTACCCACAATTTACCCCAGCTCCTAGAACTTGCCCCAGCACCCAGATTAGCGCTCAAGGTCTTATGTTACAACGGGGTCCAGGTGACATGGGAGCCTGACTGTCCAAGATGATATTCAGGAGTCACATAGCAGACATGGAGATACAGGGCCTGGTGCAGGGTAATTTAACAAAAAAAACAAGACAAGAAATGAAAAAGGAAGTACTGGATTCAGCCTGGATGAGCCGGCATATGGTAAAATGACAAATTACTGCAGCACCCACTTAGCACTTAGGATTTGCCTTAGCACCCACTTTGTACTCAGAACATGGCCCAGCACAAACTTTGAACTCAGGACTTGCCGGAATTGTCCTGGGGTGAGAATTTCCCCAGGACAATCTAGGTTTTCACGGGACTGTCCCGTCAAATCCGGGACAGTTGGCAACTATGTGACATGGGACTCTCAGTGCCCAATATGGTAATCAGGAGTCACATTGCAGAGATGGAGGCACAGGGCCTGGTGTAGGGTAACCACACTCCACTCATATAAATAAGAAGGGAGAAACAAGACAGGATAAAACAAGGAATTAAACAAGAGTACAGGGCAAGAAACAAAGCAAAATAAGGGCAAAAGCAAGCATAATCATAACGAGAAATAAACAGGAAGAACGTTCAGCATGGATATGCCTGCATATAATAACATGACTACTTATCCCAGCAGCCACATTGTATTCAGGATTTACCTCACATCCACTCTGTATTTAGGATCTGCCCCAGGACCCATTTTGTAATCAGGACTTAACCCAGCACTTACTATGCATTCAGGACTTGCTCCAGTACTAACAGAACTTACCCCAGCAGCAAGCACCCGAAATCGCACTTGTTCCAGCACCCTGATGCTGCTGATTTGATTTTTCTCTACACCCCCCCCCCCCGTGACAGTACCCTAAAGCAGAGCTGCCTATGCTGAATTATTAGTAGCACCAGCCTTGCTTTAGTTATATGCTTATGAATAAAATGCTTATTAAAAACTATAACAATTTCAATCTGCAGCTGTCTTTTAGCATGCAGTAAAAGCCTTCGGATTAAATTTGTGATAAACACTGGAAATGTGTGAAAACATAAAAAGTATTTAATGGGAACAAAGTTTAACATAATTGTTTTAGTTGCTACCATGTCATGGATATTTACAATACTAATCCATAGCAATATTCCTTTCTGTGGTAAATATTTTTTTCATTATTTTGCATTATGGTTTATAGAACTTCCATTCATTGAGAATATTACATTTTAAAATGTATTAATATTATTTTTTTAATGTACACTTTTATTATTATATTTTGATCTGTGTACGTTCATGAACCAAGAGTTTTTTTTTTAATGAAATGGACATACTACAGCATCACATATTTTACAGCCAGGTATTCTGAGAATTCAGCTTTCTTAGGAAAGAATAAAGGACATAATTTCTTCTCTATCACTTTTATGTGGTCTATACACCAGTGTACATTATTTATGGGCATCATATAAAAGTGAAATTTAATAAAATGATAAACACTCATACTTCTTTGTGACATCCAACACAGTTCAAAAATCTGTTTTTAATTTCAACCAAATCCATAAATAAAGATAAACTTTCTCATCATGCTTCTAATAAAAATCATACAGAAATGTGTGACCCATTGAAGAAGGATGGATAAAGTTTATGCTTTCAATGAACATCTTGATATATCATTATTGCATTCAGCAAGAGCATCACTTGGAGTAGAGACTTTGGCTAAAAAACGTTTTAAAAGGAAAGTAAAATGTGGTCAGATTGCACAGCAAAAAATATATATTGCATAAATTTAAAGGGGCAGTCTAACAGAATGAAGGACAATAAATACGTTAAATAGTGTATATTAGTTGTTCTTTAACTAAATTTAATAGTAGTTAATAGTAATATTTATAAACATACTTTTACAAAAAAAATATTTATCTAAACTCCAATGCAGGGTGCTACAGCTAGGAGAAAAAGAAAGCTAATTACAATATAACTTTTATATAATAATATATTTCTTAATTAGTATGTCCTGTCAAAAACAAATGAAGAACAGTGAGGAAACCCAGCATAGCGAGTGTAGTATCATGCAATCCAAAGAGGTAAACATCTATCAAAATGTAAGATATATCAGCATGTATTTCTAACACTGTGACTTCAGCCAAGCAAACTGTCATTAATAGAATATTCTTAATATTTTTGTTTGTCTCTTTGTTCCTATCTTGGGTTTGTTGTTTTATAGTTTTTGAACCATGCAAGTTAATTTACGTCAAAATAGTTGTATTTTCTTTTATCCAATGGTATGGTCTTGCCATATTGTTTGGTACCATGACATAGTGGCATATCAAACACCTTACCGCCATAAGGTGCAACAACATCCCTACATATTTACATCCTGATGAAACTGCTAGTCCTATGTATTTATGTCAATGTTTGTTTTCCCATTGCTTCCCACAGTCTGCAGGTAGAAGGAGGCCCGTAGCAATCAAGAAATATTGACAAAGGAAGAATGAATCTTCTCCCACAGATTTGCTTTCATTAACTATCAGGGTTGCTATACAGTCACCTTGATAGTTAATGTATACTAAAATCTTCCCATATTTTTGTGATAGGACATTTTGCCCAGAATTATGTGGTCTCTCCCATGCCCTAATATAATAATATACTTACTTATAAATTATTTTTAATTAGTTTATGTGTTGTCTTGATTGACCATGATCTATGTCTGTACCCTGGAATGTCAGCAGATATTTGTGTACCTCGCAATATGATTTGGCAATTTGGATTAACATTTATGTAAATTGCCTTAACCTTAAAAAGTTTTGTATATATCTTCTGTTTTCTATTTTTTGCATTCTAAGTCTGTGATAAATAAATGCTCTCATGTTTAATTTCTTTCTCCATGGTGTCAGTAGCAACATTGTGTTGAGCAAGAAATAATTGTTATTCTTAAGTTGCTACATGACCTCTTATAAATATCATTCATTGTATATAAATGTAAAGATGTAAGAATATCCTTGTATCTGTTAAGTGAGTGCAATTTTTACCTCTATCTATCCAAAGTTAGGGGTTAATTGCACCTAATTAAGTTTTAATTTCACAACAGGTGGATAATGTTAATTGGTGACCCTTTAAAAATACCCATATGGAGGTAACTTACACATATGATTAAGCGCATTTAGTGCGAAACGCGTAAGGTGTGCGCGTAGTGTTAGATTTTTTCTTCCCCCCGCTGGTGCCTTGCTTTTAACTTTTTCCAATAAAGCATTTTTCATTTTTGGTTTGTGTGGTGAGCTTTAATTTACTTCCGTGGAGTTCACTTTCCCCGTGTTTGGATTTGTTTTATTGTGGGTGGAGAGAGCCCGTTTGAACTCGGGAAGACCGATGGATCAAGGCTGTGCTGCTTGGCAGCTGAAGACAGAGGATCATATCCACTACATGTCGGGTGAGATAGCTACACAGCAGCACTTACATTTAATCCGTTGAGCTCAGCCATTCCTTTCTTTGTATTTACTGTTAAGATATTCTCTAGCTCTGTTGAGCTCCGGATTTCAATTCATGAAACTGGTTTTACTCCTAAAACCGTTTAAATCCCGATCTACTGTACATAGTATATTTTTACCGCACCAGCCTTTATTCATTATGGCACAAGCAGCGGCAGTAGCTGATACAAGGAGCTCTCATTTAATTGGGAAACAAAGTCTTACAATGTTTTGATGAAGACCAAAATATCTTGGTTGGAGACAAGACAATGTTGCAACTTACCCTGGAAAAAGAAAGTTTAAAAGAAATACACTTATGGTGGGATATAGCCAGTCTGCAAAAATATGTTGAAAACAATCATGTCCCTAGAGGTCTGAGAATGTACAAAACACCTACTTATGTTATAGAAGATGTGTCTTTCAAGGAAGAATGGAATACAGCCTTAACAGAATGCTCAATTAAATTATTGGGCATCATTATTAAACATAAACAAGTGATGCTGGATGAAGTGAAAAACCAGTATCTTGAAAATTCTGCTGCCACTTAAAGAGACATCTGAATATCTAGAGCAAGAGAAATAGGAGTTGGGAAATGTAAAGTTGAAGATTTGGTTCCAACAAGAAAGAGAACAAAATTCATTAGAGATAAAAATGATTATATCAACAATACATTTTACAACTGGAAAAAATCACATAAAGCAGCAAGCAATGAATCGGTTTTGATAAAAAAAATAAACAGTCAGTCTTATTTTATGAACAGGAATTGTCCTCAAGAGAATTGAACACTACTGTTTCCAGATCTACTTCTCCTGGGTCTGATAGCACCCTTAATAATAGCCAATATAATTTGAGAAGCGAAAAGAGAAATACCAAATTAGCTTCTACTTTCTCAGATGATGGAGGGAAGTCTTTTTCAAAAAACGGGAGGTCCCAAACGAGAACCCATTATCAGAAAAAACAAAGGAGAAACCAAAAGGCACAAGAAATAGCAGACGAAACCGAAGAAGACGAAGAACAGGACAGAAGACCCAGAAGGAGCAAATTACAGATGAAGGAGAAATTAGCTGCTTTTATCAACCTATCTTCTGTGCAATTGACAAAAGACCAAGAAGACCCACTTGCAAGAGGACTGTCTTTTGTTCCAACTCAGAACTTTGACTTATTTGACAACATCCTGGACTTGAATAAATTAGTAAGGGATATTACAGTAAAAAAATTTGGGGGTAAGGATGAAGCTAATTTAGATACCGAAAGCTTGTCAGTAGAATCAATAGTGACCCAGTCAGAAGAGCCACTAGTACCCCAGAATAAACAGCAGTTAAATACTCCTTTGGATTTATCCATACATTCCACAGGGCCCCCTACAAAAAATGAATTAAATTCCTTTTTTGACCTATGTAAGATAACAGATTTGGAAGATCTATATTTATATCATAATGAAGGTATGGGTGAGGATTTATTTATTTAGAAAGTTTTTTACCAGGAAGAATACATTGAGATTTCTCTTGTATTTCAATTGACCTATTCGTATGAATGGGGACTCTTTTTCGGTTTATAGAAAGCCAATAGCATTACATGTATTCCATAAACTGAAAGTCTATAAACCGAAAGACATTCGGTTTATAGACATTCGGTTTATGGAATACATGTAATGCTATTGGCTTTCTATAAACCGAATCTTTTTCGGTTTATAGACTTTCGGTTTATGTAATACATGTAATGCTATTTCTATTCTATAAACCGAAATAGAGTCCCCATTCATATGAATAGGTCAATTGACCTATTCGTATGAATGGGGACTCTATTTCGGTTTATAGAAAGCCAATAGCATTACATGTATTCCATAAACTGAAAGTCTATAAACCGAAAGACATTCGGTTTATAGACATTCGGTTTATGGAATACATGTAATGCTATTGGCTTTCTATAAACCGAATCTCTTTCGGTTTATAGACTTTCGGTTTATGTAATACATGTAATGCTATTTCTATTCTATAAACCGAAATAGAGTCCCCATTCATATGAATAGGTCAATTGACCTATTCGTATGAATGGGGACTCTATTTCGGTTTATAGAAAGCCAATAGCATTACATGTATTCCATAAACCGAAAGTCTATAAACCGAATGTCTTTCGGTTTATAGACTTTCGGTTTATGTAATACATGTAATGCTATTACTATTCTATAAACCGATGTATATGTATGTAATGCTATGGGCTTTCTGATTGGCTGCCCTGCAGCCTTTCAAAACACGCCATTAAATCGCCAAACCCCGAACTCCAACCCGAACATAGAGTGAAATGTCCGTGTTCGGGGTCCAAAAACCGTAATGTTCGGTACGAACCCAAACAGTGCAGTTCGGGTTCAGTCAACACTAATAGAGGGAGAGGGTGGAGTGTTTTTTAATACTCTCCACCAGCAGGGGTGATAATTTGGGCATTTTAAAACAACTTAGATAGAACCTAGCAGAGCATAAAGGCAATAACATGTGGCAAAAATGTGGCTATATGTTTGAGGTTGTGAAAGTGGGGAGAAAAGAAAAATAAAGAATAAATGGTTACCACAACACATGCAGATAAAAGGAATAGTATATCACATGTAGACATAATACTATATCAATTAATAAGGTCACATTCATGACATGGTAGCTTCTATCATTGGGGATTCTTTGCCTAGAAATAACTGAACCCAGACTGTGGGTAAAACAAATGGCCACAGCACTTTATTTAAATAGTCATTGCATTACATTATATATATACACATTCCACACATATATATCCGTATTATACAATGACTAAAAGATAACATTCCATATAACATAAAAAACCGACCAAGCATGCATGAGTATCCAGGTGGCTGCTGAATAAGTCAATGTTCTGGGCATATACCAGTGCCCCCAATACCTGAGGTTTGAGGTACCACTTTCCCCTCGAACCTCCCACCAGAGTCCCGATTGACTCTCCCCAATCCATTCTTCATTAACCCTCCTGGATACTCTGCAAGCTTCCGCCAACGCTGTGACATGTAAAATAAAGGCTTTCAACCAAAATTTAGAGGAGGGTGGGTGGGACAAAAGGTAGGGGAAAAAAACTTTTCCTAAAATGGCTCCCCACTTCCTGTGCCTAGCCTTTTATAGATTCCCAACTCCTTCCCACTATAGGCCGAACATATCCCCTCAGCACCCTGTCATGATTGCCCCTCCCCGACCTTGTCTGGGGGCTACAAGAGAGTTGCTATCAGTTTCCTCTAGATTGGATGGTTCAGTTCAGTTACTGACAACCTTCTTGCAAGAACCCAAATGGCTATGTGTGCTGGGATTCTGGTGTGTTCAATTTGGACGTGATCATATAAAATCTCTGAAGGGAAAATCATCCTTTTACCTTAAATATATACAAGGTCGGGAGGAATCTATGTTTATCAAGCTGGTTGAAAAATATTTGATATATTTAAATAAAAAGGTACACCAGAATCATCTAGATACCCTCTCTGGGGGAGAAAGAAAAACATTAAACAACTTTAATCAAAAATTATAAAATTATCATAAAAAAATCAGATAAAAAATCAGATAAGGGAGGCAATGTGGTTGTCCAGGATTTAGAAGTGTATTTAGTGGAAGCATACCACCAATTATTAGATGTCAACACGTATGCAAAATTATTATCAGACCCAACAAAAGAATTTTATCAGACCCTTAAAAATTTGGTAACATATGGTTGAAAGGATGGGGGGTAAATAAAGAAACAGAATTAAGAGTGTTAATCAAAGAATTTTCAGTAATACCATCCTTCTACCATATACCCAAAATACACAAAAAAGTAAGCCCTCCTCCTGGATGTCCAATTGTCTCATGATCTATGTCTTCAACCATTAGTATTTAAACTAAAGGGTTTTGTTAAAGACACAACACATGTTCTGACTCAATTGTAGGATTTTGGTTGGTGGTTAGACTATACTTGGCTAGAGCTGTCAAATTTTTTGGGATAATTTTTCTACCTACTTCACAGAAGAAAAGGAATTTATGCAATTAACTTTTTGTTGAATAATAATTATTTTATGTTTAATGGTTATTTTTTTCTGCAATGAAGGCAAACAGCAATGGTTGCATGTTTTTCCCATTCATATGCCAATTTATTTATGGGGTGGTGGGAACGCACATATATTTTTGGAGACAGCAGCCCCTTTAGGGATAAGGTGGTGTGGTATGGGCGCTACATTGATGACCTCCTATGTATTTGGCAAGGAGACAATACCCAGATAACCAACTTTTGCACATTTCTTAATGATAATGAATGTAATCTTTCTTCACGTGTACAATGGAGGAGACAAGGATTGCCTGTTTGGATTTAGAATTGGAAGGACAGAGTGAAAAAATAGAGTGATAACTACAAATCATAGAAAACAAACAGCAGGCAATATGATCTTACAGGCCCACTCTAGTCATTTATGAGCACATATATATTTCCACACTTTAATAATAGAAGGGTGCATCACACATTAAGGGAAAACAATCCTCACAATTGTCCTATAGGGAAACCAACAAACATAAAATTGTGTAGCACACATCTAAAATAAAGAGTATATACTTCCCAAATGTAAAATCTGTAGATGCAGAATCAATCTCAGAAAAAGAGACACAAATAAAAAAAGCATCTTACCGTGCTGTATGTTTGTATATACCAGAAAGCGCTGTAGAATAGTAATAGGAGAGACTTACACATTGTTCTGAGCAATCTCAGTTATAAAGGCGTATGTGCTCATGTATCATGTATGTTGTAACTTGGCAAAATGTAAATCAGCTCTTCATACACCAGAATCCCAATTCACATACATTAAATCACACTATATGCAATGGGCATAGGTGAGGACTGTCTTGCTGTGTGTCTGCATTATCTGGCTCATGTTTCCACAATGACTGGCTCCCCCTCCCCCTGTGATCAAGTGAACAACATGCACTACACGTTTGGCTTAAACAGCATCATCGAAGACATGTTCACTTGATCCTCCTTCTCCCTTATATACTAATAATCATGTGAGCTGTCTTATGCCATGGAAGCTACAGCTGCGACACTCTCCTACTTTCCCAAACACGTCAATGGTGGGTAAGTCCAGTCAACCGGCGTGTTGCAAGACCAAATCAAGCTACCTTTCATGCCCACCTTTTGCTGAATCTTGATTACAGCCAGGAAATGTTGCGGTCACAAGATCTCCAGGTGTTCCAACTCAGAAGACACAGTTTTAAGAAACCTCCCCCAGTGCCACTTGCCCCCCAAACAGCTTGCTTGTGCCATCCTTACACAAAATACAGGGGGCAACCCTGAAACTTCAACGGGAAAAATAATGATAAATAGCGCACCTTGTAATTCAATGTCTGGTCTTTTGAAGTAGTTGGAGTAATCCTTAGTGATAAAGACTGAATCCAAAGAAGAAAATAGCAAAGTGGAATACTGCAACGACTGGATCCAGGTACCGGTGTAAAAATTAACTTTTAATGAGTATATATTAAAACAGCAACTTGTCGAACATAAGTATACAAAAAGGACAACATACAAAACAAAAACTAGTGGAGGCTGACTAGCTTGACGCGTTTCGTGCTTACACGCACATAGTCATAAGCTGTGTTGTTGTGCCATCCTTAGCCTTTAGTTTCCCTGTGCCATCCTGCCTATGCCACTTGGCTCCCAAATAGCTTGCCTGTGCCATCCTTGTCCTCCCCAAACAGCATGCCTGTGACATCCTTAACCCCCAAACAGCATGCCCGTGCAATTCTTGCTTTCAATGCCACTTGTCCCTCAAACAGCATGCCTGTGCCATCTTTGTCCGCCAGTTAGTTTACAAGTGCCACTTGTCACCCACATTTCTTGCCTGTGCCATCTTTGCTTTCATGTGCTACTAATCCCCCAAACATCTTGCCTGTGCCATCCTTGTCACCAAATTGCTTGGCAGTGGCATCCTTGTCCCACAAACAGCTTATGTTTGCCATCATTGTTCTCCAAACAGCTTGACTGCACAATCTTTTCACCCAAATACTTTGCCTATGCCATCCTTATCCCCAAATAACTTGGAACTTGTCACCCAAACATCTTGCTGTGTCATCCTTGTCATCAAATTGCTTGGCAATGCCATCCTTGTCCTCTAAAAAGCTTAGCAGTGCCAAGTGTCCTTGTTTGCCAAATAGTTTGTCTGTGCCATCCTTGGTCCCCAAACAGTCCCATGGTGATTTGTCATGTGACACCTAGCGCTCCTTTCAGCTACAATTTGCATGTGGCCTCTAGTGACCTGGCAATTGCAGCCAGCAACCTTTTGGTTCAGATTTAGGGTGGCCTTGATGGCAAATTTCTTCCTCCCACCGTCACAAGCAGCTCCTGGAAGCAGATGTTCTTTTACATACAATTTGTCCACTCCTGCAAATGACTAAATTAGAAGGTGTAGGCACCAACATTTGTATGTACTGGGGTCATGTACTGGACTCTATGGATTCTATTTTTTAATTATATTCTATGGACCTTCACAAATTTTGCCACAAACACTTTGCCTAATCAAAACTGCAAGTAAGGTATGAGGATTTTAATTCAGGAAGAAATATCAGCAGATTAGATGACCCAAGATGATTGGTATCTGCCAACCCATTCTGCTGTTCAATGTAGACATGTGACAACTGAAGCAATTCCACAGCAAGCTGTTCAATTTAGTACAAACAACAACACAAATACCAATGTGGGTTTTTTTTTCTGTAGATACCTCAGTTTTACTCAAACTTATCACTTTCTCATTTTAGCACAATATTCCATTTAGATAAACATGGCCTATATTTGCAATGCCAGGTTGGTTTTCCTCTTGTGTTCAGGGAAGGCTACATATACCATAAGGCTTTTCATTACTTTTGAGAAAACGTTTGGAAGCCCTGGCACATTCTTATTTGTAATACTATCATATTAGATTTAAACTGCTATTTTTTTTACACATGGCGGTGTAACAAATTTACTAACACTTGTAGAGTGCAAGGTAATGAATATAACATTACCTCTATTATTTGGAAATAGATCATTAGTATTGTAATCTCAAGAGATTGTAGTATTGTAGCTGGAAATGTTAAATGTAAATATGACTTCCGTTTACCTTTTATGATTTATTAACTATGTTAAATTAAATATGACTATGTAATGACTTTCAGTCCTGACTTTTTCTTACCTCTGAACTACTCAGAGATTGCATATTTTAAACCGGTTCTAAATACCATCTTTGATCTATTTTACTTTTTCTGTGAATCTATGAATTTATAAATAATGTATAGTGAGGCTAAAAAACTCCCTTATTTATTCAGTTTGGTCCCAGGCAGTTTGCTGTTGGGTAAATATGATACTGTGTCATTTGCAACCACCTGTGTCCTCTCTAACTAGTATAGAAATAGACATTTTTGAAATGATAACCTTGATTTTTTTTTTTTCATATTGTACTTGTGACCACTAAACAGAAACTAATGATATCACCTATGAACCTGTAGTTCATTTAAAACCTATTCATAGTGTATAGCCTTCTACTTCAAGGTTGTTGAGAACAAATGAGTTGAACATAATTAGGAGTATATTCCACGTAATGTTTGCTGTTACATTTCAATATGATATACCATTGCTGCCCAACCTTTAATGTGGCTGCATAAGGGCCAGATATCATCAATTTCATGAGGTAAAACAATAGAACCTATGTATTTTCAGTCAGGTTAGGTGCTGCATAAAATAACTTGAAGCATGGGTGTACTGCTGGTCATAATAATTGGTAACTATTGCTATGTCAAATAACTCATTACAAAAAGGGTCATAAATAGTCACTGTTATTCACAATCACCTGTAGAATAACAAGGTATATAGATTGTATTTTTTTTTTTTATTAACTTTTTTGGTATACAGAATCTAAGAATAAAGGATACAAATAAGGGGGAATGATACACTGATGTAACACTAAACTTAACATTTATATTACTTACAAAGAAATATAAAAAAAACATTAACAAACAATGTGAATGTTTAGAGATTAAAAAAAGAAGTAACCTTGCCAGTGTCATTTTTACAATTGTATTATCAAGAGTCAAAACAAAATAGTCCTATGGTTCATAATGTCTGCCATGTAACCAAGGGCCCCAGATATCTTCAAAATTCTCATGAAGACCTGAAGCAATTGGACAGCGTTTTTCAAGACTACAATTTCTGCTTATTCTGTCACACACACATCTATCCAGGAAAGGTGCAGAATATAGATATATGATATGTGTGAATGGCTTTCAGAGGGGTATTGAGATCCCTACACTGCTGATAGACAAGCACATTAATGCACAACCCCAGAATTAACCATGTTGTGTACACATTCTAGACAGCTACCTATTGAAAACCTAAAATGTACCTAGTATACACAGGACTTTCATGTAAATAAAGTCCGCCCCTGGGGTTTTTGCTAGCACACAATTCATGTAAACATTTGTTTAACGTTATTTTCTGCAATGTTCTGCTTGCCTACCCTCTCTCCTACTTACATTCTCTGCATAACTACAATTCTCTACACACACCCTTACATCTTTCTGTGTATGGCAGCCATTTTAACAAGTGCAGCCACATGTACCATTTCCTATTTATACATTCCTAGCTATCCATGAAACAGCTCTTACATGTGTTACATGGACTACAGTTGTGTGAGCTATGTGTGTAGTGCAACTGACTCTTGGCTTTCTATATTTATTGAGCAAATAATTATATTGCCTGCTGGCTCAGATGCTGCTATAAAATTGCGGTCTTGCAATGTGGTCAGTATTTATACGCAGATTCCTTGACAGTGATTGGCTGTAAGTTCAATATCTTGTATCATTTTCTGGATAATGGGCCTTTTTTCTATGGAAGTTGTTTTTTCTTCTGTAGGATTTTGGCTTCTTTTTTTGTGTATGAAATTCCCATGGGATAAAATGGTGATTTAGAGGCTAACTCTTGGTTATGGGCTATTTTCGGTTTCAGCAGATCTTGATGTGAAATCGGTTATGATGGCCGAATTGTAACATTATTTGGACGTACATCGGAGCAAACTGGTTAGCTCAAAATTTGGATCCCGCTCCATCCCCGATGTGCCCTGAATAATTCCAGATTTTTGGAGACAACATTTTGGTGCTGAAAGTCAGTGCATATTACGTAGACTCTTGAGTGTCAGCGATATCTCGTTACTGAGCATGCGCTGTATCACTGTTACTCAATATGTCTGCTGCGCATGTGCATGAATTTCTGCACATGGGAAGTGTGCATATTTCTGTGTCACATACATCAGATATTGCAATTGGGACCACGGGATTGCAGTGCCAATCCTGCTGAAATTTACATCTGTCCCACAAAGCAGGACAGAAGTAAATCTTTGTGGGACAGCCTCCCTAAATAGGGACTGTCCCATAGACAGTTATGGGGCATATATATTATATATGTATAAAGTATATATAAAATAAACACAAAGTAACAAAACACATTTAACAGTCTATTAAATTTTGATTACAAAACAATTTCACCTAAACTTTTCAGAGCCACAATTATGGATAAATTAAAGCATTTCAGCTGCTTGGTTATAGAACAAATAAAATGGCATATAAATTATAAAAAAATCAAATTGACTTTGAGTGAGTTTAATTAACTTTTCATCGAGTTCAGCTCATTTGCATTTTCCAGGCACACATTCTCCTGTCTTGTGTGGATAAGCTATATTGATTGAGTCAAGGAATGAGAATTCAAACATTTTACTTTCCAGCTTTCCATTATCTCTTCTTATTTATTTAGTCTAGGCACATTAACCAGTATGGAATGCTATAATCTGATTTTTTTTTTTTTTTCCTGGGTGGTTTACCAGTATCCTTCATCATCACAGCAATTATCTTGACAAGATGGCAAGAATGACCTTGCCAGGTGAAACATCAATTATTTACCACATATCATACACTGTCTTACACCTGGGTGACTATTAATTCTGGCTTTCACTTCTTGTGGAAAAATCAGCTGTGTACATGCAGACACCTGCAGTTTCACATTAACATTTCCATTACTCCAAAAGGCAGCACAGGCCTACTCTTCCTATTAGCACATCTACTATATTTTATATCACCACATATGTTTACATTTTACTAGCTTGTATTGTTTCATTTAAATGCAAATGTCTTTAAATGTCTTTTGATAAGTCCTCATTTATGTCTCTCTTCTTGGTGCTTAACACATTTTTACCTCTTCCTCAGTTGTCATATTTATCAAGTCGCAGTTTTACTCTCCAACCTTTAAAAAAAATGCGTTTATGCCTGTTCTGCATTCCATAAATGAGTAATAAAAAATAAAATGCTATGCTTAAGTGTATTGGTTGTTACAATCCTGTTTTGTATTCCAGTGACGATGCCTCAGTAAAAGTTTGCCCTTCTGGTGAGCTCATCTCTAAGAAATTACTCTGCCACTAGCTGATCTTACAGAAATCAAAAGCAGAGGCGATGTGTGTTTTTGAGCATTTTAAACCTATGCCATTGAATTGAGTGCCATATCTATGCCTACCACAGGCTATTGTTTTAGTTTTGCTGAATTTCTATTTCTATAATTACTATTTCTATAATGTTCTTAACAATTTTCATTATATAATAATTTCCTTTCTATTTCTACCAATTAACATTTTGAACTTGATTTATTTGGGATATGTGGTTCTGTATTTTCATAACCACATTATATTATATAGCAAGGGTGACCAAACAATGGCTCCGAGTCACACTTGGCTCTATGACATATAAAGTGTGGTTCATAGAATGATATTGACTGAGCTCTGTTTTGCATTGACATCCATATACAAAGTAAGTACAAATGTGTCAAGCTTTATAATTATCAGGTATAAATTGAGAGTTCACTTTATTAAAATATAAGTTTAATGTCCATGGGGAGTTTGTGAATAGTGCAATCCTTACAAATCAACACCTGACAGAGATACTTTTAACAGCCATGACAACACGTCAGCTGAAATTTAAACTACTCACATCCAAGATGGAGTCTCACAAAACCTCTACTAGCAGTATATAGCCTGATAATTGTAGTAGTAGTCGAAATATTGTAGTTTGCAGTGACCCCTTGCCTCTGCTGGACACCTGAATACTCTTTTAATAGTAATACTCAATTAAAGGGACACTAAACTTTTTTTTTTGACTCAGTCTCTAAAAGGACTGAGTCTAAAATGGCAATTATTGAAAACTTTGCCAGCCTCTAAAGTTTCGCAGCCCAAGTCCCCCCTTTACCTTAAAATTTACCGTCAAACTTGGGGTCCATGCTGGTCGCCAACTGTATGGCTACTGCTTGGGTCTCTATCAATGACTGCTCCTGCAGTCACCAACACTAGAGGTTGTGAAATTAGTTTTCAAATATGGCTGCTGCTACTATTATGCACACGCCACGGAGACATTCACCTCTAGTGACAGCAGACTAATCTGAACTACATATCCTTTGAGTCTGCTGTGCACAGAGTAGCCTGCCGGGTAGTAAGTGTGTGTAAATGCGAAGTAGTAAATGCGGGGGTGCACTGAGAATCTTCAGCGCACCTTACAGTGGCGAGCAAGTAGAGGAAAGATGGCCGCATTTGACCTTCCAGCTGTAAACGAGCTGAAAAAAATAAAGACTATCTGGTCAGCAGAGAGAAAAATGGTATGCCAAATGATTAATTATCAGTGATTGTGATGTTTTGGGGGCAAAATGATTTTATGCTTTAGTTATCCTTTAAAATCTACTATAGTTCCCCTCAGAATATTTCAATCATGGGTTAAATTTTGCTACATGGTATTATATCTAACCAACAATGATGCTGATGACTTGTAGTTCTGTGAAATCTGAATGCAAATAGCCACCAGCTGTGTATTACTTTATTACAGGATATAAACATTCACCCTAATATGAACTCACGTTTGATTACAAATAATAAAGGAGATTGTTGTGCCTATCAAGTTATCATTTATTTATTCCTCTATAAAATATATGCATATATAGCGACACATAAATGAAAACATAGAGGGTAGACTGGCAAGAGGGGTAAGGGCCCATGAGAGACTCTAATTTAAAGAATTATGTTTAAATATTTTTTTAACACCTGCAGTGCCAGATATGGATTGTAAAGGATGTAATGCTTTTCTTCAATGGCTAGATGGTGTCTATATGTGCAGCTATTTCATGAGACTATTTTGTTATTTTCAAAACAGGGTGAGTTCTGTTCCTTGCAATAGTGAACTGGTTAAACTAATTTTGAGAGAAAGCTAGTCTAATTAAATAAGTTCACCTGATTGTGTTAAGCAGTTGCTACAGTATATCAGCCAGAATGAGGTAGACTGATAATATTTGTCCATGAGTCCAATGATTGCTTTTACCATATATAATATAAACTATCAATAAATGTACCATTTAAGCACCAACTTATAATTGGATTTTGGATTATAATGATAATATGTGATATACAGTGAGGGGGAAAAGTATTTGATCCCCTGCTGATTTTAAACATTTGCCCACTGACAAAGAAATGATCAGTCTATAATTTTATTGGTAGGTGTCTTTTAACAGTGAGAGACAGAATAAAAAAAAAAAATCCAGAAAAACGCATATCAAAAGTATACGCCAGTTCACCCTCATATTAGGGACAACTAACTTTTCACTTGTGCTTCTAAGTCAAAGGGGTCAAATACTTATTTCACTCATTGACAGGCAAATCAGTTTATAACTTTTTTCACATGGGTTTTTGTGGATTTTTTTTTTTTGTTATAATACTGTTAAATTACACCTACCATTAAAATTATAGACTTTGTCAGTGGGCAAACGTTCAAAATCAGCAGGGGATAAAATACCTTTTTCCATCACTGTACCTACATTCTTCTTAGTTTGTTTATTTTATTTTATTACATTGTTTTTATCCCCAATTATACAATTGTAAATAAATACTTTTTAATGTTTTTTTAATGTTTTATGTATATTGTTGAGCAATACCAATGCTATGAACGTTTATACTGGGAGTAATTATAAAGCTGATTTTCTGCTGGGAGCTTGTAAGTGTTACTCCATACAGCACAGTTGCAAAATTATACAGTACCACTTTATGCATATTTTTTTCCAATCCCCTTTGTGATTCATTGAGGCTCACTTTTCACTTGTGTCTGTGAGTGCAATTTATATATTTACTGACATGTTTATGTTGTTGTGACATATTGCACTATTAGTGATTTTCTTATTTTCCACATAAACATCCGGCGCCTGTCCAATTTGTGTATATGCCATTAGCTTCAAGCACCCGAGGAGTGCTAAACAAGGCTGCGCCTGTTATGTGTAGGCATTTTATTTTTATCGTTTAAATAGCACATTCAGTTTTAATCTTTACATATTCAGATATGTACAATCTGAGTTTGGCACACACACTTAATAAATATAGTACAACATGAAATTTACCTATTTATAGTGATATGTAGTTGTATATGTTGAGGGTTATGCATAATAGCAAAAATCAACATTCTGGCAGTTGTTGTATTTCATTCCACCAAAAACCAATGGAAATACTAAATTGGATACTATTCAGTATCATCATTTTCTCTGGACTTACTAACGGGCAGAAATATTTTAATATATCTCCCTGATAGAAGAATAACATACATATGGAATTACTTGATCAAGAATAACAAACAAATAAATACTTCTGCATAGTTGCCAGCTTTAGTGTTCATGGCGCGGTCAAATGATGGTTTCATATGATGGCACATGACATTAAGCGTACCCTGTGTGACCCTGCAAAATTAAGCTCCATCCTCCATCTGTATGCTTCTGTATCCTCAGTTATAAAAAAGGGTAGCACAAATGTCCAATACATGCAATAAGGCAACTTAATAATGAAAGAGCTGCAAACTTTCATGCAAAATGTACCTGCCCTATTTAACGTTGAAATCATATCTCTTCTATTCATTACCAAAAGCGTGCAGATTAAATGGAATAGTAAACGTTTGAAAGGTGCATTAAATGATTTAGATGCTGGCAGTCGTAAATCTTATGCCATATTTAAACTTCATGAGAGAGACTTCAGCAGTTCCAAAAGATGATTTAAAATCAACCAACAGATCAATATGCTACCACATTACATAAAGTATTACAATCTACAAAGTACCTTACATCTCAGATTACGAAAGCATATTCTTAAATGAGATAAACATAGTAATTTATTCCATTTCAGATCAGGCAGCTTGAATTTCACTTTTAACTTTGATAAGCAGTGTAAGATGATAACATAAAAGTCCATCTAAAAAGAAGCAAATTAGAACAAGGTTGAAAAGTTATTTTCCATTTCCATTTAATATAAATGTTTGTATTCTATAATCACGATCAGAGCTGTCCAACAGTCATCACTGCATATTACTCCCAGGCTATTTGAGAACCATAATTAGTTTTTTTTGGTCAATAGAACATTTTCTCTCATATGGGGCTATTCACTAAAAGGTGAGTTGCGGGTGATTAGGAGAGAGTAGCAGGTGAGTTGGAGTGAGTAGCAGGTGAGTTGGAGTAACATAGTAACATAGTAACATAGTAATTTAGGTTGAAAAAAGACAAAAGTCCATCAAGTTCAACCCTTCTACCTATCATTTCTGCGTTTTGATCCAAAAGAAGGCAAAAAAAACCCTAAGGAAGCTTTTTCGAATGTTGCCTCCTAGGGGGAAAAAAATTCCTTCTTGACTCCAAAAGGGCAATCAGATTTCTCCTTGGATCAAAAAGCTCTATTATTAATGCCCATTCTATTATTAATACCCCTGTATGTTCTGCTTTTCTAAAAAATCATCCAGACCATTTTTAAATGCATCTATTCTGGTTGATAGCACTACCTCTCTTGGCAGTGAGTTCCATAATTTTATTGTCCTTACCGTAAAGAATCCCTTCCTTTGCTGCCTATGAAATCTTTGCTCTTCCAGTCTCAGGGGGTGACCTCTTGTTCTTTGTACATTTCTATTAATGAACAGGTCCCTGGAGAGCTCCTTATATTGGCCCTGCACATATTTATATAATGTTATCATATCCCCTCTAAGACGCCTTTTTTCTAAAGTAAATAAATGCAATTTTTTAAGTCTCTCTTCATAACTAAGATCCTCCAATCCCCTTATTAATTTTGTAGCTCTCCTTTGCACTTTTTCTAGTTCATTAATATCCTTTTTAAGGACTGGTGCCCAGAATTGTACTGTATATTCAAGGTGAGGTCTTACCATTGATTTGTAAAGAGGCAAGATGATGTCCTCCTCCCGTGAATCTATACCTCGTTTTATACATGCCAATATCTTATTGGCCCTTGCAGCTGCTGACTGGCATTGGGCACTGTTGCCAAGTTTGTTATCTACAATGATTCCTAAATCCTTTTCGTTAATAGTTTTTCCCATGGAAATACCATTTAACGTATATGTTGCTTTGTTATTATTTTTCCCATAATGCATAACTTTACATTTGTCTATATTGAACCTCATTTGCCACTTTCTTGCCCAGTTCCCCACTCTGTCCAAATCTTCCTGTAAAGAAAAAACATCAAGATTAGTCTTTATTACCTTACCTAATTTTGTGTCATCAGCAAACACTGAGACATGGCACTCAGCACAACGTTGGAGATCATTAATAAACAGATTAAAAAGAGTAAGTAGCAGGTTAGTTGAAGTGAATAGCAGGTGAGTTGAGGTGAGATGAGCATTAAATCTAACCAGTTCAGCTATACATTGTCCAGGAACAAACCTGGTTAGTTCCCTTGCTAAGTGAACTCATCATTATTGTTCTTTGCACAATGTATATCTGAATTGGTGACATGAAATGTTCATCTCATCTCAACTCAACTGCTACTCACTTTAACTCACACCTTTTTGTGAATAGCCCCAATAGTGTCAAATCCATCTGTTTAAAAATAGTTGGATGCCACTCATTTTGTAGAGCTATAAATGACCTATTTATAGTGCAATGTGGTTGTATATGTTGGGGGTTATGTACAATAGCAAAGATCAACATTCTGGCAATTGTTATATTTCATTCTACTTAAAACAATATACTAGTGGTATTTCATCAAAAAGTTACTGTGTTGCCTTGTGAGAAGACTCAATTTAACTATGCCAT
Organism: Pelodytes ibericus; assembly: GCA_036172795.1. Lineage (NCBI taxonomy): Eukaryota > Metazoa > Chordata > Amphibia > Anura > Pelodytidae > Pelodytes > Pelodytes ibericus. The sequence continues at coordinate 140,806,673 of CM069857.1, read as the reverse complement.
TTCAGTAGAAATTACATACCAGCGGGTAATAAACTTTTTTCTCAGCATGAAAGTAAATGCTTTGCTCCAAGAACATACATTCATCTTAAATAGACATCACCTTTGTAAAAGCCCTATAAATATTTTAGGAGGCAATGTACACCATGTAATAACTACAATATATTTTTTTTAAAAACCAGGAGGCAGCTTGTAATCTTGGAACAAAAAGGATACAACTAGGGTTATGAATAAAAGTGAGGTGTGTGAAAATAGAACAACTTAATGGAACTGTGATTGCTTGCATTATTGTATATGCTAGCTGGCGAGCTTGTGTGACAAGCACTTCTGCATAGTTGCCAACATCGGCCATGTTTCCAGGGACACATATTTGTTCCACATGCTGCAGAAAGAGCATGCAAAGTACAGCCCGACTATCTGTAGGATGCATATACGCACAGACAAAATCCAATTATTTAGTCATGATAGGTCCTATGAGATCTCCACCCTGATTAATTAATTGGATTCTGTCTGTCCATATATCCATCCTAAAAAATACAGCGCTGCACTTTGCATGGTCTTTCTGCAGCATGTGGAACAAATATATGTCCCTGGAAACTTTGCCAATGTTGGCAACTATGCTTCTAAGGGTGTCTAGGCACTTCTGAAATGGCTAGAAAAATGTTGGAGAAGCTCCACCAAATCCTTGAGGCGCTGTTGTGCCCACAAAAGATGCTTAGCTATGCTGATTGATGAGGCCATGGAAGACATTTGCCTTCATCATTCTGTTCATAAAAACACTTTTTAGGGAACTATCCTCACGGAATGTGGGAACAGTGCTTGCATCACAAGGTACATTTGGACCTGTAAAATAGACTCATTAGCCTTCTATTGTCACAGTCCATTTTTTCCTTCTCCCGTCTTTCCTCCTGCCTTATGTTTCTCATGTTATATTCCCTCTATATTGTAAGCTTGCACGCCGGGCCCTGTACCTCATGTTTTAGTCTGCCTATGTATGCCTAATTTTGATTGTAACTCCCTTTTTTGTGCTCTGTACATAAGCACTGTGTAAACTGTTGGTGCTAAATAAATAAACTGTAATGTAATGTAATAATTTGTGACCATTATGTAACCATTTAGAGAAATAATCACACATAATGCATGTCCACTAGATGGCAACCTGATAGAACGCACAATATAGTTTTGGTGCGAACAATTTCCGATTTCTATATTTTACAAAAGTCTACTGTATTTCAAATTTTCTTGTTGTATTCATCAATACTATGCAGAAGTGAATATTGTCGCAATGGAATAGCCACAAGAGTTTAAAATGTAAGTACAATGCTCAGTACAAAAAGTACAGTTGCTCATACATGATTTTCAAAACAGAGATCTCTGAATTGTCAGAGGTATTGAACAGTAATCTCAAGACTGGTACATATGAATAAAGCAGAAGTAAAGGAGAACAAGATGGATGCAAGCAACCTCGATTTTGGGTCAGTTTTTGGACATCCTTCTGTGTGTTCAAATCTTATTCTGTGTCCCTGAGGTTAAAAGAAAGTCTTTCCCCTAACTCTGTTATCTGAAACCCAAATATTTTACTGATAAGTTCATAGTATCACCGGAACAGATAAGGTGGCATTGTTAGTGGAAGGTTTATGACTCTAAGCCTCATTGTATTGATGCAGACACAGCTGTGTACATACAAGAGGAGAAGGGGGGCTTCTCTGCAACTTGCTAGCCCACCCAAACTGGCAGAAACTGACAGACACAGACACACTGAGATTTTTTGGAATTTAGATTTGAAGAATCTAATCAGGGTTATTATTAAACACACCTAGTTTATTCTAATCACTCATTTAAATATATAATTATATCACACCTTCACTAATAAATATGTAAAGTATAATTAATCCTACATATTAATTTGAAGATTGTTTTTATTGTTTTATTAGTGTGATATACATTTTATTATAAGTTTTTCTCTAATGTGCAATGATAAGAATAAGAATATTGATAAGTTGCTGCTGGGGGATGATGTGAGACGTGATCACGCTCACGGGAAGGTGGGGCTGCGAGTCGGGAGTGAGGCGGGGATGACAGCAGCAAAGACGCGGCGAGAGAATCTGAGACGCTGAAGCGGACAATCAAGACGCAACTGCATATCCGAATGTGTTCTCTTCTATCGGAATCCCTACATGAGAGACTAACCCTCAGGAAATCGCCGCATACGGAGGATCTTATTGAGTTGGGGCTGAAATTACATTGTGGGAAACCAAACCGGACACGGAGTGTGCGCCCAAACAATAAGCTAAGTACTAAACTATTCTCATATTAGTGAATTTTATAGTAATAGCCACTGTAGCAGAGAGATGTATCGCTAATGAAGAGCTCACACGGTACATAGAGTGATAAAAGAAATCGGCTGATACACAATAATTGAGATAACACATCAAAGGCTACTCAGGTGTTAGATCTCTCTGGTGGATATCTCGGCACACACTTTTTTCCACACTGAATTTGAAGAGACTGTCTAGGTTTGTCAGAGTTGTAACCATATTATTATAGACAATTAAACTGTAAAAGCAGATATTCCTCCCTTCTCCAATAAACTTACAAATACAAAGAGGTAAATAGGAAAGAGGGGAAAAATAAAACAAATAAAAGATCTAAATATTCCTGTTAAGTACCTCCTCCACCACTGGCAGTGAGAAGGTCTGGTAAATATCCTCATTGCTGAAACAGGAATAAACTTAGATACAGAAACACCGTTCTATCCGTACTGCACCATCTCTTTGAATCACTTGTGGGAACTCAGGATGGCGTCAAAAAAACAACAAGAAGGTAGACAGAACACCAAAAAAGAAAAAAAAGTCCCTGATTAAACAGAAAAACGTCTTTTCTTCTTTTCTCCCCAAACGGGGACACAAAATTCAGACATATATAACCTAGATGATTCAACTACTAATTTAAGTCTTAAAAATACTAAGGTAATCTCCACAGAGACAGACAATCAAGAACACCAATCTATTACACATGATCACCTATTGAAATGTTTAGAAACCCAATTTGAACACATAACAGCGGAGATTAAGAATAGTGCTACTACTATCAGGGAAGACATGCAATCGTTAATTTTGAGACTATCAACGAATGAGGATAAAGTCGAGGAATTAGAAACTCTAGCAAAACAGAACCAAAATAAAGTACAACAACTAGAACAAAGCAACCACTCCCTGGAACAGAAAATCTCAGATCTAGAGGACAGATCACGACGTAATAATATCAGGATAAGAAATATCCCAGAATATGTCCTCTATGATAAATTAGAATAATTTGTGATTGATTACTTTCATAGATTGGGAGTAGAGAAAGCTATGTTTCCACACCTGTTAGAAAGATGCCACAGAACACTTAGACCAAAAAATCTTGCCCCCAATCTCCCAAGAGATGTAATTGTATGTTGTTCTTCATACAAAATCAAGGAGCTTGTTATGAGAGCAGTCAGAGAAAAGACACTAGGGGAGCCATATGATAAGATACTTATGTTTCCAGATTTGTCGTATTATACGAGATCCCAAAGGAGAACATTTTCGGAATCAACCACACTGCTGCGAGCAAACAATATCAAATATAGATGGGGTTACCCCTGCAAAATCTTGATTTCAATAGACTCAGAAATGTACCCATTTGAAAAACCTGAATTGCTCGCAGCATGTATTAAGGCCAGGGGAATTAGAGTGAACTCCTGAATTCCTGAACTACTTAATATAATGGGAAAGGAGGCTGGACGCGCAATTTATTTATTTATTTTTTATTTCCTTTTTTTTTTTTCTTCCTTCTTCTAGGCCCCCCTTTTTTCCACATTTCCACCACATTAATCAACATCCACATCAGCTCCATTGATGATTATATAAAATCCCCCCCCCCCTTTTTTTTTTCTCCCCCATGTTCGATCCCTTTCACCCAACCTACGCACGCAATCACTCATATCACTTTTTCTTCAGTACGTTTTTCTTTTCTCATTCTTACCATACCATTCCAATATAGACTCCTTTTCATCTTCACTCTCCCCACCATACACTCACATACCCCACGTAACCACTAGCCCCGTACACATTTTTTTTCCTTTCCTCTCTCTCTCCTTCCCCCTTTTCCCATGCCCGAATTTCCTCACCTAATACTTTTATGCAATTATTTTTATTCGACGTTCAACCTTTTTCACAAATCACACTTATAACACCCACAGGCCACGAGGCTTCCGTTTTTCTCACTTTTCTCTTTCCCTTCCCTTTACACGGTAACCACTTTTATTCACCACAGGACCTTTTCCCCCCACAAATTCACCATTCAACTATCACTCACGCTAGCAATCTCTTTCCCAATAGCTCACTTTTTTTTTTTTTTTCTTCTTTCACACTTTCACCATATTAACCAACACAAATTTCTCGTCATTAGCTATTTTTTATAATCACACCAGCTCTATCGAAGATCATATAAAATTCCCCCCCCCTTTTTTTTTTCTTCTCTCTTTTCCTCATGTTCGATTTCTTTCACCCAAACCACGCACGCAATCACTCACACTCATATCCCTTTTTTTTTCTTTTAGTACGCCCTTCTTTCCTCGTTTTTACCACACCAATTTAATATAGACTCTTTTTCATCTTCACTCTCCCCAACATACATTCACGTAACCCACGTATTCAATAGCCCCGTAAACTTTTTTTTTCTTCCTCTCTATCCCTCTCCCGTCCCCTCCTTTTCTCCTCCCTCCCTTAATGTTGCGTCTTTCCGTATAGTATTATAAATAACATGCTTGTAAACAAAACAAATATGATATAATTTGTCAATCATATACCACTCTCGCAACACAAGAATGGGTAATTAAGAAACAAACTAGATAGTTGAATGGGAAAATAGACCCAATTTCCGCCCAACCAGAGCCCACAGCCCCAATATTAATTCATTCAGTTTTATGAATTATTGTTTCTGCAAGGAGCACAGACAACGTGCCATTATGCAGGGAATACCCAGACGAGGGAAATGTCCTGGGTATATATGTGTTTTATGTTTTTCTATGTGTGACAGCGACACAAACCACGTAGGTCTGCAACCATTCTATACTAAAGAATACTGCTCCCTTCCTACGGATTATAGAATTCTATATTACATAAAATGATGAAAATGTTAACACTATACATTCGAGGACTCAACTCTCCCCAAAAAAGATCCTTATTGATGGAACTTTTGAGAAAAGAGCAAATAAATATCGCCGGGATTCAGGAAGCCCATTTAGTAAGAAATGAAGAGAAAAGGCTCTCGTCTAAACGATATCCAAATGTATTTTTTTCATCATTAAATTCGAAGAAAAAACGTGGAGTAGCGGTTTTAATCTCTGCAGATCTAGATTTTAAGATAAAATATCAAGAAAGTGACCCAGAAGGTAGATACATTTTGTTAGTCGGAGAACTAAATAATACGATGTATACAATTGTCGTGACATATGCCCCTAATCATGCACAAGGCTAGTATAGCTTTTCTTTCAAAGTTATTAAATAAAATAGAAAAAATTAAACAAGGATCAGTGATTCTAATGGGGGACTTTAACTGTGTCTTAGAACCACATAACGATAAAAAATCTATGCGACCGCAGAAGAAAGATAAAACCACTCTGAATAACAGTATTAGATTGAGAACTTTATTAACGAAACATCAACTACTTGACGCCTGGCGAATATTTCACCCAAACGAACTAGACTTTACTTGTTTCTCCAATACTCACCATTCTTACTCAAGGATAGATCTGATTTTGACTACCATCAGCGTGACCCGACAAATCAGGAAAATCCTTATACAACATATAACATGGTCCGACCATAATGCGGTGATTATGGAATTAATAGGAAATGATAATAAAATCAGATCCGACTGGAAATTGAATAAAAACCTGTTAAGATCAGAGAAGCACAAGGACCATATTAAAATTTTTTTTATAAGAAAATAGAAATCAAGATACCTCACCATCTACCCTATGGTGCGCCTTCAACTGCGTCATTAGGGGACACTTAATCAAAATAGGAAGTTATGAGAAAAAAGAGAGAGAACCCAACCTAACTGAGCTATTCATTCATCTTGCAGCCCAGAACCAAATTAACAAAATAAATCCAACTAAAGAAACAACTAAGAAAATTCAAGAACTAGAAACCAAGATTAATGAACAGCAGCTTAATAGAATAAACAGAAACTTAGAGTATATGAATACTAAATGGTACTATAAAGGAAACAGAGCAGACAAGCTTTTGACTGATAAATTGAAATACAAGAGAACTTCAAAATATGTCTCTAAAATTATATACAGAGGAGAGACGAAATTCATTCCAGAAAAAATTGGTGAGGCGTTCGCACATTACTACAAAGAGTTATATAACTTACCTAAAAACTTATTTTAAGTTTAAGGAGAAACTTATTTTAAGTTTAAGGAGAAACAATTAAAAAAAGTTTCACAGGATCAATTGTCAATACTGAACAATCTCATCTCTCTAGAAGAAGTAGATCTAGCTATAAAAAAACTAAAGGCTAACAAAGCGTCTGGCCCAGATGGTAATGACGACACCTTTTATAAGATCTTAAGGGCAGAAATCAGGGAAGATCTAAAAAATACATTTAATGATTTCATGATTAAGAGACAAATTCCCACTGAAATTTTGAAAGCCAATATAGTAACCATTCTAAAACCCGGTAAAAATCCTGAAGAGGTCACCAGCTATTGGCCTATCTCTCTCCTAAATATAGATTCAAAACTATATGCAAGTATTTTAGCAGAGAGACTTAAAATGGTAATAAAGGATCTGATACATCAGGACCAAGTGGGATTTATCCCAGGCCGATACTCTACAAATCACATCCGGAGAATTATTGATCTCCTAGAAAACTCTCAGAAAAGCCAGACTCCCACCCTAGCCCTATCTCTGGATGCAGAGAAGGCATTTGATAGGGTGGGATGGAACTTTCTGGAACAGACTCTAGAAGTCTTTGGTTTTACAGGCAGGATAGCAGACGCCATTATGGCATTATACGTTAACCCTTCGGGAAGAAGAATAGGCGCTGGAATAAAATCTAACTGGTTCAAAATTCTAAATGGAACTAGACAGGGTTGTCCCCTGTCCCCGTTATTATACGTTCTGACACTGGAACCCCTGACATCGGAGATTAGGGAAAACCTGAGAATACCAGGTTTTCAAAATAAACAGGAGGAATTAAAAATAATGTTGTATGCTGACGACATCTTGTTAGTGATAAAGAATCCGGGAACAGCAATAGAAGAACTTATTAAAACAATAAATAGATACAGCCTATACTCAAATTACAAATTGAATTTGGATAAAACAGTCGCATTATCCATAAATATTAACACCGCTGAGTTAAAAAAAGTACAAGCACAATATAAGTTTTCCTGGACAACTAAAAGTTTCCGGTATTTAGGCATCATCATTACACCCAAGCCTGAAGATATAATTGAGAACAACTTCTTACATCTTTTGAAAGAAACTAATAACAAATTAAAAAATTGGAAAAAGGTGGAAATATCTTGGAGTGGGAAAATAACAACGATAAGATCTTATATCATGCCCAAACTCTCCTACATCTTGAGAATGATCCCATTAAGTATTCCGATAAGCTGGTTGAAAATGTTCCAAACCGCCTTTACAAAATTTATATGGTCCGGGAAAAAACCCAGACTAAACTATTATCAAAAAAAAAGAGAAAAGGGGGCCTGGGGGTTCCTGATGTGGTGGAACATTATAAAGCGGCGACACTGTTCCATGGGTTCATCACACAAAACAGAAGCATTCAAAAAGAAAGTTGGGTTTCTCTGGAACATCGACAGAAACAAGAGGACCTCTACGCACTTTTTTGGATGAATTCAGGAAAGACCCACTTCATAAATAAACAAGTAGATAACATTATCTTGAAACATATACTCAAAAGCTGGCATAATTTCAAGACTAAGACAGCGTTAAAGAATAAAATACTTCCAGACCTTCCATTATGTATTCTAAACGGTCATATACCAGATCTACAACTGGATCCATGGATAGAGAAGGGGATAACTACCATTAATGACCTGTTAGACCACAACAATATAGCTAACTTCTCAACTCTTCAAGACAGATACAATCTCCAATATAAAGAGTTATTCACCTATATCAGAGTTAAAACCTTTTTGACGAAACATTTACTATTGGACAATAGTCTCCCACTAATACAAAAAATATCAGAATTGATGAACCTAAGTGACCAAAAACAGCTGATGACTAGATGTTTAAATCTCATTAACCTCAGCAATGAGGATTATATCCCCCCTGCTAACAAAAAATGGGAGCAAGACCTCCAAATAGAAATTAACTCTAAGGAATGGAATAGATCATTAGAGAAGATAAATCAAGCAGTTCACTGCTTAAACATTATGGAATGTAATTATAAATTGTTTAATAGGTGGTATTACGTTCCGTCAAATTTAGCAAAAATATATGGGGGTTCCTCCAAATTGTGTTGGCGATGTGGCTCCATTATAGGAGACTACAAACATATATGGTGGGAATGTTCGATAGTTCAAAGAATGTGGAGGGAAGTCTTTAATAAAATAAACCATGATCTAAAAATAGATTTGAACATGAAACCGGAATCTGCTCTTCTACATCAGAATCTTCACCAAATACCTAAAGAGGAGAATTTTCTATTACAACATATACTAACTGCAACAAAATTGACAGTGGCAAGGAATTGGAAATCCTCAAAACCAATTATATGGGAAAATATCCAACCACAACTAGTTAATCAATTAAAAATGGAAAGGGTCATTTCAGCACAACAAGGATATAACAACAAAAAATACGTCATGTGGGATACATGGGTTAAAAAACTGACACAATCCACATAACATTATTAGATTCATTCAAGAAAGGGGGAAGAGGATTGAGGACAGAGACAACTTCGGGCATTCAGACCCAAGAGATAGTAGTACAAAAGTAAAAAGAAGGGAAAAATAATGATAGAATGAGAGTTTTTGGGAGAGAAATTGAGAAAATAGATATAAAGTGTAGCAGAAAGCAAGAAACTCAATATATTCAAACGACTAAGAAACCCTCCAAATTCCTTTAACAAACGTGCGGTTCGTGGCTGTGTGGCTGTTCACATGTCCTTGTCTATATGTGTGTTAGTCTGTACCACCTGTGTTAGTCTTAAGTTAGTTTCCTCTGTCCCCCTTTATTTAGTGTCGCCTGCACTTCAACCAGAAGGAGCTTAAACCCGCTGGATCTGGAGACGTGTAGGTGAGTATTTGAGACCATCCCTGGCCCTCTCTGCCACAGACTACCCCATAAAGTGATAAAAGTCTATAAGTAATAAAATCACCAAACATACGCTAAAACATACCTAATAATATTCAATAAAGAAAGATCGAGGCACTATAGATAGATTTAAGGAGGGTGATCGGACAGGGTGGGGAGGGAAAAAGATGAATAAGATTTAATTTAAATTGTATTGGATTTGAAATGATCAATTATCAACACATTCAACGCACAGGGATGATCTCAGCGCACGTAAGATCAGTCTAACCAATCTGATTAATAATAAAGTGTCTTAGGATCTGAGTGCAAAAAAAAAAAAAGAATATTGATAAGTTTATTATAATTTGATATTATATTAACACTTCTATACATTTCAACATACATACTTTCTCACATTATACTCACAAAACAGGTATAGCTATAAATCATGACATTATCTCATTTACATTAAACACACCCATCCATTCAATTGGTTAGAAGTTACAGAAACAGGGTGTGAATCTGAGATAAGGTTTGTTTGATAAGTTGATACTGGAGGTGTAAAGGTGGGATAGCTGAGATACCTGAAAAGACCTAGGGGGACTGATGTGGGGAGAGATGCTACTAGTGGGGTGAGAGATGGGAATGTTTTAGAAAAGGGCTGAGTCTCAGGAATATGAGGCTTTTAATAGTACATGTTCACTATAACAATAGACATCTCCATACACATAGAATTGAGCTAAATACCAGGAGTAACTCCCATCACTCAATTCTTCAATGGAAAGAGTCTCAGCTGCAAACCAACCTCTGCCGGTAATGTATAAATGTGGTAATTTGTTTCTAGCATAATCTCAATTTTTATGGATGTAATTAGTATATATATTTGTGTAAATTAAACTTAAATCCCACAATTTCTGGAATCTATATGTTTTAGGCTGGTGTTTATCTGTCATCCTTTCTGCAGAAGGAAGCCAGAGGAATATCCAATAGATATTACCAAGAACCATAAGTTCTTATAGTCTAATTATATATAATTAATTAATTATATATAATAAATATAATTATATTAATATATAATTAATTAATTAATTTAAATATATATATATATATATATATATATATATATATATATATATATATATATATATAATTAATTAATATATAATTAAATTATTATATATAATTAAGTTCTTATTACCCAAATATGTAATATCTAATCTCCAGAGATTATCTAAAATTCTAATTCTTAGTCTAAGCTAGAAAGCATACATTGTCATTTACCGGGCAGATTAAGAAATAGCCACCTTGAGTTATATGATTTAGTAATATTAACTTACCTAAGCAGAGTATATGCTGGTAATTCCTAGATTTTACTAATAAATTATGACGTAAAGTCATGATTTATAAAGACACGGAGGCGAGTATTATGCTTATCTCTTTCTTTATTTTCCCTCAGCAGCAAAGAATGCATAAAAAATTTAACCAATGAAAACACACTCCATAACTTGGTACCCTCCCCTCCCCTATAAAGTCCATAAACATAACAACCACTTCCTCTTTCTTTGTGAGAAAAAACAGTACTTTCAACAATAAACATCCGAAAACAAAAAACTAAGTCCAAGATCATCCAACGAAATGTACGTCCTGGAGCAACCACAGTGTAGCTACATCCGAAAGGGAGATGATAATCCAGCATCCGGGCCATAGTACCGAATCATCAGGCTAAAGGAAAAAGGGAGAAAAAAGATATGCGGTAAAATCATATCATAGAGTAGCAAAGCCAACCGAAGTTGGAATCAAGATAATTAAAAGATATGTATCAATGTTATTAAAAGACATAATCAGGATATCAAATAGGCATAACAATTCAATATAATGTAATATACCTATGTAGAAAAATCAGTCCTTAAACAAGGGAGGGAAAAACAATTTAATAGTAAATCACAACCTTAAATTGGGAGGGAATAATACTCGCCTCCGTGTCTTTATAAATCATGACTTTACGTCATAATTTATTAGTAAAATCTAGGAATTTATAAAGACACGGAGGCTCATATTATGCTAGTTTAAAGCTGAGCGATCACAGAATCAGAAAAATGAGATGGGGTTCTGAAATAAAACTCCCGAAATGTAGATTCACGGGACCAATCAGCCGCTTTCAATAGATCCTCTAACCGACATCCTAAAGCAAAAGCCTTGGAGGCCATAGCACCTCTTGTAGAATGCGGGCCAAAAATCGAAGTATCAACACCAGCAGAATGGAGAACCCACTTGACCCATCTGGCCAAGGAGGTAGTAGCAACTGGCCGATGAGGTTTCCGTAATGCCTAAAATAGTTCCGGACGTTCCGGATCACGTAAAACTGAGGTTCTTAGCTCATACTCTTTAAGGCAAAGAACCGGACATAATTTTGGATGATGTGGGAATGAGGGATAAAAAACAGAAGTAATTAAAGTCTTGGTACGACGCGAAATATTGAACAAGACCCCTTCAGGTGTAAAGGAGCGGGAGGAAACATCCAACACTCTAACATCCGACACCCGTTTGCATGAGATCAAACAAAACAGCATGACCAATTTGGATGATAGTTGTTGAAAAGTGAAATCAGAGTTGTCCGGCCAATGTTCAAAAAGTAATAAGATCACATTCACATCCCACAGTGAAGAGTAACGGGGTACAGGAGGTCTGGCTAAACGTATTCCTTTGAGGAGACGACATACTAACAATTGTTTTCCTGCGGAAAAACCACCAAAGCCTGAATGTCCAGCCGATATAGCTGAACGATAAACATTAATGGTTCTGTATGCCCGTCCATTCTCGTATAGCAGAGTGAGGAAACGAAGTATATGACTTACAGGTGCCGAAACGGGATCGGCGTGGTGTTCCATGCACCAACTAACCCACATGTCCCAGGCACGTCTGTATGATTGTCTGGTACCTGGTGCCCAGGCTCCTTCCAGTAATGCCAAAGTCGAGCATGGAACTCCAGGGATGAACCAGGGACCCCGGAGACCAGCCAGGCTAGAAACCGAAGCTGACCTGTGGCCAATAGTGGGTGAGGAGAGCCTTGCAAGTTGGTGATGAGGTTCCACCAGGATGGGAGAAGTCGCGGCATGTCTAAGGATAGTTCCAGCAGAGTGGGGAACCACGGTTGGGAGTCCCACCAGGGAGTCACCAGGACCAGAGATGCGTCGCTGCGACGCAGGTGAATTAACGTGTGAGAAATCAGGCAAAATGGAGGGAAAATGTCTGTAGAAAGGCATCCGACGCCAACGCTTCTGGGTCTGGTCTCCAGCTGTAAAACTTCGGCAGCTGGGTATTGAGGCGGGATGCAAAAAGATCGATGTCCAAAGGACCCCACAGGTTTTCTAGTTGGTGAAAAATGCGTGGATGTAATCTCCAATCGCTGGAATCTGCGAGGTGACGTGAGTTCCAATCCGCATCCGTATTGGACAATCCCGGGATATGTTCTGCCTTCCAAAACTCTGTCGCTTGATGGGATAGACTCAGAGATTTCGTGCCACCCAGGTGGTTTATGTACCGAACCGCTGAGGTGTTGTCCAGTCGTAGTAGGATGGAACAATTGCGGGAGTTTGCGGCGAAACTTCGAATCGCAAATTCTCCTGCGAGGAGTTCCAAACAATTGATGTGAAGGGCTTTCTCGTCTCGAGACCAATGACCACCTGTGGAGATAGGACCGCATTGCGCGCCCCAGCCGAGTAAGCTGGCATCTGACTCCACGATAAGATCTGGTACCATACCGAAAATGGCCCTGCCGTTCCAGGCATCTATGTGAGTCAACCACCATGATAGTTCTTCCCTTGCGTTGTAATCGATAGGAATCGAATGATCGTATGTCAGACCAGTCCGTAGGGACCGTATCTTCAGTTGTTGAAGGGCCCTGTAGTGAAGAGGACCTGGGAATATTGCCTGGATGGAGGCCGCCAATAAGCCTATGACTCGAGCCAACTGTCGAATAGTGATCTGAGGTAGACATAAAACTTTCTTGATCTCTTTTCGAATGGATTTCACTTTGGACTTTGGTAGCTGTAAAGACCCGTGGATCGAATTGATGTCGAATCCCAGGAATTCCATCGACTGAGATGGGGATAGACAAGACTTTTCCCAGTTGATCAGGAATCCTAGTGCTTGAAGGATGTCCACCGTCCAGGATAGGTGCAGTTGAAGTGTCGACTTGTCTTGCGACATAAGCAATAAGTCGTCCAAATAAATAATCAGTCGTACGCCTTTCCTGCGTAGAAAACTCATCACGGGTTTCAACAACTTCGTGAAACACCATGGGGCTGATGAGAGTCCGAATGGGAGACAGGTGAATTGCCATATTTGGTGATTCCACCGAAACCTGAGGTAGCGTTGATGGGCAACAGCTATGGGTACCGTCAGGTAAGCGTCCTGAAGGTCCAGCTTCACCATCCAATCTCCTAGAAGGAGTAGGTCTCGTAAACAATGAATGCCTTCCATTTTGAAGTGTTGGTAAACAACGAAGGCATTTAGTGGGAGCAGATTGATAACTGGGCGAGTACCACCTCCCTTTTTGGGGACCAGAAACAGGTTGCTGAGGAACCCTTCGGAATCTGGAGGTACCGCAGTGATGGCACCTTTTGAGAGGAGGTTTGAAACCTCTTGTGAGACCAATACGTGATCTTGTGGCGAAAAAGGGATCGAATGGGGTGGAATCGACTGAACCGGAAGGGTCACAAAGTCGATGAGATACCCTGATACTGTCTGTAGCACCCAAGGGTCCGAGGTAATGGCGGACCATTGGTGTTGAAATAGGCATAATCTGCCACCTACTTTTACATGGGAAGAAAATTGTGTTAGTGAGTGGCTTACCATAAGGGCGTCTTGATTGATAAGAGCCTCTGGCGCCACGGTTCTGCCAGGGTCTGCTTCTCTGCGGGAAGAACGCAGTAGATGCAGGTCTGTGTTCCACAAAGGAAGATCTGGTTGATGTAGGGCCTCTGGATCCGCGAAATGGACCTCTGGATCCACGGCCGGGCAGACGGCCCCTGAATCTGCCGGCCCTGCCAAAAACCTTATTTTGGAAGACCCTTTTCATGTTGGATTGGGCCTTATCCAATGCTGTGAATGTATGCACAAATGAGCCCAGTTCTTTTACAAAATTATCGCCAAAAAGTAGGCCTTTGGCCTATGGACCAGGTTCTGTGACTGCCATATTGACAAGCTTAGGCTCTATTTTAAGCAGTATTGCTTTTCGTCTTTCTGTGGCTATAGCCGTGTTGGCATTACCAATCAGGCAAATTACACGTTGGATCCAACCTTTAATGGTAGGGAGGTCCACCGGGGTATCATTAGACAGGCCGGTCTCGACCAGTTCAAAGATTTTTGCACACGGGCCCATAATATCTAAAACTTTGTCCTGACAGACCCTGAGAGAAAAATCGAGACCCTTTTTGGTTTTCCAGCCAGATTTTCCCAGAAACTGGGCAATTTTTGGGTCTACCTCAGGCGTATCACAAGCCAAATCCGGTACAGTGGGTCCAGGACATTCAGCTCGCAGTTTATTACGAGTGATTTTGTCCAGTGGTTTACGGACCCTTGCAGCGATATATTTCGCAATGTGATCTGCAGGAAACCATTCCGCAGAGCGGGGGTGCTGCAGGTTATCAGGGTCGAACAGTGGTTCGCCCTGCGGATCTAAAAGGGTTGCGGTGTCTGTAGGGACAGGCAATGTGACCAAGCCTACCTCAGCGCTGTTATCTGGGATATCTTCCTCAGAAGGGATATCAGTGTCTGGTTCATCAGACTCATCAGAGACCTCCTCTGCAAATGACGCCGAGCTGGAGTAATCTAGCGCGGCTTTTGCCGCTTTCCAATTACGTACCGATTTAGCCCGGTATTGGGCTCTTTTTCGTGGTGTGACCACGGCCTCTGTGGCAGGCGTAGCCATGCCCATCTTAAGTTTTTTGGAGGTTATAGGCTGAGTATGGTGTGTTTTACAAGAAGCCTTACGGCCTGGGCCAGTAGTCAGTGTCCTCTTACCCGTGGGTTGGGACACGTTTTGGGTCACAGGGGCATTAGTATTCATAAGGGCTGAAGATATAGACTGTGCTATGTTAGCAGACATAAGCCCCATAGCCGATTGTATGGCTTGAGTGACTGATCTGGACATCGTGGAGTCCAATAAGGCATGGAATTCTTCAGAGTTAATTATCTCTGAGGAGGGATTTTCTTCTCCCAGCACATCAGCATCATGCTGAGTTATAGTAATTCTAGGGGAATGGGACCCTCCAGATAATTGTTTTTCCATAATAAAAATATATAATCTAGCAGTGCTCACTGAACAGTCCAGGGAATAGAGCAGAAAAAACAAATAGGAGCAGAAAAAAACCTGAAATACTGTGCAGAGAAAACGGCAGGAGATCTCACAGAAAACGCTGATAGGAGCTGCAGCAATCACAGAATGAAGGTAGTGTAACGATATAGGAGAGAAACTACCTAAAATGGCGTCCGTGGGGGAAATCCGGCGGGCTACACCAAGATGGCCGCCATCGGGCGCGTGTAGGAGCTGTGCTCGTGTGTGGGCACCGAAGAAATGGCCACTGTGAGCAGCAGAGTGTGCGCACAACGGAAGTTAATGCTGAACTACAATAAAATGGCCGCCGCGTGCGTACTGCGCATGCGCGACGGCTCATACGGGGTAGGGCTACACCAAGATGGCCGCCGCAAAGAACATAACGCATGTAAATAGCGGGAAGCGGCGGCCAGATCGAAAAAACGGGTAGGGGAGAAATATTACCACAGAAAAAATAATAAATATTTGGCAATGCGAAAATAAATGGGGAGAGGAGGGGACACAACCGACCCCAGGGGGTAAGAACAAAAAATTTCACCAGTAAATTATGCTAAAGTAAAGAGCACTTTAAATCATAACAAACCAGTAATAACACATATTAAATATGAATAATAATATGAATAATAATTAATACCAAATAATTAATATTAAGCAATCAATACAAATAAGGAAACATGTTAAATTAAACTCAATATAGGGAGAGCAAACAACATGTACTTATCTGAGGGAGCAGCAAAGAAAGAGGAAGTGGTTGTTATGTTTATGGACTTTATAGGGGAGGGGAGGGTACCAAGTTATGGAGTGTGTTTTCATTGGTTAAATTTTTTATGCATTCTTTGCTGCTGAGGGAAAATAAAGAAAGAGATAAGCATAATATGAGCCTCCGTGTCTTTATAAATTTGTAGGTAATTATGGGGTACTATCAGTAACTATGTTAACTACTAAACATTATCAATGCAGGTTGTATCTAAATAAAATGCATGGCCATCTTATGGTCAGAAACGTAACTGCATATTATATTATATTACATGCATATTGATACAGGTACAGAGCTGCATAATTCATGTTTCATCTTATCTACATATGTTATAAGTCATACATGTGAATTATGATTAACATCTATTGATATTGTATTTTGTTGTTACCCTATTTTGCTTATCATTTGATCTTTATTTTACATTCAATAAATTCATTATCATTGTATTACTAATTGTTGCATTGTGTTTACTTTTGTAAAAACGTCATCCAAACTCTCTATATACATAACGAATTCTTGATATGGGTATTTTTAGTAGGACCCATATATATGAATCATCAATTTTTTGTATTTTTAATGATTCATAATTAATAACTCATATTCATATTTTTATGGTTATTAATATCCGACAGAATTAATTTGAATTGAGAGACATTCGGCAACAGTCACAGCACTGATGCTTCTTGGACTCCTAGGCTAGCATCATGGCTGCCAGTCCGAGGATAAACTGGCATGCACCTTAAACAGAACATGCCAGTTTATTATCATACTACGGCCACAAATGTTTTCACTTGTTTCTCTTCATTAGAAGACGGGTCATACATTACTTGTAGGGTGGCTGCTTTTGGCAGACTGAAAATACTATGTTGCCTAATGTCCAGTGTGTATTATTAGCACTCTTTTTAATCACATCAAATGTACAGTGTCGTTGACAGACACATTTAGTAATGGGCAATAACAAGGACCCACAGTAATAAAACTCACAGGTTCTGATTGTAAACCCAGAGCTTCAAGGCAACAAGCGGGGCAATAGTACACTCTACAACGGATCTGGGGGGTACTTTTGACCCAGCAGTACTTTAAGGGGGTGGCAAACTGATACCCTTGCCGCATCCCAACACTTGTTTACGGAGAAACAAGCAGGTTTTGCAATAACTCCATTATTTTGTTAACAGTTAAGATGTTCATTACTATACAATATTTTATTGTGACCCATTGCTATAGAATTGCACGTTATTATGTTGAAAATAATGTGCTGTAAGAAAACTTCGATTTTTTACGAACTTGTCTGTTACATCCACTGTTCTAACAGGGATCTATATAATACACTATATATTCAAAAATTCCAGTGCATAGTCACAGGATAACAAATTAGAAGCTAACATTGATTAAATCTCTGACTGTCATAGCTCACTATCCTGCAGAGTTTGATAGTATTAAAATCCCATTTGCCACAATCTATCATTTTCTGCATAAATTCCCCTGAGTACATCATCCTTGTGCCACATCAGATAGATCAAAATGAACCCACATCTTGCTATCTCTGTAGAGGATATAATAATATTAATGCTTTCAAGTCAGCATGTATTGTTTTCTTTTTCAGCTAAAGCAGTATTTTTTGAATACAATTCAAGACTGGGAGAGATTTGTGTTTCTAAAATAAACCTTCATTTTTTTTATCAACATTAAAAAGGATTCTGGCAATCTGTTTTTTCCCTTAGTTATTGTGCTCAGCAAAGCAACAGCAGATGTTTGCAATCAAAGAAGCTTTACATGTCTAAAAATAGAATTGCGGGGGAAAAGTGCTGTCTTTATATTGCAAATATTTCAGTACATTATCTGTTGAGTTTGTGTAATAACTCTGTATCACAAACATCAGCATATCTACTGTAGTTATTACTGCAGTTAAAGGCTCCTTACTACATTTATTCTACAGGCAATGGGTGATGGTCGCTGCAGATGATTAGGATTATGTGCACCTAGGAACATTGGTGTCTGGGAGGGGAGGATTGAAGGGGCAAGTGTTGTCACTGCTCCATAAAAATATAATATATATGTCTCTTGGAAGCTGCAGGGTTTATTTGTTTTTTTAAAGCTATTCTGGTATGAGGAAATCGCTTTCCTCTTGCAGCAACAAGACTTTTGCTCGTCACAGAAATCAGATTGCAAGGGTACACTTTTGTCCCTCTTATAAAAAAAACGTATAGCTCATGCCCATACTTAGGAAGTTGAAGGCACTGGGAATTATGTATAACCTTAAACTACAAGCGTCGCATGTATAAGGGCTAAAAAGTTCCTGAAGGATTTTGCCAGCACACAGAGCAAGGGATTGGTGCAATGTAGAGGAACGTGGTTAATTTGCATATGGAGCCAGTTGGTGATGTCATAAATTGGAGAGAGCATAAATACATTTTGTTTTTTTCCCTTACAAAATGTGTGTGTTTAGATCTCTTTATCATTTTCTTACTGTGAAAATACAACTACAAGATGTTTGGCTTTACACCAGTCTTATGGTTTTCATTCTGCAGTGGATGTGAGTTTAAGTGGTGGGTTGGTCAACACAGTTATTCATTTCAGAAGATTTACTGTAAACAGTAAACTCTGATGAACTGACACAGTTGTTCAACCTGTCTAATTCTAACTCAGTAGTCAGTTCACTGCAGTTCACTGTTTAGTGAATAACCACAAATGTGTTGTTATAAAATATAAAACCTTTCTTACCTCCCCAGGAGCCTTACCACAACTCTAGTCTACCATTTTTTTTTTATTGTTTGGCCAATTTACTAGTTCTCTTATATCTAGGACTATTTATAACAAAATAGAGATTTCTCAAGATAGCTTACCAGACAGAGGGGATAACCATATATATATACTTGGCAAGATTTGCCCACTCTTCTTTGCAAAAACACTCCAAATCTGTCAGATTGCGAGGGCATCTCCTGTGCACAGCCCTCTTCAGATCACCCCACAGATTTTCAATCAGATTCAGGTCTGGGCTCTGGCTGGGCCATTCCAAAACTTTAATCTTCTTCTGGTGAAGCCATTCCTTTGTTGATTTGGATGTATGCTTTGGGTCGTTGTCATGCTGAAAGATGAATATCCTCTTCATGTTCAGCTTTCTAGCAGAAGCCTGAATTCCCTCTATCTTAACTAAGGCCCCAGTTCAAGCTGAAGAAAAACAGCCCCAAAGCATGATGCTGCCACCACCATGCTTCACTGTGGGTATGGTGTTCTTTTGGTGATGTGCAGTGTTGTTTTTGCGCCAAACATATCTTTTGGAATTATGGCCAAAAAGTTCAACCTTGGTTTCATCAGACCATAACACCTTTTCCCACATGCTTTTGGGAGACTTCAGATGTGTTTTTGCAAAATGTAGCCTGGCTTGGATGTTTTTCTTCGTAAGAAAAGGCTTTCATCTTTCCACTCTACCCCATAGCCCAGACATATGAAGAATACGGGAGATTGTTGTCACATGTACCACACAGCCAGTACTTGCCAGATATTCCTGCAGCTCATTTAATGTTGCTGTAGGCCTCTTGGTAGCCTCCCAGACCAGTTTTCTTCTCGTCTTTTCATCAATTTTGGAGGGAGCTCCAGTTCTTGGTAATGTCACTGTTGTGCCATATTTTCTCCACTTGATGATTACTGTCTTCACTGTGTTCCATGGTATATCTAATGCCTTGGAAATTATTTTGTACCCTTCTCCTGACTGATACCTTTTAACAATGAGATCCCTCTGATGCGTTGGAAGCTCTCTGTGGACCATGGCTTTTGCTGTGGGATGCGACTAAGAAAATTTCAGGAAAGACCAACTAGAGTAGCTGAACTTTATTTGGGGTTAATCAGAGGCACTTTAAATGATGGCAGGTGTATGCTGACTCCTATTTAACATGATTTGGAATGTGACTGCTTAATTCTGAACACAGCTACATCCCCAGTTATAAGAGGGTGTGCACACTTATGCAACCACATTATTTTATTTTTATATTTTTTCTTCACTCTATCTAAAAGATTTCAGTTTGTTTTTCAATTGAGTTGTACAGTTTATAGGTCACATTAAAGGTGAAAAAAGTTCTGAAATGATTTATCTTTGTCTCATTTTTTTACAGCACAGAAACCTGACATTTTAACAGGGGTGTGTAGACTTTTTATATCCACTGTATATCTACAATAGCCCTAAGCCAGTTCCAGGCATGCTCAAACTCATTCATTATATTACCCCCCGCCACTTCTGCTGGAAGGCTATTTCATGCATCCACTACACTCTCAGGAAAGTAATACTCCCTGATGTTACTTATAAATCTGTGCCCCTCTAAATTGAGACTATGTTCTCTTGTTCTGGTAGCTTTTCTTCTATAGCTATTATTCTCCTTTATCATGTTGATTCCCTGTATGTCTTTAAATGTCTCTATCATTTACCCTCTGTCTTGTCTTCCTTCAAAATCTATACATGTTTAGATCCTTTAACCTTATCTGGTTACTATTATTGGGTATTCTGTAATCCATGAACTATTTTAACAGCTCTTCTCTGACACCCATACCTAATATGGCCACCTTTCGAGTTGACTCCTTAACTTAAAGATAATCTCAATGGGGAGTTTAAAATATATGCAATCCAGCTATTTTCTCGTTCACATCAGGAAGATCAAAGGCATGATTATAACTTCCCCTTTAAATTTTAGCTATTTTCTCAGCTAGTAGATTATGTAATTTTTCTACTTATCCA
The DNA here is from genome assembly GCA_036172795.1 of Pelodytes ibericus. Classification (NCBI taxonomy): domain Eukaryota; kingdom Metazoa; phylum Chordata; class Amphibia; order Anura; family Pelodytidae; genus Pelodytes; species Pelodytes ibericus. The sequence continues at coordinate 140,785,548 of CM069857.1, read as the reverse complement.
GGTGGTCTATAAATCACACCTAGATGTGTTACTGTACGGTTTCCAAATTCTAACATAAAGTAAACTGACTCTATGTTCACCTATAACCTATATTAGGTTACATGTTATGCTTTCTTGCTTTTTCTATCTATCTCTTCTATATAAACAATACGCTGGTATGACTATGTCCCAGTTGTCATTATTACGACAGGTTTATGGATCATAATTAGAGTTGAGCGGACACCTGGATGTTCCGGTGCGGCGGGCTCAGCCGATATGACAGAATGGCTTTGGATCTCTTAGCCATGATTCCTTCATGTACAGTTGAATCTCAGCAAATCTGATCAAAGATCTATTGTGGATGTCAGCTCCTTCCATAGGCAAGGATGTAAAAAGGCAACAAAAATATATATATTTATCATTTTTGAAATATTATATTTAAAAAGAATGTGAGGACAATTGTCCTCAAAGATAGATAGCTAGATTTGGTAATCATTCCCTTTCTTTCCTTAAACAATAATTGTCTATTTCGTATCATAGCCTCCAGAATCATACACTGTGTCCTATTTGTTTGGTCTATGATGCTGATAGAAAGGTATTTGTGAATAGTATTCCTCTTTACTCACACCTAACCACCCTGGGAAAGGAAGTCAAGCTAATCATCATTCCATAAAATTTCAATGAACACAAGTCTGTTGTTCAACCAAGTCATACCACCAAATAAAGCCTATTTGTATAATGTACTTGCATGGGTAATTAAAGTCTAACACATGCTGGGTTAGACAGACCTTAACTGTTAGGTGGTCCATACCATTGAATCATATGTAATTGAAAAGTCATTAAAGGAAATAGTCTAGGAATGTTTAACTGCTAGATTGTTTGCCATCAGTTGAAGGTACTATTGGACTACTTTGGGCTATACATATATCCAATATACATAACAAACAGGTAAATATAGATGTACCTAAAGTGCACAAGTCTGCTTACATACAGTACAGTAATAGCGATGATAATAAGCTTGACACTAAAAAAAAAAACAATCACAGCAAAAAATGATTTCTAAGACAGGAGGGTCACAGAGTTCACCAGGTCAACCTGACGTTTCAGCACAGAAGATGCCTTTCTCAAGGGTGACACTTGGTTGATTTTTAAAAATATGACACAGCCAGAGGCGTCACTAGGGTTGGTATCACCCGGTGCAGTAACTCATGGTGTCACCCTCCTTGGATTTCCTCCAATACCATGCCAAACAGATTCCTTAGTAATGGCATTCAGATGTTCCCTTAAATATGCCACATACAGGAGCCCCAGAAATTATGTCACACACAGGAACCCATTAACTATGCCACACACAGAAGACCCATAACTGTGACACACACAAGAGCCCCATAAATTATGCCATACCAGAGCCCCAAAAATGTTGTCACACCAGAGCCCCATTATTTATGCCTCACCTTGGAGCCCAATTAATTATGCCACACACACAGGCGCCCCTTAATTATGCCACACACAAGCACCCCATAATTATGTCACACAAAAGAGCCCCTTAATTATGCCACACATGGGGCCCAATAAATATGCCACACATGGGACCGTCATTAATTATGTGACACAGGAGCCCCACGAGGTGACAACTGTACAATTCTAAAACAATACATATCTATTTACACAGACATCTCTCTATCTCTCTCCTTCTCTATAACTAGTTGAATTCATACTCATTTTAATTTTTTAATATTATATTCAGATATTTTCATATGTAATAAAAATGTTATTGAAAAATTGCATTCCTTGTTTTTATTCCCTTCCTCTGCACCCACATTACACCTAAAGGACTTAACACAGCACCATACAGTACACACAGAACTTGCCACCTATATTGTAGCCACAACACTTTGCTTGCATTCATATTGCACCTACACGATTTGGCATGCCACAGTGTCACTTTGCCCCACAGAGCTAGCCCGTGTCATTTTCCTCATAGTAGATGTTATTTTGCCCCACAGACTATGCCACAGCATCCCTTTGCCAATTAAAATAAGCCAGTTTTCCCATTAATATGCCAGTGTTTTTTCCATAAATATGGCACAGCCAATTTACCCAATAATATGCCAGTATTATTTTGTCATTCATAAACCACAATTTGCCCAATAATATGCTAGTATTATTTTTCTGTTTATAAGCCAATTTACCTAATAATATGCCAGTATTATTTTGCCATTAATAAGCCATACAATTTGCCCAATAATATGCCAGTATTATTTTGCCGTTAATAAGCCAGACAATTTGCCTAATATTATGCCAGTATTATTTTGCCATTTAATATGCCACAACTAATTTGCCCAATTATATGCCAGTACAATTTTGTCATTAATATGCCACCGTCAATTTGTCCAATAATATGCCAGTATTATTTTGTCATTAATAAGCCACAGCCAATTTGCCCAATAATATACCAGTGTTATTTTGTACATTAATGAGCCACAGCCAATTTGCCCGATAATATGCCAGTATTATTTTGCCATTAAAAAAGCCACAGCCAGTTTGCCCAATAATATGGCAGTATTATCCTGTCATTTAATGTATGCCAGTATTTTTCTATTCAATATGCCAGTATTTTGCCATTTAATATTTGCCAGTATTTTGCCATTCAATATGCCAGTATTTTGCCATTTAATATGCCAGTATTTTGCCATTTAATATATGCCAGTATTTTGCCATTTAATATATTTCAGTATTATTTTGCCACTCAATATGCCAGTATTTTGCCATTTAAGATATGCCAGTATTTTGCCATTCAATATGCCAGTATTTGCCACTAAATATGTCAGTATTTTGCCATTAAATATGCCATTATTTTGCCATTCAATATTCCAGCATTTAACCCGTCAATATGCCCTACTTTTGCCATTCAACATTCCAGCATTTAACCACTTAATATGCCAGAATTTTGCCATTCAATATTCCAGCATTTAACTCCTCAATATGCCAGAATTTTGCCATTCAATTTTCCAGCATTAACCCCTTAATATGCAACAATTTTGCCATACAATATTCCAGCATTTAACCCCTCAATATGCCAGACTTTTGGCATTCAATATTCCAGCATTTAACCCCTCAATATGCCAGAATTTTGACATTCAATATTCCAGCATTAACCCCTTAATATGCCAGAATGTTGCCGTACAATATTCCAGCATTTAACCCCTCAATTTGCCAGTATTATTGTGCCATTCAATATGCCAGTATTTAACCCCTCAATTTTACCCCTCTGTCATATAATGTATGCCAGTATTTTGCCATTTAATATTTGACAGTATTTTGCCATTCAATATGCCAGTATTTTGCCATTTAATATTTGCCAGTATTTTGCCATTCAATATTCCAGTATTTTGCCATTTAATATGCCAGTATTTTGCCATATAATATATGCCAGTATTTTGCCATTTAATATATTCCAGTATTATTTTGCCACTCAATATGCCAGTATTTTTCCATTTAATATATGTCAGTATTTTGCCATTCAATATGCCAATATTTTGCCACTCAATATGTCAGTATTTTGCCATTAAATATGCCATTATTTTGCCATCCAATATTCCAGCATTTAACCCCTTAATCTGCAATACTTTTGCCATTCAATATTCCAGCATTTAACTCCTCAATATGCCAGAATTTTGCCATTCAATATTCCAGCGTTAACCCCTTAATATGCCAGAATTTTGCCATACAATATTCCAGCATTTTACCCCTCAATTTGCCAGTAATATTGTGCCATTAAATTTGCCAGTATTTAACCCCTCAATATGCCATAATTTTGCCATTCAATATGCCAGCATTTAACCCCTCAATATGCCAGTATTATTTTGCCATTCAATATTCCAGAATTTAACCCCTCAATATTCCAGAATTTTGCCATTCAATATGCCAGCATGTAAACCCTCAATATGCCAAAATTTTGTCATTCAATATGCCAGTATTTAACGCATCAATAATCCAGAATTTTGCTTGCTTTATACCACCCTCCTCCCCCTCCTTCCCCAGTACTTTACTTGCTGCTCTCCTCCTCCTTTTTTTTTTCCAGCAGCCGAATCTAGAGGATGCTGCTGCCAGAAAAAGAAGAAGTTCAGCAGTGTGATGCGCTGAGAGGGGATGCCGGCAGCACAGGTGTCACCTCCGCTGGGGGTGTCATCAGGTGCGGTCCGCACCCCCCTTGGGACGTCACTGGAGACGAACTTGTATATACGCAGGGTGCAAAAGAGTATGACAGTTCCATTTTCCAGGTAACACAATGTAAAGAAAGACAAAGATATGCAGCATACCCTAGGTGACCCTTTTTACTCCACCAAGCAAAGGTTCAACTCAATGGGGGGGTGGGTTCAACCCTTTAATGGGCTTGAAAAAATTCCACTTGGTTGAAACTTTGCTTTTTGGAATAAGACAGGTCACCTATGGAGTGCTGAGTATCTTCGTCTTCCTTTACATTTTCTTAGTTGCACGCTGTTTTTTATCTCACACATAATACTGGGATTAATTAATAAAGTGAAAGCGATTTTACCTTGGACATTTGTATTTTTTTTAATAGAAAGTATGTTTATATGATTGGGTGACCAGAACCACTTTTTGAAGAGATTCAGGCATTAAAATCAATGCTGAACAGAAAGATGCAATTCTCTTCTTTACAGATCATCTGCTAATTTCTTTTAGAATTTTTGTATTTGTGTGTTTCAGAATATTGCAAATGTTCTTTATTTCCACTTTGCAGTGGAATTATATTACACAGTTTAGAGATTTAGTGCTTCATTAATTATAGACTTCTGTCAGTAGGGGGAGCAAGAGCTAACTGTCATTGAAATTTTCCTTGAATTCATGATGATAATCAGGGTGTATTGCAATAACTCCTATAGGCTGATGACCTTGCATGCTAACCACATTTTACCCTACTTTACTTTTTATGTTGTTTCTTTCTAATAACTATAATGGTAAACAAAATATAAAGCCAATAAAAACTAAAAACAATTTAGAACCAAATTACATAAATGTTAATTATATGAATTGATTGAATATGAATATTATAATTTTTATGTAATAATACATCTTCTCAACACTTTACATTGTATTAACATTTTTGCATAGCCCCAAAAATGTAGGTAGAGCCTGGTACAGAGCATAGAGGAGTAAACAAACAGACAGACTGGTACATGAGTTAAAGAGCTCTGCTCACAATCTCATGGCTAAAACTTTGCATCTCCATATGTGTAACAAATGTATGTATTAATAAAAATGTTAAAATATAAGTAAAAAAAAAAATAACAAAAAAGTTAAAAAAAAGCAATCTCTTACATGTATGAAATCTAAATATGTTTTCAAGGAACAGTTTTAAACTGAGTTTAACCCCTTAGTGACATGACTTTTTTGGCTTGTCCGACGCTTGGTGACATGGGCTGTTTTAACATTTCTGAGGTGTTTGTGTTTTGCTGTAATTTATTTCTGTGTCATTTAGTGTACCCGCACAAACTATATATCGTTTTTATCGTCATAAGAAGGGCTTTCTTTTGATACCATTATTTTGATAATAGCATATAATTTGATGTAAAAAAAATTATAAAATATGGCAAAAAAATTGAAAAAATTATTTTTTTATGACTTTTATTTGAAAAATCGTATACTCATGTACAAGAGACAACAAAAAAACACTGCTAAAAAGTTTCTAATATATGTCCTGAGTTCAGAAATAGCCCATGTTTTTATGTTTTTGTGCTTTTTTATTCATGTTACAAGGCCAGAACTATAAGTGGTGCAAAGCTATTTTAAAATCCTTTCTTTCAAAATTAGCGATAGTGACATTGTAACACTGATTTCTGTACTAAATCCATGAATGACCCCCAACATGTACATATTTTTGAAAACTAGACAACTCAGGGCATTTAACTTGGGGTATTTTGACACATTTCATGTAGCCATTTTACCACCAGTCTATGCCAAAGTTTGCAGCAAAAAATCTTTTTTTTTAATTTTTCACATATATTGCAATTTAGGTAAACATTACCTTAAAATGTGAAGGGGTATTTCCAAATAACACCTCAATATGTGTTCAGCAACATCTCCTGAGTACAGGGATACCACCCATGCATAGGTTTGTTGGTTTGTTTTGGGGCTAAAAGGCCACATTTAGGGGGTGCGCATTTTGGTTTTCCAACTTGGAATTCTGACATGCAGAAAACTTGTGCCCATGTCCCATTTGGGACATTTTTGAAGCCAGAAAGTGTATTCTACCCCACAAAACCATATATTTTTTTAAACTAGACACCCTAGGGTATTTCAAATGGTAGTGTTTTAACACTTTCCATGCACTAATTATACTACCAGCCTATGTCAATGTTTTGGGTAGTAATTTTTTTTCACATACATTGTACTTTGGGCATGAATTCACAGATCCTGTTATATGTCAGTGCCAAACAACACCTCAATATGTGTTCAGCAACATCTCCTGAGTACAGGGATACCCCCCATGTATAGGTTGGTTAGGTTATTTGGGGGTTAAAAGGCCATATTTGAGAGGTGCACTTTTTGGTTTTCCAACTTGGAATTCTGACGTGCAGAAAACCTGCGCCCATGTCCCATTTGGGACATTTTTGAAGCCAAAAAGTGTATTCTACCCCACAAAACCATATATTTTTGAAAACTAGACACCCTAGGGTATTTCAAATGGTAGTATTTTAACACTTTTCATGCACTAATTCTACCACCAGCCTATGTCAATGTTATGGATAGTAATTTGTTTTTCACATTCATTGTACATCGGGCATGAATTCACAGATCCTATTATGTGTCAGTGCCAAACAACACCTTAATATGTGTTCAGCAACATCTCCTGAGTACAGGGATACCACCCATGTGTAGGTTAGTTAGATTATTTGGGGGCTAAAAGGCCACGTTTAGGGGGGGTGCATTTCCAACTTGGAATTTTGACATGTAGTCAGCCTGCGCCCATGTTCCATTTGGGACACTTTAAAATGGAGTATTTTACTCCTGTCAAAGTATTTTACCCCATAAAACCATATATTTTGGAAAACTAGACATCCTAGGGTATTTAAAATTGTGGTATTTTAACACTTTCCAAGTGCTAATTCTACCACCAACCTATGTCAAAGGGTTGGGATGTCATTTTTTCCCCACACACATTGTAGTTCAGGCAGGAATTTTCAGATTCTGGTATTTGCCACTGCCAACCAACACCTCAGTATGTGTTCAGCAACATCTCCTGAGTACAGGGATACCCCCCATGCATAGGTTTGTTGGTTTGTATTGGGTATAAAATTCCACATTTAGGGGGTGCACAATTCCAACCTGGAATTTTGACATGTAGTCAGCCTGCGCCCATGTTCCATTTGGAACATTTTTGAAGCCGTCCAATGAATTTTACCCCATCAAACCATATATTTTTGGAAAATAGACATCCTAAGGTATTTCAAATGGTGGTATTTTAATAATGTATAGGTACTAATTCTACCACCAGCCTTTGTAAAAGTTTGTGGTAGTACTTTTTTGGGAGTTTTTTTTCCACATGCTTTGTACTTCAGGCATGAATTCACAGATTCTGGTATATATCACTGCCAAACAACAACCCAATATGTGTTCAGCAACATCTCCCGAGTACAGGGATAGCACCCATGCATAGGTTTGTTGGTTTGTTTTTGGCTAGAAGGCAACATTTGTGAGATGCGCATCTCAAAATTCCAACTTGGAATTTTGACATGTAGTCAACCTGCGTCCGTGTCCTTTATGGGATATATCTTTGAAGCCAGCCAATGTAATTTACCCCCACCAAACCATATATTTTTTTATCGGTAGACCCCCATCACTACTTGTGGCAAGGGCTCAGCAGCCACCGATACATCGCTAGATGATGTATCAGAAGGCTGAATAGGGTCAAAATCGAACCCTGAGTCGGCGGCCTCAGAATCAGTGCGTAAGCAGTGATCTTGAGCAAAGAAGGGTTTAATAGCTCTTAGAAGAGCCTATCTAGTACTGTAATGTATTACAGTACAAAGAAATTAATCCATAAAACAGTGCAGACAGCAAAACATACTGTTGCTGTGCAAGATTACTGCTTACACAGTGATGAATGGCAGGGAAGGGCTTAATACACAGTGAAAGACTTTCATAAAACCTGACAATTTTATAAAATGTTATTTTATATCACTAATACTGATCTGTCTCTTTCCGTCACAAAAATGTAAGTGAGGAGAGGGAGGCAGATCAATATTTGTGAATATTGATCCGATTAATTTTGATCTGACCAGGGCGAATGGAGAGCTTAATTGAGAAATCACCAAACCGCCTTTGCCACTAATTCGCTGTTACTGATCGCTATGCGCTCAGGCAGCTTAAAAAAAAAATCTCAAATATTTTTACTTTACATGTAATCCCCTAGCGGGTATGTGTAAAAAAAATAAATAAAATAAAAATATGCAGACAGATAAAAATTGCTTTGGCGTCAATATCATTGCGTAAGCAGTGATCTACGGCAAATAAGGGGTTAATAACTCTTAGAAGAGCCTTTTTAGTACTGTAATAAATTACAGTACAAAAAAAATTAACCCCTAAAAAATGCACAAACAGCAAAAATAAATGCGCTGATGTGCACGATCACTGCTTATGCAAGATCAGTGGCAGGGAAGGGGTTAAACGCAGGGAATTGCTTTAATAAATTTTTTTTTATTGTTTTATTATTTGTGTGTTGTGTATTTATTGTTTTTTTTTTAATTTTTAGAACTTTGATCTGTCTCTCTCACTCACTAAAAAAAATGTGAGGAGAGGGAGACAGATCATAACTGGTCAGATCAATATAGAGTTAATATTGATCTGACCAGTCAGTGGGGATGTTCAGCAGAGCATCCCCCACTGCCTGTCAGTGTGCCTGGCAGTCACTGATTGCCTCTGTGAAGAGGCAATCGTGTGGCTGCCAGAGAGCACAGGAAGCAGGTACTTCCTGCCTCCTGTGCTCTTGCCCTTAGAAGGGCAGCGCCATCTTGGTCACTCAGTGACCAAGATCGTGAATTTTTTTTTTGTGTTTCTGATTGCCTCGACTTGCGAGGCAATCAGAAACACTTTCTGAGCATAGGAAGCGAAAGATTCGCTTCCTATGCTCATTTTTTAAATGCCCGCGTTTTAAAGGCTCTGTGCCTTTAAAACCGGCATTTCGATCGCTCTCCGGAGCGATCGAAATGCCGACGGGCATTTTTTTTTAGCATTGTACGATGCTTCCACACGGAAGCATCGTTACAATGCGGCTTGAGCACTGAAAGCGGAAAAACTCCGCTTTCAGTGCTCGTTTTGACACAGGACGGTCTAGGTCCGTCCTGTGTCACTAACGCCTCGGCACACAGGACGGTCCTAGTCCGTCCTGTGTCGCCAAGGGGTTAAACTTATTTCATTACATTTTATGACTGAGATTTGATTATATTGATTGATACCTGAACCAGTTATCTTTCCTATGTACATAATGACATTTTTGCCTGTTATATTTTTACTGTATATATAAAATGGGTTTCTACAAAGTAAGGCAAGAGAGAACACTCCTTCCCCCTAGAACATAATGAGACTGGAAAGAGCAGGGGTGTCCAAGTTTGTCCAAGTCTGCAGCAGGCCACTTCACTGTAAATATGTTTGTTCGTGGGCAGCATTCATGTTTCATTGAAAGAAAATGTATTTATATAATTGTATATAATATATATAGATAGATACATATATACATACACACAGTCACAGTGTGTGAGTATTTCACAGATCCCCAAAGCAATAAAACAGCAGAAATAAAATAAAAAAAATCCTCACATGAAATGCACACACATACACACATGCACACATAGTCATACACACACAAATACACACACAGTTCCACACACTGAGTCACACTTCCACACACTGACTCACACACAGACAATCTGAGTCACACTTCAACACACACACTGAGTCACACTTCCACACATACACACACACTGAGTCACACTTCCACACACTTTCACACACAGAGTCACACTTCTACACACACACACATTGAGTCACACTTCCACACACACTAAGTCACACTTCCACACACACGCATTGAGTCACACTTCAACACACACACACTGTCACACTTACACACACACACACACACACACACACATACACACACACACTGAGTCACACCTCCACACACTCACACAATGAGTCACACTTCCACGCACACACACTGATTCACACACACTCACACACACTGTGTCACACTTCCACACACACTCACACACTGAGTCACACTTCCACACACTAAGTCACACTTCCACACACACACACACACTGAGTCACCTTTACACACACTCACACACTGAGTCACACTTCCACACACACACTGGCTCACACAAACACACACAGACATTCTGTATGTGAAGTGTGAGTCTCACACTTACACACATTGACAGACACACTTACAGTTACACTTACACACACCCCCACTTACACAGACTCCCACTTACACACACTCCCATTAACAGAGACTCTCACTTACACACAGAGAGACAAACACAGTCACACACACACACACACTCACCACTGAGTCACACGTCAACACACACACTCTGTCACTCTTCAACACACACACACACACACACACTGAGTCACACTTCCACATACACACACTGACACACTGATTCACACTTCCACACACTAAGTCACACTTAAACACACACACCCTCCCGCCCAAAGAAAAAAAAAGTAAAAAAAAAAAAAAAAGATCCCCCCTCACCAGCCCTCTGCTCGGCATGCTCTGCTGGGTCCGGGGAGGGGGCGGAGCTAACAGGCTGAGCGGTGTAACTCCGCCCCCACCCTGTGAAGCAGAGCAGCGTCTGCTTCACGGGGAGCCACTGGCAGCATTAGAAAGTGCTGCTCGGCTCCCCATGCCTGCATTAAGCATGGGGAGCCCGAGCAGCACTTTCTCTTGCTGACCTGGGCTCCCAGTGAAGCAGACGCTGCTCTGCTTCACAGGGTGGGGGCGGAGCTACACCGCTCAGCCGGTTAGCCCCGCCCCCTCTCTGTATCCACCTTTGAAGGCAAAGGGAGGGGGCAGAACAGGGGAGGGGTGGGAGAGAGAGACGGGGGAGAGACAGAACAGGGGGAGGGGGGAGACACAGAACAGCTGGAAGGGGGAGAGAGAGATACAGAACAGGGGGGGAGAGAGAAAGAACAGAGGGAGGAAGAGAGAGACAGAACAGGGGGAAGGGGGAGAGAGAGAGAGACAGACCGAACAGAGGGAGGGAGAGAGAGACAGAACAGGGGGAAGGGGGAGAGAGAGAGAGACAGACAGAACAGAGGGAGGGAGAGAGAGACAGAACAGGGCAGGAGAGAGAGACCGAACAGGGGGAAAGGGGAGAGAGAGACAGAACAGGGGGAAGGGGGAGAGAGAGACAGACAGGGGGAGGGATGGAGAGAAAGACTGAACAGGGGAAATGGGAGAGAGAGAGACAGAACAAGGGGAGAGACAGAACAGGGGGGGAGAGAGAGACATAAGGGGGGAGAGACAGAACGGGGGGAGAGAGAGACAGAACAGAGGAAGGGGAGGAGAGAGACAGAACAGAGGGAGAGAGAGAACAGGTATGGGGGAGTTAGAGAGAGACAGACAGGGCAATGAAGAGTAAAGGGACAAACAAGGAAGGGAGAGAGATACATACATGGGGGGCGCCACGGGGGAATCCCGCACAGGGCGCCGGAACACTTAAGGCCGGCCCTGCATACTGAGTCATACTTCCACACAGACATTGCTTCTTTTTTATTTCTTTAAAAAAAACATGTTATTTGTTTCGAGAAAGCTCCTTCACACTCTGACCCTGTTGGAGCACCGGGTGTCAGTGACATCCCGGTGTACACTTTGTTGGTGCCACTGCCACTCTCAAGCAGGCTGCACCTCTCTGGTGGGCAGGCTGCATGAGGAACAGTTAGGACGAGGGGGGGGGGGCAATGATACTGCAAAGTGAATTATACATTCACCTTGGGCGTTCATAGATGGTACCAGTCTGTGGTCTATTAAAAGACAGGTGTCAGCCTCAAAAAGTGTAAGCAGTGCTTTTGCCAAACGGACACCTTGTGGTACAGAGTTATACCCAGCCAGTGTTTTAGCTGGTATTATGATAATCCTAGCAGTCCACAGCAGGTGAAGTCACACATTTTTGGTAAAAAGTGGAATAATGAAGTGAGGTTATGGCAAGAAAATGTTAGGAAATAAATAGCTTGATTAAGATAGGGGTGCCATGGCATGAAGGAGGGCAGAGACAAAAAGAGCAAAACTATGTATTTGTCTAGTCTATTGGGACAAAAAGCCTTGCAATGACTGCAGTCTGTGAATTATATGAATTTATGTAATTGCAGAACCACACCATGGAGAAGTCCCATGCTGCCAGCTAGAGTGGTACTGTAAACCCATGTCAAGTTATGCCCGATCCCATTTTGCCATTGCCAGAAAAAGGATGCAAGGCAATGCGGTTAACATATTGTGCTATATAATATTCAGACATGTTTTTGACGTCTGTATTTATAAAAGAATAACAAAATAGCAGCTATGTGTATCAGAGTCAACAAGACAGCTAGTTACTTCCAGCTGTAAAGGTTTAAGGAAATAAAGAGCTGATACATGTAAAAGTATCAGTAATCATTAAAAATATTTAACAATATTTTGGTTTATGATATGCAAAATCTAAGGATTTTGGTCAAGGAAAATGATAAAGAATTCCAGTCCGGCAGGCACATGTGACACATTTCTTCTAAAATGAACACAAGGCTTTTGATACAATCAGTATAATATGAGTTAATCAATAAATGTTAACTCGCATGAGAGGGTGAAATAATTCTGTGGCCATAATTAGAGTTGAGCAGACACCTGGGTGTTCGGGTTCGGGCTCGAACTTGACCCCGAACTTGACCCCGAACCAGAACCTCATTGAAGTCAATAGGGACCCGAACTTTTGGCCACTAAAATGCCTCTAAAAAAAGTCCTGCAAAGGGCTAGAGGGCTGCAAAAGGAAGTACAATTGGGGTAAGAGTAGGACAAGTGCCCTGCAAACAAATATGGATAGGGAAATAACTTCAAATAACATAAAATACATACAAATTAAAAATACAGCTTAGCCATTAAATAGCACTAGATAGAATCTTTGATTTTTGTTTTGGAAGAACAAAAATCTAAATCTAAAGCATGGCTGCCAGGAGGATCAACAGAATTATCCATTTGAGAGAGGGTTGGAGTGCAGGGTATTCTCTTTCAGTTTATACTAAGTGACCCAGGTTGAGGAGGCGGTGACCGTGGCGGTGTAGGTGGAAGCAGCGCTGGAGGAGGAGGAGGAGGAGGTAGCCAGAATGTTCCAAAGTGCGCTGTAAGCACAGTATTGGACTGTTCTATTTGACTCTCAGATATGAAGTGCACCGCAAGACGCAAATGTACTGTTTAGCACCCAAAACTATTAGGATTTTTCAAAGTGCACTGTCAGCACTGTATTTGACGGTTCTATTTGACTCTCAGATGTAATACATGTAATGCTATTGCTATTCTATAAACCGAAATAGAGTCCCCATTGATACGAATAGGTCAATTGACCTATTCGTATGAATGGAGACTCTATTTCGGTTATAGAATAGCAATAGAATTACATGTATTCCATAAACCGAAAGTCTATAAACCGAATGTCTTTCGGTTTATAGACTTTCGGTTTATGGAATACATGTAATGCTATTGGCTTTCTATAAACTGAAATAGAGTCCCTTTTCTTATGAATGGGGACTCTATTTCGGTTTATGGAAAGCCAATAGCATTACATGTATTCCATAAACCGAAAGTCTATAAACCGAAAGACATTCGGTTTATAGACTTTTGGTTTATAGAATACATGTAATGCTATCGGCTTTCTATAAACCGAAAGTCTATAAACCGAATGTCTTTCACAATTTGCTTCACAATTTAACTTTGATTATGTGCTAGTGCTCTCAACCTTAAGTTTTTTCTTTGACCTATATTCCTGCTACCTATCCCATTTTTATGTTTTTTGACTCTGCTGTGAGTCTGTTCCTCAGTCCTGATGTCACTCAAACTTAAGGACGCAACCTGTCGGTAACTGGGCTTGCTATTGGGCTAGGTCTAGCTGTCATCTCTTTATGAGCATATTGGGCCATGATGGCCAAATTGGGATGTTTTTGTGTAGCGCAAAATTCAGATTTGGGCAATTAGCCTAAAAATCTTGCCAGTGCTGTGAAGGTGATGGGTCATTGTTGTACATCACCATTGAGGGCATAATCTCATTTTGTCCATCCCCATTGTCCAAGGTCATCCAGGTCAGACATTTTGACATCTATAAAAATTATTTCTGAAATTTAGGTTCCTCCATATTTCTACTAATGCAGTTGCACATCCTTATGTTATAGGTTTCAAAGGTTATGACATCACTGGTGACCATTTAACTTCACAGTGTATGTGGTGTCTAATCACCTCAAAACTAAATTAACTCAAAACTTGGAAAAGGAACAATGTTTAGCCCTGACGTTGTGTTGACCTAGAAATTCCAGCATGAATAAGCTGTGCAAATTTCATGATTCCAGAGTTCAATGATCAAGTTCTTCAGACAAAAAAAAAACAGACACAAGGTTTCATAGTTAAGATGTACAAACTAGAGATCTGATATTTGGCAATACCTGCAAGGTTTGCAGTGGTGTTCTGTTGTCCAAATAAAATTAGACTTTAAAAATGTGTTGCAAATTACCTTTGTTCCAAAACCCACGTATTGATAATGCGTGGGTAATAACTTTCCTGGTTATTATTTCACCCTATAACATTCTGTTTTTGTTGTCTGAACAGCATAGCATAACCCGAAACGAACACCAGCAAAAACAAAATTATAAAAATAATTGAACTGCTGAAATAGCAAGATTTACGAGTTCTGAACACTCAAAATCCTATAAAAAAAGATTGATAACATCAAAGTTACACAATACACCACAGTGAAAATTGTCGATTTGAAATGATTTTGTTGTTTTTTCCCCCTCATATTAGTATAAGTGTTCTCTATAAAATGTACTTACAATGCACCATGATTTTCTGTTGCACATTACAACAGTTGCAAGGTATCAATATAAGGACTGTTGTGCTCACGATGACAGCTTACAATCCAAATCAAATAACATATTCTGTTTACTGTCTTCTTGTAAAAGTTTTGATAAGCTTTATAACAGGAATTTCAGTATATATTTCTATTTCAGAAGAAAGGAATTTATGGTAGAACTATGTAAATGGGAGTCTCTGTGTGTGTGTGTGTAAGTCTGTGTTTATGTGTGTGAAAGTGTAACAGTGAGTGTGTGTGAGTCTTTAAATATGTGTTTGAGCCTGCGTGAGACTCACACTTCACTCACAGAATGTCTGTGTGTGTAAGTGTGAGTATGTGTGTGTAAGTTTACAAAAGTGTGTAATAAATATTCTTGAAATATGTAGGTGTTTTTTTTTTACATTTTAAAGATAGATGGTATGTGGGGGGGGTCCCAATTACGGGGTCCATCCGGGTACCAAGGGCTCTAGGAATGCCCCTGGCACCAATCCTAACCTTCATTATAACCCTGACCACGCTGTAAACCTAAGGGGACCTTATATCTAGTATTAATAGATCTAGGGATAGCTTTGTCCTTTAAAGCAATGTTGCTGATTACCTGTAGGGGCAGTCAAGCAACAGTACCAGAGCAACAAAAAGTGATTTCTGATCATTTATGTTGCTCTTTCCGGATACTGGCAGTGCCATATTGGAGGAGCATGCTGCTCTCCATAAACCATGTGGGGCCAAATTGTGGTGTTGCACGATGCCTTGACCTCGAGGCATCATAGCAACATTGACAAAGCATAGGCAGCAATTGTTGGTATTGATATACCAGGTACGTCCTCTGTCGCTAAGTGACATGTTTTGTGTGAAATACAAGGTACCTCCTCTGTCACTAAGGGACATGTTTTGTGTGATGTACCAGGAATGTTCATTGTCATAAAGGGGTTAAAAAAAAAAGGTAACTCTGATGGTAATGTTAAATTAAACACAACACATACGCAAAATTAACTAATCATACCAATTTAACCCCTAATAATGCTGCATAAAATCTAAGTAAATAATATATCACCTAAACATTATTTTTACTGTGAATGTAGATAGGAATAACTTATCTATACATAGTGTTAGAATAATTGACAGTAAATGCATACATGTGAAATGCATCTGTGGAGTCACCAGTTCATCTGCATTTCAAGCAACAGGTAATGTCTTGAGTCCCTCCAAAGATGAAAAACATATATTTCTCTAATTTCATTTACTGTCAATTTTGCTTACACTATATAGTGTACTCAATAAGGAGAGAAATGCAGGGATTTGCAGGAAAATGAGATGGGAATTTCAAACTTTAGGCCAAAGTAGCTGAGTTGGAAAAATTCCCCCATTCAGTTACACTGGAGAATCTTTCAAACTCGGCTACTTTGGCCAAATGTTTGAAATTCCCATTTCAATTCCCTGCAATTCTCTCTTTATTGAGTAGACTCTTAGATCAAATGAAATCACTGTTCTTCACTAAATTCACAGTAAACACATTGGTAGTGCTTTTTAAATGGAACACTCACAGATTTTGCTGCTCCATTGATTCAGGGAATCCTAAAATGATGAACTGCTTGACATGCAGAAACCAGAAAGGGACGGTGGTGCTCCAAAGGGAGACCCTGATGGTGGAACAATAGAGAAAATCTCTGTCGAAAATTCCCATTTCTTGAAAAAAGTAAAATAACAAAATAGAATAACTCACAGACTAATGCAGGAGGTGAGGGCATCTGCTATTAAAGGTAGGTGTTGGTTAACTTTCACCAACAAATGTACAATGCAATCTGAGGATTGCCAGAGGATAAGGTTCTGCAAATCCATCCTATTCAATATAAGGTATTGGTAATGCTATAAAATACATGTATTCTGTAGTAATAGAGTTTCTCGCAGTCACTCATCAAACACTCAGCTAGTGCTTTAACGCATGTTAGTGTTCATTGTTGTTTTTATATTGTTTTATTGTTTGCCATTTTTTTAATAATTTTTTTTATACATTTGCACTGGTCAAATCACAGCGTGAGAACCAAAATGGTTGTGCTACTGCCCTTCCTCTCCATCTCCAACAAAAACTAAAAGTGGAAATATGTAGAAGTGATGTCACTCACCAAACACTCAGCTAGTGCTTTAATGCATGTTAGTTCGCTGTGGTATGTTTTTCATTGAATCAACCATTATTCCATTTTGAAAAATGTGTATTAAATTTACTTAGCCTTTAACCGCTTAGTTACTGAATTTCTAAAACATATTTGGTCGTTCTGGATAATAGCTGTTTTTACACTTCTGTGGTGTTTGTGTTTAGCTGTTATTTTTTCTCTTTATCATTTACTGTACCCACACAAATTATTTATTGGAGGGTTTTCGGAATAAGAAGGGCTTTCTTTAGATACCATTACTTTGCTCATATAATTTATTATTTAAAAAAAAAAAACCTAAGCTATGATGAAGATTTAAAAAGAAACACTTTAACGAACTTTCACTTGAAAATCTGGAAAAAAAAATTCAAGTTATAGGGCAATAACTGAAAGAAGCAATTTGCTTTTTATAACCAAATGCTGCCTTTCAATATGGTTCTTACGTTCACACCAGGAAGTGATCACATTGTGTCCTGGGGACAAATAAAGGTTTTGCTGGATCCCTCAATATCAACACATTGATCATTTTGTATGTTTCATTTCACTGCATGACATTCCAGACACGTCATTTGTTACTAACAGCTTTTTTTAATGACGTGGTGGCCACATCAATTTTCATAAATGGGTTAAAAAAGCCTAATGTTTGGCATTTTATCCAAACCATTAGCAACAGTATCTTTGTCTAGTTGTCACAATATAATTATATTTATAAAATTTAGTTACAAACTTACTTTTTTGCGGCATTTATTGTTTAGACCTAGGAATTGTGCAATCCTAGACTTGGAATAATTCCCGGACACAAATATAAATTAAAAGAAACAAGAAACAGACACAAATTTAATATATCCTGTTTACGAATTGGTACATTTATCTGATTTAACTTTAGTACCATTTAATCAATGAATGTATGCCATTGTTTTTTAAGTCACCTTGTGAAACCTATTACAGATGTGTTTCAGAACTTTTTTCTATTTTGGAATTGTCTTTCAATAAAGTGTACCTTGAAACCATTTTTTTTTGCTCTTATCTGTAGTTCTGTCATTTAATGTACTTTCTGGACATGTCTCCACTTGCTGCGCTGTTATTTTGTTTTCAACAATGCCTTTGCACTTATAAAACAGCAGGATGTGAAATCATCCAATCACTTTATGTTTAAGAGCTAAAATAGATTAACCTGTATGTCAAAAATAGAAACCATTGTCTATTAGCTACCACATTAAAAGTATCCTGACAGGTCTAGTCACTAACGTTACAATATTAACAGCATTTATTTCCCCTCTCTCTGTACTAGGCTGAATATAATTAGAATTTGTAGTTATTTATTTTTTAAGTTTTTATGAAAGATTACAACCTACTAGTTTAAAAAATGTACAATTACAACTAAATATTTTGTTACAGCATTAAATCATTTGTGTATATTTAGTGTCGGAACGGTGACAGTCAAAGAACAAGTACAGGAAGGGAAAATTATTATTGCAAATATATTTAGAAAATCATGTTAACTATGGTACAAATTCACAACCAGGAGCGAGATTTTATAACGACAGGAAAAAAGATTTACAACAGTGTTTGAAAATACAATGAATTAACTTAGAACGTCAGAAAACATTGTTTCTGTTACTACAGTTCACTTTTCTAAAGATACAAGGACTTTGACATATTCCTATATTCTTTGGGTTGACGGTTAGTTTAAACGTGGTGCTAAATCTTCATGGTAAATACATTTAAACGTATTCAGTATGCGATCAGGATAAGTGAGAAATAATGATGGTAACAAAGATAATTAACATAACTTGCCTATGATCTGTGTCAAATGGCACCAGGTTTAAGACCATGAAATAAACATCTGCTTGCCAGAAGATGAGGATCTTTATTTAACTCATGTATTATAGCACAGAAGGTTTAGAGGGCAGATGGTTTCCTTCTTGTTGTCTGGGTCTCATTAGGCCATGACACAATGCCCTTATCCAGTTCCTAAAATAAGTGTAACACCCCTTGCTTTTCTTTATAGACCAGTGGCTTAGATCCAGAATGCTAGGGTGGGTTCAGATCAAGCTGTGTTCCTTTCCCTCCACGTATTTGTGTAATTAACTTTCCAACTTGCCTATTCAACATTAATATCATAGAATATCTGTATATTGTGCCTCCTTCCATGTGTTATTTTAATAATCTAAGCATTTAGTATTCACAAACTGGCACATTATTTTGTTAACTGGGGGCTATAAAAAGCTATTTGTAGACAACATATCAACCTGATTAGCCAATAAAAGATGTAAAGGTGAATGTACAGAATACACAATATTGCATGAGCCTTTTAAAACATTATAGTGATACTAAATGTTATTTTTAACATTTGCTTCACAAACAGAAGCAGTTAAAAATCCTATGCTACTGTTCTGATGAGAACCCAGTGTGCATGTTTGCAGATACACGTGAGTTTACTCTGAACTTTGCTAACAGTGTGCCCAGAGCATCTGATTGGGGTCTGTCAGGACTAACAGTGTCTGTTTGCTGGTTAAGTTCCCCTCTATTGGTGGCATGTGAAAATGGAGTTATTTCACAGCATCAGTGAGAGAATGTCGCTGACAACCACAACTTTGATGCCTTCCTAGGGAAGCATCATGGCTGCTGGTCAGAAGAAAAATGGGCATGTACCTTTAAAAGTACATGCCAGTTTATCCTCATGCTACAGACACTCATTTTTTTCACTATTGTATTAGAAGCACAAGTAATACAAAAATGTAGTGGCTCTTTAAAAATTGAGTGGTTCTTTAAAATAATGCCTCCTGAATTCCAGACGTTACTCTGCGTATAAGACTACATCACCCCCATATCAAACAAAGAACACCTGAACCTGTTCCTAGTGCAGATTTACTATTAGACTGCTTGAGATAATCAGCATTAAAAA
Organism: Pelodytes ibericus; assembly: GCA_036172795.1. Taxonomy (NCBI): domain Eukaryota; kingdom Metazoa; phylum Chordata; class Amphibia; order Anura; family Pelodytidae; genus Pelodytes; species Pelodytes ibericus. Next base: position 140,765,389 of record CM069857.1, on the reverse strand, counting down.
TGCATCAGTAGATAACCTAGTTACCATGTCCGCCATGTCAGACGTTGCACACCAGTCTTGCCAGAGAACTGAAGCTCCACGACATGGAAACCTGGAAGTTTCAGTGAGAATGTTATGTCTCGTATGTTTTCTGTCTCAATGACACTTCCAGAGTAAGATAAATCACTTTCTAACTGTGCTCCACAGGAGCATCGTTCAAAAGCCCTGTTAATCAGACAAAAGTGGACTTCTAATTATAAGATTTTTGGAGAGGTTAGTCACTCTTTAAAAGATATACAATAACTTGTACATCATGATAGTGAGACATAAAAAAAGGATGGGATTTGTAATAGTTTTACTACCCTATTAACAGTACATTTTGGTAAATAAAAGTAAATTAAGTTTAAAACTAGTTCTACATGCACGTGTAGATCTCAACGATCCATTTGTCCTCTTGTCCCTAGCCACAATCACCCTACTATTATAGTTCTTTTAATTATCGGAAAGGTGATATCTATCTATCTATGCCTGAATGCAGTATCTAAAAAGTAGCTACATAAAGTAAACGTTTATACCTTTCCCTTTAAACTCTGTAAAATAGATTCACGTTAAGTCTTTTAAACCAATTTGAGACCAATTAAGACAATGAAACAAGAAGCTATTTGTTACTTGCCAGAGGTAACTGCTGCCAGTTTAATAAATTACACCTATAAAACTTACAGTTTCTTTTACTTAACATTTAGAACAGCACTAAAGTCCTTAACATGATGAGAAATTGGATTTCAGATTTTATGATTCTCTTATTTTCTAGAAATGAAAAGCCATAGAAATAATGTCAGAAAAGACATTTAAATATGTTTATAGTGCCATCTTTACTTTAATGCCATACACAATAGTAATGCAATAGATATACAATGAAAATATATGTATTTCTGAAAGCCAGTGGAACACCATTATGAAACCTATATCTTGGGGTTGATGCAACTTAATAACTATAGCCTGACCTTACTTGCTTTTCATCAGCAATAATATTTTAGTGGTGAGCTGAGAAGGGGTCTTGCCTTACAAGTTATCCTCTAGGGCAGTAGTTCCAACCCAGTCCTCACACACCCCTAACAGTCCAGGATTTAGGAATTACCAAGTTGTTTAAAAAAAAAAAAAAAACCTCAAGTTTAGTTTGATTTGAACACAAGTGGGTAATCACTAAATCCTGGACTATTAGGGGCATGAGGACTGGATTGTGAACCACATCTCTAGTGGATCATTATACTCTCATGACATATATTACCTTATATTAAAAGTGGAACTACTATTTTAACCAGATATGCATCTTTAGGGCTGTATTGGGCAAAATTGACATCAATATATATTAGAACCAATGACAACCACTAGAGCATTCACGTATGCCTTTTATAATACCGCTGTTTAAAATGACGCATGTTGCCATGGCAGCTTTAAGGTCCTAGTAAGCCTTCAGTAGAAGTTTCAATAGTGGCAGGGCCGTCTTTAACGCGGGGCAAACGGGGCAGCTGCCCTGGGCCCAGTTACTCCTGGGGGGCCCCAAGGCAGCTGTCCCGTGGGCCCCCAGCCCCTGCTTGCCACGTTCAGAGCGCATTGCGCTTGTGAACGCTTTTTTCCGGCAAGCCGCATCCGATGGATGCGACGGCCGAAAAAAAAAAAAAAAAAATTACGCCGGATGTGACGTCGCGTCACATCCGGTGACTGTTTCCCTCCTCCGTGCAAGAGGGAAGACTGCACGGAGGAGACATCCGGCGGGGGACACGGAGCAGCTTCATGTAAGTACTAGGGAACGGGGGGGCGGGGGGCTGACTGGCACTATATTCCTGGGCATCTGGCTGGCACAATCTTACTGGGCATCTGGCTGGCACAATATTACTGGGCACTGACTGGCACAATATTACAGGCATCTCACTGGCACTATATTACTGGGCTCTGACTGGCATAATATTACTGGGCATCTGACTGGCACAATATTCCTGGGCTCTGACTGGCATAATATTACAGGCATCTGGCTGGCACTATATTACTGGGCATCTGGCTGGCATAATATTACAGGCATCTGGCTGGCACTATATTACTGGGCTCTGACTGGCACACTATTACAGGCATCTGGCTGGCACTATATTACTGGGCATCTGGCTGGCATAATATTACAGGCATCTGGCTGGCACTATATTACTGGGCATCTGGCTGGCATAATATTACAGGCATCTGGCTGGCACTATATTATTGGGCTCTGACTGGCACAATATTACAGGCATCTGGCTGGCACTATGTTACTGGGCATCTGGCTGGCACAATATTACTGGGCTCTGACTGGCATAATATTACAGGCATCTGGCTGGCACTATATTACTGGGCTCTGGCTGGCATAATATTACAGGCATCTGGCTGGCACTATATTACTGGGCATCTGGCTGGCATAATATTACAGGCATCTGGCTGGCACTATATTACTGGGCATCTGGCTGACATAATATTACAGGCATCTGGCTGGCACAATATTACTGGGCTCTGACTGTCATAATATTACAGGCATCTGGCTGGCACTATATTACTGGGCATCTGGCTGGCATAATATTACAGGCATCTGGCTGGCACTATATTACTGGGCTCTGACTGGCACAATATTACAGGCATCTGGCCGGCACTATGTTACTGGGCATCTGGCTGGCACAATATTACTGGGCATCTGGCTGGCACAATATTACTGGGCTCTGACTGGCACAATATTACTGGGCATCTGGCTGGCACAATATTACTGGGCATCTGGCTGGCACAATATTACTGGGCTCTGACTGGCACACTATTACAGGCATCTGACTGGCATAATATTACAGGCATCTGACTGGCACAATGTTCCTGGGCTCTGACAGGCACAATATTCCTGGTATCTGACTGGCACAATATTACTGGTATCTGACTGGCACAATATTGCTGGTATCTGACTGGCACATTATTACTGGGCTCTGACTGGCCCAATATTGCAGGCATCTGACTGGCCCAATATTGCAGGCATCTGACTGGCACAATATTGCAGGCATCTGACTGGCACATTATTAATGGGCTCTGAATGGCACAATATTGCAGGAATCTGACTGGCACAATATTACAGGCATCTGACTGGCACATTATTACTGGGGTCTGAATTTCACAATATTCCTGGTATCTGTCTGGCACAATATTCCTGGGCTTTGACTGGCACAATATTCCTGGGCTCTGACTGGTACAATATTACTGGGCTCTGACTGGCACAATATTACTGGGCTCTGACTGGCACAATAATACTGCGCTCTGAATGGCACAATATTACTGGCATCTGAAAGGCACAATATTACTGGCATCTGAATGGCACAACAATTATGGCATATGTGTGTGTGTGGGGGGGGGAACATTGCGATGGATGGCGGGATTGCATGCAGGGGAGGGGGCAGGGTCCAGGGGGCCCAAGCAAATGCTTGCCCAGGGTCCAATCACTATTAAAGACGGCCCTGAATAGTGGGCTCAATCTCCTCTCAATCCCACCTATTTATAATATGAAAGCATTTTAAAAAGTAACACTTTGACAGAAGAAACACATACATTTACCCCTCCTACCATTCCCTCTACCGATGGAAATCAGTTATGCTCCCACATCTGGGGGAAAACTAAACCCGCTTTGTCAGCGTGCCCTGGCAGAACTTTTGCGTTCCCTTACAGAAAAAATGTCCTTGATACTCCATTTCTCCTGCCCTCCTTTCATTATTGCCCCCACATCCCTTGCCTTTGCACCCACATCACCTGATTGCACCCACATAACTTGCCATAGCACCACCTTACAGCACAAACTGCACTTGGAACAGAACCCCTCAACTGGGCACAAAGGTCTTGTCAGAGCACCTACATTGGACACCCAGAACATGGCCCAGCACCCAGAATGTACACCCAGGACATGTCCAAGCACCTTGATTGGACACACAGACCATGCTCCAACACCCCAATTCTATACCCAGACATGCCTCAGTACCCAGAATGCATCCACAGCACTTCTCCAGCACACACATTGTATCCTCCTTTGTGTCCAGTGATAGGCAGGATGTCTGTGCACCTTAACTTTTGATCTCCCGAGCCAGCAACTTTGCCAAAAGCTTTTTCTAAAATGTTATTATTCTTATTAAAAAAACATTGAGCAATCCTCAATAGACAGAGATGGGGCCCTTACTAAAGTTGCACCCCCTGATGTCTTCCCTGGTCGAATACACACATTGTCTGTTAGATTATGTGGCCATGAATGTGTCAACCCTGGTTGTTGCATACAAATGTAATAATACACAGATCATTTTCACCCTTGGTATTTGTGAATAGCATTTTACTTGTATGGCAATTTATTTGAACTTATTTTTTTACTTATAAAACAATGCTAGTTATATTTCTTTCAATATAAGAATAGAAAATGCTCATGTCTTCATGTAGTGGTTGATGGGAATAAGGATGTGAAGCATGCATGAGTAAAGGAAGAGTATGATTACATGAGGAGAAGGGTGGAGATTCAAAATGAGTAGTAAAGGAAGTATTGAATACTCATGAAGTGTCATAAAGCAATTCCAAATAGAAACATTTGAAATTAGAATTTTAGCTTGAATGTCATGTGTTAATACTTGAGTATAAAGTCAAACTTATTCATGTGATAAATCAAACATATTTCTGTGCACAGATTCATTTGAATACATTTTTATGAATAGAGAATTTAAGTTATTCTAGCTAATGAGGAGTAGGACATTAAACATGTGAGGCTTTACTATGAGTCACTGTAATCAGGAACTAAGATGTTCACAAAAATGACATATACAAGTATTGAATTTGTATGCCCACCTCCCAAATGATCTGAAGAGTTATTCACTGATATACAATATATATATACTGTATGTAATATCTAAAGAGTGTAATAGTAGATACCAATGTGTCTATTTTCCTTTAACTCAATAAGCAGTCATTATTAATTAGTAATTATTTGCTTCACATGTGAATTAATTACTTTTAATAGGAAATGTTTAATTTGCACATCAAGCCACCAATTGATGTTATAAACAAGAGACACCACAGACACATTAAAAACACATTTTTTTCAGCCAATGTATGCATTCACGTTCAGACACATAGATCACATGTGATCACTTTTCATTATTTATAGTAACAGTACAAATAATGTTTAGGTTTTGACAGGAAAGTGTGGTTATTTGTTCCACTCTTTGCCTTGCTAATAATTTAAAGGGGCAGTCAACATTATCCATAATGTTTTTATGGATATAAATGAGGTTTCCAGTATTGCCCATTTCTGCCAGCATGCTAATTAGCATGTCTGAGAAAAATGTCAGTGAGTCTAGCAGGCTTCCATATTGCCAGTGTGAAGGGGGATCACAACGGTTTAATGGGAGTGTGTCCATGCAGCATCATGACATGATCTCAGCTATTAGTATTTAAGTGTATGATACACTGAGATCCTTATCTCTGTGGTATCAATTCACTAAAATGTGAATTATAGCAAACTGCAAAAATCAGAAATTAAAAGAATACTCTTGAAGATTATCTACCATTTTAATGCATATTAGAGTTAAAATATGATAAAATGAATGTATCCATTACATTTTAGATGTATGTATTATACATGTGTTTAATAGAAATATAGAATTGGTCGGGAGATAAGAACTATTTGTCCTATCTAGTCTGCCCAATTTTCTAAATACTTCTATTAGTCATTAGCCTTAAGTTGTATCTAGGATAGCCTTGTGCATGCTTAAACTCCTTCACTGTGTTAACCTCTATTCCATACATCCACTACCCTCTCAGTAAAGTAATACTTCCTGATATTACTTTTAAATCTTTGCCCCTCTAATTTAAGACTATGTCGTTTTGTCATGGTAGTTGTTCTTCTATTAAATATATTCTCCTCCTTTAGTGTGTTGATTCCATTTATGTATTTAAATGTTTATATCATATCCCCCCTGTTACGTCTTTCCTCCAAACATACTCACAAACAACAGATTAGTAACTCCTACTGATATTCCCACTCATTTGCCTAAAGGCTGGAAGGAAAATTAGCAGTACTTAAAGTATTTAAAAAATGCTCCAATCAAAATCTTTCGAATTATAACTATACTTGCAATGTGTGCACAGGAGCCTGAAAACCAGGTAAACAGATAGGACAATGTAGGTGTTTTGCTGGACACATATTTGCTGCAGGCTATTGCGTTGCTGACTGCTTCAGGTACAAGAAATAAAACAGTGTAAACAAAGTTTCTTGGAGTGGCCCTTTAAGACATTTTCTTTCACACATTCTTAACAGTCATGTGAATGTGTGGGAACAGCTGAAATCTTTTTCTCTAGTCAAATACTTTTTAATAGATTGTTTTGGGCGGTCAAAGACATTTTAATTTTCAAGGTTATCTACTGCATTGCTATCAAATTATATGGGTGTAATAAGGAATACTGTCAATTCTTAACTACATAATTATGTATATAGTAATGCCATTGGAAGTGAGAAATGTAAAGCAATTCCAGTAAAGTCACTGGCTTACAATATTATATTGACCGGCATAAGTGGTAGTAGGGATATCTGTTCCAAAAGTGTGGAAAGCAATGCCATCAGTGAAATAAGTGTCATTAATAACTATATTATTGGCTGTCAGGCCTTGAAGGTGACTGACACAGAATCCATCTTTCATGCTGGTAGTGGCAGAGTGACCTATGGTAGTTATCTACTATAGATATGGTGGGTTGATCAGATTATATTGGGTTGGTGAGAAAAATTCAAGATTGTATGCAACATTATCAAAAGAGGAGAACTGTATGTGCCACATCTAAGGAGATTTTATTTTATTCACTAATAATGTGCAGAGTTTTTTTTGTTCAGCTTATTAAACTACTTTTATTAGACTGATAAAACAATAGTAGTCACAATACTCAACATAACAATTTGCAACCATGTTTATTGAATTAGCACAAACCCCTCATTCTTCAATATAATTACCCCTCACCAACATAATTTCAGGGTTGTAGGCTACATCAAGTACATAGAAGCTGTGTAGAGGGCTATTTGTATGAACAGAAGAACAGGGCATGGTTTTGTATTTTAGTGTCCAGTCAGTATATTGAAATGTATTGTATAAGGTATGGGAAGCCAGTAGAGGTCTCCTTAACAGAGTGGCAGCAGATGAAAAGTTACAAGAGATAAAGATGAGCCTAGCAGAAGCATTTTGAGTAAATTGTAAAGGATAGAGTCAAGCCACAAGACAATAAATTTTCAAAGGGTTACAGTAGTCAAGAAAGGAGATAATAAGGCAGTATCCTGGCCTGTTTGTAGTTCTCCCAGTTGAGGAACAGGTGGATGTCAGCGATCTTGTTTAAGTATAGTTCAATAGCGTAATAATGACGTTATCAATCATAATCATGGAGATTGAAGGAGGGAAGGTGATCATGATGCATTTCAGTGAGATTAGAGGATCTACTCAATATAGTCTGATTTCTTCAGAATTCGATTTGGGTTGGGCATAATCAAATGAATCCCTGAAATACGGCTACTCAGTATACAGGAATTTGCCTCCGAATTCGCCGTTCAGTTTGTTAAGTAACCGAAACATCGGAGACCTTCGCATCGGGACATTTTTGCTAAAGAAGCCATACAATTTAGGACACCCAAAATGTGACGATCAGCCCCAAATACAATTCAGATTTAGAGATAATAGCCGCATATCACCTATTTCAATTCTCCTATTCTGAGCAGGAAAATTCAACTTTAAAGACCTCTAAAGTACACAAAAACAGTAAACTACATTTTTCACATGAAAACATATATGCCCTAATATTCCAATACAAATATCCGTAATTAGCATATGTGACAAAAGTGATATTTGCACAAATATGCAATTAGGAACCCTGTAAAATAACAAATGCAGATGAATATATGGGCAGAACACACACCAATTAATAACCACAATAAAAGGCAACCTGTACCCATGTAGAATGATACAATAAAAGGGTAACTTGAATTGTGGATGTTTTTTTTTTTAGATAATAATAATATAACAAGCCCAGTGAAGGGAGAGGGCAGTGAGAGGGGTTGCACAGTTTGTCCGCTGAGGAATACAACCATGGTCAGAAGATTGTGGAGGCTGATCTTGACTGATGATGTCCAATGTGGATAGGTCTGTTAGAGAAGAACAACAATGCAGTGTAAATGTTAAGTACATACAGTTGGGTGCAGAACTTTTCACATCAACACTTTCATTGGCTTCATTTATTAAAGAGGGAGTTTTATGCACTGGTTAATGGAACAGACCATAGTAGCCATGGTAGCCAAGTTGTAATCATTCCAAAGAGCTGTTGATATACATAATGTTTCAAGTCAGCTATTAAGTGGGATCTCCATTCACAATTCCATGCAATTCCCTTTTTCATGAATTAAGTGATATCTGTTGCACATGTATTTGTATGCTTAACATACCATAGACAGGTAAAGAGGTAGCTGACATCTAACCTGGTGAGTTCTGAGGAGGAGCTGCAGGATCTTTTGCATCCTTTGCAGGCCACAATGACTGTAAGGCCTCACCCAGTTTGCATACTCATCCAAACTGTTCCTGTACCTTGTCCATTCCTCTCTCGCTTGGCCACAGAGTGGCGCTCCCACAAAGTGGTAACCCTTCCCTTGCTCAGCCACATAGTGGTATCCCCCACAGAGTGGCATCCCTCCCTAGCTTGGCCGCATAGTGGTATCCCCTACAGAGTGGCAATTCTTCACTTGCTTGGCCACCGACTGGTACTCCCCCAGAGTGGCACCTTCCCAATCTGGCTACAGTCCAGATCCTGCTCTGTTCCAGAGTAGCCCCTACCTGTGAGCACTCCATGATATATGACCAGGGAATCTGTACGTGTGATAACTTCTGTTCCCTTATAGAAGTTATCCAGCAATGCAGTGCAGTGGTGCCGGTCACCTCTGGAGGTTGCTCGTGTAATTATAGGCTATGTCTGCTCTTATGCCCTGTATCCTGATTCTCTGTATTTCTCAGCCCTGTCTCAGTACTCTGTTATACTCTCATGTTCCTGTTACTTTAGTTTCTGCTCTTATCCATTTCTTGTTTTCTCGCTCTCTGTTATTCTATTGCTCTTTTCCAGGTTTCCATTGTTTCCTCTTGCTTACTCTGTTTACTTTCTTCAGCTCTACAGGTATTTTCTCTGTCTGTATGTCTGTGTATTGTTATTAATTTGCTATTAAATTTTTGCGTAGGGACTTGCCTAATTGTGAGGTACCTTGACTTGGTTGGCAAACTTCATGTTATGGCCATAATTAACTGAACCCTCACTGTATAATCTAAGAGTGTTAGGTCAGTTCCTGCATGTTTGTTTGTATGTATATATATATATATATATATATATATATTCCCTTATCCTCTCTCCCTGAAGCACCTGAGAATCTCAGCTCCTCTACCCTAACCCCATGTCCAGCTTTGTTCCCCTTACGAAGCATCTGAGGATCTCAGCTCCTCACTCCATCACTTGTGTTCCTTTAGCCCTTCCCCTGTCCTCTGTATGTTGTTCTGTGTTATATATGTATCCCTGTATGTTTCCTTAGTTTTGTCTTATCCTTTGCCCTTCCTTGTATGCTTTAGTTCTCCTTTTGCACCTTGCTCTGTCCTGCAGCCCTGCACTATGTATGTCTGCTCTGCCTCAATTAATTTGTACTTATTTTGCTTGGCTCATCTGTTTGATTTACCCTGCTACATCCTACTAATCTGTTCTAGTTATAGTCCATGCTTGCTGCAGGATGTTTGCAGGATCACTTCAGTTATCACCTAGGCATCATTGGATTCCACAGCTGCTTCACTGGGCCTGGGAACGTGGCTGCAAGAACTTGGGGGTCTCAAACCACTGAAGGATTGCAGTTACCCAGCACCACGCCCTGTGTCTCCATTTCCAGCACATTGAACTCCTGCATCAGGCGCTCAGGGTCCCATAACATCCTGGACCCATCCTAACATATGTCTCTAGTCAGGGGGCAGACAATGCCTCACCATCAGATGATGATGGGGGTGAGAGATCAGTATTAATACATATAAGTTGACATACATAACATAGCAGTGGCTGTTCTATACATACTGTTACGGTTGTCCCAGGCTTGCTGGAAGTTGGACCGCTTTGGATACCCTGGTTCCTGAATCCAGAGAGATGAACGCTGTTTCAATAGACAAAGACCTGCAAGTGTGGTAACATCCCACTAGCTATGGCACCGCTAGGATACTCTTCCTTACCAAACGAGTCAAGGCTGCGATTTGAGGGTAACAAGAACACACCTTTAATGGCTCCCGGTGGGACAATTTATACAGCCTTACAGACCAAGGGACAGCCCCCTCCCCCCTGAAGGCACACAGGACAATCACATATTCTATCCAATGGACACACAGTGCAACATTTGAAAAGGTCCCTGCCTAGGTTTGAGATAATTGGCTTTAACGGTCACAATAACCTAATTATCTCCAAGCACATGGAACTATTGCATTTTACACCCTTAAAAGGAAATAACATAAAAACATATACCTTTGACATTTTAAGATGAAAATAGGTCATGTGACCATTCGGCAGATAGTGCAGGTCTGAGCGCACAAGATGTATGCATTGCGCTCTGATCTCACGAACGATGTGCCAGAGTTCTGATATAGAGTATGTTCGTGTGAAACAAAGTGTTCAAATGTAACAACAGTAACTGTAGATATCCAGGGGAAGGTAGTTCTGTAACATGGCTCCCTTTTTGTGGAACACTCTGGCAGACACTGTCTGACTACTTTCGGGGCAGACTAAGGCTGTCCAGAGCTGAAGTTATTCTGGACTGAGGTCGCTCTGTCTGTATAAACCATTGGTGTTGCCATTTTGCTTCCCGGGTTGGTAGGCGATGGTGAAAGTTGAACGGTTGTAGGGCTAGGCTCCAGTGTAATAATCTGAAATTATCGCCGCGACCTGGTTTAGCCACACCAATGAGTGGTGGTCTGTGACCAGGGTGAATTCTTGTCCATTTAGGTAACGAGTCAATTTTTTCAGGGCCCACACCAAGGCCAGACACTTCTTTTCCACCGTGGCATAGCTGACTTCTCGTGGTAGGAGTTTACGGCTGATGTATGCCATGGGCTGTTCTCCTCCATCTTCTCCTACTTGGCTGAGGACTGCCCACAGCCCGAACATGGAAGCGTTTGTGTGAAGGATAAAGCGTTTGTTATGGGCTGGGGCAGCCAAGACAGGGGCATGAATCAGTGCATTTTTGAGTGTCTGGAAAGCTGTCTCACAGTGGGGAGACCACAGGACCTGTCGGGGAAGCCTTTTCTTCGTCAGGTCAGTCAAGGGCTTAGCAACAGAGCTATAGTCAGGTACGAATTGCCTGAAGTACCTAGCCGTGCCCAGGAAGGCGAGGACCTGGGTCTTGGTACGGAGTGTGGGCCAATTTGCCACGGCTTCTATCTTGGCTGGTTCTGGCCGCTGCTTCCCGCACCCCCCCGGTGACCCAGATACTGCACCTCGGCCATTCCAAAATGGCATTTTTCTGGTTTCAGCATCAGGACCGTGGCCCGAATCTGATCCAGGACCATTCCTACATGAGCCAAGTGGTCCTCCCAGGACTCACTGTGGATTGCGATGTCATCCAGATATGCACAAGAGAATTCCTGGAAGCCATCAAGGAGTCTATCCACCAAGCGCTGGAATGTGGCCGGGACATTCTTCATCCCGAACGGCCTAACCTTGAAGTGGTACAAGCCGAACAGGGTGACAAATGCTGACTTGGGGACAGCCTCCCGGGCCAGGGGAATCTGCCAGTAGCCTGTGCAGAGGTCAATAGTGGTCAGGTAGTTTCCCCTGGTTATGCGATCTGTCAGGGTACCCACCGTGACTCTTACCCCTGGCGGGCACAAGGGGCTACCCGCCTGTCGAGAGACTACGGACCTTGTCTGTTGCCAAAGCCAGAAGCTCCTAGGAGAACTACAATCACTGGCCCCTGCACAGACTGTGCTTTCCCCCGCTACTGCTTTCTCCATCTAACCGGAGTACAGCAGGAATCCGTCTGCCCGCTACAGACTCCGGGGACAATTGCCGGGTGGGTGCTCTCCCCATTGGCTGATTCAAACTGCAATATCCTGGCTGCTGAGCTCATTCTTTTTTTCAAAAGGTAGGCACTTTTCCTATTGGTCGCTCAGACCAAGCCCCCAGTGTAGTCACTGTTCTGATTGGTTGCTTAGTTAAATGCCTGATTTGAATATATTTACTGATCTGTGAGCACGCCCCCTGCTGGGGATTGGTTGCTACTAATCCTACCTTTCATCTGATTGGCTGCCAGATACTCTGGCACAAAATTCAATTGTCCTTTTGTGGAAGTGTGAAGAAGTTATTTTGTTCAACTTATGTTATCAAGATGTTTTCCTGTATATATGTCCTGTGTTTGGAATCAATAAACAGTACTTCTTGCTTTACCCAACACGACCAGTCTCGTCTGCTATGTTGGGGGTTTGCAGGGAATCAGTGATCATAGCCCCGTTTGGCTATTTGATATTTACCGGACCTGAGGAGTTATTTTGTGGAACTGATTCCAGTAGGAGCTACCCATCTAGTAGCCCTCCCGTGACACGATCCAACAGCTCATCTACTCTGGGCATAGGGTAGGAGTCTGTCACAGTCTTGTCATTGAGTTTCCGATAGTCTACACAGAATCTGATAGTGCCATCCTTCTTGGGCACAAGGACTACAGGGGACGCCCAGGGACTATCGGAAGACTCAATGACACCTAATCGGAGCATTTCGTCTATCTCCTTCTTCATCTCGGCCCGTACGGCTTCGGGGGTATGGTAGGGGGCCTGTCTTAGGGGTTGCTGACCTGGGGTGTCTACTGGGTGAGTAGCTAGATTGGTGTAACCTGGTTTTTGGGAAAAGGTTGCACGTTTATCTTGTAACAGGTTGCGCAACTGCTTCCTCTCTGCTGGGCTGAGTCTGTCCCCTATCTGTACCTGTTTGACTATATTGGAAGAGGATCCCTGGCTTAACAGGTCGGCTATAGGAAGGTTATCGGGGCCATCATGAGCAGGGCTACAGATAGCTGCCACGTCTTCTTGTCGCTCAAGATATTCCTTGAGCATGGTGACATGGAAGGTTTTCTGTATACTCTCATCATGGCAGCTGGCTATCACATATGTAGTGTCCCCGCATCTCTCTACTACTTGGTAGGGTCCCTGCCATGCTGCTTGCAGTTTGTCTGCCTTGACAGGTTTGAGAACCATGACTTTCTGTCCTACATAAAAACTCCTTTTCTGGCCCCCCCTGTCATACCATACTTTCTGTCGCCTCTGGGCTGTCTGGAGGTTAGCCTGGACCGACCGGGCCATTCGCTCCATCCAGTCCCGAAGCTCCAGCACGTATGGTATGATGGGGACCCCGGCATTTTCAGTCTTTCCTTCCCAGTGCTCCCAGATCAGGTTCAGGGGACCCCGAACCTTGCATCCATATAGCAGCTTGAATGGAGAGAACCCTGTCGTTTCCTGGGGCACCTCCCGATAAGCGAACAGGGACTGGACTGGGGGTAGCCAGTGGCCCCACTAAGTCAACGGCCACCAGGCTGAATGGCTCCTCTATAATGGGCATGTTAACGAGGTGTGCCTTTGGGTGGTCCCCTCTCCTACCTACCCGCTGACACACATCGCAAGTATTGCAAAAAGTTCTCACATCCACATGTACCCCTGGCCAGAAGAAAGCGTGGGAGGGTACGAGTCATAGCTAAATGACCAGCTAAGGGGATGTAGTGTCCCACCCGGAGAATTTATCATCTATATTTGTGAGGTATGACTAGCTGTCTCCTACTGTGGCCCTTCTTCTCAGTAAGCCAATATAATCTACCTTGTTCCCACAAGGTAGTTCTGTAACACATACATCCAGGCAAGTCTGTGTCACATGACCCCATGACCTACAGTAGCTCCTCCTCAAAAGCCATCAACTGGTTCAGAAGGACATCGGTCTGTGGGTCTGGCAGTGTTGGCTGCCTTGGATAGCTTTCTCTTCACCTGTCCCTTTATGTCCAAATGCCCGAAATATAACAGAGGAACATTGTAATTGATATACTCTCATTAATCATCTGTACATGTTATCCCATTTACACATATATGTGTATATCTTAACATGCATGTATGCACATTTATTTTTTCCAGAGCAATCAGATTGTTAAAAATCAGATTAACTTTTCATTCAGTATAATAATTGCTTCAATTAAGAGTTCTTACTGTATTAAAAAAAGATTGTTCATTATATTCCGTATAATTATCAAATAGTATTATTTTATATATTATTATTATTATATATTAGTACTATATTGGAGGTTTTGAGACAGAAAAAAAACAAAGTAGGAGGAGAGACACAAATGACAGGCAAACGCTTGATGCATTTCGCAATTAAATGAGTTTAATCACAGGCAGTCTAATAGTACAGTACAGCGGGTTCCACATGTATACATCATTTTTTTTGAAATTAGCAAAAGACAGCTTTTTTTTACCGTTTATATCCAAGTCATGAGCTATTTAGTTAGCAAAAGACATCAGTACCATTAACTGAACTTCTGAAGATCTTCAATAGTACATCTATTTTGAAATATATTTTTTACAATATCTTGCTTATGTAAACCAATAGGATGTTTGTATAAAAAGCTAAATACATTCAGTAAAAGTAATTGCTAATTAGGACTGCTATTACATAAAGTTATGACTTTTTTAAAACTCATTTGCAGAAAAATTCTGTCTTTCAAATAAGGTTTTCCTTAAGTTCAGGGCTGTGTACATATCCAAGCAATGTCAGCTATCTTGGCCTAAAATCCATGCAATCCTCTCTTTATTGAGTAAACCCTTATGTTATACCTGATCACATATAGTGATTATTCAGTACATTAAACACAACTGCTGCTGTCAAGGAATGCTTCAACATACTGCCTGACTGATAAACATTTGTATTCTCACTTCAGTGTAAGTGCTTGTCAACATGCCCAAACTGATTTGTCTCTTGAGTAACCTGAAGAGTGATACTGCTGCTTTTCCTAGTAACCACAAGGTATAGTATGTATCTGAAATGTTTGTGTTTAACCTACTTGTTCAGGATCCAGAACATATTTTTCCGGTCTTTTTTCCCAGGCCTTTAACTCACCAACAATTTATGCAGCGCTTAAGGGCGGGTAACAGACGAAATTAGACATAGACAGATTAATACATTCTCACAAACTTACAACCTAGAAGAAATAGGGGCCAGGAGACACAAAGTTGAGGAGGTAAAATGCATGGAAAAAAGATAGAAAAAATATGTTCTGGATCCTGAACAAGTAAGGTTACATTTTAGATACATTCTATACCAGGAAAAAGCAACAGTATCACTCTTCAGGTTTGTCAACAAACAAATCAAGTTTGGCATGTTAACAAGCATCTATACAGAAGCATATATATATATATATATATATATATATATATATATATATATATATATATGTGTGTGTGTGTGTGTGTGTGTGTGTGTGTGTGTGTGCATTGGCAAATAAAAGAAAATAAAGGCAATAGAACCAAGAAAAGCATATTTTACTTTAAAAGTATAGGGTGTCAACTTATAATTAGGTTCATCTTAAATTTGACAAATATAGTATATTATGTGTTGTATTGGGATCTATGTTTCGATTTCCCATCTCGAACTCTCTTCAGTGAGAAGCAATAAAAAAGCTATTCACTAAAAACTGAAGGGAGCTGTTTATGTTCTTGGCACTAATAATGAATATGGAGGCAAGGACAAGTTGACCAGGACCCCCATTATAATTACCGGGACTAGGAGCCTACTAAATGACTCCCATCCCCCACTAATATTACAGGGACTGAGAGTCTGCTTAATGGCTCCTAGCACGCCCAACCCTCTAATATTAACAGGGCTGGGAGAAATATATGGGACAGGGACTTGCTCAATGTCCCTGGTCCATTAATAAATATACCCCACCCACCTTGCATGCACAGTGATGGGTTATAATTAATCCCCTTCATACACTGTAAGTAATATTCTGGGCCTTTGCCCTTTTTTGTGTTAAGACATAGTTTTGACACCGGAGGTTTGCAAACTCTGATTATGATGCTATAATGAAAGGCAAATGGAAACTAGCATTTTTTTTTTCAACCCAGCTTCCGATCTCAAAGGTCAAATTTGACTTATTCTTGACTTCCTTGGCAGACCTCACTTCAACATCACAAAAATAGTTAGTGAATACTATTTTGTGAAGTTGAGATGAGGCATCCAAGGTGGAATGGTGGCAAGCCTGTTAGAGGATGGAGACTGAGATTGGTGCCAATCTCAGCCTCCAGTCTTTAATTTTAGTGAATAAACCCCAATGTTACATAAGTAAAATAATTCAGCGAATTAGGAAAGTGAAATATACTAATGCTATCAAAAGAATATCTTTATAAAGTGGACAATGTTATACTTTATATGTAATTCCTTGAGGACCTATGAAAAGAGAAGCAGAGTTATAAAACAGAGTTCATAATATATTTGCATTGCCTTTTATCTTCAGAAGTAGGCATTGTTAATGTAGTTTAAATAGCATGAGGTAAAATTACTCCTGGAGGTAACGTTAAAGAAATGCTTTTATTTTTTCAAACATATTACATTTCAACTAAGAAAGGGTTTTAAACAGCCCATTATTTTTGGATTTCTTTTTTAAATAAGTATGACGAATTGACAGTGTGTGTTCTTTATTATATTAAAAGCATTCCAATATCAATTTATGCATTCACCTTTATGTTATACACTCTATTGTTTACATGAGCAAAGTGGGTTGTACTCCTACTTATATTTCACTTGTGCAGAATTTTAAGGCAGCTATATCCAGTATGCACTGTAACAACTATTTGTTCAACAGTTCTTTCATTCCATGTATAACTGAAAGCAGGTCCTGAGTTTCTGATAGGATAATGTGTGAGCACTGCCCCTTTCTAAATAAAGCCAGTGTTGAGGGAATTACTGATAGTAGGCCTTGATTGCTCAGAAACACAGAAAGTGTTGTTACCGTTCTGCTGATGATTTATTGAGTTAGGAGCATTTATAAAGGTTGAGCGAGAGCAACATATATGAAAGAGTGCTGTGTTTGTGTTTCACCAATTAATCAAGTGAATAGCAACTGAAATATAGCCTTTACATCTTGTGTACTAAAAGTTAATTTCACACAGAAAGTACACATAATAACTTAAAAATGTTTTGCATGGCTTACATAAAATAACTACAGTGTTTAGAGTCAATTTATGCATAAAAGTACACTAAATCACTTTGGTACAATAATAAAATATTTGATGTTAAGGTCATCAACAGGTCGGATGTGCTATGCTAACCTAGCCACGGACATTTGCACCTTTGGTACCATAACCCAGGTTCAGTGTTTATATTGACTATTCCTACACTCCATAGTTCAGTGTTGTTTTACTTGTTGTATTGTTTCCTCTTTATATTGTTTATTAAGTATTCATTTGATTTTGCTATTTGACCCAGAATAGAGAGGATAGCCTATACCTAGCCTGTAGGCTACAAATGCTAGCACGCACTCTAGCGTGGTGCGCCAACTACGCTTTCACTATGTACATGGTTGAGCTTCTGGCAGTGATTCTGCTGCTCAGCCGACTTAGGCTCTTGAAAAACTTAAGCCCACTAGCTGTGTAGTGGGATACCGCTCGATATGCCCATACCATGGTGTCTGCTGAGTGTGAATTGTAGCTTTGTTAAATGGGAATATTGAAGTAATTCAATGCCTACAGGCAAAAGATTGTAAACCTTCTCTGTATTGGTTTTATTTCTTATCAACTAATTTTTTGTATCTCTATTCGTAATGTTTATAAAACCAATAAAATATTTTTTTTTTTTAAAAAAGGTCATCAACAGGTAGGTACCATATCTGGATATCAGCATAATTAGCATGCCAGCTTAGTTAGTATTCTTCCAATTATATTATTATTATTCAATTGTAACCATTAATGGATAGTGGCACCTTTTGCAGAAATGCGAACTATGAAATATTGTGATGCAACATATATTTTTTTTTAACAGCCATTGTAGAGTTGTGATGGTAGGTGAGACCATTATTCCATTTTGCTATCAATTAAGGTAATTTTTAAAAAAAATATATTAATTGAATTGCCTTATACATTCACATACGTTACAAAATGTTTATGTGCATTTTACAATGCACATGCAAAGATACTGTATCAATTGTATACAAGGCAAGAAGTGGGAACAACAAGTAGGTCTAACTGTGTGGAAGTAGTCATGTTGGCCTGGACAAGATGATGGAATGATTGAACATTGGGGTCTAGTCACTAAAAAGACAATAGCTTGTTTGGAGAAAAATCTCCAACTAGCCCAAACTATTTTGCCAAAGTGGACTTATTTATACAAATGATTGAAACCTAACTCTGCAGAATTTTATCTTTAATCCCATTATATATTCAGACTGCTAGGTCTAAAACACTGCTTTGACCAAAAAAGTGAATGCAACACAAAAACTACTTTTGAGTTCTGTCAAACAATACATAAAGTTAAATATATAAACCAAAAATGGAAGAAGAAACTTGATAATTCAACTAAATAAAATTCAGCATCTCCCCTTCGTTTCCTCAGTGGTGAAAGACTGAACAACAATACTAAAAGACAGAACAATTACAAAACGAGTGTGGAACAAACAAACCAGATAGCAGTCACAGACCTCACCACTAATGACTTTCTGTCTCATTGATTTGTGCAGGGCAGATACTTGAAAAGTACAGGACTACAGTTTTTAGTAAACAAACCAACTTCTTTATATAATTAGGTTCCTTTTCCTTCTGTAAAATTGCTCTTGAACTGCATATTTCTAAATTAAGTCTTATTTGAGAAAATGTATCTGCAGTTATTACTTCCTTTAAACATATCCTTCTCCATTACCATACTGTTTTATTAAACATTCATGTTAGACTTTGATGACCAACTGCTCCTGACACATTAGATTTAATTGAATACTCAAACACTTTGAAATTCCAAAAACTGTCCACTTTGAATATACATCAACCTTTATCAAGGTTAGGAGCAAACAAGATAGGAGTAACTCAACCATGCTATGATAGTTTATGAAATTATTACTATCATGATTTTGATGTAGTAAGTTCTGTCATGCATAACATAACAAAGTCCCATATGAATAAACTCCTAATGTTATTCCAGGATCAATAGCATGGCATGGTGGGTGCGTGGACAGGACCACCATACACCTCCTTGTGGTCTGTGCCATAGGAGGACTGTATACTGAAGCAAGTATGCACATTTTCTTTCAAGATAACTTAATTTCTAGCTACAAGTATAGTAAATGTACAGAAAACATTAGGAGCACAAAAAATTTAATAAAATTTAAAAATGTGTATCAGCTAGAATGGTGGGATAGCTGAATATACTTTCAATAATCTCTGTAGGACTCTAGATCTTAGGTCAGAATAGATGTATAAAAGTATAAATAAATTATAAACCAAATTTATGACTTGGTATATATGTTGCTAAAATATACAAGTCAGAAAGGCACTGTAATATTGTTCAGCTCTACTGTTTTTGTGTACACTTTATACACAAAGTCAAGTCACTTTTTAGAACATAAACCCACTGGTATTAACAAAAGGACAAGGTCACACTAGACAGAATGCGAACTACAATAATCATTGTTTCCTAGAATTAAGGAAATGGCTTAAATTGTATATATATATATATATATATATATATATATATATATAATTTCTATCTATCTGTTCTATTGTGTGTATTGTCTTTTTTTTTGCAAAGATTTGTCAGAGATGAGTTAGTAAACAAAAACAACACATATTTGCTGTCTTTACAGTAACAAGACAAATTGTTTGTGAGAAATGAGAAGTTCTTAACATGGTAAAAGATCAGCAAACCTTACCTGCAGAAAACCATATGAAAGCAATTATGTGAGAAAAACAATTTGAAATGACTTCCTGTGTAAAGCCTCTAAGAATACATATCTGACAAAAGCATCTGCCAAATTCCAAATATGGTGTGCTTTTGGCCATTACATTGTAAAAATTCTGCTACTTTTCAAATTTAATTTTCGATATCAGATTTTTTTTTGCTTTACACTAAATATCAGTGGGGTTTGTTTTTGCCAAGTAAGTCAGAACAAAATCATTTTGTTTTGTCCACAGTAATTGTCTGCTAGAAAAGTTTGATTTAAAACTGTTATAAAATAAAACATCTCTGTCAACAAATAATGCATTCTGTTATCCCTTGTTTCTGGAGTTCTTTATTTTAGCAAGTTATGCTTTGAGGTTTATTTTCTCGTATTTATATAGTAGTCCATTCAGTGAACAGAGAAGAACTGACAACTAGACATGTGCAAAACTAAAATTTTCGTTTCGTTTTCGTCCATTCGGACGAAAATTTTATTTATTTCATCTAAAACGAATTTCGTTCATTACTGCATTCGTTTCAGACGAAATTCGTTCATTATTTTCGTTTCGTTAATTTTTATTCGTTCGTTTTATAGAATACATGTAATACTATTGGCTTTCTATAAACTGAACGAGAAATTCTTATGAATGGGGCTCTCGTTCGGTTCATAGAAAGGCAATAGTACTACATGTTTTCTATAAGCCGAAAGTCTATAAACCGAACGTTCGGTTTATAGACTTTCGGCTTATGGAATACATGTAATCGTATTGCTATTACCTTATTATTCAACTTAGTACTAGATCCCCTATAATGTATTCTACACTCTATGCCTGAATTTACAGGTATAGGTATAGGCACTGAGGTGATTAGGGTCACTGCTTTTGTGGATGATCTCATGCTATGCATATCAAATCCAAATGTAGCACTGACCAAGATATTAACATATAACATCTTCCAACAATTTGAGGAAATATCTGACTTTCAAATTAATTTCATCAAATTAATTGCGATGAATCTGGGGGTGCGGAGGAAATTGAGAGGTTTGCCCCAACTCCTGGTACAGTGGACAGCAAGAATGATCAAATGCCTTAGTAAATACCTTGGTAAAAATCAACACACTCTACTCACAGAATATCAAAAAACCCAGTACAAAGTTGTCCAAGAACTGAAAACCTGCATTACTTAAAATGGTGAGTTGCCCCAGACTGTCCTATGCCTTACAGGTATTACCTATTCTTCTTAGCAAACAGGATGAGCAGACTTTGAACGCCCATTTTTGCAAATTTCTATGAAAATGGGGAGCACCAAGGATTGCGCTCCGAAAACGAAAACAACCAAAGTCTAACTTTGGCTTTAATATACCTAATTTAAAATAATTTAACCTAGCAGTCGTACACAACTGACTGGGTGTCCCTCACACCAGCCTACAGGAATGTATTGTTAGAACAACAATTTGAACCCCAACTCACAATGGCCAATTTATTGCACGCCTCCTTTTTGGATTTACCACAATCAGTTAAAAATAACCCGGTATTATACACAACCATCAAGTCATGGAAACTACTGAGACTCAATCAGGACTTAAATTGGAAATATTCACTTTGGATCAGTTGGGTAGGGAACCAGGATTTTCAAAACAGATCCTCAGATCCGCAGTTCAAAACCAGACCAACATGCATGAAAGATGAGTCTGGCAGCTGAGTTTTGGATAGATTGCAGGGGAGACAGTCGAGCCAGAGGTAGTCCTGTCAGGAGGCTGTTACAGTAGTCGAGGTGAGAGATCCCAAGCGAGTGCACCAGTATTTTGTCAGTCTCTTCGCTGAGGAACGGGAGAATGCGTGCAATGTTCCTTAGGTGCAGCCAAAAGGATTTGGCTAGAGATCGAATATGAGGAACGAAGGAGAGAGCAGAGTCAAAAATGACCCCAAGACATCGGACACGGTCAGCTGGTACCATTGTAGCATTTTCAATGGTGACTGGGAACTCAGGTGAAGGGAGAGAGTTTTAGGGAGGGAACATAATCAGTTCTGTTTTGGAAAGGTTACGTTTCAGGTAGTAATCAGACATCCAAGTGGAGATGGCAGACAGACACTCAACTACACGTGACAGTAGAGAGAAAGTGAGGTCAGGGGAGGGGAGGTATATCTGAGTATCATTCGCATACAGGTGGTATTGGAAACCAAAAGAGTGGATGAGTTCTCCCAGAAAGGTGGTGTACAAAGAAAACAACAGCGGGCCAAGGACCGATGCTTGCGGAACAACATCAGAGTGCAAAACAGGCAACAAATACACATACACACAAATACACATATATACTTTTTTTATACAATATATATTTATATGGATTTATTAGGTTTGAAACTGATCTTGTAAATATTACATTTTGTCAGTGTGTCATTTATCAAATTGTTTAACAGATTATAGAACTTACCCTAATTATTTATGAATAGAAAAGGAAATAGAGGTTTGCAATTACTTAGCTTAGCTTAATCAATAATTAGATGATATTAATATTAACAGATCTACCATAAGGGCTAGAAAGCCACAGTGTCCATATTTTCTGAAATGTCTTATATTTCTGGTTCACAATACTCGATAGCTTTTCATTTAAACAGATTGTATTTATTATTGTAATCACATCATACCAGGATAGGTCTAATTTATTCCATCCACCAGCTGTATATATTCTTACACCCATACATAATGATCTAACTAATGTATTCTCTTATTTAGTAAGGTTATTAATGTTTAGATTGAGTAGCAGATTCCAAGGTGTTAATGTCACTGGGATGGGTATGATCGCATTAATGATATTATTTAATTTGCTCCATATTCTTTTTATTTGGGGGAATTTCCACCATATATGGATGTTGCCTCCTCTTTCCACACAGCCTCTAAAGCAATTGTTATTGGCATCAGCATACATATTGTAGAATAATGTTGGCACTAGATATGTCCTGTATAACAGTTTATATACTTGTTCGTTGAAGATAACATAGAATATTTTGCTGTCTCTTCTAATATTTCTGACCACTTGTAATCATCATCAGTTCACCTATATCTTCCTGCGATTTATACCTGCACAAAAGTTCATAGTCCATAGTTCCAGTATTTTAGATATCTTTCAAAATCGGTGTACAGTAATAAGATGTGCTAGATATATGGAAAAGAAATATGATAAGTAATTATAATTTTCCTCTGTCATGTCATTTCTATCATTTAGTTTCAATAAATTAAGTTCAGCTGAATTGAAAGACTACATCAAGTGTGAGAATTTTAAATAGAAATGATAATATGAAAGAATACAAATAAAGCACCTTATTGGGAACTCTTTGCTCCGTATAGCTCTACTTCATTTTTTGACGATAGTTGTCCTAAAAGGACAGCAGTGTCCTGGCACCTGTGGGAGATTATTGTAAGTGGGGAGATGATGGATGAGAGGGAGTGATAAGCATACTCCCTATTCTCTACCCCACATTATCTCCCGTTCATTACCTCTACACCTTGTTAGTGAAGTGAATGTGTAATGATTACATTATCAGGTTATGAGCCTAGTGACAGATATTCCGAGATCTTACCCAGAGTTGTAGCTAAAATCACCACCGCCGAGCTTAGTACTCACCCTGTGCTGTCAATAGTGGTCAGAGTTGGCCTCCACGTGCTTTTGTGATATTTACAATTAGAGACTAATGCAGCGTGCCCTGGCTGATTTAATGGTCCCTGTCCACATTAGCTCTCTAAGACATATCTCCCAAATGCCCCTTGAATGCAAATTCCTCTCTCCCTCTTGTATATCTTTTTCCACAGCTCCACAGCATTACAATTCACACTAATGTGCAGTAACATAGTAATATAGCAATTTAGGTTGAAAAAAGACACAAGTCCATCAAGTTCAACCCTTCTACCTATCATTTCAGCGTTTTTGATCCAAAAGAAGGCAAAAAACCCCCTAAGGAAGCTTTTTCGAATGTTGCCTCCTAGGGGGAAAAAAATTCCTTCTTGACTCCAAAAGGGCAATCAGATTTCTCCTTGGATCAAAAAGCTCTATTATTAATGCTCATTCTATTATTAATACCCCTGTATGTTCTGCTTTTCTAAAAAAAACATCCAGACCATTTTTAAATGCATCTATTGTGGTTGATAGCACTACCTCTCTTGGCAGTGAGTTCCATAATTTTATTGTCCTTACCGTAAAGAATCCCTTCCTTTGCTGCCTATGAAATCTTTGCTCTTCCAGTCTCAGGGGGTGACCTCTTGTTCTTTGTACATTTCTATTAATGAACAGGTCCCTGGAGAGCTCCTTATATTGGCCCTGCACATATTTATATAATGTTATCATATCCCCTCTAAGACGCCTTTTTTCTAAAGTAAATAAATGCAATTTTTTAAGTCTCTCTTCATAACTAAGATCCTCCAATCCCCTTATTAATTTTGTAGCTCTCCTTTGCACTTTTTCTAGTTCCTTAATATCCTTTTTAAGGACTGGTGCCCAGAATTGTACTGCATATTCAAAGTGAGGTCTTACCATTGATTTGTAAAGAGGCAAGATGATGTCTTCCTCCCGTGAATCTATACCTCGTTTAATACATGCCAATATCTTATTGGCCCTTGCAGCTGCTGACTGGCATTGGGCACTGTTGCCAAGTTTGTTATCTACAATGATTCCTAAATCCTTTTCGTTAGTAGTTTTTCCCAGGGAAATACCATTTAACGTATATGTTGCTTTGTTATTATTTTTCCCATAATGCATAACTTTACATTTGTCTATATTGAACCTCATTTGCCACTTTCTTGCCCAGTTCCCTACTCTGTCCAAATCTTCCTGTAAAGAAAAAACATCAAGATTAGTCTTTATTACCTTACCTAATTTTGTGTCATCAGCAAACACTGAGACATGGCACTCAGCACAACATGGGAGATCATTAATAAACAGATTAAAAAGAAGAGGTCCCAAAACAGACCCCTGAGGTACTCCGCTCACTACCCTGGTCCAATTTGAAGCTTTACCATTTACAACAACCCTCTGTGTTCTATCTTTTAGCCAATTTTCAATCCAAATACATACATTTGCCCCCAATCCTATTTCTCTCAATTTGTAGAGTAACCTTTTTTTGTGGAACTGTATCAAATGCTTTAGCAAAATCCAAATAGATCACATCAACTGCCACACCTAGATCTATATTTTTACTGACCTCTTCATAGAATGTTATTAAGTTTGTTTGACAAGACCTGTCTTTCACAAAACCATGTTGACTTTTACTAATTATATTCTGATTCAAGATGTATTCTTGAGTGTACACCTTTAAATCCTTTACAATCCTTCAAATAATTTCCCCACTACAGATGTCAAGCTCACTGGCCTATAATTACCAGGCAGAGATTTTGATCCTTTTTTAAATATTGGAATGACATCTGCCTTTCGCCAGTCTGTTGGCACTATACCTGAACTGAACGAATCCCTAAAGATCATAAATATTGGTCTGGCCAGAATTATGCTTAACTCTCTAAGGACCCTTGGGTGTATACCATCTGGCCCCAGTGTGGGAGTCTATCACAGAGCTCCACAGCAATAAGACTCACAGTAATGTGCCGTGAGTCAGTATATAACTAAATCGATTTCACTAATTACATACACTTTTTGATGGTTAGAAAGTTAACTAAAGGTTGTTGGAAGTGCCTGCCCCATTTTACACCCTCTATTCGGCCATGTGAAATGTTTTTCTGATATAAGATATGTCATTGGTTGTGACCCCTCTGTAATTTCAGCCAGTTATGGGACATTTAAATACATTTATTTAGAATTACACAGAACCTGTCTCTTTCTATATGGCAGCTGTACCAGGCTAGCATTTCAGGGAGTGTGACCAGTATTGGTGTGTGGTCACTGGGCTCCCCATACTCATAGGATGGTGAAATCTCCAGAACAGTCTGACCAGTGGCCAATCCACCCGTAAATGATACTTTGTGGAAACAGAAAAACTCAAGCACTCAGGAGACCCCATAAGAATATATAATAATGTCCTAGCGAGATTTACACTTAGCTCATAAGCTTATGATTCAGCACACATGTGCAAATTTAATGTGATCACTTGAAAAATAAAGATCTCTGTTAAGCATTAAGCCGCTTGGACATTATTATATATTCTTCTGGGGATTCCTGAGTGCTGGAGACTTTCTGCTTCTACAAAATAGCATTTAAATGACCACTCAGCATCAGGACTGCAGGACCCCCTCACCTTAAACATATTACACCATAAAGTAAAAGCTTTACGTTCAGGATGTAGAGCAGGGTAAAAATGGGCGGAGCAGGGTCAAGGCAAAAAATGGGTGGGCATTAGAGTAATCCAAGTATATCTTCACAATCTCAGAATGTTTACCCCTGCTCTCTGAAATGGAGAAATAATGCCCTTGTTAACTGTTACTGCACCTAAGAGTACTTCATTATTTGGAATTATTTCGGATATTACCTCTGCCGTTTGATGGTATCTGAAAAAGAAAAAATAAAGCACTTTAATTGCTGTTTCTTGGTATAATCAGTGTTCATATGTTATGAGTAAAAGTAATGGCATATTCTTCTTTAGGGTTAATAATTGTGTAAAAATACATGTTTTGTGGCAGTGTTTGTGTTTACACTTATATCAGTGCATTGAGGTCTTGTAATGATGAGGGACCCATGGCTGCTAATGAGATACAGTACTTTTCAATACGAAGGAATAAATTATTCAGTTACTATACAGTACTAGGGAATGAGAGGTTCTGCTACTCTCCTTTACTAGAAAATAAAAGGTTCTGTACTCTCCTATACTAGTGATAAAAGGTTCTGGAATTCTCCGATACTAGGGAATAAAAGATTCTGGAACACTCCTATACTAGGGAATAAAAGGTTCTGGAATTCTCCTATATTATGGAATAAAGGGTTCTGGTACTCTCCTATGCTAGGGGATACAAGGTTACAGTACTCTTTTATACTAGGGAATAAAGTGTTCTGATACTCTCCTATACTAGGGAAGAAAGGTTCTGGTACTCTCCTACACTACAGAATAGTTAAAAGAGTAGTAACGTGTTAACCTTGAAAAACAGAAAACAAGTTGAGTTAAAATTATACCATTTACTGGTTAACTGAGAGTTGGATGGCAAGCTTTCAAGGTAAAGTTACTAGGTCCCTTCCTCAGGTGTTAATGAGGATAAAGCATGTTATGGAATTAGGGAATTAGGAGTTTTGTTTTAGCCTCATTGATGCCTGAGGGAAGGACCTAGCAACTTGATCTTGAAAGCTTGCAATCGAACTCTCTGCTTGCCACTAAATGGTAACAATTTAACTCTACTTATTTCATACTAATGGATAAAATGAGATGCTAGACTATAAGAAAGCTGTATGTACCCTGTTGTGTGGCACTATGGATAGATGGGGAGATGATCAGACACATACCTTTTAGTATACAGCTTATTTTTTTCTCCTGCAAAAATCTAAATAACAAATATTTATATATATATATACTTTTATATATATATATATGAAATTAAAGCTCCACCCCATTAAACAATTTAAAATTCTTATGGCATCAATCATTTTCTTTGTAAACTGTACTCTTCTAGCAGCAACCTTACGTAGATAACTACACAAAAAAAGATGAAATGTATGTAATCCTAGTGCCGATCCTTACAGATCAGTATGCAATATATTGCCTTGAAGAAGCCGACTGAGGCGAAACGCGTCGCAGTAGTGACGCAACACGAGATTACTTCCTTCTACACAGCTGTTGTCTCCCGTCTTGCTGCTTCCCTGCAGATCTTATCCACGTGGAAGTTACGTTTTTTACATCAAGCGGACTCATCACCCCACACCCCGGGACTGGTGATTTTATGCGCTTTTATTTTATTGTCTTAATGTAAACCTCAGATGTGCTAGGGGCCAATAAATATTTCCTGTTGGTATTTACTTCACTATGTCTGGCTCCTATATGTGTTTCCTCCCGAGATAAATTTTATACTTGAGACCTCATCGCTTATGGGAGACTGATTCACCATCTATTCTTGCCAGTACGGATCATAGGACTTGTACTCCTTCTGCTGATTACACTCAGAGCCAGTTCTCAGGCTCTGGACCACGTGAGTGTAATTCCATTGGGGGCCACGGTTCTCTATATATCTCTAATTGTTTTTGTACTACACCATTGGATTCCCTGTTGTGTCTCTCTTTTTTTCTTTTATATATATCCTGCTTATGAGTTTGCCTGTCATTTAGGATAAGTATACATTATATTCCTTCATTTCTCACTTTCACTGTTTTTACTGTTTATTATTTTTTATCGCCTTTTTTTGCGCAACACTTTTTCACTTTATTATTGTACTTACTGTGTTGTTTTTGGGGAAATTACACTAGTGTTTGCTGCATTCGTTCACATATTATATTGTTTAGCGCCTATCACTTTTTCACTATTGTCTAGATTGCATGTAACAAATAAATCTACTGTCAACTGTTGATTTAGGAGATCTAAAAAAATATTCATAAAATGCCTTACAGGGGATAAATCTACTGCCATCCCTGGATCTATAAGATCATAATACAATGTTCATTAGATCTCATGCAAATGATTAATTAACTGCCATCCATCGATCTAATAGATCTCCATGCAGGGGATAAATCTAATGCCATCCTTCAATCTAATATACCACAATGCAATATTCACTAGATCCCATGCAAGAGAGAAATCCACAGTCATCCCTGGATCTAAGAGATCTAAAGAAACATTCACTAGATCCCATGCAGTGGATACGTCTAATTCCATCCCTGAGTATAATGGGTGTATTCACTAAAATTTGACTTTGAAGGTCGACTTTTATTTTGAGGCTAAGACAAATTCTGAATCCGAGGTTGACTAAAAAAACCCAGGTTAGAATTGTCCCCATTGAAAGTGATTAGAGGTAAAATGATCAAAGCTATTGTTGACACTAAGTCAAAATCTGGTATCTTAGTATCAAAATGAAAGTCAACCTCCAAAGTCAAGTTCATTCATTCATTTTAGTGAATAAGAGGGTCATTCACTATGACATATGAATGTAATAGATCCCTTGCAGGAGATAAAGCAACCCTGAATCTAAAAGAAACATTCACTAGAGCATTTTTAGGTTTAACTTTCAGGTTGTATAGATTTATAGCAAAGAGTAAACAATGTAAAATAAAATGGAATCAAAACAGATTTACACAGCACTTGTATATGGCAAATAGAAAGTAATAATTATAATAAAATTGTGAAGGTTCTCCATTACATCTCTGACCAGAGAGACACCCACAAGGTTACAGTGTGATTCTCGGCTAGACAGAGCCAGATGTCAAAGCTTGCTAGAGCTGGAATCCCAAATTAAATATAATTGGGGAAATGAGACATGGGATAAACCTGGGAATGACTGACTAGGGAATGTGAGGAAGAAGATTTATCTTAACCAATATCGAGCGCTTGTAGTTTAATTTACTTACAGATCATCACTGAAGTTGTTATCTAAAGGAGAAAACAAAGTAACATTGTATTTAATAAAGGTCCATAATCAGCATTAATTCACTGTAAATATAGTATTAATATTTCTGGACCATTGATCATCCTCCACAAAATATTTAACCAGGAAAGGTGCATTGAGATATTATCTGGTTTCCAAGAATATCCTGAGGATGTTGTTACTGCCCAATAGAGTTGAGCGGACACCTGAATGTTCGGGTGCGGCGGGTTATGCCGAACTTTGGAAAAAAGTCCGGGTTCGGGGTCGAACTTGACCCCGAACTTGACCCCGAACCCCATTGAAGTCAATGGGGACCCGAACTTTTGGCCACTAAAATACCTCTAAAAAAGTCCTGGAAAGGGCTAGAGGGCTGCAAAATGAAGTAAAATGTGGGTGAGTGTCCCCATTCATACGAATAGGTCAATTGACCTATTCTTATGAATGGGGACTCTATTTCGGTTTATAGAAAGCCAATAGCCATGTAATGCTATTGGCTTTCTATAAACAGAAATAGAGTCCCCATTCATAAGAATAGGTCAATTGACCTATTTTTATGAATGGGGACTCTATTTCGGTTTATAGAATAGCAATAGCATTACATGTATTCCATAAACTGAAAGTCTATAAACCGAAAGACATTCGGTTTATAGAATTTCGGTTTATAGAATATCAATAGCATGACATGTATTCCATAAGCCGAAAGTCTATAAACCAAACGACATTCGGTTTATAGACTTTCGGTTTATAGAATACATGTAATGCTATTGCTATTCGATAAACCGAAAGTCTATAAACTGAATGTCGTTCGGTTTATAGACTTTTGTCTTATGGAATACATGTAATACTATTGGCTTTCTATAAACCGAAATAGAGTCCCCATTCATAAGAATTTCTTATGAATGGGGACTCTATTTCGGTTTATAGAAAGCCATAGCATAACATACAATGTAATCGCCGAACCCCGAACTCCAACACGGACATACAGTGAAATGTCTGTGTTCGGGTCCGGTGTCCAAAAACCGTAAAGTTCGATACGAACCCGAACAGTGCGGTTCCGGTTCGCTCAACACTACTGCCCAAAATCCAGGAGATGTTGTTATTATCCAATTTATTGGTACTGATTTTATTATTTATTTCTCTTTCATTACAACATTACATCACCAATTTCATAAAATCACCATTTATCATTTATAAATGAAACATTATTCATATTAATGAAAAATATGTAATCATTTGCATTGTATAATATAACCACAAAGAAGACTCCCCACAAAATGACCTTCCCCTCAAATAAAGTACTTCTCTCTACTCCCTCCCCGCACCCCACCCAACACCACTCTTTAAATATTCCTCCACCTCATTCTTTAGATATACCTCTGAAATTCCTCACTCTACCTAAATGCTACCCAAGGCAGCCATCGTTTATTGTGGCTCACTACTTTGCCCTTAGCTGACCAAATTAAGTCCTTCATGTATACATATTTTTTTTTATCTCTGCTACTCAATCTTTATATATTGGGGATGTTTCTTTTTCCACTATTTAGGGATTGTTAGTTTTTCTGCATTGATCAATCTCTAAATGTTTTATGTCTCTTTGTAAAATGGATCAAAACAGTCAAAGGATTGTTAGAAAACTCTGGGTTATCCAAAAACGTAATGTGTAGTGTCCTCCACATGTTGGCTCTCATTTTATCTAGCTTGGAAGGAAAATACCCAGTTCAGAATTTAACCTGTGACCCCCAAGGGAACCAAGTGAAGAACAGACCCTATTGATGATGCACTGAGCTATCTCACTAGCTTATAAAGATGTAATAATGAGAGCTCAGATTTGATATATTGTTTATATACTGAGTTAATAAAGTTATGAAGGGGTAAATGTTTAATTAGATGAAATGTCTGCTCCTTACCCTGCAGCTCCTGCTCCACGCCCATTACCTGCAAAGAGAAAGGAGGGCAGTTAGTCTGAGCAGGGGATGGTCACCTGTACAATAGGTGGGAAGTGAGGGGTTCCCTTAACATTGCACAGAGGGGATCAGTCTGACTGCACCATACTAGCATTGATCCCCTAAACATGAATCCAGCTTGGTAAATTATAGATGTCCTGCTTATCTTATATTTATTAAATTGTAATATACCTGAATATGCCTTAATTACACAACGCGTTTCACATTCTGTTGATATCTGCCAGATCAAGACAGTATCAGTTATTAGCAGAAATAGGTAAAGTGTGTGGGCAAGGACCCCAGTGTCTGTTTTAGGGCCTGTAATGCTCCATGGAACATTAAGATGCCCATCACACAGCCTAGTAAATGTTCACCATAAACAATACAGATGCCAACCCTTGGTTATTAGTCCCAAAATAATCACATGAAATAATACAAAGTTCCAAAAAATGTGTTGGTGTGATGGTGAATCTACAAACTGAGGGGATAATTTACCCTAATTAGAAAGACTGAAGTGCAGTTTAATTCAAGTGTTATAACTAAACTGTAAGTGCCATGTCAGTAGAGTGAGTTTATACAGTGTGATTAGTGTATACATTAGACTGTGTGCTGATTGGTCAGAAAGTGCCTTGTCAGTAGAGTGGGTTTATACAGTGTGATTGGTGTATACATTAGACTGTTTGCTGATTGGTCAGTAAGTGCCGTGTCAATAGAGTGAGTTTATAAAGTGTGATTAGTGTATACATTAGACTGTTTGCTGATTGGTCAGAAAGTGCCGTGTCAGTAGAGTGGGTTTATAAAGTGTGATTAGTGTATACATTAGACTGTTTGCTGATTGGTCAGTAAGTGCTGTGTCAGTAGAGTGAGTTTATACA
This sequence comes from Pelodytes ibericus, assembly GCA_036172795.1. Taxonomy (NCBI): domain Eukaryota; kingdom Metazoa; phylum Chordata; class Amphibia; order Anura; family Pelodytidae; genus Pelodytes; species Pelodytes ibericus. Next base: position 140,733,087 of record CM069857.1, on the reverse strand, counting down.
GTGTGATTAGTGTGCCCTGTCAGTAGCATTAGTTATAATGCCACCCTGCTACACCTATAATTAATAACTGGTCTACTCACCCCCCCAAAACAATTTGTCGCAATTAGTATGCGATGGAGGGTGGGTGCCCATAGACCTCACCGCTATAGGGAGAACAGAAAAAAGCCAAAAGGAGGCAATTTCCAAAGAAGGTCTATTAATGTCACTCTCAAGTACTAAAAATAATTTATTCACCAACAGTATAAATAAAAACAGTATAAATACTGGAAAAATAGAGAAATATATTTATTAATAGAAAATAGGGTCTCCCTATTACAGGGATCGTGCAGTCACTACTGTGCAATATAATAATAATAATCAAAGCATAAACAAACAAAATACAAATACATACAATACTAACAATACAAGTAGTAAAAAACACAGAACAAGAAAAAAACCTGCAGGATAAAAAATATATCAATCCTCTGCTGTGCGTCCACAGCTAGGAAGCAAATATACACCAGGAGTGCTGTATAACAGGTAAGTGTGTTAACTATAGACAATAGACATGTGCAAAACTAAAATTTTCGTTTCGTTTTCGTCCATTCGGACGAAAATGTTATTTATTTCGTCTAAAACGAATTTCGTTCATTAGTGCATTCGTTTCAGACGAAATTCGTTCATTATTTTCGTTTCGTTAATTTTTTTCGTTCGTTTTATAGAATACAATGTAATACTATTGGCTTTCTATAAACCGAACGAGAGCCCCATTCATAAGAAATTCTTATGAATGGGGCTCTCGTTCGGTTCATAGAAAGGCAATAGTATTACTTGTATTCTATAAGCCGAAAGTCTATAAACCGAACGACTTTCGGTTTATAGACTTTCGGCTTATGGAATACATGTAATCCTATTGCTATTCTATAAACCGAACGACTTTCGGTTTATAGAATAGCCATAGGTTTACATGTATTACATAAGCCGAAAGTCTATAAACCGAAAGTCGTTCGGTTTATAGGCTGTCGGCATTTAACTATACAGAGACAGAGTCTCCATTCATAAAATTATGAATGGAGACTTTGTCTCCGTGTAGTAAAATGCCGACAGCCTATAAACCGAACGTTCGGTTTATAGGCTGTGGGCATTTTACTACACGGAGACAAAGTCTCCATTCATAATTTTATGAATGGAGACTCTGTCTCCGTGTAGTAAAATGCCGACAGCCTATAAACCGAACGACTTTCGGTTTATAGGCTGTCGGCTTATGGAATACATGTATTCCTATTGCTATTCTATAAACCGAAAGTCGTTCGGTTTATAGAATAGCAATAGGAATACATGTATTCCATAAGCCGACAGCCTATAAACCGAACGTTCGGTTTATAGGCTGTCGGCATTTTACTACACGGAGACAGAGTCTCCATTCATAAAATTATGAATGGAGACTTTGTCTCCGTGTAGTAAAATGCCGACAGCCTATAAACCGAACGTTCGGTTTATAGGCTGTCGGCTTATGGAATACATGTATTCCTATTGCTATTCTATAAACCGAACGACTTTCGGTTTATAGAATAGCCATAGGATTACATGTATTATATAAGCCGAAAGTCTATAAACCGAAAGTCGTTCGGTTTATAGGCTGTCGGCATTTAACTATACAGAGACAGAGTCTCCATTCATAAAATTATGAATGGAGACTTTGTCTCCGTGTAGTAAAATGCCGAAAGCCTATAAACCGAACGATCCGTTTATAGACTTTCGGCTTATATAATACATGTAATCCTATGGCTATTCTATAAACCGAACGTTCGGTTTATAGAATAGCAATAGGAATACATGTATTCCATAAGCCGACAGCCTATAAACCGAACGTTCGGTTTATAGGCTGTGGGCATTTTACTACACGGAGACAAAGTCTCCATTCATAATTTTATGAATGGAGACTCTGTCTCCGTATAGTTAAATGCCGGCTTTTAACTATACGGAGACAAAGTCTCCATTTATAATTTTATGAATGGAGACTCTGTCTCCGTATAGTTAAATGCCGGTGTTCTGACAAATTTCTGGAGCAAATTCTCCTGCGCAATCGCAGGAGAATTTGCTCACTGCGCATGCGCATAAAGTTACAGCTGATAACTCAGCTGTAACTTTGTGACCACCGCGCATGCGCCAGCTGCGCAACCCACCTCCCGCCCCCTCACACCCCCTGCACACCCCTTCTTACCAGATCATCGACCACAGCGATACACAGCGCATGCGCACGCCTATCCAGCCGTTTGGGAATGTGCGCGTCCGTTGTTGTGTTCTTAAGGTGGTAAGTAACACGGGGCGTCGGGACATAAGGGGGCAAGCATCCTGGTGAGGGCTGCCTCATCTTGATGGGATTTGTGATCCTCCTGCTGCATCAATAATACAGCAGGAGGATCACAAATCCCATCAAGATGAGGCAGCCCTCACCAGGATGCTTGCCCCCTTATGTCCCGACGCCCCGTGTTACTTACCACCTTAAGAACACAACAACGGACGCGCGCATTCCCAAACGGCTGGATAGGCGTGCGCATGCGCTGTGTATCGCTGTGGTCGATGATCTGGTAAGAAGGGGTGTGCGGCGGGTGTGAGGGGGCGGGAGGTGGGTTGCGCAGCTGTCTCATGCACGGTGGTCACAAAGTTACAGCTGAGTTATCAGCTGTAACTTTATGCGCATGCGCAGTGAGCAAATTCTCCTGCGATTGCGCAGGAGAATTTGCTCCAGAAATTTGTCAGAACACCGGCTTTTAACTATACGGAGACAAAGTCTCCATTTATAATTTTATGAATGGAGACTCTGTCTCCGTATAGTTAAATGCCCACAGCCTATAAACCGAACGTTCGGTTTATAGGCTGTCGGCTTTTAACTATACGTTTGTCTCCATTCATAAATTTATGAATGGAGACTCTGTCTCCGTATAGTTAAATGCTATTGTATTCTATAAACCGACTCTATTTCGGCTTATAGAATGCAATAGTACTACGAATGGACGAATGAACGAATGATTTTCCTTTATTAACTATTCGTTCATTCGATTTAGTTAGCTTAGCATTTTCGTTCTTCGTTTTTCGGGCGAATGGACGAAAATGCAATTTTCGGACGAAAATGCATTCGTCCGAAAACGAATGCACATGTCTAGTATATATTCACATGTAAATTGCTTTTTTAATAAAAAATTATGATATAAATAAAATCATGTTTTTATTTCCTTTTATGTGACAATGCTGCCTCTCTCTTTCCCTTGCCCCCAGATTTGTCGCTCTCCCCCCCTTAGTGTTGTCTCTCTCTCACCCTCCCTTTGGCTCCCCCCTCGCTCCCCTTGTGTCTGTCTCTTCCCCCCTTCCCTCCCCTTGTTTCTCTCTGCCCCCCCCCCCTTGTTATTCTGTCCCCCCCTCACCTGTTTCTTGCTCCCTGGTGGCTAGTGGGGGCAGCCGGGGGATGTATGCACTATACATAATAGACGGAAGTGTCGGGCAGCATGGAGGTTGTCTGCACGATTCGTGCAGACATCCCCCAGCTGCCCGATTCTCCCTGGTGGCTAGCGAGGCAGCGGTGGATGTCTGCGCGATGAGCGAGACCTCCCCTGCTGCCGCCCGGAACGACAGCCAGGACTTTTATGAGGAAGCCGGAAGTACCCAGCTTCATCATAGAAGTCCCGGCGGTCATGCCGGGCGGCAGCAGGAGAGGTCTCGCTCATCGCTCAGACATCCTCCGCTCCCTCGCTAGCCACCAGGGAGAATCGGGCAGCTGGGGGATGTCTGCACGAATCGTGCAGACAACCTCCATGCTGCCCGACACTTCCGTCTATTATGTATAGTGCATACATCCCCCGGCTGCCCCCACTAGCCACCAGGGAGCAAGAAACAGGTGAGGGGGGGACAGAATAACAAGGGGGGGGGGGCAGAGAGAAACAAGGGGAGGGAAGGGGGGAAGAGACAGACACAAGGGGAGCGAGGGGGGAGCCAAAGGGAGGGTGAGAGAGAGACAACACTAAGGGGGGGAGAGCGACAAATCTGGGGGCAAGGGAAAGAGAGAGGCAGCATTGTCACATAAAAGGAAATAAAAACAAGATTTTTTTATATCATAATTTATTATTTAAAAAGCAATTTACATGTGAATATATACTAGACATGTGCATTCGTTTTCGGACGAATGCATTTTCGTCCGAAAATTGCATTTTCGTCCATTCGCCCGAAAAACGAAGAACGAAAATGCTAAGCTAACTAAAGCCGGATGAACGAATGGTTAATAAAGGAAAATCATTCGTTCATTCGTCCATTCGTAGTACTATTGCATTCTATAAGCCGAAATAGAGTCGGTTTATAGAATACAATAGCATTTAACTATACGGAGACAGAGTCTCCATTCATAAAATTATGAATGGAGACTTTGTCTCCGTATAGTTAAATGCCCACAGCCTATAAACCGAACGTTCGGTTTATAGGCTGTGGGCATTTAACTATACGGAGACAGAGTCTCCATTCATAAAATTATAAATGGAGACTTTGTCTCCGTATAGTTAAAAGCCGGCATTTAACTATACAGAGACAGAGTCTCCATTCATAAAATTATGAATGGAGACTTTGTCTCCGTATAGTTAAATGCCCACAGCCTATAAACCGAACGTTCGGTTTATAGGCTGTGGGCATTTAACTATACGGAGACAGAGTCTCCATTCATAAAATTATAAATGGAGACTTTGTCTCCGTATAGTTAAAAGCCGGCATTTAACTATACAGAGACAGAGTCTCCATTCATAAAATTATGAATGGAGACTTTGTCTCCGTGTAGTAAAATGCCCACAGCCTATAAACCGAACGTTCGGTTTATAGGCTGTCGGCTTATGGAATACATGTATTCCTATTGCTATTCTATAAACCGAACTTTCGGTTTATAGAATAGCCATAGGATTACATGTATTATATAAGCCGAAAGTCTATAAACCGATCGTTCGGTTTATAGACTTTCGGCATTTTACTACACGGAGACAAAGTCTCCATTCATAAAATTATGAATGGAGACTTTGTCTTCGTGTAGTAAAATGCCGACAGCCTATAAACCGAACGACTTTCGGTTTATAGACTTTCGGCTTATGCACTACATGTAATCCTATGGCTATTCTATAAACCGAAAGTCGTTCGGTTTATAGTTTAGCAATAGCATTACATGTATTCTATAAACCGAACGTCGTTCGTTTTAAAGACTTTCGGCTTATAGAATACTATTGGCTTTCTATAAACCGAACTAGAGTCGAGTCCCCATTCATAAGAAATTCTTATGAATGAGGAGGGACTCTAGTTAGGTTTATAGAATGCCAATAGTATTCTATAAGCCGAAAGTCTTTAAAACGAACGACGTTCGGTTTATAGAATGCATGTAATGCTATTGCTGTTCTATAAGCCGAATGTCTTTCGGCTTATAGAACAGCAATAGCATTACATGTATTCTATAAACCGAACGTCGTTTGTTTTAAAGACTTTCGGCTTATAGAATACATGCTGCTATTGGCTTTCTATAAACCGAAAGAGTCCCCATTCATACGAATAGGTCAATTGACCTATTCGTATGAATGGGAACTCAATTTCGGTTTATAGGAAGCTAATAGCATTACATGCATTCCATAAACCGAAAGTCATTCATGTCGGTTTATGGAATGTAGTACAATGCTATTGGTATTGTAAACCGACTCTATTTCGGTTTAGAATGCCAATAGCACGAATGGACGAATGGACGAATGAACGAATGATTTTCGTTTATTAACCATTCGTTCATTCGGATTTTGTTAGTTAAAATTTTCGTTATTCGTTTTTCGGACGAATGGACGAAAATGCTATTTTCGTCCGAAAATGCATTCGTCCGAAAACGAATGCACATGTCTAATAGACAACCTGAAAGCAAGAAAAAGCTTTAGTTTGCATGCTTCCAAAAGATATATTAATAAAGCATAGAAAAATTCCAAAGGACTCTGTGGCAAGCAGAAACTAGAAAGTAGTTCTTTCCTCAAAGCATTAGGCACTTGATCATATAAATATGTAAATATACAGTGTCCATTTCAGCTTAATAGTTGTTAGTATAACTAGAGTCACACATTACTTGTACAAGCTTCAACCGTCCAGATAATGCAGGACACAATGAAGGCAGCCAATCATCATATGGCTGAAAAACGAGTGAGGATTAGGTATCATGCAGTGCCAATTCCAAATACTTGCGGGAATATCATCTGTGCAGGGCATCCATCAAGATGTTAATTCAAAGCTAACCAACTTCTTCAAGTATCTGTAGCCCTTCAGCTGTGGAACTTACAAAGTCAGAATCAGACAATAACGAAGCCACGCTGCATCCAGAAGCCTCACAGGTCTCGGCACTCCTCACAAACTTAGAGGGACGGATATCCGGTACACCTCACACGATATTCAAAATGTGTCCTGCTCTCCACTCCTCCGCAGGATAGAACAAACACGCAACCTACGACCCTTTTGCCTGAAAGGCTTCTTCCGGGTCACATGACCTGTATGATAATCTCCTACTATTTATATGTACCTCACCGGAAGGCAAAAATATAAAAAACAAAACATGATTAAACAAAATTAACAAAACTTTTAAATACACACAAAAGAAACTTATTTTTTATTTAATTATTTATTTAGAAAGTGTTTTACCAGGAAAAAAATACATTGAGATTTCTCTCGTTTTCAAGTATGTCCTGGGGACCCAGTCCAGAATGGAGTTACACAGAGTTACACATTTAACAGTAGATCAAAAATACATACATACATATATTAAACAAGTTGGAAGGGGAACATACAGGGTAAATCATTATTGATACAAAAAGGAACAACATGTACAGTATACGAAAGAGTTTGTAAACTAATAACAGGTACAATCTGTTTTGAGGATTTGGGAGATACTTATTTTCAGGGATCTTAGAGTAGATGATGATTTAGCAGAAACAGGAAGGCTATTCCACATATGAGGCGCTCTGAAAGAGAACGCACCTCTACCTGCTTTCTTTTTGAAGTGGGGAATCGCTAGTGAAGGGTTGGTGCAGGATCTGAGATTGGGGGATGTGCATGGAGTAAGAGCGAGCATGCCGCTCAGGTAGGGGGGGAGCGTTCCAGAGAAGTGGTTATGCACTAAGCAAGCTAGGTGGAGAGCACGCCTGGAGGCAAGCGTCAGCCAATTTAACTCTTTTAACATTTTACAGTGATGCGTGTTATAATCACACTGTAGCGCAAAACGACACAATGTATTGTACATAGTGTCGAGTTTACCGAGATGGGTCTGCGGGGCAGAATCATACACAACATCTCCATAATCTAAGATCGGCATCAACATTTGCTGCACAATACGTTTCCTTACCGTGGAATCTAGGTTAGATTTGTTTCTATACAGAAAGCCGATCCTAGGATATAGCTTTGACACAAGCTTATCAATATGGAGACCAAAAGATAGGTTTGGATCTAGCCACATGCCAAGATACTTATATGAGTTTACCTGGGTCAGGTTTTTACTGGTTTTGGTCTTGATGGTTAATTGAGGATTGTTTAATTTAAGTAGTTTGGCATTTGTCCCAAACAACATGGACACAGTTTTTTCAGCATTGAGGAATAATTTGTTGTTAGCTATCCAATTTTCAACTTTAGAAAACTGATCCTGTAGCACGGACTCCACTTGCGATAGTTGAGTACTGCAAGTATAAATGACCGTATCATCAGCATACATATGCACACGAGCCAGGTCACACACCGAGGGTAGATCATTTATAACTAGCTAGAATAGCAGAGGCCCAAGAACAGATCCTTGAGGCACTCCACACTTGATTGGCAACGGGAGGGACGCAGTATCAGCAATGGACACATATTGAGATCTATCAGACAAGTACGAACGAAACCAGCAGAGCGACCTCTCATTTACACCGGAACAACTTAGTTTGTTTAGCAGCAGTTCATGATCAACCGTGTCAAAGGCCTTTGCAAAGTCTAGGAAAACTGCACCTGTGAGTTCACCCCTCTCCATGCCACTCTGAATGTCATTGGTCACCTTTATCGTGGAGTGATTTGACCTAAACCCAGATTGAAGCGAGGTTAGATAGTTGGAGCATTGATAATACTCGCACAGTTGATCATGGGCACATTTTTCCAGGATTTTAGAAAGTATGGGTAGCAGTGAAATAGGCCTGTAGTTTGACACCAAGTTTACATCTCCATTTTTGTGGATGGGGATAACTCTGGCTTTTTTTCCATGCTTTGGGGACATAACCAGAGGACAGGGATGCATTGATTAAGCAGGCAATGGGTCGCGCAGTAACAGGCGCACTCAGCCTCAGTAGCATTGGCGGAAGTAGGTACCGGCCCACACTGTAATTTCATTTTTTGATTGAGGAGATGCGCTGCTATTTCACTATCTGATATAGAAGTAAATTCAAATTCAGCAATGTGTTTGGCCAGGGGTGATATCGATAGGGACTTGTCTGCCATAGAAAAAGTGGCATGATCTTCATTGTGGTGTGTTGCTATAAGAGCTGTGGCGCATCCTACAAAGTAGTTGTTGAATTCATTTGCTATTGCCACTGGAGATTTTAGAACTTCATTATGTGTCTTAATTGTGGTAGGTTCTGAGCGGCGCGGAGGGTCATACATGTTTTTTATGACGCTCAAAAATTTGGTAGGGTTCGCTAGATTTCTATTCAGCCGTTCAGAGAAATAAGTTGTCTTGGCAAGTTTGGTTTGAGTCTTGCATCTATTGCGGACGTGCCGATAAGTGTTGTGATCTTGGTCTGAGCCAGTTTGCTTATATTTTGACCATAAAGCATCCCTGAAATTGAATAAGTCCAAGAGGTCAGCTGAGACCCAGGGAAGATGGGCAACCTTTACTCTCACTCTACGCAGGGGGGCATGTTTATCACTGACCTGCATGAACTCAGATTGAAAATATTAAATTGCAGAGTCCAGATCGGGTATCAAGCTTAGCCTGCTCCACAGACAATTACTCAATTTTGGCTAAGGCAATTATTCAAAAATGTCTTAAAGTAATATAATATCTGTATTAAATAAAATAAAATAAATATATTTCTCTAACGGACCAGATTGGACTCACAATCTAAATAATAAAGATGCAAACACTGAATTATGGATTGGCTACTGGAAGAACAAATCTTGTACAGAAAAAGTAATAGCCCAATGCATCCAGACAATGTACAATGATACAAGGTCAATAATGATCTAACAATAAACCATCATTAACCACTTGCATCACTGAATTACGAGGGCAAAAAGCAGCCATATTTAATCTCCTCATTCATCCCTTCTGGGGTTAAAGCATTTAACTTTATTATCCATTTGCACTCTGTCTGTAGCAATGTCCTGTCTAAGTCACCACCTCTAAATCCCATCGAACCCCAGGCTCGCAAGTCAGTCACCCGACTGGCATGTGCCTCCCTAAAGCTATAGGACTATCCAAATGTATGTTCCTGATGTCAGACATATGTTCCTTCAATCTTCGGATAGTTTTCCCCGCATAATACTTATCACAAGGGCATTGGAGAGCATATATGATCCCCTCAGAGTTGCATGTCATGTGTCCCTTTATCTGAAAACTTTCACCTTTTGGGTTCTGACACCTAATCCTTTTAACAATACAACGACAAGCCTTACAGTGACGACATGGGTAACAACCATCACTAGTACTCTCCTGAGTCAACCAATTGTCCTGGGATTTGGATCTCTCAAAGTGGCTCCTCACCAATAAATCTCTCAAATTGGGGGCCTTTTAGCTGTGAGATGGGGAAAGTCCCATGTAAATTGGGCTATATCAGTGTCTAATTGTAGCACCTTCCAATGTTTATTCAAAAATTTTCTAAGGTCACTCCATTGTTCATTATAGGTAGAAATACATCTCACTACCTCTGGGGTACTTTTCCTTTCAATGTTGCCAAAGAGGAGTTTCTCCCTCTGGTTGGCCTTTGCTCTCTGGTAGCCCCTGGTGATACTCCTCCTATCATACCCCCTCTCAATGAAGCGCCCCCTTAAATCGTCTGCCTGTGCCTTAAATCTACCCTCTGTGGAGCAGTTTCTTTTAATTCGAAGAAACTGACCCACAGGTATACCTTGAATGAGAGATTGGGGGTGATGGCTCTCAGCTCTAAGTAAGGAGTTAGTAGCCGTAGATTTCCTGTATACATCTGTCTCCAAAGTATTACCAACTCTAATGATTCTGAGGTCCAAAAAGGATATCTCTTGTTTGCTGTACTCAAATGTAAACTTCAGATTATGGTCAATCTCATTTATTACTGCTATAAATTTGACCAATTCATCCACAGAACCCTCCCACAGCATAAGAATGTCACCTATAAAACACACCCACAGAGCCACATGCGCATCCACCATACCTGCAAGTAGATCAAGTACCACCTCTTGTTCCCAAAATCCCAAATGCAGGCATACATGGGTGGGTGCGCATGTGGCTCCTGGTATATATTTGCTTCCTAGCTGTGGACGCACAGCAGAGGATTGATATATTTTTTATCCTGCAGGTTTTTTTCTAGTTCTGTGATTTTTTTACTACTTATAGGCTTAGTATTGTTAGTATTGTATGTATTTGTTTTTTTATGTTTTGATTATTATTATTATATTGCACAGTAGTGACTGCACGATCCCTGTAATAGGGAGACCATATTTTCTATTAATAAATATATTTTTCCAGTATTTATACTGTTGGTGAATACATTCTTTTTAGTACTTTCTGCGAGAGTGCCATTAATAGAACTTCTTTGGAAATTGCCTCCTTTTGGCTTTTTTCTGTTTGCCCTGTCAGTAGAGTGAGTTTATACAGTGTGATTAGTCTATACATTAGACTGTTTGCTGATTGGTCAGTAAGTTCTGTGTCAGTAGAGAGAGTTTATATAGTGTGATTAGTGTATACATTAGACTGTTTGCTGATTGGTCAGTAAGTGCCGTGACAGTAGAGTGAGTCTATATAATGTAATTAGTGTATACATTAGACTGTTGCTGATTGGCCGGTGTGATTGGGTTGCAGTTGTAGTGTATTATGTAGTATGTGAAAATTGGATACTTACGATTGTATTTTATTAACTCAATCTTGGTGTTCTTTTTTTTTTTTTTTATATTTATAAATCTTTATTACATTTTAGCAAATTTACAAAATCACATCAATCCTGTTACAAGACATTTTAAAAATGTTTATAAATAAGAAATATATAATCTTCACCATTCTATACAAAACCCAACCATCATCAACATACCATACATCAATCCCCCATATTGATCGGTAGCGATAATATTTATTTCCATAATTTCAACACAAATTTTTTTATGCCTGAAATGTAACTAGCACGTAGGTTCTTCTCTATCATACTACACATCCCATACACACCTTACACACATGTAGACTTTGATTCACCAGTTATACTACTTACTTACGGAGGGGAGTGAGGGGGGGTACACAAGGGGGGGACCCGGAGGTCCGTGAAATCATGTGCAGGGGGCTCAGGTAGAACGCTCAGAAAGAAGCAGATTTCATATTCCAGATAGACCAGATTTTATTATATTTACCTCGTCTTTCAATTGTTGATCCATTAATTTCCACCTGCGCCTGGAAATTAATCTGGGTTCTTACTTCCTGCCATGTTGGAATACTCGATCTTTTCCAATATCTGGCAAGGCAGATTTTAAAGGCCATAAGGATGTTGATGGCCAAAATTCTCTTAAACCTATCCGATATAGGTATATCTAAATGAAATAGATAAAATTGAGGACAGAGTTCGTCCTTTAGGTCAAACAAGGTGGCCAATATTTCTTGTAGCTTTCTTTTGTAACTGGCCAAAACTCCACATTCCCACCAGATGTGGAAATGGGATCCCGAATTCCTCAAACATCGCCAACACAAATCAAGTGAATCACCAGAGAATTTTGTTAAACACGTTGGTACCTTATACCATCTGTGGGTCAATTTGTAAAACTGTTCCTGAATATTGATACAGTGGACTGATCTTCTTACTTCTCTCCATACACTATGCCTAACTCAGTCTCCCACTGAGAAATGGCAGGAGTTCTTTCGGGCGGGTTCGCACTGTTAATAAACTTTAGGATTTTAGATATGGGCTTCCTACTTAAATCAGAAGAGACAAAACAGTCCCATTCTGTCCTATCCGTGACTGGGTTGGCTAACAAAAAAGATTTAATTTAATGTAATTAAAAAGGTCTCTAGGTCTGAGACCAAATTTACTAGAAAGATCTGGGAATAGGATCAATTGATCGTCTGTATAAAGGTCCCCCAGTATCTTTATTCCTGCTTCTCGCCATGAATTCGGATTGAAATTGATATTGCATACCGAAAGAATCGGTAGAGGGGCTGCTTTCGAAAGAGTGTTCTCTAAATTCAATAATTTTTTTATTTTATTCCAAGAATATAAGATTTCTTTGACTAGTTTAGATTGAGTCCCTAGTTTTCGAGATAATTTTAGAGTTAGCCACTGCAGCAAAGAAAGATCAACATCCTTTGTTTGATGTTTCTCAATTCTGTACCACCCTAAGTTTTCTCTCTGTTTGGAGTTCCATGCTAACATATGGACTATCTGGCATGCCTCTGATATTTTGTTAAGATCAGGGTATCCCAGCCCGTCCTGGTCCAAACTACGTCTGAGGGTTCTGCCGGGAATTCGTGGTTTTCTTGCTCCCCATACAAATCTCGAAAATAATAGATCAAATTATTTAATTATCGATTTAGGCACTCTGTTGGGGATAAGTCTAAAAAAATAAGTAAATTTCGGTAGTATATACCCTTTAAGGATATTAATACGACCTAGCCAGGATGTTTCTATTCTGGCCCATTGAGTTGTAAGTCTTTGCAGGTCTTTTAAAAGGTGAGTATAGTTCGCTGTAACTAAATTCCCAAGTTGGTGGGTAAGTTTAATGCCAAGATAATCGATTGATTCTGAGCTAGCTGATTTTTTGCCAAATTGCTTCAATATCCAGGAACAGTCTAAAGATAGAAAAAAGGCCATAGTTTGCGTCTTAGCCAGGTTTAGACTATAGTTAGAAACTGACCCATAAAGTTCAAGAGCTTTTAGGAGGGGGGGAATAAAATCTATTGGAGAAGAAAGAGATAACAGCACGTCATCCGCGTACAATGTAATAGTGTGTTTGTGTTGCCCAATTCTGATGCCACGAATATCACTAGATCTCCTTATAAATTCAGCCAAGGGTTCTATTGTTAGAGCATACAACAATGGCGCCAAGGGGCAACCCTGTCTAGTTCCGTTCCCAATAGAGAAAAACTTGGAAGCCAGGAAAGGACCCTTTATCCTAGCTTGAGGATTTGAGTAAAGTGCCATTGTAAACTCGTAGAATGGACCCGCAAAACCAAAAGCCCTCAAGGTTTCTGCCAAAAATCGCCAATCCACTCTATCGAACGCTTTTTCCGCGTCCAAAGCTATAATGATAGAGGGTAGCTTCTTTTGGTCTATGTGATCCCTAATCCCGAGAATCCTACACACGTTGTCAGTGCCCGATCTTCCCTGCATAAACTCAGCCTGATCCGTATTAATCAGGTTCGACATAACCCCTTTCAACCTCTGAGCCAGTATCTTTGAATACATTTTAATATCTAGGTTGATAAGCAAGATAGGTCTATAACTACTCACTTGAGTGGGGTCCTTTCCTGGCTTCGGAATAGGAGATATGGATGCCTCCAACATCTCCCTTGGGAACCCATTGGCACCATTTATTGCATTAAACACCCTGGCTAGAATAGGGGTAATAATCGTATTCAATGTAGAAGATAGGAGAGAAACCATCAGGTCCGGGGGCCTTCCCCCTCTTTAGATCATTAATCGTAGTGGATATTTCTACTAAAGAAGGGGAGGTTAAGAGATAATCGTTCAGTCTCCAGCTATTTCGTATTCTATATGCTGGATTTCCCTTTATGTCCATTAGGACTGGGGCATGGTCTGACCAGGTAATCTGCCCTACTCTAATCTTAGAGCATCTGTCCAGTAAAGGTCCCGGCATTAAGAAATAGTCAATACGTGAGTATGAGGAATGGGGTCTTGAGAAGAAAGTAAAATCACTTTCTCCAGGATGAAACACTCTCCAGATGTCATACAAATTGTTACTATGCAACCAGGACGAGAAAGCATTCGCTTTAGCTTTCAATCGTGAGTCATATTTACCCAATCTCGGTGCTCTTCTGTCTAAATCAAAGTTAGCTATTAGGTTTAGATCACCCCCTATTATAACCATTCCTCTAGCAAACTTCCCGACCAGTTCCATTGTGTACTTGATATTGCTTATGGATCTATCTGACGAGGCATAAAGGTCAACCAGAGTATACGTAACATCATCAATTTGACATATCAACAACAAGCATCGTCCCTCCTGATCACATTCATGAAAAACGTATTCAAACTTATGTCTAGCGGACAAAATTATCGCAACGCCTCTCTTTTTACTCCCTAACATGGAAGACGTGTACACATACAGATATCTATTATATTTCCACAAACTTGATTGGTCACGCTTCCAATGCGTTTCTTGTATAAACGCCACATCCACTCCTTCTGATTCTAGTAGATTATATAAATGTGAGCGCTTATAAGGCGAGTTCAGCCCCTGCACATTGATCGTCACGAACTTAAGAGATCCCAAGGGCCTGTTCCCACATATCTAAACTCCTCCCCCGGCGAAGTGTCCACACAATGACCACAGTGTCAATGGCAAGGTCGTGAAAGTCCAGAGACTATTATTAAATCTTCATCACAATGTCCCACTATGAACCTCTGCCTATTACCAAAACTAGGATCACTAGATCCCGTCCATGGGATAAACCTGTGAATCAAATAGATCTCAAAGCAGTTTAACAGTCTTTAGATATCATGCAGGTAATAAACCTACAAAATACAGGGATCAGAACTCTCAGGTACTCAACCAGCAGGGAAACAAGCCACTAAAGTTAAATAATCACTAGAAAGGGTGCAGCAGAAACCCAACCGATCCAAATGGATCTCAAGCAGACATTCACTGGATTATCTATAGAGACGTAACCTACAGTTTAAAATGTATCTCAAGCAATTTTTATTTTCCAATAGATCTCATGGGCAGGGATAAACGGATCTTTAATTTAATTTAACATCCACTAGATCAAGCGTTGGCACCAGCATTGTTCACAGTAAGACATTTACTGGGGTTCTATGGAACTTCACAGACCCTGCCATGGGCACTGGGTTCCTTGTACGCTTTGTTATCCCTGCACTAGATTCCACCTATGTTAAAAATTTTGTTTTAAACAATAATAATGAATTACTCATGTGCTATCTGTAAAGTTGATATCTACAATACAGAAGAAAACACATAATCAAAATCATGAATTAAATATAAAATAAACAACACAGTGATAGTGATCTCTCACTAAGGGATTTGTGTATATTAAATACAAACTACTGATCTGTGTATAACACAGTTGCTTCGCCTTAATACTAGTGATTTATGGAGAAATTCTATAATACAGGTCCATCTAATAGTGGAATTTAACAAAGATGGAAGAGTGAAAAGAATTCAAAAATAATCCCTCTATTATTTTAATTGCAACAGATAAGGGGGGTCCTGAGATTGTTTCATGAATATTGTTTAAAAGAAGCTATCAGAAACTTTTGTGTGGTCTGAATCTCAAGTACTCGGCTAATTCAGAGCCACTGGTAAGAGAGATAGGGAATTGTTCAATTTCCCATGTTGGTCCAGGTAAGTGGGACTTTTATTTTATTTTTTTTCTTCATTCCTTCTTTGCCATGTATATTACACCAATGTTTGGTATACATACACCTTCTTGAATAAACAAATTTAAAAATAAAAAAATGATAGGTAACTGGGGACTAATAAAAGTATTTAGAAATGGGCAGACAAGATGGGCCAAATGATTGCCTAGTGAATCTGCCATTCACACATTCTGTGTTTCTATGATAATGGTGGAGCAGGTGAAGATATTGCAGCATGTGATGAGGGAGCAGGTAATGATAATGCCAGTATGTGGCATGCTCTACTGCAGATGATGCAATCTGACCCATGTGGTCAGGAATGTTTACAGTTGGGAGGGCAGATGGGAATTGTGTTTGTTTTATTCCTTTCCAGTATAAATGTGACAAAATGGGATATAAATCTATAAATTGTCCATCACTGGTATAACATGGACATTTCCCCTTCCTCAGCATACATCTCCACACAGCTTCTTGCACACAGGTGATCAGGTGTTTCTATGATCTAGATTCTAAATTCTCTGAGATAATACACATACTTCTGTATAATAATGTAATCTGATACCTATATTTCCAAACAACATAATGACCATACATACCAGAGACAATTTTCCACCTCTCTTGAACCTACCGAGGGAAAAAAGGGCAGTTAATCTCTGTAGGGGAAGGACACAAGTACAATAGGTGAGAATAATGGGGTTTCTCATGTTCACAACTCATTTACCATCTGGGCTGACACTCAGCAGTATGGGGGTGCTGCATCACTGACACCTAAACCTCTGTGGTCACTGCTCAGAGCGTGACAGAGCAGATTATAGGATCACTACTGTCTTTATTTAGTGTATACCCCAATATTGCTGTCATGGTTACCGTCTAACCTTACTGATAGATTCCATTGTAAATACATTAATGTAAAGGCTATTGTTTCTCCGGGTTAATATATTATGGTAATAAAAATGTTACAATAATGAACAGGCTAGAACTGTTATATGTTTTAAAAAGGCTAATAAATAACCCTCCTGTGTGTGTAAAATCCAGGTTGAAGCCCCCTGGAATCATTCCAAAACCATCAGAGATCAGTCAATAAGCAATATTCATAGACATCTTTTAATGGTAATGTGATGGCTCCTGCTCTAAACTAATGTCCCGAGAGTGCCACATTACCCACAAACACCAGCCCAGATCATGATCATGCAGTTTTAGAATCTTCTCTATGAGCATCCAACACTGATCTCAACGTAATGGAGAGTCTAACCTAGGATCAATTCAACCCACATCAGCTTGTAAGCGGCCACATAACTATCCTTCCACTTGGTAATACATAAGTTAGCTGTAAGTCCGCTTACAGATCAGGAACGATATAAGGATGATTATGGAGTCATTTTACAGCCAGCAGTGTGCTACATGCTGAATGGATACTATCCAGGGCCCAAATCTGGGCCCAAATCCACAATTTGGCTATTCAGCATGTCTGCCCTATTCCGCTCAGGGAACTTTGTCTGGGGGGGATCTATAGAATTCCCCCTATTTATAGAGACCTGAATAGTGCTGAATTTGCCCTAAATTCAGGAACAATTGCCACAGTGTGACGTATAAAATCACAGACATATCCAATACGCCAATAAAAGTTAAGGAATTGCCAGATCGAAATATTTATATACAGTAACATATGTTATTCTATACACCGCCATACCAGCTCTTGTGGTATAACAATACCAGTGATGTAGGCCGCTATAGGTTGGCATCCCATCAATTGTTATTGCTTACTGTTAACAGCTGTTATATGTATCCTCCTGCCATCATGCCACATGTATCACAGTAACATTTCATATCCACTTTGTGGAAGGCCACACTGGCTGTCAATGCACCACTGTCCACTGCGGGTATGAAAGGTTACTATTGCATATGTGAGTGCACTAGACAGTAGTGGGAATAGAAACCACTGTGCCATAGTGGTAAAATTGCCACGTGGCCCTCAGACCTTGTATCAACACATGATATACACCCCAACTTTCCACCGTACCAGCTTTGCCCACATGCCACATGGGCCATGTGTCAATTCCGACCCCGCCAAAATACCATGCCCCACCCCTCCTACACGAGCACCCCCTCCATACCGCATACATTTTAATGAACCAAATTGCACTAGCAGGAATTTACCCCAGCACCCAGATTTGCACCACAGGACTTGCTCCAACACCCACTTTGCATGCAGTATTTGCCCTAGCAACCAGATTTTTCTAATTTTATTTCATTTTATTAGTTAGGCCATTGGTTTGGATAAAAAGGCTATATATATATATATATATATATATATATATATATATATATATATATATACTTGTAACTTGTATAGATTTGGTAAATGTCAAAGAGAACAATTACATTTAAACAGCTGCATATCAATATGGAAAAAGAATCGCTCTGATCTGTCACACTAAGAAACCTGGATCCTGTATAGGATGTTGTTTGGACTCTGACACATGTAAGCTGCAGGCCTCCCATATGGATTTCCCAATGATGGCTAATTCTTGGGATATCACTATTTGTGTTAAACATGTTCCTGACAGACATCCAAAAACAACACATTATTCTCAATTCCATCAAGACTGTTAAACCACCAAAAGTACTGATTTCCCCTTTTTTTTAATAAGAATTTATAGAAGACGCAATAATGATTTTACCGCCATGTTGGGTCAGATGAAGGAAGATCTGGTCGAAGATTCTAAACAGCATGTCTGCCTCCTGATAGAGCTATACAAAGCAAAGATTCTAAACATGTATGCCTCCTGATAGAGCTATACAGAGCAAAGATTCTAAACAACATGTCCGTCCCCTGATAGAGATATACAGAGCAAAGATTCTAAACATGTCTGCCTCCTGATAGAGCTATATGGACCAGGGAGGATTCAGTATAGCTTATTTGTGTTATTTCATTAAAGCATTTCAATTTACAATGTCTGCACTTGATGCAATCTTGCAATTAAACACAACTTCTTTTTTCCTGATAATTGTCCTTTAATTATCCATCATGAGACCAGACGTGCCAAGCACGGGAGGGAGGGGGTGCAGAAACAGAGACGAGGGGGGAGAGAGAGACAACACTAAGGGGGTGGGGGGAGATAGAGAGAAAGCTGGGGGCAAGGGAAAGAGAGAGGAAGCATTGACACATAAAAAGAAATAAAAACAAGAAATACATGTTTTGATATCATAATTTTTTATTAAAAAAGCAATTTACATGTGAATATATACAAGTTGAACTTTTTTCCTATAGGGTAGTCTTATATTCAGGCTTTTTCCTAATGGAATATCCAAAGGTGGGGGGGTCGTCTTATAATCAGGGTCGTCTTATAATCGAGCAAATACGGTAATACAAATAGCTTCCATTAATAACATGCAGACATACACTGTACTTTCCATGCATTTCATTAATAGCGAATTGACACAATATTTGATTGTGAATTAAAGACATAGAGAGAGCGGTTCACTAAAAGGAGATTTGAAATTAATTATGTGGGCTCTATACACTTTAATCTGATATTGGAGGTCGAGAGAAGCATTAATCTCGTCCTCTCAACTCCAACAGACTCACCCCCATCTTGGATGCCTCATATCGACCTCGCAAAATGATATTCACTAATATGTTTGTAAGGTCAAGATAAGGTGCATCGTGTCTTAAAGGAGGTATGGTGAGGAGGTTGACTTCCGTGCTAGACTAATGGGTCTATTAACTAAAATTTGAGAATAGCTTGAGGAGGTTAACTTTGGAGGTTCACTTTCATTTTCAGACTAAGTCTAATCTGGCACACGAGTTTGAAAAAACAGCTTTTTCACCTTACAAAAAACCGTGGAGGTCAAGCTGCATATCCCCCGTCTATCAACTGTTGAGGGGATTTTTTTCTCTCTTTTTTTTAAAATACCCCCCATCAGTTGATAGATAGAGGATACAGAATAACCAAAGGGAAGAACATACAGAATTTATTGAATGGAAATCAAAACAAAAAGGTTCAGATAAGCTCAGAGATGGCATCAGATTTAGCACAGATAACAGTGTACAATTAAATCAGATAACATGCATAACGTTTCATCAGACAGTTAATATCCAGCTGTGTATGTTAGTATAGACATTATTATTTATTTATTTGGAAATGTATTCTTCCTCACTGACAGAAAGATTGGAATTTTCTATCATAAGGTTGTTGTTGTTTTTGTCTTTGTTTGGATTACCATCACTAAACAAGGAATAGGAAAAGGGTTGAACCTGATGGACATAATTTTTTTTTTCAACCTAAACTTCTATAGGTAGTTAGTAGAGATAGGTAACTATATACTCTTAATAAATATAAAACATTTTCTTGTAACCTCGAAATATTGTTGCCAGATGACTAGATTAATTTGTCTATTCATCTATTGATCCTGATTTTACACAATTAGATTCTGGCATGTACATATGTATGGAATAGAACTTGGACAATTATGTCCTAGAGATACTGTTTTCCACCTCAATTTATAGTTATTTATTTAAAAAAAAAAAAGTTTGGACAGGGCCTGTTTATGGACACCAGTACCAAGTCCAGGAAATGTCCATCGTGAACAATGTTAATGCTTACCCATGTTCCAAAAACAAACAAAAGTTATATCTATACTGGTGTTGTGGAATAACTATGTATGAATAGGTTTTAAGTAAATGATTCATTTGTGAAAATATGGAAACTTTTGTAATGGAAATGTAGACTTTAAAAACTACAATACCATTTATTGCACATCCATTTAGAGGGATTGATTCCAAAGTATATAAATCACTAAGTTATGTTAAATAGAATACTGAAATTAATTCTGCCTAGTTTTTTTTTTTCAATTAAACCTGTCTGTATATTCCTTAATAAATACTGTGCACAGTGTTCGGGAATTTATAATGCTTTTTATTCCAGTTGAGCATTCAGGAATAAATCTGAAAAACTATTTTACACACTTTTAATAAGATGTTAAAATCCTATGGACAGAACTACACGGTTCTCTGCTTTCATTTTATTGCAAATTAAATAAATGTTGCTTAGTGTGATTGCAAATATAGCATCACTGTAGTCTTATATAAAATTCATTTCTAAAGATGAAAAGTTTAACATTTAAAGGTGTAAATGAGCAGCTTGCAAAAAATATATATAA
This sequence comes from Pelodytes ibericus, assembly GCA_036172795.1. Lineage (NCBI taxonomy): Eukaryota > Metazoa > Chordata > Amphibia > Anura > Pelodytidae > Pelodytes > Pelodytes ibericus. Next base: position 140,712,151 of record CM069857.1, on the reverse strand, counting down.
AAGATGTGTAGCTGGAGAGAGAGTTCCATACAATATTTAGCTTTTACAATCTTCTCTGTTGAAAAAGTGACATCATCATTGTGTTTCATAATCATTCGAACAGATTATCACCTATCTTGTCATACACATACAATTAGTTTTCCTGTCACAAATGCTACTGTAACAAACTCAGAAACAGTCGTTGGAAATGTAAACATTTGAAACTGCAAACATTTTTAAAGTTGGGAATATGCTTTAATACTTTACATAGAAAAAGTATTCCATCTGTCTTGAATCTTCACTAGAAGCCCTGCCATCCTTTATCAGTTTGAGACCCTTCTTAACTTAAAGCCTTGTACAATAGCATCTAATCTTATTTCTCTCTCAGAGAACTTCCATTGCAGTCCATAAATATATAGCTTTCCTTTTAGATTAGATCAGCTATAAAAAAAAAAAAAAAAAGCTTCTTTGACCTAGTTGCTTGCAGACTCAGTGTAACTATTTGTTTTAAAGAAACATTCTGAACAGAAAAAGTAACATACTGACATTAAAATATATGTATTATTATTTGCTCTCTGTGCAATATATTCATGTTCTGTACCCATCTGTGGGCATCTGTCTTCCTTGAACTCACATTAGAACATTGCAGTATTTTTCTAGTCAAACTACCTTCCTGACAATATGCTGTGAGTGTGTGCATGGCAAATATCATGTAACAAGAAGGAAAGCTTTATTATGTCCTTGTAATTCCTTATCTCTTCCTTGAGGTCTACTGGTTTGTCACTTCAGAGTGTTGACACTGTTAAAATATCCAAGCCAGGTTTACAGTAAATGTGGATCTCCTATAGCATTCAGGATGTTTCCAAGAGGAACCAAGGTTTGGTATCAACAACAACAACAAAAAAACCATGGACAAAATCAACACAACAGATAATGATAACAGAGTGCCTGCTCTCCGAGTCTAATTCCCAAAGAGCCAACAACCAATACAACAGCTATCCATAAGGAGTTTCCACACATTTTTATTGTTACATACACAGTTGCCACAAAAAAATAATATAAATATTAATGATTCATGTATATAATTGTTTAACTGTTAATTTGAATTGGTTTCAATAATCACAAACTACATGTATATACCAAAACATGCAAGATCTTGATTGATTATTAGTCTATATTGAGTATATTTAATTTGGTAACATATAAGAAAAATATGCAGATTTGAATGTCAGTAACATTAAATGAAATTGCCAAAAGTAAAGCAGTAAAAAGAGATATTTTTAATTATATTAGTCTGAAGAAAAATATTTAAACCAATAGAATTAGAGATAGTTTAAGTTGACTCAACCTTACAAAATGATAGTCTTATAAAATGTTATGACAGAAACAGCAATTATCAGGCTACTGATAGAGGTCCACCTTTTCTGTGAGAATTTGCTTCGAAAAAAAGGGTCCCAGCCAACATAATTCTGCAAGCAGCAATTTATATGTTATGAAGCAGACATAGTAATGGAGGAGTATGCGTAAAAGAGGTTAACTACCAGCATTTAGTCTTACATTCGAGGGTGAACGATTTAAAAATAACAGAAAAATTGACTTTTCTGAGAGTGTAGTTGTGGCGGAACCAACCTCGCCAATATGTTCTGGAGAAGCCTGGTTGCTCGCCTGCTGCCTGTGGACTATGGCCCCATGGTAAAAGCTTGTATTTTCCCTTGCAGAAAGGCTTGTTCGTGCCTTTCTGCCTGGGTGTTCGGTAGATTGAATCTACCGAACCAACTCACGAATGAACGGACCACCTGGGTAATGGATGTGCCATAACACTATACGTTAATATTGTTAGTTAGTTATATTCGGTTGGTATATTGGTTATGTGTAATTTTTAATTCTGTGAGTAGACCACTCTGAAGGTTTATAATGTGACAGTGACTCCAATAGTTTACCGCAACATCCATTGTTCTTTTTTAACTGGATTAACTGGTAAACTGATTATGTTGTGCATTGTAATTAGGTCTACTCACTCTATGTTAATTCCTATTTGGTTTGCAGTCTGAATGTCTAATGTTTTCCTAGCCCCAGTTAGTTGGAGAACTATGTTTAGTTCCATCCCCCCCCCCCCCCCATTGTATACTAATGTCTGTGATGCCATGTGTATGTCTTTTTATAAGTCTGTGTTGTTACACAAAAAAAGGAGTTGTTCAATCTTGCTGTACCTAACTGCTAGATGTCCTGTCTATTTGGGTACAAAGAGCAAGGGTCCAGGAAAGACTTGCTGGGTGAATGCTGAGCTGTAAGTGGGGGCTAAGGAGGTGATTTCCCACAACGGACAGAGGGTCTACTTCGTCCGGTAGACGGTCCGTTACAGTAGTGAATGCACGGATTTATCTGTTTATCTAGAAATGTACATGTATTTTATCTTAAGCATATCTAATACAATGGGGGGCATGTATAAACACGACGCACACACAGATTGCGCCAAATACTGGTGCAATCCGCATGTGCACCAATGTATAAGGCAGACTCACAGGATTTTGACGGAGGTCCCATCTCTCCCACACTGCAAAGTGTCAGGAGCTATAAAAAAAAAGTGCAATCTCCGTTATACATATCAAACGGTGATTGAGCTTTTTAAAAAAATTTGTCTCCCAATGTGTTTACGTTTAACACCTGATGCATCTTTAAAAGTACACAGAAGGTACAAATAATATTATGTCCCACAAGGATGAGCTATTTAATTGCACAGATATTAGTATATATTAACATTTCTAGAATGTATATGACAATAATACAATTTTAAAAACAAAATTCATCCTTTCACATAAATACCATTCTACTTTTATCTATAGCTAATTATACACATTATTCATTTTCTTGCAATTTAGTAGTAAAATATTCCTCTATTCTTGGAATGGTTCTTTGCCATGAATTAATGGTTTATATGAAGCAACATACATTTAAAAATGAATAACTAGTGATGCTATGCATGTTTATCAGTAAATAAGTAAATTGGCTGGACCTTAGCTGTTTCATGCATTATTCAGTAAATCGCTAAATTCTACAATAGCAACATTACAAAAAACTTGGTTGCTTTTGCAAGTGACAGACAATGAGATAGCCTATTAAAGTGTATAAAATGTTAGGCTTGGTCTCCATGATCAGAGCTTTGTAAATATGCTAATAAATACTCCCAATAGAAGATGTAGCTGTTTATTTACATATGTATAGTACTTTTGACGGTCTATTGTGTTTAGAACTCCAGATGGTTATGTCTATAAAAGGAAAGCAGACGGCACATGATCCCAAGTGTGTATTTAAATAGGGACAAAGTGCCACGCAGAGCACAATATACTTGTGATAAAAGAAGAAGCACTTTATTTCCATATTCATCACCCTTCACTGCCTGAATCCTGTTTGCCGATGATTCATTGTTGTGCGCATCAGGGGCGTTGCTAGGTCTTAGGATGATCTGGGGCTAGAGCCCAGATGAGCTCGGTCACATACACTGCGTCTCTCTCTCACACACGCCGTCTCTCTCTCTCTCTCTCTCTCTCTCTTTCACACACCGTCTCTCTCTCACACACACTGTCTCTCTCTTTCTCTCTCTCTCTCTCACACATACCGTCTCTCTATCACACATACACCGTCTCTCTCCCTCACGCACCGTCTCTATCTCTCACGCTCCGTCTCTCTCTCTCTCACGCACCGTCTCTCTCTCTCTCACGCACCGTCTCTCTCTATCTCATGCACCATCTCTCTATCTCACACACACACCGTCTCTCTCTCACACACTCACACTGTCTCTCTCTCTCACACACACACCGTCTCTCTCTCACACACACCGTCTCTCTCTCTCACACACACCGTCTCTCTCTCGTACACACCGTCTCTCTCTCTCTCCCTCTCTCGCACACACCGTCTCTCTCTCTCACACACACCGTCTCTCTCGTACACACCGTCTCTCTCTCTCTCCCTCTCTCGCACACACCGTCTCTCTCTCTCACACACAGACACCCTGAGACACACTCACACAAACACCCTTACACACACACACTTATACATACACCCTGACACACACACCTAGACATCCTGACAAACACATTGAGACACCCAGACATACACATTGAGACACCCACATGCACACATTGAGACACCTACACCCACACACATTGAGACACCCAGACACACACATTGAAACACACACACTGAGACACCCAGACACACACTGACACACTGAGACATCCAAACACACACTTACACACATTGAGGCACCCAGACACACACTGAGACACCCAGACACACACACTGAGACACCCAGACACACACTCACACACATTGAGACACCCATACACACACTCATACGCATTGAGTCACCCAGACAAACACTGAGACACCTAGACACACACTGAGACACCCACTCACACACATTGAGACACCCAGACACACACTGAGACACCCACTCACACACATTGAGACACCCAGACACACACTGAGACACCCAGACACACACTCACACACACTGAGACACCCAAACACACACTTACACACATTGAGGCACCCAGACACACACTGAGACACCCAGACACACACACTTACACACATTGAGACACACACTCACACGCATTGAGTCACCCAGACATACACTGAGACACCTAGACACACACTGAGACACCCACTCACACACATTGAGACACCCAGACACACACTGAGACACCCACTCACACACATTGAGACACCCAGGCACACACTGAGACACCCAGACACACACTCACACACAGACACCCAGACACACACTTACACACACCTAGACACCCTGACACACACACCTAGACACCCACACACAGTCACACATTTTTTTTTTTTACTTACCTTACAGTTGGTCCGTCATCCAGGACCTTCTGCCGGATGTCCGTCCACCTGACATCCGGCAATCAGCTCACACAGCGCGACGGGGGCAGAGCTTGCACCCGTCACGCTGTGCTCTGTATGGCCAGAGCATCTCGAGGAGGAGAGGCTAGGGAGAGAGCTCCCTATAGCAGCCTCTCCTTCCGATTGGCCCTCACCTCCGCCTGAGGTTAATCCTCCGATTCTGGGACCATGTCCCAGACGGAGGAAAGCTCACCAGGGGATTTTATTTTTTTTAAATAATTATAGCCCTGGAGTCTCCATTCGGGGCTATAGCCCCAGTAGCCCACCCTTAGCGGAGAGTGGGGATTGTCATATGTTCATCATAGGCTATGATGGTGTTTTTTACCCTATCAGACTGAAGATGAGATGTGTTTAGTTAATAAACATTCAATAAGGTGTACATAAACCTCATTCACAGGTAAAAGAAACCTAGAAGGTTTAAACATGTGTGTACTACAAGAATTATATTCTTTCAGAAGGACTAAGCCACCAACATTATACTTTTATCAGTGAGCAGGCAATTTATGTTGAAATAGCTTTTGAACACCACCAGCAGATGATCCTACTATTCTACTATTGGCTGTGTACCATACAACTGATGCTCGCACACATCAGTGACAGAAAAAGACAGTTGCTACAGAGAGAAATCACTGCCGCCACAGTCGTTTGCCTCAATTAAAAAAAAAAATGGGTTGTCACTCTTTAATGCACATGCCATGTAAAAACTGTTTGTTTGTTTTTGGGAAAAAATATTGGCTATGGTAAATTGAGATTTAGGTAGATATATACTCTTCATGAAATCAGAAGCAAACATATATATCCACTTGCCCCTGATGTATATGTATTATGAGCTGCATTTTGAGCAGCTCCCAGTCCAGAAGATAGTAGAGGGTTCTGGGCCAGCTGCCTGGGTTTCTAATATGTAATTTGGGGTTCAGGAGCTATTGTGCAGCTCCTGAATCAGTTTATAATAAAAGGGTTCAAAGTCAATTGCCCTGGCCCCTCCATATGTATTATGGTCTAGAGGGCATTTCAGAAGTCCCCAGACTTATGGGCGATAGGTTATGTTTTTATGGGGGAAGATTTTTTTCATGAGATGAGCCAATCCCGTGCCCAGATTCCTCCATGACCTACACCATAATAAGTGGCACAATCAAAGATAAACCTCTAGGGAGATTAGCTCTAGGGAGCTTGCAACAACATTTTACAGTAGGTGATCCTAATCTACACAGGATACATGACACATTGCACTGCACATTGCAAGCTAGTTAAACATTTACCCTAATTATTGGCAAGCCATGTCATGCAGCCCTTTCTATTATTTTTATGCATGGCTGTTCTAAGAAATTGGACGGTTTTCCCATTTATATATTGCTTGGCACTCATCAGTGTGTGAAACTTTGAAACAAAGCAGAGAGAAACTTCTGTATTCTGCCAGATTAAATAAGTCAAATTCACGCTGACTGTACCAGCTCAGTGAGTCTTGGTATTAAAAACAAACTTGTTCCTGCCAGTTACACACATCTATAATAAATATCAGAGATTCTTTATCTCTAAGCAATACTATATAATCCTTTTTAGCGTATAAAATTAATCTCAGTAGAGCTCAGCAAATTTACTATGCACCTGTGTTTAGGATATGTTTGATATTGAAATACATATCTCAATAAATTAACAAACAAATGGAATAAAACATTTGATTAAAACCACTTTTGTTGTCCTAAAAGCAACTAGAAAGAGGAGAAATCAATGGAATAAATCTTGCTGGTATAAATTGTTCGCATGAGTTCAAAAGACCCCTAAGGTGCTGGTTTCGCTCATGAAAAGCAAGGAAAACTATATAACTGGTGCTTATGCAACTGGTGTATAAAACAGTAAAATCGTTTTTTTTGTCTGAAGTTACTAAGTCTTCTGTTACTATAGTAACTACATTGCTGAATAAAATCAGCATTCTGTATCCTAACCAAATAAAAAAGTTTTTATTTGATGATATTCTACTGATAATGGTATGCTTAATCAAGACATGGTTATAATTTAGGAACAAGAGATGATGTAGAGTTATAATTTATGCACTCAGACAGGAATTAATCAGTATGCTTTATGCACCCATGAAGGGTATATAGAACGTTATGGGTTCTGACCCACTCAGGGTCATTGAAATACAAAAATGAGATACTATTAATTTTACATTTGCCACTATCCTCTTGCCTTCTGTGTTCATATGCTATAAATGATCACAAATCTATGAAGTTCAGCAGTAGGCACCAATAATGTTCATGGAGGACATTTAGTAGGCTATGTGATTTAGTGATGTTCTATTCACAGACCTTGATACAGACACCGGTGTTCCTGTACAGACACCTTTCCCATTCTAGTGGGAGCTTAAAGCCTGGTAAGACAAGTGGAACACGTGTAGAAACAAATGTTGGTGAATGGAAACAAGCTACGAGGTGAACAAGAAGGATCTCTTACAGTTGTCATGCCCTCCTCTGCCCCAGGAGCATCCTGCACACCTGACAACTTGTTATACTGACTATCAGGCAGGGTCTTAATTAGGTGCGCCACTGGTGCCAAATACTCTAGGTACACCCCTGCTCTCAAGGAGTGCAATAGTAAATGCTTGTAACTGTTTTTTTTTTTTTCATTTTAACATAAAGTACAATGAAATGTCACTTATACCCATTTCTGCAGCACATGAATATATGGCCACGATCATACCTTGAAATTCAAATTTGATAAGATAAACAACATTTAAGTGGTTGAACATTCTGGAGTAGAATGCCATAACTGAAAAAAACAATTGAATATCGCTCATTTTTTAAGGTAGTTTAAACACTTGATCTGTTAGAGATTTTATGATTACCAGTTTATAACCATTTTACTATTGTTTTTGGATATTAAATGGGTTTTCTCCCATTTGCAAATACCTTTTATGTATAAAGTGTTGTATTAGGCAATGCTGTCCAACCTTTTAGTGTGGAGAGTCACAGATTTTGCAGAAGTTTAGGGAGACAGACATTTTTAATTCCAGGTAATACAACCGAATCTATGGTATTTGTCGCCAGTATGTAGCCACATAAAAAACCCTGAGGGCTAAATTTAGTCAATGGACTGCCACTTGGACATCTGTATCTGTATTTGTCTTCTGCTATTACGCCACATGTTCTAGGACATCTTGATGACAGTGTCATAGTAAAAGGTTTTCATAATGCTACTGAATTAATTCACTACTAAATGGGGTTTTAACTAAATCCCTCCCATTTTTTATTTGTTTTAAACCAATAGAGGATAACTTAAACAACCTAGGTTACATTTGATCAGCAGGTAAAGGCATCCTCAAATGCTCATTAACAAATGCATCAACTTTAATTAATTAATTAGTTTATAAATGTAGCCATAATGCATTTAGAGCACATTTTATACCCAAAACTGAATACTTGGTGAGGATTCTTCCTTTAAGAGTCCCTAGGCATTTTTTGAAAGAAATTGATGCCCTTTATATAAGATTTATCTGGGGTGTCTACAGACCTAGAGTCTCCTCGATAAATTTAAGTCATAAACTGAGGATTGGAAGAACCTTTTTACCTGACATATCTCATATATACGAATCAATAATCATATCCCACATGTTAGTCTGGAAATACAAGAATACTGATCAATGTTTATGGCTCAAAATGGAACAATATGTGTTAAAAAATATTGATCTGGCTAATATGGGTTGACATTCTAGTTTTTTTTTAAAAAAGGAACATCATGAACAGAATAATAATAGATATTTGCAAAGTGGTTTATAGGATCAAAGGAAGAATTGGGACTAAGAATAACCTTTAATAAATGCAGTAAGTTTAATTAATTCATCATTTTAAAAATGTAGCCATGCTATAAATGAATCCACCAATTTGGCAAAAAGAAAACAGTACTAAAACCACCAAACACTACAAAAACACACCATAATGCCATTGGTGAAACAAAAAACCTTACTAAAAACCAACAAAAACACCAGATTGAAATCTAGCAATATAAGCATTTTTTTTTTATTAAAGTAAACCTGAATATGAATAATAAATTAGGATATCCTGCCTTCTAAATGCTGAGACATAGTCAAAAAGAATTGTTTTTATACTGATGCTGCTATAAATTTTGAAAAGATCCTGCTCTTAAAGTGATAGTTGTTAAAACATTGTTTTCTCCATAACTATCACTGTATGTGTTAAGAGCAGAATCTTTTGAAAATTTTAAATTGTATAGAAGCACCAGTATAATTATTCATTTGGAATATATCTCAGCATTTACAAGGTCGAATGTCATAATGTATTATTCCTATCCAAGTTGACTTTAATAATAAACTGTTTTATTGCAGGATTCCAGTCAGGTGTTTTTGCTGTTTTTTTTAGTAAGGCATTTTGTTTCAACACTGGTTCTTGGTGTGTTTGTAGTGTTTTGTGGTATGAGGTCTCATTTTTCGAGTATCACCTGTGTGTATGTATGTATGTATATATATATGTGTATGTGTGTGTATATATATATATATATTTATATATTTTTATATTTATATATATATATATATATATATATATATATATATATATACACAGGTGATACTTGAAAAATTACCGTATTTGCTCGATTATAAGACGACCCTGATTATAAGACGACCCCCCCAAATTTGTACAGTCCTTTAGGAAAAAAAACTAAAACCCTGATTATAAGACTACCCTATAGGAAAAAAAATGTAACTTGTATATATGTAAATTGCTTTTTAATATTTAATAAAAAATGTATATTATACAAATGCATTTCTTGTATTTGTTTCCTTTTATGTGCCAATGCGGCCTCTCTCCCCCTCCCCCAGCTGTCTATTTCCCCCCCAGCGTTGTCTCTCTCTCCCCCCAAAACTTCTCTCTCTTCCCCCTTCCCCTTGTCTCTATCTATCCCCCCGTCTTCTCTCTGTCCCCCTCCCTCCCCTTGTCTGTGTCTCCCCCCTCCCTCCCCTTGTCTGTCTGTGTCTCTCCCCCCCCTTGTCTGTCTGTGTCCTCCCCCCTCCCTTTGTCTCTCTATCCCCCCTCCCCTTTTCTCTCCCCCCCCTCCCCTTGTCTGTCTGTGTCCTCCCCCCTCCCCCTCACCTGGTTTTGTTCCCTAGTGGCTAGTGGGGGCAGCCGGGGATGTCTGCATGATACGTGCAGACATCCTTCATGCTGCCCGACACGGCAGTCTATTATGACGGACAGCTGGTCCGGCTGCCCGATTCTCCCTGGTGGCTAGCGAGGCAGCAGAGGATGTCTGCGCGACGAGCGCAGACCTCCCCTGCTGCCGCCCGGCACGACCGCCGGGACTTCTGTGACGAAGCCGGAAGTACCCGCTTCTACACAGAAGTCCCGGCGGTCGTGCCGGGCGGCAGCAGGGAAGTCTGCGCTCATCGCGCAGACATCCTCTGCTGTTAGAGAGGGTGATCCAGGTCCCCTGCAGCTCTGCTGGGGACCTGGATCCCTGTTTTATAGTCTGACCTCAATTTGAGGTCAGATTATAAGACGACCTCGAATGTAAGAGGAGGGGTATTTTTCAGAGCATTTGCTCTGAAAAAAACCTTGTCTTATATTCGAGCAAATACGGTAGAATATCGTGCAAAAGTTAATTTATTTCAGTAATGCAACGTAGAAGGGGAAACTAATATATGAGATAGACGCATAATATGCAAAGCAAGATAGTTAAAGCCGTGATTTGTCATAAGTGTGATCATTATGGCTTACAGCTCATGAAAACCCCAAATCCACAATCTCAGTAAATTATAATATTGTGAAAAGGTGCAATATTCTAGGCTCACAGTGTCCCACTCTAATCAGCTAAGTAAGCCATAACAACTGCAAAGGGTTTCTGAGCCTTTAAATGGTCTCTCAGTCTGGTTCAGTAGGAATCACAATCATGGGGAAGACTGCTGACCTGACAGTTGTGCAGAAAACCATCATTGACACCCTCCATAAGGAGGGAAAGCCTCAAAAGGTAATTGCGAAGATAGTTGGATGTTCCCAAAGTCCTGTATCAAAGCACATTAATAGAAAGTTATGTGAAAGGGAAAAGTATGAAAGAAAAAGGTGCACAAGCAGCAGGGATGACTGTAGCCTGGAGAGGATTGTCAGGAAAAGGCCATTCAAATGTCTTGGGGCCTTTCACAAGGAGTGGACTGAGGCTGGAGTCAGTGCATCAAGAGCCACCCCACACAGACGGATCCTGGACATGGGCTTCAGATGTCTTATTCCTCTTGTCAAGGAATAACAACAAACAACGTCAGAAGCGTCTTACCTGGGCTAAAGAAAAACAGACCCGGTCTGTTGCTCATTGGTCCAAAGTCCTCTTTTCTGATGAGAGCAACTTTTGTATCTCATTTGGAAACCAAGGACCCAGAGTCTGGATTAAGAATGGAGAGGCACACACTGCAAGCTGCTTGAAGTCCAGTGTGAAGTTTCCACAGTCTGTGTTGATTTGAGGAACCATGTCATCTGCTGGTGTTGGTCCACTGTGCTTCATCAAGTCCAGGGTCAACACAGCCATCTACCAGAATATTTTGGAGCACTTCATGCTTCCTTCCGCAGACGAGATTTATGGAGATGCTGACTTCATTTTCCAGCAGGACTTGGCACCTGCCCACACTGCCAAAAGCACCAAAGCCTGGTTCAATGACCGTGGGATTACTGTGCTTGATTGGCCACCTAACTCGCCTGACCTGAACCCCATAGAGAATCTATGGGGCATTGCCAAGAGAAACATGAGACACATGAGACCGAACAATGCAGAAGAGCTGAAGGCCACTACTGAAGCATCCTGGTCTTCCATAACACATCAGCAGTGCCACAGGCTGATAGCTTCCATGCCATGCCGCATTGAGGAAGTAATTGCTGCAAAAGGGGCCCAATCCATGTACTGAGTCCATATGCATGCTTATACTTTTCAGAGGTCCGATATTGTTCTATGTACACTCCTTGTTTTATTGATTGCATGTAGTATTCTAATTTACTGAGATTGTGGATTTGGGGTTTTCATGAGCTGTTAGCCATAATCATCGCACTTATGACAAATCACGGCTTGAACTATCTAGCTTTGCATGTAATGCATCTATCTCATATAGTAGTTTCCACTTTTACTTTGAATTACTGAAATAAATGAACTTTTGCATGATATTTACATTTTTCGAGTATCACCTGTATATATATATATATATATCAGTATGTCTACATTATTAAATGTATGCATACGTAAATGTTTTAATGGGCATTTGAAGGTGCCTTTACCTGCTGATCAAATAACACTACTCAGAAGAGACTTGGTAAAAAGTCTTTTGAGTGAGAGGTATCGCCTTTGATGCCAGTTGTGTATATTAAATTTCCAATGTAATCTGTATGTGGACATGGCTGGAAAAACTGTTATTTCGCTCGAGTAATATAACTAGTGGAATTGAAAGATTTCATCTTTGCAGGAATCCTTGGGAAGCTGAGCTATCAATCAACCTTGTGCTGCTTGAATCCATTTCCTATTACGAGTACACGTTTCCTGATATATACTTCTGATCACTAGCTCTGCTTTCTAATAGTTTATATAGCATCTGCTAGCTTGACTTTATTGGCCTCTAAAAGGCTTGTCCAGACCAAATAAATCGTTACCAGTGTGAAAATAGCTTCCAAAGCCAATCTGAAGATGTCTTTGCTATATTTCCACCTTTTGGCCACAGCTAAAATGAATACAGTTTGTGAGTATTTTTGTTTAAAAGAATGCTAAATACATCACTCAATTGGTGATTTCTTATTTTCATTCAATTGGTCTTCTAGGGGTTAGAAAAGCTTTGAATGGGATAAACTAATTAGTAATAACCACATACTTCTCCATCAGGAGTTAAAAATGACCCTAAGTAAATAGAAATCCTTAAACTTTTCATATTTAAGGAGAATGAATGCAGTTAAAGAGTATTTGATACTTGATGAGGATGCTTCCTTTAAGAGTCCCTAAGCATTTTTTGAAAGAAATCTATGCCCTTTTTATAATATTTATTTGGGGACCTAGTAGACCTAGGGTCTCCTCCATAAACTGAAGTTGTAAACTGAGAGATGGTGGAACCTCTATACTAGACATATCTCAGATATACAAATCAATAATGATATCCCGCATGTTAGCCTAGAAATACAAGAATACTGATCAATGTTTGTATCTCAAAATGGAAAAATATGCTTTAAAAAATATACATGGGTCGACAATCTAGTTTTTAAAAAAATTTACATCACAAACAGAATCGTAATAGATATTTATGAAGCAGTGAGTAGGATCAATGGAAGAATTGCAACAATGAATAACCTTTCTTTGAGAACTCCAATTGATTTTTTTAACTGTATATTTAAACAACATGAGAACGGAGAAATGGAAAGACGTAGGCATAGCCCAGATCGGAAACCTGTTCAAAGGAATGAGGCTGGAACCTTTTCAGGAATTAACAATTGTTAATTACCCACTGAGGAGTGAATTTTTAACATACTTAGGATTTACAAACTTGCTTAAAGGGGAAACTTTGGTTAAATATGACATTTTTGATAGATTCTGTCACCTTGAAGGAAAACAAATATCGATATCTAAGATTAATTCCTTTATACACAAAAATTCAGTGTATCATAAAATGAGAACAAGATATGAGTTTACAAGGAAGGAATGGGTCAACTAATTTACTTTCTAGATGAAAACAATGCATAGTATCCATATATGTGAGAATTATATCAAGATTGTACACAGATTGTATTTGGTTCCAGATGCATTATCTAAATTCCAGGATCCTACACAAAATATATGTTGGTGGTGTGTTAAAGGTATAGGCTCACAAAAACATATCTGGTAGGACTGTGCAAATGTGGCTCAGCTGAAAATTAAACTGTATAATATTATTGGGCAACCCAATATTAGTGGGTAACACTATGACTATAAGCCCATAGACTTTTCTTTTTCCACTTGGCTCTACCTAAAATTAACAAATATGTTATTAATTCACATTTTTATGGCCACAGAAATCTGTCCGGGCAGATACAGGAAATCGACTAATAACCCTAGCTGGATAGAGACACAAATTAATGATCATAAGACCATTGAAAAGGCAACCTATGCGAATAATAAAAAAATTTAATTATACCAAAGTATTTGACCCAGCTTTCTGCCACAGCCACCGGAAATGATGGCAAGTTATATCCGATTGCTGTATTTCCTGCACGCAGAGTGTGTGCAGGAAGAAATGCTGCGGGGGAATCTGCAGGGTATGAACAGCATCCAGGTAAGTACTGGGGAAGGGGGTAGGAGGGGGGCTATTAATGAGCAAATTATCAGTGGGCTATTAATGAGCAAATTATCAGTGGCATATTAATGAGCAAATTATCAATGGCATATTAATGAGAAAATTATCAGTGGCATATTAATGACCAAACTAACACTGGCTGTGGCATATTAAGTCTTGGATGTGCAATGTGGGTAATGGGGCAGGAGAAAATCATGGATGTACAATACAGGTGATGGGCATGTCCTGGGGTGTATTTAAATCATTGGCATGTAGTGGCGGACTGGCCAGGGTGACAGCTCCACCCACTTTCCAAAAGAAAACGTAACTGTCACACAGCTTCAGCTTGTGACTTCACTGACTAGGAGCCAAAGGAGACTATCAGTGCAGCTGCAGTCTACAGCCTATCATGACCCATGGCAATTGGGCCCCATCAGCACGTGATGAAAAATGTCTGCTCTGCATCCAGATAGTGTGCAGTAGTTTTTCTTTACACTATGCAACGATCATCATTGCCACATAGTGCTGGATTGCTCCTCCCCTGTGCTTGTAGCATGACCATCAAGTCTCACGTGGAGACGGAGTCACGCTAGGCTCTAGACTGCAGCTGCACTGATAGTCTCCTTTGGCTCCTAGTCAGTAGTGTATCTACCGCGAGGCAAACAAGGCGCTCGCCTAGGGCGGCGCCTTGTTTAGGGCGGCACTTTCCCAGAGGTTGTTAAAGCACACTGGTGCTTTAAACACTTCTGGTGCGGCGAAGATTTTAACTTTCTTCTCCGTTTTGTTAAAAGTTGTTCCCTCCCCTCCCTCTCTCTTCCCACCCCCTCCCCTCCCTCTCTCTTACCACCCCCTCCCCTCCCTCTCTCTTACCTTCCTACCCCCTCCCCTCCCCTTCCCACCAGCACCGCTCCTTTCAGTCTTCCCCTCACCCGGTGCTGCTTGTCCTGATCGGGCTCCCTCACTTCCCCGTCACACGTGCCAGTGTAAAGTCTCCGCCCCCCTGCCTGTCAGAGTACAGCAGAAGGTAAGCTGGTTCAAATGGAAAACGGTGGTTGTGAGTATGAGTGTGATGGGAGTCTGTGTGTGATGGGAGTCAGAGTGTGTGTGATGGGAGTCAGTGTGTGTGACTGAGTGTAATGGGAGTCTGTGTGTGATGTGAGGCTGTGTGTGACTGAGTGTGATGGGAGTCTGTGTGTGATGTGAGGCTGTGTGTGACTGAGTGTGATGGGAGTTAGTGTTTGATTGAGTGTGATGGGTGTCAGAGTGTGTGTGATGGGAGTCAGTGTGTGTGACTGAGTGTGATGGAAGAGTGTGTGTGATGTGAGGCTGTGTGTGACTGTGTGTGATGTGAGGCTGTGTGTGACTGAGTGTGATGGAAGAGTGTGTGTGATGTGAGGCTGTGTATGACTGAGTGTGATGGGAGTCTGTGTGTGATGTGAGGCTGTGTGTGACTGAGTGTGATGGAAGAGTGTGTGTGATGTGAGGCTGTGTATGACTGAGTGTGATGGGAGTCAGTGTGTGATGTGAGGCTGTGTGTGACTGAGTGTGATGGGAGTCAGTGTGTGATGTGAGGCTGTGTATGACTGAGTGTGATGGGAGTCTGTGTGTGATGTGAGGCTGTGTGTGACTGAGTGTGATGGAAGAGTGTGTGTGATGTGAGGCTGTGTATGGCTGAGTGTGATGGGAGTCTGTGTGTGATGTGAGGCTGTGTGTGACTGAGTGTGATGGGAGTCTGTGTGTGATGTGAGGCTGTGTGTGACTGAGTGTGATAAAATGTACCAGAGACTGCAGTTTTCTACATATAGCAGCCAGCCATCACACAGGTTCTAATAATACCAGTCATTATAAAAACTGCAGTGTCATAATTCAGAAATATAAACGCTATAGTTCTAGTAAATATACATATGTTGGGAATCTCAAATAAGATAAAATTATTGTAGAACAGTGATGGCTAACCATTCCACTCCTGATGTTTATGACTGTATTTCCCATGATGCACGGCCAGTGGAATGAGAGATGCAGTAGTGTATCTACCGCGAGGCAGTGTGTGACTGAGTGTGATGTGAGGCTGTGTGTGATGGGAGTCTGAGTGTGATGGGAAGCTGAGTGTGATGGGAGGCTGAGTGTGATGTGAAGCTGTGTGTGACTGAGTGTGATGGGAGTCAGAGTGTGTGTGATGGGAGTCAGTGTGTGTTACTGAGTGTGATGGGAGTAGGAGTGTGTGACTGAGTGTGATGGGAGTGTGTGTGTGATGGAAGTATGAGCTTGATGTGAGTCTGAATGTTATGTGTGATGTGGGGTCATGTAATGGAGGTGATGGGGCATGTCTTAGGTGTGTAACGTGGGTGTGCAGCTTGGGTAGGGGGGTGCCCGGATTTTGTCTGCCTAGGGCAGCACAAAATCAAGATACACCACTGCTCCTAGTCAGTGAAGTCACAAGCTGAAGCTGTGTGACAATTACGTTTTCTTTTGGAAGGTGGGTGGAGCAGGTCCAGCTGAAGCTGTGTGACAATTAATTAATTAATTTTCTTTTGGCAAGTGGGTGGAGCAGGTCTCTGTCAAAATGTGCATACAACTAAGGGGGGTTGAGAACAAGGCCGTTGGAATTGAATGGGAGGATGGAGAGTACAGGTGCAAACTATGTACTGCTAATATGCTCTCTCCTAAAGGGCATATATATGAAAATACATAATATATAGAAAGAAGCAGACATGCACACTGGTGTATAAGTCAAAAAAACTTTAATATTTATTAGGTAAATGTATCGACAAAAGGGTACGCGTAAACAGTATATATCTCAAGGTCGGGGACACATAGTGCAAAAGAGCGTAAATATGTCAATGTGATAGAAGCTGTAAACGTGGGAAGAGACAACCATAAAAAAATGGCGAGCAAAGCAATGGAGAAAATATATGAAAAAATATATGAAAAAGTAGGGCAGTGTTAGAAATGAACCGCAGATGGAAAATACATCAAAAAGATAAAGAAAAAATAAGGCATGTAGAATAGTATACCGGGAGAGCACAAAAAACAGGGGAGGGGACACAAGGGAGTGTGTCCAGAACAAAAAATAAATAAAAAATATAATCAGGAGAAAAAATGTGGTTATGTCAGGTAAACACCTTGAAAAATAGAGTATTAGTAAAAAGTATGGAACCACAAGAAAATATAAACAATAGAAAAAAATATAAAGCAAAGTCCAATGAACCAGATAGTAAACGAAAGTAAACACAAAAAAACAAACAAAACACTTCACAAAAAAACAAAAAAACACAAATAGTGCCTCTTGCAGTAAATAGCTGGACAGATCGAAACGTAGAAATCACAGGCAGAAAAAACAGCTGATCAGTAGGTTCTGATAAGGTCCAAAGAAATGGACACAGTCTCACCCAGATCCAGTGGTTCAATTCGTTGGTGGTATGGTCGAGTAGGGTAAGTATAGCACTCTTCTGCTTGAAAAAAAATTATTAAAGTTCCAGGCTGTGATGAGGTAAGATCGTTGGTGTGAAAATAGCAGAGGACTTGAGGGGTAAGGGCACAGGCTACGCGTTCGGAGATCGCTCCTTCTGAGGCCATGCCGCATGGTTCGAATGACGGGCCTTAAATGCTCATTATCCTAGGGTACGTCATAGTAAAGGCGCCAGCGTCGCATGTGGAATCCGTCGAGGGGGTGTGTCCGTTGTCCTAACAACGGACGCGATGTTCATAGCGGTCGGTGAGAGCAGACCGAAATCAGCTCTCTTGAAGAAATGAGAGCAAAACTGCTGCCTTGAAAAATAAGGGACCAGTGGGTCCAGCAAGTAAACAATGATAGAAAACGAGGGGGAGGGAGGGGGGGGGGAAATGGAGAAACGAAGAAGAGACAAAATGTAAACAAATGAGAGTAAATAGACATAAAGAGAAGGCAAGGAAAGGACAAACCAAGAGGAAAGAACAAGGACAGATATAGAGGCAAAGGGGAAGAACTAAAACATAAACAGAGGGACATACAGAGGGATATCCAGAGACCAAAAAATGTAAATGCAGTAAAGATAAGAATAAAAATAAAAAGTAAACGAGTAAAAATAAAAATAAATATAAATAAATAAAAAAATAAAAATAAAAATAAGTAAAAGACCAAAACGAAAATAAAGAAGATACAAAAAGGAAACAAAATAGAAAAAATAGAAAAAAATAGAAAAAAATAGGAAAAAAATATAGAAAAAATGAAAAAAGTATAATGAACTATAAAAATACAAAATAAAATGAAAAATGATATTAAATAACGAAAAATAAAATACAAAATATGAAAAATAAGAACTACAAAATGCAAAAAAAATTATATGCAAAAAAATAAAAATAAAAATAAAAAAGTACACATAAATTCAGGATAAATACAGTAGGAAACGCAAATATGTATGTAAGGAGAGCAGGGTCAGGGTGATAGACCTTTGTCAGGGCGGGGGGAAGTGGGACAGGGTGGTGTCGTAGGGAGAACAAGAAGAGAAAAAAAGATAGAAAACAGGACTACAAGGGATGAGATGGTGGAAGAGACGGAAGTATAAGGAAACTACGGGGAATGGGGTAATTAGAGGAAATGTATAAGTTCATAGTCCTCATTGAGGCCTCTGGGTGAAATGGTGTCAAGGATGTTTATCCATTTGGTTTCCCTTTGTTTAAGACTTTTTTCTCGGTTCCCACCTCTCCGCGGTGGTGGGATATGGTCAATAACCTGAAACCGTAATTGGTTGACACTATGGCCTGCTTCTTTGAAGTGTTTGGCTACCGGTGCCTTGTTAGTATTGCCACCGGCAAGGGCGG
The DNA here is from genome assembly GCA_036172795.1 of Pelodytes ibericus. Taxonomy (NCBI): domain Eukaryota; kingdom Metazoa; phylum Chordata; class Amphibia; order Anura; family Pelodytidae; genus Pelodytes; species Pelodytes ibericus. Next base: position 140,693,175 of record CM069857.1, on the reverse strand, counting down.
CTCTGATGGAGGTCTTGTGTTCAGAGACTCGTTTTTTAATCTCCCTCCCTCCCCCTCGTTTTCTATCATTGTTTACTTGCTGGACCCACTGGTCCCTTATTTTTCAAGGCAGCAGTTTTGCTCTCATTTCTTCAAGAGAGCTGATTTCGGTCTGCTCTCACCGACCGCTATGAACATCGCGTCCGTTGTTAGGACAACGGACACACCCCCTCGACGGATTCCACATGCGACGCTGGCGCCTTTACTATGACGTACCCTAGGATAATGAGCATTTAAGGCCCGTCATTCGAACCATGCGGCATGGCCTCAGAAGGAGCGATCTCCGAACGCGTAGCCTGTGCCCTTACCCCTCAAGTCCTCTGCTATTTTCACACCAACGATCTTACCTCATCACAGCCTGGAACTTTAATAATTTTTTTTCAAGCAGAAGAGTGCTATACTTACCCTACTCGACCATACCACCAACGAATTGAACCACTGGATCTGGGTGAGACTGTGTCCATTTCTTTGGACCTTATCAGAACCTACTGATCAGCTGTTTTTTCTGCCTGTGATTTCTACGTTTCGATCTGTCCAGCTATTTACTGCAAGAGGCACTATTTGTGTTTTTTTGTTTTTTTGTGAAGTGTTTTGTTTGTTTTTTTGTGTTTACTTTCGTTTACTATCTGGTTCATTGGACTTTGCTTTATATTTTTTTCTATTGTTTATATTTTCTTGTGGTTCCATACTTTTTACTAATACTCTATTTTTCAAGGTGTTTACCTGACATAACCACATTTTTTCTCCTGATTATATTTTTTATTTATTTTTTGTTCTGGACACACTCCCTTGTGTCCCCTCCCCTGTTTTTTGTGCTCTCCCGGTATACTATTCTACATGCCTTATTTTTTCTTTATCTTTTTGATGTATTTTCCATCTGCGGTTCATTTCTAACACTGCCCTACTTTTTCATATATTTTTTCATATATTTTCTCCATTGCTTTGCTCGCCATTTTTTTATGGTTGTCTCTTCCCACGTTTACAGCTTCTATCACATTGACATATTTACGCTCTTTTGCACTATGTGTCCCCGACCTTGAGATATATACTGTTTACGCGTACCCTTTTGTCGATACATTTACCTAATAAATATTAAAGTTTTTTTGACTTATACACCAGTGTGCATGTCTGCTTCTTTCTATATATTATGTATTTTCATATATATGCCCTTTAGGAGAGAGCATATTAGCAGTACATAGTTTGCACCTGTACTCTCCATCCTCCCATTCAATTCCAACGGCCTTGTTCTCAACCCCCCTTAGTTGTATACATTTTTTCTCCTAGAGAACTATCCGTTTATTATTTGTATCCGACAAATTTACTACATTACTTCTCCCTATTTGAGCTGTTTCTAGCTCATTGTATCTGGTTTCCAGATACCCGCCCTAAGGAGACACTCGTTGCATCTCTGTGTTCTACTATTGCTCACCCTGCAGAGCCTTGGTCCCTATATTTTACTACATTCTTTTCTCCCTAAACGTCCCACCTAGACCACTGTTTCCTTCCATCCCTACCCACAGCCTTCTCCCTACCTTCTACCAGTGCCCACCTACCACCGCCTCTTACATACCCACCACCCCCTTCCCCATCTTTATCTACTACCTGTCATATATATTTTTTTCCCCTCCTACTTATTTATTTACTCCATCCTCTCACCCCGCATCTATGGACACCTTTGCTTTCAGTGACCAGGATTTTGATAGGATAGTCTCAACCCGGTCCACCAGACAGTTCCTAGGACAGGGTACCGATAGCATCACATCTAAATTCGAGAGAGAGCTCAAAAAAAAAAAAAAAAGATCAATACTGAATTGCACACTGACACTCTAATAGAATACCTCAAGATCAGACGAATCCCAAGAGGTCTTAGAGTCCGTCTGCGCCCCAACTTGTGCAAAGACAACTCGCAGTTCTGCCAGAAATGGTACAAAATTCTGAATAAATGTTCATTTGACTTAATGTTACTAACAGTTGAGACCCTACAGATCGACCTGGATAGATCTACAGCGGAGATTGTAAAGCTTGAGAAGGAAGTAGAACTTACGTTCACAACGCAGAAATTAGAGGAATTGAAGCGGAGTCTGGACACCAAACTTGCCACATACAAACAAGAAACAGAAGAATTCAAGAAAAAGAAATTCCAAAGGGACGAAAGGGACTACGAATTAGATAGAGTCTATAGCTGGTACGACCGCAAAGACTTTAGACAAAACCAAAGACCCAACAACAGATCTCGCCCTCTGAGATGGCAGGAAACAGGTACCACCTCTTCATCCTCCTCATCATCCTCTTTTTTAGACCTGCCGTCCTCAAGCCAACAAGGCCAACACGAAGGGGACAACAGAAGAGACACCACCCAGAGGCGAATGAAGACTCGGTTTCAAACACATCGAACCTAGTCGCCAATATCTCTGATAGAGCACTGAGCACACTAGAAATCAACACGCTCAATAAAGGCCTCTCATTCATCCCGACCCCTAACACCAATTGGCTCGACTACGACGTCGCCTTTTACAAATTCTCTCGCAACCTAAGACTCAAGGCATTCTTTGACTCTACTACAGAACCTACATCTACCAATCAGAAAGGACCTTCCCAGACCACCAATCCTCCAAGTGCACAAACCCTGGACCGCACACAAAGATCTATCCTGACTTATCTGAGTGAGCCACCGAACACAGAGACACCACAAACCAGCACTACCAGCACGGATATCTTGCCCTCCACACCAGGCCACCTACCTGTGATGGTCAAACCAAGGAGTAAATTCCAACCACCGAACACGAACCACTCGGTGGAAACATATATTAACCTCACTAGGAAGGAACTTGCAAACACTAAACGCACAGAGTTCAAAAACAGGTTTAAGCAGAAATATAGAACAAAACCCAACTTCAACAAGCAAGAACGAGATACTATTCGGAACCTCAGAACAGACAAGTCTATCTGCATTAAACCCGCAGACAAGGGTGGAGCATTGGTCATTATGAACCACCATGATTATATTGCTGAAATACACACACAACTCTCGATTGGGAACACCTATAGCAAACTTGACGCAGACCCAGTTAGCAGACTACAATCCGTATTGCAAACACTCAACAAACAAGCCTTGGAGGATGGCGTCATCAATAACCAGCAAGCTAAATTCATGCACACTGCCTATCCACTCACCCCAGTATTCTACACCCTTCCCAAGATTCATAAACATGCTACCAAACCTCCGGGCAGACCCATTGTAGCAGGGTCTGACTCAATCTTCCAGCCAGTTTCTATATTCCTGGACAAACTCTTGGCTCCATATGTCGTGAACCAAACCTCACATGTCAAGGACACCAACCATTTTTTAAACATGATCAATGCAGTGAATATCCCAGAGATGGAAGACTTCTATTTGGCGACACTAGATGTACAGAGTCTATACACCTCCATACCCCATGAAGGTGGTATCCAGGCTGTGTCCTGGACCATCGAATCAGACACAACATTCCCCTGGAATCCAGCTAAAAAGAACTATGTCCTCAGTCTTCTTCGTTTTATTCTCACCGAGAATTACTTTCTATTTGAAGACCACCTCTACCTTCAGAACATAGGAACCGCAATGGGCTCCAACGTTGCTCCAACATACGCAAACATCTATATGGACCACCTAGAGGTAAGTGGCATATATAAATCACCCCTTTTCAAACACTGCCTGCTTTGGAAGCGCTATATCGATGATGTATTTGTCTGCTGGACGGGCACCACAGGTGAATTTACCCAGTTTGTCACAGATATCAATGCCATTAACCCCAATATCACCTTCACCAGCGAGCTCAACGAGCAACGTATATCCTTTCTGGACACCATGGTGTTACGATCTGGCAATAAGCTTGAGACCGATATCTATTCTAAACCTACGGATAAAAACAATCTACTCTTATTTAGCAGCTTCCACCCGGAACATTCCAAAAAAGGCCTCCCTTTCAGTCAGCTCGTCCGCACTAAAAGGATTGTAAGCAATCCTCTCCTACTGGAAACTCGACTGGATGAAATGTCCAAAAAATTTGCAGATAGGGGCTACAATCAGGAACTCCTACGCACCCAAAGGAACCGGCTATCAAACATTCCTCGAGATACCTTATTGGAACCAAGAAACAAGAATACTACGTTAGCTCGGGTACCATTTGTATCTCCATTCACCAACGCCAGTGGTAAAATCAAGAAAGCTATCATGAAACACTGGAACATACTAGAATCAGACAGTAACCTCCCAGTGTCATTGCACAACCCTCCTCTCTTCTCCTACTCCAGGTCCCACAATCTTAAAGACTCTTTGGTATCGGCGGACGTAGGCAGCTGCAAACCAAAGACGAGATTCCTTGCTGAACCCCAATTTGGCACATTTCCCTGTCTTAGTTGCAACCAATGCAATAGCATTATTAAAGGTAAAACCTTTTTACATCCCCATTATGGTAATAAATACACTGTTAACGATTATTTTACCTGTGATTCCACTTACGTGATATATATTCTGAAATGCCCTTGTGGCTTACTATACGTTGGTGAAACAACTAGACAGATTAAAAAACGAGTCTCTGAACACAAGACCTCCATCAGAGCCGCCCTTGCCGGTGGCAATACTAACAAGGCACCGGTAGCCAAACACTTCAAAGAAGCAGGCCATAGTGTCAACCAATTACGGTTTCAGGTTATTGACCATATCCCACCACCGCGGAGAGGTGGGAACCGAGAAAAAAGTCTTAAACAAAGGGAAACCAAATGGATAAACATCCTTGACACCATTTCACCCAGAGGCCTCAATGAGGACTATGAACTTATACATTTCCTCTAATTACCCCATTCCCCGTAGTTTCCTTATACTTCCGTCTCTTCCACCATCTCATCCCTTGTAGTCCTGTTTTCTATCTTTTTTTCTCTTCTTGTTCTCCCTACGACACCACCCTGTCCCACTTCCCCCCGCCCTGACAAAGGTCTATCACCCTGACCCTGCTCTCCTTACATACATATTTGCGTTTCCTACTGTATTTATCCTGAATTTATGTGTACTTTTTTATTTTTATTTTTATTTTTTTGCATATAATTTTTTTTGCATTTTGTAGTTCTTATTTTTCATATTTTGTATTTTATTTTTCGTTATTTAATATCATTTTTCATTTTATTTTGTATTTTTATAGTTCATTATACTTTTTTCATTTTTTCTATATTTTTTTCCTATTTTTTTCTATTTTTTTCTATTTTTTCTATTTTGTTTCCTTTTTGTATCTTCTTTATTTTCGTTTTGGTCTTTTACTTATTTTTATTTTTATTTTTTTATTTATTTATATTTATTTTTATTTTTACTCGTTTACTTTTTATTTTTATTCTTATCTTTACTGCATTTACATTTTTTGGTCTCTGGATATCCCTCTGTATGTCCCTCTGTTTATGTTTTAGTTCTTCCCCTTTGCCTCTATATCTGTCCTTGTTCTTTCCTCTTGGTTTGTCCTTTCCTTGCCTTCTCTTTATGTCTATTTACTCTCATTTGTTTACATTTTGTCTCTTCTTCGTTTCTCCATTTCCCCCCCCCCTCCCTCCCCCTCGTTTTCTATCATTGTTTACTTGCTGGACACACTGGTCCCTTATTTTTCAAGGCAGCAGTTTTGCTCTCATTTCTTCAAGAGAGCTGATTTCGGTCTGCTCTCACCGACCGCTATGAACATCGCGTCCGTTGTTAGGACAACGGACACACCCCCTCGACGGATTCCACATGCGACGCTGGCGCCTTTACTATGACGTACCCTAGGATAATGAGCATTTAAGGCCCGTCATTCGAACCATGCGGCATGGCCTCAGAAGGAGCGATCTCCGAACGCGTAGCCTGTGCCCTTACCCCTCAAGTCCTCTGCTATTTTCACACCAACGATCTTACCTCATCACAGCCTGGAACTTTAATAATTTTTTTTCAAGCAGAAGAGTGCTATACTTACCCTACTCGACCATACCACCAACGAATTGAACCACTGGATCTGGGTGAGACTGTGTCCATTTCTTTGGACCTTATCAGAACCTACTGATCAGCTGTTTTTTCTGCCTGTGATTTCTACGTTTCGATCTGTCCAGCTATTTACTGCAAGAGGCACTATTTGTGTTTTTTTGTTTTTTTGTGAAGTGTTTTGTTTGTTTTTTTTGTGTTTACTTTCGTTTACTATCTGGTTCATTGGACTTTGCTTTATATTTTTTTCTATTGTTTATATTTTCTTGCGGTTCCATACTTTTTACTAATACTCTATTTTTCAAGGTGTTTACCTGACATAACCACATTTTTTCTCCTGATTATATTTTTTATTTATTTTTTGTTCTGGACACACTCCCTTGTGTCCCCTCCCCTGTTTTTTGTGCTCTCCCGGTATACTATTCTACATGCCTTATTTTTTCTTTATCTTTTTGATGTATTTTCCATCTGCGGTTCATTTCTAACACTGCCCTACTTTTTCATATATTTTTTCATATATTTTCTCCATTGCTTTGCTCGCCATTTTTTTATGGTTGTCTCTTCCCACGTTTACAGCTTCTATCACATTGACATATTTACGCTCTTTTGCACTATGTGTCCCCGACCTTGAGATATATACTGTTTACGCGTACCCTTTTGTCGATACATTTACCTAATAAATATTAAAGTTTTTTTGACTTATACACCAGTGTGCATGTCTGCTTCTTTCTATATAAAATGTGCATACAACATACACAGTGCCCCCATCCAGGTACACATGGCCCCTTCAGCCATTTGAATGTATTATTGTTATACTAATCATCATACAGTGCCTCCAGGCTGTATACCTGGATGAGGGAGTGCTGTATGATGATTTATTTCATAATAAACGTACATGACTGGGGGATCCTGCATACCTGGAAGTGGACGCTGCATCTAGATTAGTATAATAATAAGAAAATGATATAGACAGAGGGCACCAGGTATATCTAATTAGGTATACAACACCCCAGCCATATCATATTATTATATAAAGCATCATACAGCACCCCCCATCCAGGTATACAGCTCCCAAGCCATATAATTATATTATTATTGTATAAATCATCGCACAGTGTCCCCCATCCAGGTATAGAGGGCCCCTCCAGCCATATCCATTTATTATTATTATAAATTATATTAATATATATATATATTATAAAAGTACTTACAGCAATAAAAGTACTCAATGCCTATATAACAAAAATATACATTAGATACATGACTATGGATATTGGAGAGCACTTACATATGGTAGCAAAATATAAGTATATTATATAACAATATAATATTATAGCAATGTATCTATTGTATATTTTTGTAATATAGGCATTGAGTACTTGTATTGTGCAAACAAATCATATCTGTTATTTAATGTTATTTGTCAAAGATGTTTGCCTTTAAAATCCATTATATAAAAGCAGTACTGAATAATAAAATTATTTATTATGTCGGTAATTGTGTAAAATGTCACTTTCTATATAATAGACCAGTCACCCACCAGGCACCACAAGTAAGCCTGCTCCCCATCCTGTTGTGGCTGCCTGTTCGCCTTTATGATTTACTGATTTTAAAGTAAGGGGTACTACTGTGGTGTGTTACTGCTTAGGCTATTTATATGCCTATTTTTTATATCTCAAATTTATGGAAATTACAATATTTTTGTTAAAGTAAAGATTTGACCATATGTTATGTAAAAATGTGAAATATAATTTTCGAATACTTCGGTATTTATGTGTAAAAAATCTTGCAATATCAATTGTTAAATAAAATAAATTTTCATAAAAAAAAAAAAAATCCACCATTTATTTAAAAAAAAAAATATTTCAAAATGAAATTATAACAATATGTATTTACATTTAGTATCTACTGTATACTGCCAGTTATATGTACACTATAATTACTAAAAAACTATATCTTAAAAAAAAATCACAATTTTAATGGTACCTTTTTGCCACTTGTGTATTTTTTGAAAATGTTATTTATTTATTATGAAAATTAAACGATAGCCTTATAGTTGTTGGTGGGCCCCTTCTGTCTCCTGGCAACCAATATTTTTAGACTCAGTCACTGTTGGCATGATATACAAAGACCTGGATAAAATGACTATGAATTTGTTTCAGTAAAGGGCCAGGAAATTTCTGATGACAGCCCTGATGATGCCTACCCTGCCTGTGCCATAATAGGTCATTAAAAAAAAAAACTTTACTACAACATAAAAGCCCAATGATTAATATATAAAAATGAAGCCATTGTCCTGACTCTTTATCTAAAACTTATTAGCATATTGTGCATCTGTATTCTTTAATGTCTGCCTTGATTCTCTCGAATAAAGGTGCACTCACTGTTAACAGCAATAACTGCATTTTCATGCATCATGGCTTTTGAGGATACTTAAAAGGAAAAATATATGGTCTTTCAAGAGAGACATCATTTGCATTTTCCTTTGGTAATAGAATGTAAATCAGTTGCTTTCTCATCAGACACCTACGATTTTAAGGCACAGATCACAGAGCTAATAGAGCTTCTATAATTTTACATGGTTGAAACACTTACATCACATACATTCCCACCTTTCTTTTTAATTTAACTTGATTCATAAATGTGTTAATCACAATTACAAAGTACCCTAAGGTTACCCGTTGCTAAAGTAATTAGGAGGAGCGGAGATAGAAGGGACCAGCATTCCTTAGTTTAATGTAGCCAGCTTGTCAAATAGGAATATCAAAAGCAGAGCCAGGCTCTGTGCTCACACTGGTGGGAAATAGACCTCTGCCAGAATAAAAAAAAAGTCTCAACTAATATGACTGTGTATTATTCACACATTCTTTATTTGTTTATCTATCTGACAAACGATTTTACTTAAAGGCGGAGGTTGGTGAATCACTTATTATACACAACTGTGTCATCATCATGCTCTTTAATACTGAACAGATCTCAGTCATTCTAATAATCTTCTCAAGTTTAATTAACAAGAAGTTTTCACATACACAGTTCTAGGTGTTGTGTGTCTCCTTGACTTTATAGTATGTAACTGAAATGCTGGAAGAGTGCTTTGCACTTATGGGCAGATGTTTATCATTTGCTCTTTTCTTAATTGGAACATATTGAATCAATTGTTTTTCCGTTAGTCTAACTAATTCTTAGAAACAAATGAAAGACAGTTGTTCGGGAAATCAAATATTCCAGCTTACTGGAGTGGATATGACTAAGAAAGTTTAGCAAATCGAAAAGAAAAAAAAAAAATCATACTCACAAAAAAAAAAATAACTAGATGACATAACTTGTCAACTTCAGCAAAGTGTTTCCCAGGACACTACGGGACGGAGACAAAAAGGTAAAGGTACCAGGTGTCTGGAGCTCAGTTTTTCAGCATTTAGACAGTACATGCCTAAAAAATGTTTAACAAAATGAAATTAATGTTTCCACATTCATTTCGAACCCAAATCATTCCCCTCAACATGTAAAAGCAAAACATCAGGACGGTCATTAAAACGAGTTAACCACATCAACTCATGTAACACCTGATGCCATTTCATTCCCCTTAAAGCAAGCCAACAACCTGTGCCACTGAGTCTGAAACACGTTGACCCCAGTAGGAGGAACCCAGCCCAGCGAGACACCCAATAAATATGCGAATATCCCATGATCCACACCAACAGAGAGAACTCACCTGAAAACACAACACAAGTATAAATAAACCCACTCAAACAAACCACCAAATGGGGATGGACGTATGATTGAAAACACTAAGATTCCCAGCGCCCTTTCTGCACGATCACATCGTCTGGTAAACCCCACCAGGATGCCTCTGTGGCAGCTCCTATTCTGAAAGAATGAGACCAAAAAGAAACTGGATTAAGCTGTAAATTAATAAGCAACATTTAATAACCCTGATAATTTGAAAACAGGATAATGCCAATCCATCCTCATGGAGAAGGAGAGGACTGGCTAAATGTGGGTGAATAATCTGAAAGTTTGAAAAACATAAAACATAGAGTCCTCAACTCTAAACAATGAAACCCTCAACCTCCTACCCTTCTTATCAGTCTTAGAATCACAGATCAAAAATTAAACTTAGCATCTGAAAATGAAATGTCCGAAAACAGAACACCCCCCCCCTCCCAAACGGTTGGGGCTGACCAATTCCCCAATGCGACAAGCCCCAAAAATGCCCAAGAAAAAGCCAAACAAAAAAGAATACTTTGGTAAGGGAAGAAACATGCTGAAGGCAGCTGAGCACCCAACCACCATAGCAGCGCCATAGTAATTGGGTGACCGCAATCAGCTGGTCTAACACCCCTACGAAAACCCCTCAAAGCTTGTCGCACACAAAATGTCTTAGTAATGTCTGGAAAACCAGGAGCTTAAAAAGAAAAGCCAAGGCAGTCATCCTCCTATTAATGGATGAAAAAGACATCCCGTCAGTGAAAGAAGATCCCACCAACCACAAAACAGATTCTTCCAATCTAACCCTAACCTTAATTGTTATTGTTCTCCCTAGTTTCTAACCCTAATCATAGATTGTAATCTTTTTTTTCCAGTGTAATGTTGCTGACTGTTTCTATAGGCAGTCTAGCAACAACAAAGAGCATCTGGATTACATCCAGAGACCATGCTGGCTGAAGGGCAGTTCCATATTGGATTTGCCATTCAAAATAGTGTCCACCATCACTGTGAAGTAATCACGATGCTCTGGGGAGCCAAATATTTGTGTTGCACGATGCCTCAATATCGAGACTTCACATAAATACTGGGTATGGGAGATTCACCTCAGGATGTACCAGGTACGCCCATTGTCACTAAGTGACATGTTTCCCATGAAAATAATGTCCTTCTGATTCATCATGCCCCCACCCAAACAAAGAAATACCATTTGATTATTGCTGATATAGTGAAATAAAAAATCTTTATTGAGTGAAAATGTAAAGAATGATTGCTAACATATGTATTAACTAACATGATAATTTGTTTTCAATCATCATTTTGTGAACACGTGTTGTGTTGGTGTTTTGGAGAAAGTTCTATGAATTATTATTTGTGTTAAAAAAATTACGCAAAGAGATTCACTTAGTGGTGCCACATACGCAAGGTAATGCGATTAATGAGACCACATCTAAAAGCAACAAAATTAGGCTTTAGAGCAGCAGTTTAAAAAAATGAAGTCAAGGTATATTGGGAGTTGATGTTCTAATAACCAACCACCAAACTTGACACTTACTCGGATAAATACGAATAAATAATATTTTAATAAAGTATCCTAGTGAAAATCAAAACTAAAATATAAAATTGATACAAGTTTATACTTATCCAATCCCAGGCTATCAGACACTAAATAATGCCAGAAACATGCCGGTGGGATTGCTCATGATGGGTCCTGCTGCTCTAAAATATGGGTCTCTCTCTTTCTCCTCTCCAAGATGCAATCCCAATTTAGTTAGGTTTACACTAATCTTTTATTCCCTATAAATACTGTCATTTGTAGTTATTTTACAGACTTTACAACTGCCAAGATCATATTATAGGTTTGAGATCCGTTTACCTCGTTGTAGTCCTTCTTCCAGAACTTTTAAACTCTACATTTTCCCTCTTCTATTTCCCGCATTTTTAAACTGTGAGTCTTTTTAAGTTTTTTGTTATAAGGGCATAAAAAAGTGTCAGCAAGAAGAATGCTCCCCATTGTTTATGTCCATAACAACATGATTCTGATATATACTATAGGGTCTATGTAATAAAGAGAAAATGACAGAGAATTGAGATGGGAATTTCAAACTTTAGGCAAGAAGTCAGAAAAATTCTTTCATTCAGCTACAATGCAGAATTTTTCCAACTTTCCTAAAGTTTTTTTTAAACTTCCCACTATAAGTACTATTTAAGGTACAAAGTACATTTAAAGAAAAAAATGGTAATTTAGGATAACAAAGACAACAAACTAGTAAAACTCACAATAATGCATAGCGTTTGTGAATGTACCACAGAATTGAACTGCAGGAAAACTCACAGTAATGTGCAGTGTGTGTATAGCAGAGAGGCCTCCTCACTAAGACCTGAGGTTGGAGGTGGAGATTAACAGCTAGCTCTCAGCTATAAGTAACCAAGATGGTAGTCTGATTAATGGTTCCAAGCCCTTTTAAAATGAATGGGCAAGGGAATTGAGAAAGGTCTCGCACACGGAAGGGGGTTTATAATTTACCATGCCATTTGTGTATTACAGAGGGGTCTATTCACACAGATCTGAGGTGTGGGGGGGGCAGATTAACACTAAACTCAACCCCCAACCTTGCAAAATGGTATACATAAACACATTTTTTCGAGGTTGAGATGAGTCAAGTGGCCCTGGCCCCCCATTTATATGTATGGGTCTGGGTGCCCGCTAACTGTCTCTGTCAGGGACTTTACCAGGTCAGGTAGGAGTTTAAGTGCAGGGATAGATGAGGAGTCTGGGTGCATGTTATTATTCATTGTGAAGAGTTGAGAAGAGATATTGAAACAAATAAATAATGATTGCATTAAAGACTGTAGCAAAGACAAAGGGGACTTTAGCAGGGACTGAAGTATAAAAAAAGGGTTTTAGTAGGAACTACAGTATAGACAAAGTGCTTTATGCAGGGACTGTAGAAAAAAAACTGAAGTAGGGGTAGAGAGAATAAAACAAGGGATGAGGCCTGAGAAGAGTAACTAAGCCGGAAAACCTTGAGAGGGTAGACTAATAGTAGTGGACCCTTAAAGAGGGCAACTTAGCTGTAGAAAAAATGCTGTAGCCAGGTGGTCTCCTGAGATGCTAAATAAATTCAGGTAGTGTATATGACAGAGTTACAAAGTTTGAGACATACTTTTAAAGGACAACTGTCAGCAAACAACTAACTTATGTTTAACTGTATGATTGAATCAAGCATAGGCATTTTAAATAAAACATGTTCAATGTATGAATGCCAATAAAGTACCTTATTGAGCCATGTTTGCTCTATCAAGGGGTGGCCATGTTGTTTAGAACCTTGTTTCACATGAAAAAAGATCTGATCTATTTGATGGATGATGTCTGCCCCCTCAAAGTGCTATATAGAGCAAGGAGGGCTCAGTGAGGTACTACAATACATTTATGCTTGAAATGCCTACACATGATACAATCTTTCAATTACACAGAACTTCCTTTTTGCCAACAGTTGTCCATTAAAGGGTTACAGCGAAGAAACGATTGAGGAGAGATTAGTTATCAATCAACATGGAAAATTGTTGCTGTAATAAGCTTCTCATTAATGGTTTCAATGAAGGCCTGAGAACATCAAACATTCACATTTGTTTAGTTGCACTTTTAAACATGACAAATGTTAGTCAGGTCCCTCTTAATTACCCTAAGGATAATCCTGTATGTTATGTCTAGTGAATAATGCATCCTTAAAGGAACTATGTCATCTAAATGGCAATGATTTATATACTGTTATAGAAGAACTGCAAGTAAATGCATAGATTAGATGAAAAATGTGTTTCACATTTATGACTTTACCATGTGGCACCATATTCTAAGTAATTAATCTCTATTCTAGTAGTTAATTTGCATATGGTGCTCCAAGTTGGTGTCATAAATTGATTACAGGGCAGATACGTTTAAAACAAACTTTTTTATTGCAGTTTTTTTTTTTGCAAATCTGCTGTGTATACTTTTTTCGAAATTTTTTACATTAATCTATGGTGTCCCCTGGTTATGACATCACCTTGATGCTTGAAATGCAAATTACAAATTTTCAGTTGAAAGTAGTTCATAGGTGATGTCATAAACATGAGACACCCCACATGCATTTAAAACTCATTTTCCACAATAGTGCCAATGCAATGAACAGATCATTTTTTATATTTTTTATTCTCTTCATTCATAGTATAAGCAATGGTTAGGTAATGGAGGTGATGATTTAAGTGGATACGTCTCTTTAAAAATATATTTCTGCATTTTAATAAATTGTTGTACTTTATTCATTTACACCAAATAGCAAAATACATGCACATGCATATTCTTTAAAAGAAGGAGCCTGGGGAAGAGCCAACTAGCACTGTCCTCAATATCTATAAAATATATGGCCACAATGGTCAAAACCCCTAAGCTTACTCACCTTACTTAGGAGACAAGGATGGGACAATGAAAGAAGAAGGATAATTGCAATTCAAATTTCCTGATATAGGTACCTTTCTTACCAGGCCTGCAAATCCTGCAGTGTGCACGCTAACAACATACCTACATGGGCTGGTATCACACAAATCGGACAAGTCTTTGGATGAATTGGAGGTGGAGTAAGGTCCCTCACAAACTAACAATGCATCAGACCTCATGCCAAATGACACTCTAGCCCAGGGCTGCCATCAGAAATTTCAGGGCCCTTTACTGAAAAAGATTCCAGGCCACCCCCCATATCTGCCTCTTACCCCCTACCCACCACTGATAATTTGCCCATTAATAGCCACTGATAATTAAAATGTATTACTTCTCTAACACAGAGATGTTGCTGCAAGCCCAGAACGATTCACTACAATACCGTATGGATAAGCTGTTGATATTTGAAGCTGTATACCCAAATATATTACTATGGAGGAGATCCATGTGTCCTTTAATGAAACACCTCAGGGAACACAAAGTGAAATACTGCTGGGGAGTTACCTACTCTCTCTCTGTCCAACAAGAAGGCAAACATCTTGAAATTGACTGCCCTGAGGAGATTTAAAATGTTCCCATCATCTATATCCCATTCTTCTGTGCAAGCGCCTGAAGAAGCATTTGCTCAAGGGAAGAGTGTGAATCCCTATTGCCAAGAAATGAACAATAAGGGTACTGCGAGTAATCCACCCGGGACACTCAGTGAAGGCTTGCCTCTTTTCTATGGGAGATTTTGCTGATTGAATATCTCTTCCCACTTAGAGTTGAGCGGACACCTGGATGTTCGGGTTCGGCAGGTTCGATCAAAATTCGAAAAAATGTCCAGGTCCATGCTCAAACTTGACCCCGAACTTGACCCCGAACCCCATTGAAGTCGATGGGGACACAAACTTTTGGCCACTAAAATGCCTCTAAAAAAGTCATGGAAGTAAAATGTGAGTAAGAGTAGGACAAGTGCCCTGCAAGCAAATGTGTATAGGGAAATAACTTGAATGAAATCTTTGATTTTAGCTTTGGAAGAACATAAATCTAAAGCATGGCTGCCAGGAGGATCTACAGAATTATCCATTTGAGAGAGGGTTGGAGTGCAGGGTATTCTCTTTCAGTTTATACTAAGTGACCCATAGGTTGAGGAGGCGGTGACCGTGGCGGTGTAGGTGGAAGCGGCGCTGGAGGAGGAGGTAGCCAACACTGTTTTTTATTTGTATTTTTTTGTTTATTAAGATAAATTAATTATTTATTATTTATAGCAAGATTCAAATGTACTATTTACCACCCAAAACTATTAGAATTTTTCAAAGTGCGCTGTAAGCACAGTATTTGATGGTTCTATTTGACTCTCAGATATGAAGTGCAGGACGCAAATGTAATATTTAACACCAACAAATTGCAGTATTTAAAAATGCCTAGATGTTGCCCACTGAGCTAACAGAACAGGATTAAAGTCATGTGCCTGGCACACAGGCAGTTTCAAGTGCACTGCACTAGACATGTGCAAAACTAAAATTTTCGTTTCTTTTTCGTCCATTCGGACGAAAATTTTATTTATTTCGTCTAAAACGAATTTAGTTTATTAGTGCATTTGTTTCAGACGAAATTCGTTCATTATTTTCGATTCGTTTTGTTTTATTCGTTCGTTTTATAGAATACAATGTAATACTATTGGCTTTCTATAAACCGAACGAGAGCCCCATTCATAAGAAATTCTTATGAATGGGGCTCTAGTTCGGTTCATAGAAAGGCAATAGTATTACTTGTATTCTATAAGCCGAAAGTCTATAAACCGAACGACTTTCGGTTTATAGACTTTCGGCTTATGGAATACATGTAGTCCTATTGCTATTCTATAAACCGAACGACTTTCGGTTTATAGAATAGCCATAGGTTTACATGTATTACATAAGCCGAAAGTCTATAAACCGAAAGTCGTTCGGTTTATAGGCTGTCGGCATTTAACTAATAAGAGACAGAGTCTCCATTCATAAAATTTTATGAATGGAGACTGTCTCCGTATAGTTAAATGCCCACTGCCTATAAACCGAACGTTCGGTTTATAGGCTGTCGGCTTTTAACTATACGTTTGTCTCCATTCATAATTTTATTATCCTCCGCTGCCTCGCTAGCCACCAGGGAGAATCGGGCAGCTGGGGGATGTCTGCACGAATCGTGCAGACAACCTCCATGCTGCCCGACACTTCCGTCTATTATGTATAGTGCATACATCCCCCGGCTGCCCCCACTAGCCACCAGGGAGCAAGAAACAGGTGAGGGGGGGGACAGAATAACAAGGGGGGGGCAGAGAGAAACAAGGGGAGGGAAGGGGGGAAGAGACAGACACAAGGGGAGCGAGGGGGGAGCCAAAGGGAGGGTGAGAGAGAGACAACACTAAGGGGGGGAGAGCAACAAATCTGGGGGCAAGGGAAAGAGAGAGGCAGCATTGTCACATAAAAGGAAATAAAAACAAGATTTTTTTTATACAGGGAGAGCAGAATTATTAGGCAAGTTGTATTTTTGAGGATTAATTTTATTATTGAACAACAACCATGTTCTCAATGAACCCAAAAACCTCATTAATATCAAAGCTGAATATTTTTGGAAGTAGTTTTTAGTTTGTTTTTAGTTTATCCCCCATCTGTGTGTGCAGGTGACTATTACTGTGCATAATTATTAGGCAACTTAACAAAAAACAAATATATACCCATTTCAATTATTTATTTTTACCAGTGAAACCAATATAACATCTCAACATTCACAAATATACATTTCTGACATTCAAAAACAAAACAAAAACAAATCAGTGACCAATATAGCCACCTTTCTTTGCAAGGACACTCAAAAGCCTGCCATCCATGGATTCTGTCAGTGTTTTGATCTGTTCACCATCAACATTGCGTGCAGCAGCAACCACAGCCTCCCAGACACTGTTCAGAGAGGTGTACTGTTTTCCCTCCTTGTAAATCTCACATTTGATGATGGACCACAGGTTCTCAATGGGGTTCAGATCAGGTGAACAAGGAGGCCATGTCATTAGATTTTCTTCTTTTATACCCTTTCTTGCCAGCCACGCTGTGGAGTACTTGGACGCGTGTGATGGAGCATTGTCCTGCATGAAAATCATGTTTTTCTTGAAGGATGCAGACTTCTTCCTGTACCACTGCTTGAAGAAGGTGTCTTCCAGGAACTGGCAGTAGGACTGGGAGTTGAGCTTGACTCCATCCTCAACCCGAAAAGGCCCCACAAGCTCATCTTTGATGATACCAGCCCAAACCAGTACTCCACCTCCACCTTGCTGGCGTCTGAGTCGGACTGGAGCTCTCTGCCCTTTACCAATCCAGCCACGGGCCCATCCATCTGGCCCATCAAGACTCACTCTCATTTCATCAGTCCATAAAACCTTAGAAAAATCAGTCTTGAGATATTTCTTGGCCCAGTCTTGACGTTTCAGCTTGTGTGTCTTGTTCAGTGGTGGTCGTCTTTCAGCCTTTCTTACCTTGGCCATGTCTCTGAGTATTGCACACCTTGTGCTTTTGGGCACTCCAGTGATGTTGCAGCTCTGAAATATGGCCAAACTGGTGGCAAGTGGCATCGTGGCAGCTGCACGCTTGACTTTTCTCAGTTCATGGGCAGTTATTTTGCGCCTTGGTTTTTCCACACGCTTCTTGCAACCCTGTTGACTATTTTGAATGAAACGCTTGATTGTTCGATGATCACGCTTCAGAAGCTTTGCAATTTTAAGAGTGCTGCATCCCTTTGCAAGATATCTCACTATTTTTGACTTTTCTGAGCCTGTCAAGTCCTTCTTTTGACCCATTTTGCCAAAGGAAAGGAAGTTGCCTAATAGTTATGCACACCTGATATAGGGTGTTGATGTCATTAGACCAAACCCCTTCTCATTACAGAGATGCACATCACCTAATATGCTTAATTGGTAGTAGGCTTTCGAGCCTATACAGCTTGGAGTAAGACAACATGCATAAAGAGGATGATGTGGTCAAAATACTCATTTGCCTAATAATTCTGCAATCCCTGTATCATAATTTTTTATTAAAAAAGCAATTTACATGTGAATATATACTAGACATGTGCATTCGTTTTCGGACGAATGCATTTTCGTCCGAAAATAGCATTTTCGTCCATTCGCCCTAAAAACGAAGAACGAAAATGCTAAGCTAACGAAAGCCGAATGAACGAATGGTTAATAAACGAAAATCATTAGTTCATTCGTCCATTCGTAGTACTATTGCATTCTATAAGCCGAAATAGAGTCGGTTTATAGAATACAATAGCATTTAACTATACGGAGACAGAGTCTCCATTCATATGAATGGAGACTTTGTCTCCATATAGTTAAAAGCCGACAGCCTATAAACCGAACATTCGGTTTATAGGCTGTGGGCATTTAACTATACGGAGACAGAGTCTCCATTCATAAAATTATAAATGGAGACTTTGTCTCCGTATAGTTAAAAGCCGGCATTTAACTATAAGGAGACAAAGTCTCCATTCATAAAATTATGAATGGAGACTTTGTCTCCGTATAGTTAAAAGCCGGCATTTAACTATACGGAGACAGAGTCTCCATTCATAAAATTATGAATGGAGACTTTGTCTCCATGTAGTAAAATGCCCACAGCCTATAAACCGAACGTTCGGTTTATGGGCTGTCGGCTTATGGAATACATGTATTCCTATTGCTATTCTATAAACCGAACTTTCGGTTTATAGAATAGCCATAGGATTACATGTATTACATAAGCCGAAAGTCTATAAACGGATCGTTCGGTTTATAAGCTTTCGGCATTTTACTACACGGAGACAAAGTCTCCATTCATAATTTTATGAATGGAGACTCTGTCTCTGTATAGTTAAATGCCGACAGCCTATAAACCGAACGACTTTCGGTTTATAGACTTTCGGCTTATGTAATAGATGTAATCCTTTGGCTATTCTATAAACCGAAAGTCATTCTATAAACCGAGCTAGGGTCGAGTCCCCATTCATAAGAAATTCTTATGAATGAGGAGGGACTCTAGTTAGGTTTATAGAATGCCAATAGTATTCTATAAGCGGAAAGTCTTTAAAACGAACGACGTTCGGTTTATAGAATACATGTAATGCTATTGCTGTTCTATAAGCCGAAAGTCTTTCGGCTTATAGAACAGCAATAGCATTACATGTATTCTATAAACTGAACGTCGTTTGTTTTAAAGACTTTCGGCTTATAGAATACATGCTGCTATTGTCTTTCTATAAACCGAAAGAGTCCCCATTCATACGAATAGGTCAATTGACCTATTCGTATGAATGGGAACTCAATTTCGGTTTATAGGAAGCTAATAGCATTACATGCATTCCATAAACCGAAAGTCATTCATGTCGGTTTATGGAATGTAGTACAATGCTATTGGTATTTTATAAACCGACTCTATTTCGGTTTAGAATGCCAATAGCACGAATGGACGAATGGACGAATGAACGAATGATTTTCGTTTATTAACCATTCGTTCATTCGGATTTTGTTAGTTAAAATTTCCGTTATTCGTTTTTCGGACGAATGGACGAAAATGCTATTTTCGTCCGAAAATGCTATTTTCGTCCGAAAATGCATTCGTCTGAAAACGAATGCACATGTCTACACTGCACTCTCTGTGGCACTGGGCTCAGGGCAGGGTACAAATATGTAGTATAGCACCCACTAAAATAATCACTGTAATTTGAATAATCACTGTAGTTTGAATAATCGCTGTAGTTTGCAGATTCAACACCAGAATTTTTTAAAATCTGTCCCTCACAGCTGCAGCATCCTCTCCCTACACTAAGAAGAGCTCATGTGATATGCGTGTACGTGACTCCAGCTTATACCGTATTTGCTCGATTATAAGACGACCCTGATTATAAGACGACTCCTCCAACTTTGTATATTCCTTTAGGAAAAAAACTAAAAGCCTGAATATGACTACCCTATAGAAAAAAAAGTTAAACTTGTATATATGTAAATTGCTTTTTAATATTTAATAAAAAATTGATATTATACAAATGCATTTCTTGTTTTTATTACCTTTTATGTGCCAATGCAGCCTCTCCTCCTCCCCAGCTGTCTCTCTCCCCACCAGCGTTGTCTCTCTCTCCCTCCCCCCCAAACTTCTCTCTCTCTCTGCCCCTCCCTCGTCTCTTCCCCCCTCCCCTTGTCTATCTTCCCCCCTCCCCTTGTCTCTTTCTATCCCCCCCTTGTCTCTCTCTATCCCCCCACTTGTCTCTCTCTATCCCCCCTCCCCTTTTCTCTCTTCCCCCTCCCTCCCCTTGTCTGTGTCTCCCCCCTCCCTTCCCTTGTCTGTGTGTGTCTCCCCCTTCCCTCCCCTTGTCTATGTGTGTTTCCCCCCTCCCTCCCTACCGTTGTCTGTGTGTGTCTCCCCACTCCCTCCCCTTGTCTGTGTGTGTCTCCCCCTCCCTCCCCTTGTCTGTGTGTGTCTCCCCCCTCCCCCCTTGTCTCTGTGTGTCTCCCCCCCTCCCTCCCCCTCACCTTGTTTCTTTCCCTGGTGGCTAGTGGGGGCAGCCGGGGGATGTCTGCACGATACATGCAGACATCCTCCATGCTGCCCGACACCTGCGTCTATTATGACGGACAGCTGGTCCGTCATAATAGACGGAAGTGTCGGGCAGCATGGAGGATGTCTGCACGTATCGTGCAGACATCTCTCAGCTGCCATATTCTCCTGGTGGCTAGCGGGGCAGTGGAGGATGTCTGCGTGATGAGCGTCTACCTCCCCTTCTGCCGCTTGGCACGACCGCCGGGACTTTTATGATGAAGCCGGAAGGACCCGGCTTCATCATAGAAGTCCCGGCAGTCATGCCGGGCGGCAGCAGGTTATTTTTTTATTACGTAACCCCCCAGAGGCATTACCTGAGCTGCTAAGGCAGAGTGTCAAGCATTTCGCCCAGCAGTCAAAATTGTGGTCCAGTAGCCCACTTTTTTCACTCCTCTAAGTTGCCAGCACCACCCTCTCAAGTTGCCTTCCCCCCCCGAATTCCAAACAATAAAGCACAGCACTGGAGGTCTTGGGAAAGATGATCCTCTATGTAAAGAACTCCAAAGTGCTGTGTTTCATTGTTTCTGAAGTTCTGTGAGTGCATTACCATAAGGGAGACATAGTTTCTCCTGGATCTCACCACAGTTCACTTGAATTCACTTATATTACCTAATAAGGTTGACACCTTGTATTTTTCACAGTTTGTGTTAAGCGCACTTTTGTTTACCTGTTTGTTTTGCATTTATTATCTGAGTGTGGTTTAGGGACACACTAACTAAGTGCTGCTCGCCATTTTTGATTTTAGCGCTGTGTATATTTGTTTTTTTTGATACTTTTATATGGCAAGGAAAAAATCCTGAATCCTCCAACCAGGCAGGTGGCTTTGGCTTACCAGACATCACCAAATACTACCTGGATGCACATATTTCACAAATCTCAGCTTGGAACACTATGGTATCACATACATGTTGGGTAGATATAGATAATTATTTATTGAGACCGGACACACTGCCAAAGATCCAACACATGATTTGCTTAAGCCAATAGGTCTGAATCCATGCTTATTATTACTAACTAAACATGAGAACCAGCTAATAGCTTTAATCGCAATAGCATCTCAATTGAACCAACCCACACTACCAGAAATTAGACTGGTACAACTATGATGGAAGACACTGTAGACATGGGTTAGCTGACCGCCATGGTCCACGAAACTCCCATGAGATTCCACAAGACATGACTCTCACATTACCCTCAACAATCCCCAATGCCACACCTATCTTCCTTAATGACCCCCATTTTACTTTTCCCCCTCACCTCCTTCTCAGGCTGTTCTCATTAATGTTACTTTATTACTCTGATTAACTAATATATATCGAGAACATGCTATCTAGAGACATTTCTAGATCCTCATACTGTTTAAACAACTAACCCTATATAATCATTTATTTTTATCCACTGTTAATTGTTCTCCCATGTATATTTTTTGAAGCTTGGATGTTCTGGCTTGAATCAAATAAAAATGTTCATTGTTTCCCCCCAAAAAACATTACCCTCCTACCCTTCTTCTTTACCAGCCTTCAATCTTACTATATTCAATCCCCTTTTTTGCGCTATAATCGCTAAGTTTATTTTAGTACTCAAGATATCTAAAAAACATCATGAAATGCTATCTAAGGTAACTCAACGATACTTGTACTCTCTAAACAACTGGCCCTGCAAAATCTGTTCACCTTCAGTTGTTTATTCAGTTGTATTTTACGATGTTTGTATATCTTGAACCAATGTTTGATATTTTCACAGAAAACCCTGAAAAATAAAGAATAGGAAAAAAAAAGAAGGAGCCTGAGACAAAACATAACAACAAAATTCCAAACATATTCCAGAGTCTTTTTATAAACTACAGGTGAACTAAACAGGAAATGCAAAGCATTACATGGCATTCATGCTGCTGAATGCCCAAACAAATGCCCTTAAATGGATAGCAGACGCCTCCTTACGTCACTTGCACAAAGGTGAAAAAATTCACATTCCCAAAGAATGCAAAGATCAAGCACATCTGACGAAACTCTGCTCATGTTGGAAGAGAGCGCAAGAGAGAGGGAAAAAATAACAAACAAGAAGCCCAGATAACGTCACTGCTGCATCCTGTTCTTGTGAATAAAGCAAAAAAAAAAAAAAGACACTGCTCATTCACAAGAAGTTTGAGAAATCCTAACAGCTGGAAAAATGTAATGGAGTCCTGCCAAGGATCGGACAGCTAAACATTCTTATGTAATTCCTCTGGTCAATGGAAGTGATATGTGGGCCTCTTCTGGAACACTTCGTACTTTTACATCAGTGCTTGAGCTTTGAATTTCTGTTTTCTTTTATTTTGGGGATAAACACATGAGGAAGAAAACAGGAAATGTGCCTTTGTTCTATTTTGGTTTTTGTTCTGCTAATGCGTCACAAGTGACTTCACTTTAAAGAAATTTTAATGTCATACTACTTATTAAACTACAGGGACCTAGATTTACGAAAGTAAATTATAGGATTAATATGCAGCAATTTACCACAGTAGATCTGATTTGCCAGCTTTTGTTGAACTACAGGTTTTGCTATGCTCACTCAGCTTTGCAACATCTGATATTTATAATAAATCAACATAATACTACTTGTGTAGAAGCAACACATTAATTAATCCACAGATTTCTTTAGCATGGATTATTTATAAAGCGTCAACATATTATAAAATACCTACCAACATGTCCCACTGGCTCAATGAGTCGTGACATATGTATGTCTTATATCTAGGTAACATAATGTGTATATATTGTGTGTGACTATGTGTATATTATAATATGTAAATTATAATGGTAATGTTTATTAAATTTAAAAGTTACATGGTTCCCACAGCTTACTAATAATTTATGTAATGTAAATAATATGTATTATATGTGACTGTGTGTGTATAGATGTGTGTATCAGAGTGAACACACCTCCCAAATTCATGTCTTTTCTGGTGTCTCTGACACTTTATTTCAGTCCCAAATCGGTACTGTCCTGCATAAAGCGATAAATTAATAAAAAAGAAAAAAATCTTTTTCTCACCCTTCTCTGCCTCGGTTTTGAGTATCTTAGCTATTCCTAGCACTGCGCTATTCTGAACATACTGCTCTGAACTCATTTCTGGAATCTGTTGGAGCCACTCTCCCAGCTTAGGTGTCACAGCCCCAATTGCTCCTATTGCTACTGGGACCACTTTCCCCTTCACTTTCCACATGCTCTCTAGTTCCTCTTGCAGGCCCTGCTTCTCATACTCCTTCTTTCTGATGTTGCAGTCCCTTGGCACTGCTAAGTCTATCACCATTGATGTCTTCTAGTCCTTGTCTACTACCACAATGTCAGGTTGATGGGCCAGAACCTCTCTGTCTGTCTGTGTCTCTGGATCTTGACTGGTAGCCAGCGTTGTGAGCCTTTGTCCATGATCTTATTCCTCATATAAGCTGCTGCACACTGTAATGGCAGGGGTGACAGTGAGGTTCCAGCTTGCAATGTCTGGTGCACATCCAGGTATTTTTTCTGTGTCTTTTAATTTATAATATTATATAATATACACCTGTGTGTAATATCATCCATGACACACAGGGTGATGTTCACTAAAAAGGTGAGTTAAGGTGTGAATAGCCCCCTCCCACTATGTCCCTGAATGGCAGAAATAAAATATGATCACCTTACTTAGCTGGCATGCTTTACACTGCTTAATCTCTCAAAATAACCTGTTTAGTGCCATAGTGAAGCGCATCAAAATCTTATAACTGGGCAAATCAACCACCTAAAAAAAAAGCTATGTGTTGTTTGGGCAATGGGAGAACTTGTTCACAGCATATATGGTCATGATCGGAACTGTTATATCCCCCATTAATATAAAGGGAATGCATAGAAATAAGTTAATGCAAGCATTTTAAGAAACCCTAAAACTCCATTAACAGCCGTCTTAACAGGGCTCTAAGAATCTGGTTCTATTTTTGATGCTGTTTTAAAATGCAAACCACTGAAATCTTCCACTTCCACAGAATAATTTTGTTTTACTTTTATTTGATCACAATAAAATGCACCACACATCAAATATTTTTATACTTACCTTTTAAAAGGGCACATCCCCTTGGTGTGTTAAAATACTGTTTAAGTGTTGCTCGTGTAAACAAAAGAAAAATAATCTGTCTTCTCAGTATGTCTTCTCATCTAAAGACTGTATATAAAGTGTAATAGAGTAACTGTTATTTCCATTACATCTATCTCTCCGAGCCCACCTTACAGAGCTGACTGAGTAAGAGGGGACATAAAAGCTGCTGCCAAGAAGGACAGTGCTTCTTCTGTGTACTCATGATTAGGGTTGCCACCTAATCTTCAGAAAAATCACTGTCACTGCCTCCATAGACTTAACATTGGCCTATGTACATTTTTTACCGACCTGCCGGTAAAATGCCAGTAAGGTGGCAACCCTACTCGTGATGTGACTGAATTTAGAGGCCCCTATTTTTTTTTTCCATGTAAAGAGAACTGTTATTTGTTTTAAAATAAATATAAGTGCCTTTGAAATATAATACAAATGGATCAACATACAGAAAATAGCCTAAGTTGATCTGCCCCTGCAAAAGAGTTCACTTGTACGAAATTTACACCTCACAATTATTATAAAACAGCACTATGTGATTTTCTAGTGGAAATATGGGAATGTTTTACTTTTAATCATAAGTTATGGATATGCTTTTAAAACAAGACACATAAGGCTTCACAGTCTGTAAAGGCGTTTTGTGCTTCCTGTGTCTCTGCCAAGAATTTTGTTGCAAAGCTTAGCACCCCTGCTTTACCTGACACTAACAGGGGTTAAATTTACAAAGAAAACTGTGAGGCTCGACAGCATTTCCAAGAAGAGCATTATTGCAGTACGAGTACTTTTGATCATCATCACAGACTGACATCTTATATTTTTGTCAGTTCAGGTGTCCCCACATTTCTACTAGCAGTTTCAAAGAGAATACACTCAACTATTACAGTAAAAATAGTTTTAAAGTTTGACAGTATAAAAACATCTAACAGAAATGTAAATCAATGGAATAAATGTAAAATTCAGTTGCTCATCAGGATTCTGAATACTTTAATATGCAGTTGAAGAATACCAGAGTGTCAATAAAGTACAAATTGATTCCTTAAAGAGACATTGAGACTTTATAATAAAACATATATATGTATTTAACCCTTTCCGTCTGTTGGCTCAGCATTAATGTCATCAAAATGCAATGAAAAAAAAAGCATGAAAATGCTAGCCATTTTTTGTATCTGCATGTGTTAGGGAGATTTAGTTATGTAATGATCTAAGAAGTGTAATCACCACTCAAATAAAGTGGCACTACATTCACTTACACACACATGCTATTCAAGTACTTACACACACACATGCTCGAGCTTCTTAAGATGTTCCTTTAACAGATTTCAGTCGGATCAGTGATGGGTTATCTAATCTCTCCAAGCAATGAAGAGTGTCCAATATGTTGAATTCGAACACTTACCTATACGTGGTGTGTTCTGAGATGATATTTTGTGCTTTACCACCATATCATTTACTTTAATATTAATGTATTCCCTTGTTTTAAAATGGAAGTTACCAGCAGTGGAAAGGCTGCTTTCAAACAAAGGATGTGTTTGTTTGAGTTTTAAACAGTAACGTTCAGTTTGGGGGCTGAAAGGTGTGACTCTAGGAGGGCCTTGTAATTTTACTAATGCTATTCAGGGAGCTATGGAAACTCTGGCAGTGATTGAAGAACGGTGAAGATGTGACCAAACTATCCACCCAGCCTGTAGGCCCAAATCTAGGCAGGCTAAAATGTGGTGTATTAGGCCTCGTAACTTACTTCAGAAACATCAGAAAACTCAATTGATCCAGAGGTTAATCTACCCAGAGATGTAGACGCCGCTACAAAGATTACCTGGGGAATATAAGTATAAACTTACTGCATCAATTTAGGTTAAACTTCACTTTGACAAACTAATTTTCTAGTTTCTTAGCTTAGCAAATAACTTGTATATTGTTTTTATAAACTTGCTTTATTAAATTATTATCAGCAGCAGTGTGTTTGAGTGATTTGTCTATTTGGGAATTATCTGTTTGGACATAATTCTGCCAGAATTCCTTATATAAATTGGTTGGATTTTATCACAGCAGTTATAATGAAATCCATTGCGCCATATTAATTCATCTAAAACTACGAACCACAACATGGTGTTAGTTCTGGAATGATTTACCTAAGGAGTGTCTAGGAGGAAGCTCAAGATCTTCAAACAGCAGACAACACAAGAATGACAGGTAATATTGTTCTCTCAGAGCAAAAGTGTGTATAATATTTAAGTTGGACTCAAATGAATAAAAAAAATTGTGCATAGCTAAAGTAATAAGTAATTATCTCACATTATGCATCCTTTTTTGTAAAGGAAGAAAATACATGAAATTTTGCTAGATTCTATTTTAATGAGATGGTGTCTGACCAAGCTCACAGGCTTCCTGTTCAAACCTTCTCCTCCTATTCTGTCTGTCCTTCATCGCTACATTTCCTGTGTCAGAGCAAGGACACTCAAAGTGGCCTCACCTGACAGTGGGGACCCCACTGCAACTCCCTGCAGCGGGATCCGCACACAGCTCATCGCAGGGGGGTGAAATGTATAGTGCTTGTTTTCCCCTCTGTGTGATTGGATTCCGTTCCTCACGGCTTCTGTTGCTGTGTTCACGAGGCTCAGACCGCATTGAAATACAGTTCAGCAGAGAAAGTATTTATTACGGACTTGAATTTCATTTGAAAGTAGATTTTGTCTATCCTGATCAGCTATTACCCGGTTCACGGTGTTGATGCTGACGGACAGAAGCTGGATTTTCAAGTGGTTTATTCCCCTTTGGATCGCGGAAGCCACGATGCACGGTACCTTTAATTAGGACTCACCACCTTTTCTTGGAAACTCCCCAACAAGCTTTCATTTTATTCATGTGTTTTATGTCTTATTTTTCTTTGCATATGTCTTTGTTTGTTTTATATACAGCTGTAGAATTATTTATTACATATTGATTAAAACTTTATATTTTTATAATACGTATACATATTTTACTTAGTATTTCCATTGTTCTTTTCTGGTTTTAGTATCAATATCAGTTGTTCTCATAGTTTAGGCTATTAATCAGACTGCTCAGTTTTTGCTACAACTCATTGACCTGCGCGTAGCACTATGTTTTAAACTGTTTCCTTTTTTCCACATATGTTTCTCCCTGAGTTTTGCCTTTAAGTGAGGAGTCTTCAATCAAGAAATCAAGTAGTTCCTGACTCCATACATATGTTGTGTTCGGTATGTGAATCATAAGAAAGAATCACACGAATCCTATTTAAGTATATTACTGTTTATTTTAAATTTTTTGCGGGTGTTTTTCACTTGGTTCAGATATTATTTCAATGCTTTAGCGCTCCAGTGCTTCATATATCACGTTTGTTTAGAGTGGATTGGTGGTTGTCCCTTTCTTTCTGTGAGCTGCTTTACATTATTTAGATTATTTTATATTATCATTATTATTCAATTCACTTTTTAACCCCTTAACGTCATGCACTAAATAGAGTAAAGAAAGCGACCAACTATGTAGAGGCAATGTGCAACACTAAAAAAAAGTGCAGGGGCGCGCTACGATCACTCCCCGGAGTGACCGTAGCTTCAATTTTAAAATGGCGGCGCCGGCTGCACACATGTGCTTAGGAAGCGAACGATCGTTTGCTTCCTAAGCATCTCTGGTGTTGCTAAAGTGACTCGCTAGCGAGGCACTTAGCAACACCTTCAGGCTCCCCCAGATCCGATGGTGGTCGCTCTCCTGAGCGACCCCATCGGCTCAGTAGAAGGGAACACTGCCTGTGTAGGCATTCACTTCTGATGCAGGAGCATCGGAAGTTAATTTTTTTCACCTCCGTTGCTCTAGGGGGCACCAATCGATGCCTGCACATCAGATTCACAATGCACAATAAAATTACTACCACAAACTTTGACAAAGGCTGGTGGTAGAATTGGTGCATGGAAAGTGTTAAAATACCACCATTTAAAATAGCCTAAGGTGTCTACTTTTACAAAATATATGCTTTTTTGGGTAAAATACACTGTCCAGCTTAAAAAAAAAGTCCCAAATGAAAGATCGGCTCGGGCTGACTACATGTCAAAATTCCAAGTTGGAAATGCGCACCTTCAAAATGTGGCTGATTAGCCCCCAAAGATCCCGACAAACCTATGCATGGGTGGTATCCCTGTACTCAGGAGAAGTTGCTGAACACTTATTGGGGTGTTATTTGGCAGTGATACATACCAAAATCTGTGAATTTATGTCTGAAGTACAATGTTTGTGAAAAAAAACACGCAAAAATGACTACCAAAAACTTTGACAAAGGCTGGTGGTAGAATTAGTGCATGGAATGTGTTAAAATACCACCATTTGAGATAGCCTAGGGTGTCTACTTTTAAAAAATATAAGGGTTGATGGGGTAAAATAAACTGGCTGGCTTCAAATATGTCCCAAATGGGACATGGGTGCAGGCTGTCTGCATGTCAAAATCTCAAGTTGGAAAACCAAAAACTGCACCTCCCAAATTTGGCCTTTTAGCCCCCAAACAACCCAACAAACCTATGCATGGTGGTATCCCTGTACTCAGGAGAAATAGTAGAATCTATTTAGCAGGTTTTTTCGTTCACTTTTGTAGATGAGGAGAAGAAATAGGCACCAACGTTCTTCATGGTGGACATTTAAAGGACTTTGTGATGGACAATTTAACTATTTTCTATGGACCTTTACATCGGATGTATAGGTATTTTGCCAGGCTCTAGCATTAGTCAGATCATTTAGTTGTTTCAGTCCTTGCTCTTTTGTAAAAGAGATGAATAACAGATCATTATGTGCACATGAAGACCTGGGAGAGTCTGCAGAGCAGAACATTACATGCAGACTTGTGAGAGTTGGAAACTCTTGGTCTGTGGGTCAATTTGGTTGCCCTTGGTGCCACTTCATCAGCCCACCTGATAGCATCAGAGATAAACATGCAAGTCTGATTTGCTTACAGATACTGATAGACATACAATACAAGTGGACATAAATATCAGAAGTGCTACCGGCTGGAGCATTTAAAAGGGAAAATTGGTATTGCCCCAACCCATTAAGTGAGATTAGAGAGCAGCCTGGGGGAAATTATCCCCCTGCCCCCTTGACAGGCTTCCCTTGTGAATCAGTTCTGTAAATAAGGTTGAAATTAGACTATTTCAATGTCATGTAGCTTCTGTGAAGCAGGTAGAGAACAGAGCACTGCATGTGCATGTGTATTCTATGGTAAACAGGCTGTTTGTAAGGTCATAGGATAGGGAGGATGTAATGACAGACTGGCATTTTTCTCAAACTTTCCAAAAAATAGTCATGTATGAATGGATTAAATTAGGGTTACCATACATCCTCTTTTTAACTGGAAATGCCCTCTTCTTGATGGCCAATTAATCCATCCTGGCTGGTTTTTGAAATCTGACAAATTGTCTTTGGTGCAATGTGGATGCTGGGGGTAAGTCATCAGTGCAATGTGGGTGCTGCGGCAAGTGCTGTGCATGTAATCTGGGTATTGGTGCATGTCCTGTGAGTGCAGTTTGGTGCAATGGCAAGGGATGCAGGTGTGTGCCTTCTTTTCTAGTCATCAGGATATGGAATCCCCAATTACATTAACCCCTTAACGCATGTGGACGTATATATACGTCCTGAAAAGCATGGTCCTTAAGGACCATGAGGACGTATATATACGTCCTCCGTTTTCATGTAGTGTTGCGCTCATTAGCGCAACACTACATGCCTGCAGCTACTCTCAGAGGCTGCTTCGGATCCGAAGCAGCCTCTGAGAGGGCTTTCAGCCCCCCCTCGACCCCCCCGTGCGCATACGATCACCGCGAATGTGATCGTATGCGCGTTTACACACATAGGCAGTGAAAGCTGATCACTGCCTATGTGTGTTAAAGTGTTGCAATGATGCCTCTATCGAGGCATCATGCAACACAATCTGTGCCCTCCTGGGCACCGCGATCACCCGGTGATCGCGGGTGTGTGCTGTTTCGGAGGAGCATGCTCCTCCGATACAGCATGCCCAGAGGAGAGCGACGGAAGACAGAAAAAAAAAATCTCTTCCGTCGCTCTGAAACCGCTACTTGACTGCCCCTACAGGCAGTTAAACGGTATTACATTTAAAAATAGAAAATTAAATAAATAAATACATTAAATAAATAAATAAATGGAAAAAGCTAACCCTTGATCTACTGAACCTAGATCTAGGGTTAGGGTCACAAATAGGGTAATAATTAGGGTTAAATGGGGGTTCGGATGATTACAAGGGTTAGATTAAGGGGTGGGGGTCAATTTAGGGTTAGATTAAATTTAGAGTTGGGGTAAATTTAGGGTTCGGGTTAAAAAAATCACTGTAGAAAAAAATGGTTAGAAAACAAAAAAAACACTAATATTGTTTATTGCCCTATTACGTGAAATAAAACATAGACAAACAAGGAAACATTGATATTGCTAAACTCAGGACAAATAGTAGAAATATATAGACGGGGTCTTTTTTACCATTTGTAAGTGTGTAAAAAAAAAAATCAGGTCAAAGTTGGAAAAATAGTTTTTTATGGCATATTTTCATCATATTTTATATTTTTTTAATAGTAAATGATATCATATGATGAAAATAATAGTATCAAATGAAAGCCCTATCTGTCCTTTAAAAAATGATATATAATTTGTGTGGGTGGACTGAACACAAAGAAAGAAATTCACAGTTCAGTAAACGTATTACAAAAATAATGGAATTCTGGTCTTCAAGGCACGTCAAATGCAACATAGCACTCGGTCACTAAGGGGTTAAAATCAGATTTTCAGTTATAGCCATTTTATAGCCATTCAAAAACAATGTTCATTGTTTGCTTTGGTACTTTGCAGTTTATGTGAAATATTGTCAGTCACACACCCACACTAACTTTCAACAAAAAAACTTCCAACAAAAAAAAAAGATTAGTTGTAAGCAGGAAATTGTTTCTGATGGTGTTTCATGGATTGGTGCTGTGCTTTTTACAAAGGTATTAATTAACCTAACTACTGCTTGTCAACCTGTGCCCTGTTTATATCCATTAACTATAAATGGCCCTCAAGATTGATAACGTACTACTGTGACAAAATAAGTATTTTAGTGTGCTGACAATGTGTGTTGTGGGTTACAGATGTGGATGCAAGCGTTCACAATATTATCTCTTCCTAAAGATTATATTCATTCTATAGATCACTGTTTACTTTTCGACACTTGAGATTGTGAATTATTAAAATCAGTTGAAATGATTAATATGGTTAAAGGTACTAGGTGGAATGGGGGAAAACCTTTATAATATTGAGGCTGTGGACCAGCAACAAATGTCAAGGGACCGAGGAACATGTCTTTGGATCTCAGTCAGGCATACACTTCTTACCATGGCGTCAGTCTTGTTTATGTGTGTGTTGTACCAGTGATCATATCATGTGGCACAAAGATATCAGATAGCCACTCAAAACTCTGCCACCACGTCACAAGTTATAAGCTTGTAGTTCTTCTGGCACAGACCAGGTGATGTCAGTACTACACAGGGCCAATTAGAAGGCATTGTGGGTGAAGTTCTCAAACAATACAAAACCATGGAAGCAATAGAATTATCTTGCTGATTGCCAAACATTTAGAACATATTGTTCACAATTTATCTTACCCCATACAGTCATGGGAAAAAGAAAATACACCCTCTTTGAATTATATGGTTTTACATATCAGATAATAATAACAATCATCTGTTCCTTGGCAAGTCTTAAAATTAGTTAAATACAACCGCAGATGAACAACACACAACATATTACACTGTGTCATGCTTTATTTAACAAAAATAAAGTAAAATTTGAGAAGACATGTGTGAAAAACTAAGTTCACCCTTCATGCTTCCAAAGGTAGCAAAAGGCTAAATGGCAGACAAATACTGCTAATCAAATGCCCTTGATTAATTGATCATCAGCAAATGTGACCTCCCCTCTAAAAGCCAAAGTTTTAGCAGTTTGCTGGTCTGGAGCATTCAGTTGTGTGTGAGGAAAGATGTCAGCAATGATCTTAGATATGCAATTGTTGCCGTCCATCAAACTGTGAAGGGTTATAAAGTCATTTCTGAACAATTTAAAATCCATCATTCTACGGTAAGAAAGATTATTAAAAAGGGAACACATGCAAAATGGTTGCCAGTCTTCCCAGGAGTGGACTTCCCAAGTTTGGACTGTGTAATGCTCAAAGAAATTGCAAAAAAAACAAAAGTTACATCTCATGCTCAACAGGCCTCGGTTAGCATTTTAAAGGTTATAGTTCAAAACAGTACAATTAGAAAAAAGGCTGAACAAGTATGGTTGGTTTGGAAGTGTTGCCAGGAGAATGCCTCTTCTCTCTAAAAAGAACATGTCAGCACGGCTTACGTTTGCAAAGTTGCATATGAACAAACAACAAGACTTCTGGAACAATGTGCTTTGGACCAAAGTGGTGTTGTTTGGCCATAATGCACAGTACCATTTTTGGGCTTGTTTTACAGGCACAGATCCTTACAGTCATTGAGTGGACCAATAAACTTCTCTGGATACCAAAGTATTCTAGAGTCAAATGTGAGGCCATCTGTCTGATAGCTAAATCTTGGCTGAAATTGGGTCATACAAAAGACCAGCAAATCTACAACAGAATGGCTGAAAAAGAAAAGAATCAAGGTGTTGCAATGGCCCAGTCATTGAAAATGATGCGGTGGGACATTAAGAGAGCTTTGCATAAACAAAAGCCAGCAAATCTCAAAGAACTGAAGCAACGTTTTAAAGAAGAGTGGGACGAAATTCTTCCACAGAGATGTGAGATACAGAACTGAAGCAATGTTGTAAAGAAGAGTGGACCAAAGTTCCTTCACAACAACGTGATGGACTGAAAAGTCATACAGAAAAGGATTACTTCACGTTATTGCTGCTAAAGGTGCTTCTACATGATAATGCGTCATAAGGTGTACTTAGTTTTTCACACCTTGTTTCTCCGTTTTGACTTTATTTTTGGTAAATAAATCATGACAGTGTAATATGTCATGTTTTTTTCATCTGAGATTACCTAATTTTAATACATTATTATTATTATTATTGTTTCCTCACATGTAAATAAATTAATTCAAAGAAGGGTGTACTTTTTCCGCATGACTGTACATGAAGGTGCAGTTACGAGAAAAGCTAATCTACTTTAAATCAGAATGTAGCCCCCAGACAAGGTCGGGGAGGGGCAATCATGACAGGGTGCTGAGGGGATATGTCAGCCTATAGTGGGAATTAGTGGGAGGAGTTGGGAGAGTATAAAAGATAGGAACAGGAAGTTTGGGGGCCATTTTAGGAAAAGTTTTTCCCCCATACCTGTTGTTTGTCTTCCCTCTTCTTTTTCAGGAACCATGGAGGCTGAAATCGACAGGATCCTGGCAGAAATGAGGGCTGCAGCGTTGGTGAACGGGCCAGGCTGGCTGCAGGGATGATTGGAGTGCCCTGGAGCCGCATCTGGGATCGCCACTTCTTCATCCGGGAGGCCTTCCCGTCGGGTGAGGCCTCCTCGCCGTCTGAGCCCTGGGGATGCCGACCTACCAGGGCCCAGCGGACTTCAAGCGGCAAGGGGCCGCTCCAAAGCTCCCCTCAGGATGGCCGGAGCAGGATCACGCTCCGGGGAGCCCCCGATGCCGGCTGCAGCAAGGGTAGGCCGCAACCGGAAGTCGACGGCGGCGGGAAAGGACGCGCCGGAAGTGGCCGGGAAGAGAGTTGCAGTCGCGCAACTGGATGCTCCGGCTGGCGGGCCTGCCGGTCGGATGAGCGGGAGGTCCGGGCCATCAGGCCCCAACGTACCAGCGCCAGTGCCTAGCTCTGGGGGACGAGGAGGCGGCAGAAAAGGCTCTGGTCGGCAAGAGGGTGCAGCGGTGGATGCAATCCGGCATCAGGTGAGCAGGCCCAGTAAGGGGGGGATCTAAAGGCCCGGATCGCATAGCGCGCCCCCGGTGGCCACCCACGCCACACTAACCTCAGCTAGGCCACGAGATGCTAGGAAGTCGGTCACAGGCCCCATCCAGGTGCTCTACCCCAGACATGTATGCAGCTCCTTCAGACCCCAGGCCCAAGGTTGTCCAGGAGAGGGGCTCCATGTAGGTCACGGGTGAATGCGCGGTGGGAGGGGTCCCCTTCACAAAAACCGGGATGATTCCCCTGTACTTTCACATTGCTCTACCTTTTCCAGGCGTTCTCAGGATTTGGATCGGCAGCGGGCGGGAACGGCCCGCGAGACAAGAGGCCGCGGTGGCCCTGGAGCGTCACTGGACAAGAGAGGGTCAACTGTAGGAGGGACGCCTTCAGCAAGGGGCACAGGTCCGAGTGACCAACAGGCCTGCTCGGCCCCAGGGCCGATCGGTGAGTTGATCGCAACCCCTTCTCCTGACGGCACGGGGAGGCAGAACTGCTGGGGAGGCTGAGCGCCTTTTAGATTCATGGGCAAAAAGGAACGACGAGGGGGTGGCCTAGACAGTGGTGGCGGCTTGGGTCCCTCCAGTATCAACTTCCCTGATGAGCGGCGGGTCAGGGAGCGGGGATGGGGCATCGGCCGGGCTGGCTGGGGCGCCTTCTCAGGTGTTAGGGGTCAGTTCACAAGGGATAGCAGGGGTTGGGGGCCCCTCGAGCAGTGAGGTAGGGGGGGCCGACATGGGGTCAGTTAGTATAGCGGAGGCGGCACGGTACTCCTCTTACGCGTCTTTCTCAGGTCCGTTGGGGGTTCACTTGAAGATGGAGGTCCGGGAAAAAATATGGAGGGGGGAGTACATTGAGCTTCTTTCTCTCCTGCCTTTGGAAGAGCCTATTGACTTCAAGGAGGATGAGAAAAAAGAGGATAGAGGGAAAAAAAGAGGAGGAGCGGAAGAAACGGTATAGGAAGCTCCCGAAAACATTTGGGAACTGGTTGCGGTCGTTTTGCATCTTGGCTAGTGTCATAGGTGAAAAGCACCACGAACGGTGCTCCTCACTTTTTTGTTACGTGGACGGTATTTGGGAGGCGTACCGACCATGCTAAACCCCCACTTTATGGGGGTTTAGCATGGTGGAGGTATGACGAACAGTTTCGTCAACGCCTCGCCGCTAACCCAGGCATGAGCTTTGACCAGATTGATATTACTCTCTGGGTAAAGATCATGATGGCGCAAAAGGCATCGCCCTTTCCCGGGGGGGGGGGCGGTCGTGGAACAAAGGGTTCCACGCCGGCCACCGGAAAACGTGGCACCTGCTGGCTGTTCAACGACAGCCAGTGCAAGTGGGGCGCCTCCTGCATCCAGATGCTTTAAGCGCGGCAAGCCTTGTAGCTCAGCCGGGCAGTCAGGGGCTAAAGGGGAGAACTCCGGTGAGCAGCGACGCGAAGCGGCCGTGGCTAAGGCGCTACAGTAGGTGAGCAGACGCAAGTTTCTTGGAGGACGGGTTTAGGTTTGGGCATCCCGTTTGTCCCAGGTCCAGGCCGTATCTCCAGCTGGAACTTGAAGTCGGTGTTTCCGGAAGTAGTGAGGGACAAGCTACGGAAGGAACTGGAGGCGGGCAGGATGGCCGGCCCGTTTCCGGAACCACCCATGGCGAATTTGCGGGTTTCTCCTTTGGGGGTGGTCCCCAAGAAGGATCCCGGTAACTTCCGGCTAATACATCATTTGTCCTATGCTAAGGGAGGGTCGGTTAATGATGACATCGATAGGGAGCTTTGCTCCGTATCGTACGCATCATTTGACAGAGCAGTGGACCTGGTCAGAGACGCGGGTGCCGGGGCGCTGATGGCTAAAGCAGATATTGAATCTGCTTTTCGTCTCCTCCCTATCCACCCAGAGTGTCACCACCTATTGGGCTGCTGGTTTGATCAGGGGTTCTATGTGGACCTCTGTTTGCCTATGGGGTGTTCAGTTTCTTGTGCCTATTTCGAGAAATTTAGCACATTTATCGAATGGGTAGTTAAGAAAGTGGCAAATGATCGTTCAATGGTGCACTACTTGGACGATTTTTTGTGCGTGGGCCCCATGGGCTCCAGATCTTGCTTGGTGCTGCTGCGCTCGCTGGAGCAGG
The DNA here is from genome assembly GCA_036172795.1 of Pelodytes ibericus. Taxonomy (NCBI): domain Eukaryota; kingdom Metazoa; phylum Chordata; class Amphibia; order Anura; family Pelodytidae; genus Pelodytes; species Pelodytes ibericus. Next base: position 140,656,240 of record CM069857.1, on the reverse strand, counting down.
TTGCGCGTAGCTTTGGGGTTCACTTGGCGGCGGATAAAACAGAGGGTCCTACTACGTGCTTAAGCTTTCTGGGGTTGGTGGCAAGGGTCTGCAGGCTCCCCGTGGATAAGCTAGTGGTATTACGGACTGCTGTTCGAATGGTAGGTAGGGCCAAAAAGGTTACCCTACGACAGTTACAGTCCTTGATAGGGCGCCTGAACTTCGCGTGTCGGATAATTCCGGTGGGTCGGTTGTTTATTAGGTCGCTGTCACAGGCTACGGCAGGTATTGCGGCGGGACACCATTTTATCCGGGTGACTAGGAAGATACGTGCAGACCTGGCTGTGTGGCTGGTGTTCCTTGAACGGTTTAATGGAAAAGTGGTATTTCAGGGCGCAGTAGTGCAGGCGGATGAGCTGGAGCTTTATACAGATGCGTCGGGTAGCGTGGGTTTTGGCGCATACTTCACGGGTAAGTGGTGCGCGAAAGGTTGGCCAGAGGCATGGACGGGCAGCAAACTCCTGAAGAACCTGGCGTTTCTGGAACTATTTCCCTTGTTAGTGGCCCTAACGTTATGGGGGGGGTGCATGCGAGACCGGCGGTCGTGGAAGATCGGAATGGAGTGCTTGCGGGATGGGTAAAAGGTTCGCTTGCTCCTTCCACATGGTCGGCATACGCGAGGGTCTGGCGAGACTGGGATGCGCTGGTGGCTACGGGGGGTAGGCACTGCTCTGAGGCATCCCTGCTGGATGCTTTGCTCTGGTTTTTGATGCAGCTTTCGGCTGAAGGGGCGTCCCCTTCCAAATAGGACAAAGCAGTGGCAGCTTTGTCCTTTTTGTTTAAATTGCGAGGGGAGGTGGACGTTTGTAAGAATTTTTTGGTAAGGCAAGCGCTAAAGGGTTTTCGGAAGCGAAAAAAGCAGGCTGACACTCGGCGCCTGGTGTCGGTGGCGTTACTGCGTAGAATGGTGGAGGTGCTGCAAGCTATTTGCATATCAGAGTACGAGTGTTTGTTGTTCACCGCAGCTTTTTCCTTGGCCTTTTTCGGGGCATTCCGGATATCGGAGCTGGTAAGTCCTTCCAGGGCCCGGTTGGGCGGCATCTGGGCGACCGACGTGGTGTGTGAGCCAGGGAAGCTGCTGGTGTGGCTCAGGTCCTCAAAAATGGATACGGCTAAGAGGGGCCGTATGGTGGAATTGTTTAAGGTACGGGGTGAATGGGTGTGCCCGGTACGCTGCATCAGGGAGTTTTTGGCAGTACGGGCGCAGGGGTCTCAGTCCCTCCTGGTCCATTCAGACTCCTCTGGTTTATCGAGGTTTCAGTTCCTCAGGGTGATGAGGATGTCTTTGGAACGCCTGGGTGTGCCTGCACACGAGTTCGGCACCCATTCCTTTCGGATTGGGGCTGCCACGGAGGCTTCACAGCTAGGCCTAGGGGAGGCTTTAGTCAAGAAGATTGGTCGCTGGGAATCTGGACGGTACAGATCGTATGTTCGTCCTCATAGGTTACTGTTATTAAAAAAATAATAATAATAATAATTTCTGTGTTGTTTCAAAAAAAAATAAAAAAAAAGTGTATTTGTGTTATGGTTCAAAAAAAAATATAAAAAAAATAAAAAAAAAAATTGTGTTTGATGGATCTTGTTTCCATGTGATCGGTGGACATAGTACTATGTTGTTTACGATGTTCTCTGTTCCAGGTTCCGGTTTGGAGGTGTGGATCATCAGCCATTCGGATAATGGGCCGAGAGGAGAGCTGCAGTTCGCAGGAATGGAATCCAGCTGGGCTTTCCTCCGGATCGGGTTCGTCTGAAGTGGTTTGGAATGAGGGGCATGTTGTGGAATGCTGTTGTGTCTAATGTTGAGCAAAGAGTGTTTCGGGGCGGGCGCCCTGACATACTTCTTATTCATGCCGGGGGTAATGATTTGGGGGTGGTGCCGCAGAGAGAGCAGGTGAAGATTATGCAACGGGATGTGTCCCACTTGCATACTCTTCTACCAGGTGTTAAGATCATTTGGTCTGAGATGGTTCCCCGGTCGGTTTGGAGGCACGCCAGGGATTCGGCGGCCATGAACCGTTGCCGGGGAAAGGTAAACAAGCTGATGGCTAGTTTTATGCGAAAGAACGGCTGGGTAGTGTTGCGGCATTTTAACCTGGAAAGTAAATTGGGGGGGTCTGTTTAGGTCTGATGGGGTGCATCCGAATGAGCTGGGGTTGGATTTCTTCAACCTGGCTCTGCAGGAAGGAATCGAGATGGCCACAGTTTTGTTTGGGGGGGGGGAGCCCATCCAGGGTGATGGGCTTGTGGCGGAAGCTTGCAGGGTATCCAGGAGGGTTAATGGAAGATTTGGATTGGGGAGAGTCAATCGGGACTCTGGTGGGAGGTTCGAGGGGAAAGTGGTACCTCGAACCTCAGGTATTGGGGGCATTAGGATATGCCCAGAACACGGACTTCGGCAGCCACCTGGATACTCTTGCAAGCTTGGTTGGGTTTCCTGTATATGGAATGTTTAATGTTTATGTTTAGTCATTGTATTAATTATGGATATATATATGTGGAATGTGTATATATATGTATATATGATTGTAAATGCAATGGCTATTTAAATAAAGTGCTGTGGCCGTTGTTTTACCCCACAGTCTGGTTTTAAGTTTAGTTATTTCTAGGCAAATACATATCCTCAATGATAGAAGCTACCATGTCATGTAGCCCCCAGACAAGGTTGGGAAGGGGCAATCATGACAGGGTGCTGAGGGGATATGTCAGCCTATAGTGGGAATTAGTGGGAGGAGTTGGCAGAGTATAAAAGATAGGAACAGGAAGTTTGGGGGCCATTTTAGGAAAAGTTTTTCCCCCATACCTGTTGTCCCACCCACCCTCCCTAATTTATTCTGGTTAATGAGCCTTTATTTATTTATTTATTTATTTATTTACATGTCACAGCGTTGGCGGAAGCTTGCAGGGTATCCAGGAGGGTTAATGGAAGATTTGGATTGGGGAGAGTCAATCGGGACTCTGGTGGGAGGTTCGAGGGGAAAGTGGTACCTCGAACCTCAGGCATTGGGGGCATTGGGATATGCTCAGAACACGGACTTCGGCAGCCACCTGGATACTCTTGCAAGCTTGGTTGGTTTTCCTGTATATGGAATGTTTAATGTTTATGTTTAGTCATTGTATTAATTATGGATATATAAATGTGGAATGTGTATATATATGTATATATGATTGTAAATGCAATGGCTATTTAAATAAAGTGCTGTGGCCGTTGTTTTACCCCACAGTCTGGTTTTAAGTTTAGTTATTTCTAGGCAAATACATATCCTCAATGATAGAAGCTACCATGTCATGTAGCCCCCAGACAAGGTTGCGGAGGGGCAATCATGACAGGGTGCTGAGGGAATATGTCAGCCTATAGTGGGAATTAGTGGGAGGAGTTGGCAGAGTATAAAAGATAGGAACAGGAAGTTTGGGGGCCATTTTAGGAAAAGTTTTTCCCCCATACCTGTTGTCCCACCCACCCTCCCTAATTTATTCTGGTTAATGAGCCTTTATTTATTTATTTATTTATTTACATGTCACAGCGTTGGCGGAAGCTTGCAGGGTATCCAGGAGGGTTAATGGAAGATTTGGATTGGGGAGAGTCAATCGGGACTCTGGTGGGAGGTTCGAGGGGAAAGTGGTACCTCGAACCTCAGGCATTGGGGGCATTGGGATATGCTCAGAACACGGACTTCGGCAGCCACCTGGATACTCTTGCAAGCTTGGTTGGTTTTCCTGTATATGGAATGTTTAATGTTTATGTTTAGTCATTGTATTAATTATGGATATAGATATGTGGAATGTGTATATATATATGATTGTAAATGTAATGGCTATTTAAATAAAGTGCTGTGGCCGTTGTTTTACCCCACAGTCTGGTTTTAAGTTTAGTTATTTCTAGGCAAATACATATCCTCAATGATAGAAGCTACCATGTCATGTACTGTCCCATGCAAAAGGGTCTGGGATTGGTGGATCCTATGTGGAGAAAGATTGCTGGACAAATGAATAAATCTAATTGTAAGATGACTATTCAAACATGTCTTCAGAAACGCCTATAAGGATTATAAACATATGCTTTTAATGCTGCTTAAGATACACAAAATAGCTTCTAATGATAAGTGCAGCAATGTATTAGGTAAATGTTGGATAATGCAGCCATTTGTCTAAATAAAAGTTCTTTTTGACATGCTGTTGGAAATAGAGAAAAGCACTAAAAAATATATAGAAATCTGTCTTTGCTAATAGATGGAAGTGTTATTACAGTGGCTCTGGGCTGTGTTCTCACAGAACATTAATATAGGAACTGGAAACAGATATTAGCAATGTCTTAAATTTGCATACATTACACGTGGCACAACTGCCTTGTGGCTTTATTTTTAATACCTTGAGTCTGCACAGGTTTTTAATGTAATTATAGTGTGAGATGTTAAGGATACTTTACAAAGTACTGTCTAAGCCATGGGGAATTAGCAAAGGTTACAGATACAAATGTGTTAACTCAGTGTTATCAATCATATGCCATGTATAATATAAGGTGTATAAAATCTGCAAATGGATGTTGTCTGTACTCTGGACCAGGGCTGGTGCAAGGATTTTCGTCTACACAGGCAAAGGTGCATTTTGGTGCCCCCCTCCTCTGACCCGCCACACCTCCCACACCACCAACCCTCCATACATTTTATATATATAAAAGTATAAAGTATAGTGTGGAAAATAAATACATCTAAATATTCAACTCGCATGTTCTAAATTTGTCACACATTGACACCCTAACACACATTGAAACACTTAAGCACAAAGACACCCTTGCAGTCACACACAGTTACACACTTACCACTTACACACACACCCTTACACAGATACAGTGACGCACTTACACACACACCCATACACAGACACAGTGACACACTTACATACACACCCTTACACAGAAAGTGACACACTTACACACACCCTTACCACTTACACACACAGTGACACCAATACACACATAACCTGAGATACACTTACCACTTAGACTTGTGTCTTTTCTTTTTTTTTTTTAACCAAAAAAAAAATGTTGATGTTTGTTTTCCTCCCTGCTCTTCTACCTTCTTTTGCAGGGAGGAGGATTGATCAGACGGTGTCTGCCTCTTTGCAGGCAGAACACCGGAACTCCACTTATTATGATTGCCGGAAGTCACATGACATGCTGCTCTCACTCCCCGAGCGGCAGGTGTGGTTAAAGTGTCGGTGCCAGCAAACAATTTACGCTTGCTGGCAATGATTTCACTCAAATACTGATAATATCTCCTACTCGCCCCACCTACCCTCGCAAGCATGTTATCCTGGTCTAGTGTAATATGGTTGGGAGCAGTTGGTCGATATGCCAGTATAATTTTGCCACTCAATAAGTCAGTATTTTGCCACTCAGTATGACAGTATTTAGCCATTCAAACTGCCATTTAATATGCCAGTATTTTGCCCCTCAGTATGCAATTCTTTTGCCATTTAATATGCCAGTATTTTGCCTGCTTGTCCTCCCTAATGATGAAGCAGAGCATCAGAAATAAGATGTTCTGTGTCATCACTACACGCTGGAGCACGACGAGCAGCGCGACATAGCTGACAAGGGAATTCCACCTGCTGCTTGAGGTAAGCATTGGGAGGGAGGAAGGCAATGGGGGGGGGGGGGAATAACACCAGCCATTGGGTGGGAGAAAGGGGGGGGGGAATGACACCAGGCATTGGGTGGTAGCTAGGGGGGAGGAATAATACCAGTAATTCAGTGGGAGGGAGGGGGGAATGACACCAGGCATTGGGTGGGAGGGAGGAGGGGGGAAATGACACCAGGCATTGGGTGGGAGGGAGAGGGAAAATATTACATCAGGCATTGGGAGGGAGGGAGGGGGGGCAATGACACCAGGCATTGGGAGGGAGGGAGGGAGGGAGGGAGGGGGAAATTACATCAGGCATTGGGAGGTGGAAAAAAGAACACCAGGCATTAGGAGAGAAGGGAGTGACACCAGGTATTGGGGGGGGGGTGAGTGACATCAGGCATTGGTAGTGTCAGGATCGCCGCCGTGCCATCCAGACTGCCAGACATGGTCGCCCCAGATGCACTCAACAGGGGATTTGAACTGTGGTTCTTCCGGACCGTATCCTGCTATTTTGCCTCTGGGCCATTTCAGAACTTTGAAATACTCCTGTTTATATTTCTATTGCCTGCAGCACTAGGGGGCTGGACTTCACCAAAGGCTCAGACCTGTCAGTAACTCTCCAGCTGAATCACATACCTAATTAACAAGGTATAAGACACTGCCTCTCCCTAAGGGCAGTGTCAGTTCATTGACTCTGGATTCCTTGTTTGGTTCCTGTGATTTTTGACTTCCAGTATTCCTAATCATTTTCGGCTTTTGACCTTGGATTTATTACCCGTTTATTCTGAATTCTGGCATCCTCTGACCTCTGGCTTTCCCACGAAGATTCTTTTGCTCTTGTCCTTGTCTGCAACTTTACCTGGATATCCTGACCAGCCCCGTGCACAAACTCACAGGCCACGTGGCTTCTTACCTGGTCACCCTGGTCTGTGTTTGTTTGCAAGGGTGAGCATACATCTCTGCCTAAAAGACTCCCAACAAAGGTAAGCCCTGACAAAACATCTCTTCCTAAAGGACTCCCCACAAAGGTTTCCCTGACAGGTAGGGAGGGGGGAAGTGACCGCAGGCATTTTGAGGGAGAAGGAAAAAAAGTGACACCAGGCATTGGAAGGGAGGGGAAAAAAGTGACACCAGGCATTGGAAGGGAGGGGGGGGGAGTGACACGACACCCGGCATTGGGAGGGAGGGGGAAAAAGTGACACCAGGCATAGGGAAGGAGGTGAAAAAAGACACCAGGCATTAGGAGGTAGGGAGGGGGGGGGGTGACATCAGGCATGGGAGTCAGGGAGCGGAGTGACACCAGACATTGGGAGGGGGGAAGTGACATAGGGACACCACGCATTTGGAGGGAGAGGGGGGAACTTACACCAGGCATTGGGAAGGAGGGGGGGTAGTGACTACAGGCATTGGGAGGGAGGGGGGAAAAGTGACACCAGGCATTGGGAGGAAGGGAGGGAAAAAGGTGACATCTGGCTTGGTAGGGGAGGAATGACACCAGGCATTGGGAGGGAGGGAGGCAATTAGGGGGGGAATAACCCCAGGCATTATGGGGAAAAAATAACACCAGGCATCGGGTGGGAGGGTGAAGTGACATCAGGCATTTTGAGGGAGGGGGGAAAAAGTGACACCAGGCATTGGAAGGGAGGGGGGGAGTGACACGACACCCGGCATTGGGAGGGAGGGGAAAAAAGTGACACCAGACATTGGGAAGGTGGGGAAAAAAGAGACACCAGGCATTAGGAGGGAGGGAGAGGGGGAATGACATCAGGCTTGGGAGTCAGGGAGCGGAGTGACACCAGACATTGAGAGGGGGGAAGTGACATAGTGACATCAATCATTGGGAGGGAGGGGGAAAAAGTGACACCATGCATTTGGAGGGAGAGGGGGGTAGTTACATCATGCATTGGGAAGGAGGGGGGAAAAGTGACTACAGGCATTGGGAGGGAGGGGAAAAAGTGACACCAGGAGAGAGAGAGAGAGAGAGAGAGAGAGGGGGGAGGAGAGAGAGAGATACTCATGGAGAGAGGAAAAGAAAAACATGGGGGAGAGGAAAAGAAAAACATGGGGGAGAGGAAAAGAAAAAAGGAAACAGACAGATGAATGGCATGGGGTACAGCAGAGGAAGATCAATGACTGTAATAAATTACTAAAGAGTTAGATACTTTTAGTAAACAGCAAGTAGTTGTTGCGCTCAGCATACAGAACTTTAACCCTGAAGCGAAGATCAAACAACTTGAGTATCGGGAAAACCTCTAAAAATCAAAGCTCCCGGATGCAAGTTAGCTGTGAGTCTTACTGATGATCCGTTCGGAACCTCAAGTAATCCCACACCAGGTGAAGCAGACAGAAGAATGGCCAGAGAGGAAGCCAACCTCAAATTTTGTGAGGAGGTAGCAGTGGCATACGCAGGTGAGGGCTTTGAACATTTAGTCCAGGGAGCAAAAACTTTTGTGGCCACAGGTGCAACAGGCTTCACGTTTATTATCAGATATGCATCCGTAATACTTGTCATTGCACTCCTAGGACTTTCCATTGCAGCCAGATGACTAGCTATTGCAGTCCCAGGAGTCGCCAGTTGCCATCACACACAAAGGACTTGCCATTGTACTCCCAGGATTTGCCATGCACCCACACAGGAAATCCTATTCCCAAACCGATTATCAAAATGTCTGCAATTTGGCGAATCCAAATTCTGCCAGATTAGATAATAAAGAATAAACCCTCTAGTTGGAATCACTATCATATTTACACTATAACATTGTTCAGTGTATATAAAATGTGTATATATTGTTTTCTAAATGATGTGCTACACACTCAATACACATCTCATCTGTCCTCAAGAGTTATTCCAATTAAAAACTGTGTAACGAAACAGCAATGATTCTGATTAGGACTGTGCACCTAATAACTGCATCCAACCCCACTCAGCTCTGAGATAGTTAATTGTTGAACTATATTCTCTTTGATTATATGCATTTCAAGTCTATACATATTAAGTGCTATGCAATGGACTGACATTTTAGAAAATTTGAGAATTAAGTATTTTTTTCCCACCCTCTCACACTCCTTCTGATTACAAAAAAACAACTGTAGGCATTTATGATAGACAGGGTTAGAGCTGAGATTCAGGCTGTGATTAACCTCATTTTGCATGAGATCATGGGGCACTGTCCAGATTCATAAGACTCAGGTCTAATTGTGCTAGGTTTGATAAGGCTGCCTATGCTGTACAGAACATGCCAACACTATATAATTCAAATAAATTACCATCAAATCTTGTTCATTTTTTCACCCACACAAGCGATTAAATTAGATTTTGATACGGGCAATCATGCTTAGACGATATTTTAAAAGCTATAGAAAAAAAAAAGTTTCAGAAAATCAGTTTGTGAAATTACATTTTACCAAGTTGCTGCCTCATATTATTGCTCAAAATTGCCTTTTGAGAAAAACAAATCAAACAATACTGTAACTCTTATACGAGTGTAATTATTTCACCTTTGGCTCCAATATATGTTTCAATTTAAATGGCTGTGATTGTTTTAAAATCCAGATCACAGTGCTGTACAGTAGAAACAGAATAATATGCCCACAGGGAAAGTGTAGCAGTCTTCAGATCTTTTATAGCTGACAACTTCTGAAGAGTATCACTTTTATGAAAACATGACATGATACTACTATGGCTGCACATCAGCTGTCTGAAATGCTGGAAGTATTTAAATATAGTGCAAGCAAAAACGACTATTATCTAAGCAGTCCAAGCAGACGTCTAGACGTAAAGGCTGCTAGGAAAGTTATTATGTCTTTTGATGGGAGCAAGAAAGAAGAATTTCCATTGTGCAGACAACATGATAAAAGGGAATATTTAGTGTTCCATCGCATACTGAATACAAATTCAGCAGTTTGTTGAGACCTCTTGATCACACAGTCAGGACTCAAAACACATTTGGTAACTAGCCATTTAAATCAATTAGTTTTGTGAACATGGGAAAGAGCGTTTCTTTCTAGTCATCTTCTTGGTGTCAGAAAGCAGAATGTAGCTATTTTTAACACTTTAATAGCATCTACCATTTATGGTGAAAGATATTTATTTACATTGTTTCTTATTTATGGAGACAAAAAAAGGCTGGAGTCACACCTCACCGAGAACGGACAGCACTGAAATAACCTGTCATATAGGAAAATACCTTCTCAGGAATGGCATCACCCAGTTTTTGCTCACTGTCACAATTACAGAGGAGACCTTTCCACTAACATATCAGACTAATCCCACCCAGGCTGAGGTCTAGCCTCCTCAGCACTTGATAAAAACTTGCATAGAGTTGAAATGTTTTTTCCACAAAATAAATATTGTTCATACTGAGTACTGGGCATCTTCATTGTTTGTTCCTCAGCACAAGGAACATAGCAACCATATGGTTCGGCCTATCCTAGGTCAGTGTGTTACAGCTGCTTTTCCTGTAGCTGCAGTGAGCTACAGACCCACGTCTGGGCTTATCCTGTTAACTCATGGAAACAAAAAATGGGTGGGAGTCACACCTCACCAATAAAGGACAGCAATGAAATAGCCTGTCCTACAGGATGGTACTACTTGGGAGGTGCATCAACCAGCATGAATTATGATTTATGTATATTGTCCCAACAAATTCTACAGCACAAAATACAGCAACTAAAAGGTGTTAGTAAATTTGACTGACAAAACGATACAATCTGGTTTAAGATATACCCACATGCCTACAATTTAGAGATCGGTATGTAGGCAGACATTAAAATGCATACACATAATGTTTATATTTTTTTTAAAAAGGATCAAATATGCACCATAAGACAAATTCTTTGGTCTATGACCAAGTTGTGATCCTTGTTGGTCTGAAAGTGTGACATTTAAAAGTGGAGAAGAGGAAGGTGGGAAGAGGGAGAATGTGGGTATGATGATCAGAAGTGTGAAAATAGGCTGAAGAAAAGAGAAGGACTGCAATAAGTATGTGCTGAAAAAGAAAGGATTGGCTATTTGGGATGCCAACGGGTATGAACAACGGAGAATGAAAATAAGGACTATGGGATAGTGGTTCCAATTCAGGACTTTCCCACTTAAAACTAGAATAAGCGGTATAAAGTCGGATCATGAAGAGTTTAGAGTATGGAAAATGTCTGTGGGGCAGAGAACGGTAGCTACATGGACAAAAGGGTGGATTTACATAAAAAGAGGGGGAAAAGATGGTATGGTCATAAAAAAAAACTGTCTCAGTGACTTCACAATATTCCCATAGTGGAAAAGCAAAATGGTGGAATCCATTCTATTATATGTTACACATTTGTTTATGAACTGCCCATTGTGTTATCAGAATTTCAAAACAATGAATAGATTAATATATGAGAATATGTGTTTTAAATGTGTGTGTGATGTTTCCTGTTTATGACATGACTGTGTGGCTTGATATATAAATGTGATTACACATTTCCCTTTAAAAGTGATTAATTTGAATATCAACCCATATGGTAATGGCAAAATAAGGCAGTTATAGCTGTGTCGGTGCGTACATTCTCCAAATGCCTGTTTTTGTTATTCCTTCTGTCAGTTCACCACTGTTCACTGTTTAAAGAAGATAATTAAATGTATAGATCTTTTTTCTAATAGTCTCTACAAAACTACAGAACTAAATAAAATGAAATTATTTTTGTCCCTGTTCTTTACGGGCATTGAGGGTGTTTCATTTCCTACTATAATTTTGTCTCACTGTTCCGTTTATAATGTGTTTGCTGCTTGTGTGAGCATTCCTGACCAACCAAAGATTACTACTTCTACTTGTCTATTAAAAAGTCACCAGTATATAATGTTTATTTTTTTGGGTGGGGGGTTTGAATTGTTCAAAATAATATTGCAGAAGCCAAAAGGATAATGACATTTTTTAAATGTCATGAACCACTGCCTCTAAACAAGAGTACTTGCAATATATCTGCCAAGGAAAATAAAGAAATGATTATAAAAAAACATACAACGCAAAATAATATTTTTTTTACTACTCTTATTTTTTATCTTTTGAGGTTCTGCAGTATTCTATGTGTTTATAGCTACATGCATGACTATTTTTCAGACACTAGTCTGCAGTAGTGTATCTTCCACAAGGCAAACAAGGCACTCGCCTATGGCGGCACTTTGCCAGAGGGCGGCACTTTGCCAGAGGGTGTTAAAGCATACTTCTGGTGCTTCAAACATTTTCACTCCCTCCCCCACCATTCAGCAAGCTTTAGCTCCTTCCAATAAATTGGGCTGATGGGGGCTTGTAATGGACGTGGTGGGGTATGTAATGAGGTGATGGGGGCATGTGATGGGGCATGTCGTGGGTGTGCAATGTGGGTGGGAGGGTGCCAGAATTTTGTCTCCCTAGGGCAGCACAAAACCAAGATACACCACTGCTAGTCGGTCCTGGGCAGAGCTTTCAATAATGCCATGTCTTCTCTCCAACCGAATTTTTCACAAAACTAGAAAAAGTAACAAGATCTTACCCCTCCACACATTCCCATTCACACCATCCTCATTTATTCTTGGGCAGTTTCTTTATTCATCCTACCCAGTGGTGTACCTGAAAGGGGGCAGGGATAATGGACTACCCTTAGGTGCCACCATTTTAGAGGTGCGATCTGCAGCTGCAGCTCTATGTGCTTGATAATGTCAGACCTCAGTCATGCTGCCACATGATGCGCCAGCTCCCTCTGCAGATAATAGGGGGAGAGATAGACAAGGATAAAAGGGTAGAGGGAGAGAGTGAAAGACATTGAGTAACATACGTGGGACAGAGAGACAAGGGGAAATGGTTAGGTGGAGACAAAGAGACTTACATTGAGGTATGGAGGAAGAGGGAAGAAAGGGCTATAAAGTATATTAAAATATATTAATTACAAAAAAATAGTGTTGGGGTTCTCAGGCCACTTGAAACACAGCCATTTGTCCCGCTTCAAGCACACTCAATCATTAGGGGGGGACTGATCTCATCAACCGAACAGTTTGTTGTCTCCCTAGCACTCATGTTATTCATGTTGCTGACAGAGTGGACAGATTATTGGGAGTGGCCGGTGATTCAGTTTGGTGCATATAGGTGCTAATGACAAAATTAGTGGAATATAGATTTCAGGAAGTAGGAGGTAAACTTGGGGCAAGGACCTCCATATCTGTGTCACACATTACTGTAGAAAGATAGCGAGAGAGGCTAATGCATGGCCGAAGTCTTGATAAAAGGTAGATCGGTTTGTACTTGTGTACAATCATTATAGTCATGATGAATTGCACCTAAATTGAAGGGATCTGCTGTGCTTGGAGAAAGGGTGGTTAGATGGTTGGAGGTGACTTTACACTAGGAAATGGGGGAAAATAGAAATATTTATTGGGTTACAAGACATAGGGAGGTGCCTACACAAAAATTGGATACATCTAACATACAAATGATTTAACCAAAGGAAAGTGATGATTATATTAGCTGTGTATGGGTTCCACCAAAACCTGAATTTTTGAAAGGACAGCTTTAGGAGGTTTAATGCATCCCTTGGTTGACTGGGATGGATTATTTTCTGGAAAAAACACAGAAGTTAAGTGGAGTACCTTTAAACTAACATTACAAAAGTATGCAAAACGTGTATACACTTTGGAAACAAAAAAAGAAGCAAATTAAAACAAATGTGGTTAATAAGTAAAGTAAATCATGAAATAAAAAAGAAAGTCGCATTCAAACATTATACAGCTGAGGGATCTGTAGAGTCATTTATACAATACAAGGATGTGAACAAAGTCTGTAAAATGGTATTTAAATTTGTAAAATTGGAGAATTAAAAAATAATTGATAATCCCCCAAAGAAGCTTTGGATACATAAATGACAAAATATTAAGGGCTGATAATGTTGGGTCGTTGTTATATGAAATAGGTGAGATAGTTATTGGGAACAGAGAGAAAGGAGATATGTCAAATTATTTATTTTCTTCTGTTTATACCAAGGAATACCATTGGTCAAGTATCTGCAAGCTAGTTTTCGAGAGCATCCAGAATGCTGGGATGGTATACACTCAAGGGATGGTAGACACCCACAGGTACTTAAAGAGCTAGGCCAGGCGTTGACTAGATTGTTGCTTTTCATTTTCAGGGATTCTTTTTATTTTGAATATGGTGCTTAAAATTCCAGCATGGCAATTGCATGCCTATACGATTGACATCTGTGGTGGGAATACTGTTTGAAGGATTGCTAAAGGTAAATATTCACGAATTTATCTTGAACAGAAAAATCATAAACCAAAGGCAACATGACTTTGTGAAAGACAGATCTTGTCAAACTAACTTAATTGCATTCTGAATAAGTTATTAAAAATATTGATTTTGGTACGGCCGTGGATGTTATTTACTTATACTTTGAGAAGATAATTGATACTGTAAAAATTGAATGATAGATGCTTGGGTGCGTGGATTGGAAATTGGCTGTAAAATAGAATGCGAAGAGTGGGGGTAAATGGGAAGTTCTCAAATTTGACAAAAGGGAAAAGGGATGTGTCCTGGGTCTTTCTGTTTCATTTATTTATTAATGATCTTCCAGTGGGCAGAGGGAACCATGTCTCAGTATTTCGACAGGCAAATGAGATTCAAAATATGTACTGCTGGGCAAGATCACTGCTTTTGCATTGATAAATGGTAGGGAAGGGGTTAATAGACAGGGAATACCTTTTATAAAGGTCTTAGGGTCTCACAAATGTATTCAATTTGATTTTAACATTAATACTGATCTGTCTGATGCTCATCTGAGTATTTACAAACCGCCTTTGCCACTAATTGTCTGTTACTGATCGCTAAACATGCATTTATACAGCTTTAAAAAAAATGCAATTTTTTAACTTTACAAGTAATCATCATAGCAGCTATAATAAACCCCTAGCGGGTGTAACAAGAAAAGCAAAAAATATGCAAAGCGCAAATGTGCTTCTGCAGACTGATCAGTGACTAAGCAGTCATCTACAGCAAGGGAGGGATTACTAACTCTTAGAAGACCCTTGTAGTACTGTAATAAATTAAAGTACAAAAAAGTAACCCCTAAAAATGCACAGACAGCAAAAAAACTGTTGCTGTGCAAGATCACTGCTTATGCAGTGATCAATGGCAGACAAGAGGTTAAACACAGGGAATGGCTTTTATAAAATCCCTGGGTCTCAAAATGTTATTACATTCTATTTTATTAAAACTAACTGTTACAACACTGATCTGTCTCTGTCCCTCACAATAAACACAAGTGAGGAGAGGGAGGCACCTACAAATTGATCAGATCAATATATACTATACAGTGAATGACAGAAGGAGGATACTTAGAGCTGAGGGGAGGGGTTATGGCCCTGACTCCCTATTTAAACCCTGCTCATCTGCCATTCTGTGCTTGGTTAATACCAAGTTAGGTTCTCTCCTTGTGAAGTTCCTTTACCCTTCGTTGCCATTTCGAATTTGTACTTTGATCTACTAGCTATTGACATTTGGCTTCCATCTTGGATACTGCTAATCTCTCTTCTCCTGACCCTGGCTTCCCAAACTTGTTTTTGCTCCTATACTGCCTGCCTCGGCCCTCTGGATTGCTTTTGACCTTGCTTTTGGCTGCCCCCTTTGTACTGTTTCCTTTGGTTCTACCTAATGCTAGAGCTTCCCGCGCTACACTCCTCATTTCCAGCCTCACACTGTCTGAACAGGTGGTGCTATCAAATACTGTAGATACCTTTAAAAGGAGCTTGGATACTTTGTTAGAGAAGCAAAACATAAAGGGCTATGTATGTTAGTATAGGCATTAATATTTATTTAGTGATTGTTGATCCAAGAAGAAATCTGATTGCCGTTTTGACTCAACAAGGATTTTTTTCACATTAAAAGCAGAATATGATATTGCTAAAATAATTATTTTTGTTGTAATAGGTCCGAGTTACCAAATGGGATACCCAAGAGAGTATTCCAACAAGAAACAGAAATGTGTAGTCATAAATGTTCTTTATTCTTGTTGTCCTCAAAAGTAAACATAAATCTGCTTTGATAAAGCCGGAGCTACAAAATCAGATGTTTCCCATCAATACATTGTGACATAGACTTAGCTAGAACATCTGTGAAATGTGTAGCTAAGCTTATGAAGAAATAAAATTCTATTGTATAGGCTACTTAAGAACGATCTGTTGAAAAGCACATATTTTTGTTACGAAAATTACATTTCCTAATTCTAATTTAGCTGATCTTGGATCAACAGCAATAAACAAAAATAGGAAAAGTTTTGATTTGATGGAAACAAGTCTTTTTTTTCAACCAAAACTATACTATATAATTATGTAAGAGTGACAACAACTCTCCTCTCTATCCCTTGTGCCGGAGGTTGGGGGAGAATAAGTGTGCGGATACCAAGGACCCATTTATGATCAGGCAGTAGCTAGCAATTGCTTTCTTTTCATTTCTTCATTTTCTTTTTATGGAATTGAATTATATATTGGTCAGGGATTGTCTAATCCACACAATACACAATTTGTGTACAGTCACTGATAAGTGAATCAACCACAAAGCAGGGGCATACCTAACATATTTGGCACCTGTAGCAGAGCCTACCTTTGACACCCGCCAAACCAAGCTTCCCTAATACAAGTCCCTTTATATTTTAAATGCAGTTTGTCAGAGACATACACATGGTGCCGCACAGATTTCTTAAGCATATACTATGCTAGAGACATACACATGGTGCCACAGAGTTTCCATAAATATACAGTGTGCCAAAATAATAGTGGCATATTATTGGGCAAATTGGCTGTGGCTTCATAATGGCAAAAAAATACTGGCATATTAAATGGCAAAATAACGCTGGCATATTAATGGCAAAAGCACTAGCATACTAAATGGCAAAACAATACTGGTATATTATTGGGCAAACTGGCTGTAGCATACTAATGGACAAAATAATAATGGCAGATTATTGGGCAAATTGTACCATGGCTTCTTAATGGAAAAATAATACTGGCATATTAAATGGCAAAATAATACCGACATATTAAATGGCAAGATAATAATGGCAAATTGGCGGTGGCTTATTAATTGGCAAGCTGGCAATGGCATATTAATGGGAAATCTAAACTAGTGACACTGGCTTGTTCTGCAGGGGCAGTTCTGTGGGGCAAAGTGACACTATGGTATGTTCTGTGGGGCATTGACACTGTGTCATGCGAAATCGTTTAGGTGCAATATGGGTGCAAGCCAAATGCTGTGGGTGCAAAATAGGTGCATGGCAAGTGCTGTGGGGACTGTATGGTGCTGTGTCCTTTAGGTGCACTGTGGGTGCAGAGGCAAGGAATAAAAACAAGAAATATAATTTTTCAATAACATTTTTATTACATATGAAAATAGTTGAATATAATATTAAAAAGTTCATATAAGTATAAATGCAACTAGTTACATATAGAGATATTTCTCTGTGTATAAATATTTATTGTATTAGAATTGTACAATTGTTACCTTGCGGGGCTCCCATGTGTGGCATAATTAAGGGGCTCTTTTTTGTGGCATAATAAAGGGTCTCCTGTGTGTATGGCATAATAAAGAGGCTCCTGTGTGTGTGGCATAATAAAGGTGCTCCTGTGTGTGTGTGGCATAATTAATGGGGCTCCTGTGTGAGGCATAATTAATGGGGCACTTGTGTGTGGCATAGCTATGGGGCTCTTGTGTGTGACATAGTTATGGGGCTCCTGTGTGTGGCATAGTTATGGGGCTCCTGTGTGTGGCATAGTTAATGGGGCTCCTGTATGGCATATTTAATGTGTCATTTGGCTGGCATTACTAAGGAATCTGTTTGGAATGGTGTTGGAGGTGACACCATGAGTTACCACACTGGGTGACACCAACCCTAGTGACGCCTCTGCACATAGTGCTGCATAGCTAATATCTCCGTACACAGTGTACCAGAGACATACATGTGGTGCCACATAGCTTCCCTAAGTATATACATCACCCCATGTCTGTTTCTCTCCCTTCCACATACCTCCATATATGTGTCTCTCTCCCAATAACCCCATGTCTGTCTCTCTCTCCCTAAATACTCCATGTCTGTCTCTTTCTGCCCTCATATCACCATGTCTGTCTCTTTCTGCCCTCATATCACCATGTCTGTCTCTCTCTCCCCTAATATCACCATGTCTGTCTATCTCCGCATGTCCCATATGTCTATCTATCTCCCCATACCCCCATATCTCTAGCATTCTCCCCATACCGCCATGTCTGTCATTCTCTCCCCATAATCCCATGTCATATTATTAGAATGGTGGTTGCCTGTGCGAGTCACAGCTCCTGGTAAGCAGTGAAGAGTTACTGGGTAGGTGGACTGCACCGCCCCCAGTACCATACTGGCATAAGGGGCAGACTAATAAGGGCTGGAAAATATTTAAGGGGCTATTCAATAAAATGGATTTGAAAAGTTGACTGCTAAGATCAGGCATTAATAGATTTTCATCTTCCATCTTTGAAGGCTTCATGCCTTGTGTACCTTCAGTTCACTTGTCTTAATTAGTTACACATCAATGTTAAAACGAGTTCAGAGATATATGATACATAAGTTTAAAGGAAATACTACACATTTTTGGGTTTAGAGTTTTCAAGGTCAGTTCAATGATCCCTCAAAGGAACTTTTCATCCCATGGGCTGTTAAGATGAAATAAAGTCAATCTTTAAGATTAGAAAAAAAAGATTAGGTGAAATGAGATTTTATCTAAAATGAACACCATTACAAAATTAGGTAATTAAAATTCACTATAAGAGGCAGATAAATGATCAATAAATTAAATGAATGCCACTTAATAGTTGAGCATATGTAACATAACACTATACTGATTTATTTAAAATAGAAAAATAGTAAGATATTCATACACCAAGAAAAATGAATGCATTTGAGAAATTTGTTTTTTTTTCTGTTGTATTTTTTTGTAATCTATTTTCAATTTACACTCTTAAAGATGAAAAAAATGCCGCTTAATAGTTGAGCATATGTAACATAACACTGTACTGAGTTATTTAAAATAGAAAAATAGTAAGATATTCATACACCAAGAAATATGAATGCATTTGAGAAATTCTGTTTTTTTCTGTGTTGTATTTTTTGTAATCTATTTTTAATTTGCAATCTTAAAGATGAAAAAAATGAAAGAAAATGAAATGGCTATATTATTTAACCCCTTAAGAATACATAATGGTCCTGGCATGTCATGAATGTAAACGAGGGGCATGGCATATTAAAAAAATAAATTCTTAATAAGGATAAATATGGTATCAAAAGAAAGCCATACATTTCCATAAAAAAATAATGTATCGTTTGTATGAGTACAATAAATGAGAGAAATGACAGTTGAATCCCAACAAATATTTATAACTCAAACTTAAATATGACTACCAAGAATCCATTGCAGTGGTGGTAGCAATTTCTTTGGGAAATAAAGACTTTCTGGATTGTTTGGTGTGTGTAGATTTGTGTTTGATAATGCTTCTACTACCCGCTGAATTTCAGGTGCAGGGATTTTTCCTTCTCCTTTACCCTACCATTATTTAAATAATATTATTTTCTAACTCTGATAGGACATTTTTATCATGCCTTATTTGCCCATCTTGTTTGCTGAAGAGTTGAGGAGCTAAGGTGCATGGTTGGAGACAGCATCTTGTGCTAGGAAACTTCACTTCCCTTGAAGCTTGAGGCACCAGATTATGCAAGCCACATATAGAGGCCCTGTGAAGGCACCTGCTATATCCTGTATTACACAACTAGTACTGGAGAAACCCTGCAGAAATCCGGGAGCATGGATGCATATAACTCGACAAGAATGCAGGATGTTGCAGGCTAGGACAGAATAAACTATGAGACAGACCAAGCAGAGCAAAAGCAGAAAAGGAACTGAGGCAGATTAGAACTGAATACAGAGTACAGAGCTAAGGCCAGACTAGAGCAGGACATAGGAGGAACCAAACTAAGGATAAACAATACAAGGTACAGGGTTACAGATCAAAACATAACTAAAGACAGGGCACATACGGAGGTAGTGTTACAGAACTTAAAGGGACAGACACAATTAAAACTAAGACTACATACAGAGAACAGGGCTAAGGGACACAAGAGAACAAACCAAATGGCAGGACTGAAATTAGTAGCAGTTAAATATTTACATTACACAGAGATCCAAACAAGGAATATCCAAAAACTGAACTGTAGAAACTGGACTGAGCACCATCGGGCGGGGATTAAACACAGGAACTGAGAAACAAGGAAAACCTGGAATGCAATGGCAAGAATACTTAATTATGGATTTCAGGCATTTCAATCAGACCCATTGCCACAAGTGTATAAAAATCAACTCTAAGTGGTATTATTAGAAATTAGAAGTGTCTAGGAACAGCCGAAACTTGAAGCTGAAGACCACGTAAGGTCAGTAAGCGTGTGACAATGAGGCATATGGTGCGTAGAAGTCACCAAAAATCTGCTGTTTCCATAGTTGAAGAGTTCCAAACTTCTACTGGCATTAATATCAGCACAAAAACTGTGCGACGAGACCTTTATGCCTGTGAAAGGGGCCTAACAACTTGATCTTGAAAACTTCCAACCAAACTCTCAGTTAGCCAATACATTTTATCATTTTAACCCTACTTGTTTCCTATTTTTCCACGGCTAACACGGTACTACTCCTTTAACTATGTTTTAAATATAACACCAATTTCTAGTTAAAGTGAAGTTTGTCTATAAGTAAATAGATGATTCATATAATGCACAAACTTTATTAACCCCATGCATGAAGTAGAAGAGATCTGATCTAACACCTAGTAAAGGGTACAATAAATATGATTGCTGCATTAAGTTTAAGTATAATATGATAACCCGTACAATGTTTTATATGATGAGATTCAGTAACTATGGCTTTGTGTAATGCCATAGTCACTGAATCCAAGAACATCATATTGGCCTTCTCTTTAATATTTTATTGTAACTTTGTAAATTTCCTAATTTATAAAACCATAGGAAAATAAATCATATCACAGCATGTGTCCTACATTAGACCATTACACATGGTAGCTCTTATTCAACAATTCCACACAGATGTATATGTAATTCAAGGAAAAGTGACATATCAGAAAGTAAGTAAAAACGTAAATTAGTACCACAAAGCTCAAAGTGTTGTATCTAAAAATGGACATATATATTGACTTTAAAGATGGAGTAATGTCAACATTTTAATTCTATGTTTAAACCTTACTCCTCTACAATGCAAAGAGGGATCGGAGGAGCTCTTTTCATACATTTCAGACAACACTGTCTCTATTAGTTGAAAACATAAAAAGTTACCATGTCACGGATAAACCGGAAAAATAACTCAGTTTGTACTGCACCATTCAGCAAAGTGTTGAAGATATGGGACAAACTCGTCTTGTATAACTAGCCGTGTACAGTTATTTATATTAGAAAAACACCAAATGGTTTCAACGTGTTGTATGCCATTTACAAGGTGAAGCAATACACACGTGCATATATATATGCCTTCATTGATGAAACAGCTGATAAAAAAAAGCTGCCATGTATACATCAAAACAAAAAGGCGCAATTATAAAAATGGCTTGTAACAAAAACATATAATTACAATAATAAACATATTTCGAAAATGTACACAATTATAATATAACCGCCCCGTTTTTTTCACGAGCCCTGCATCACTATTCTCATTGCTAAAAGCACTTAGCCCGCAAATACAGCATACTTCATGACCGAGGAGTGCATGCAGTCTGACAGACTCCAAGCCATAGAAACACAGGAGCCATGTCCGGCTTTCAAACAGTGAACAGTCATAGCGTTTGTTTTCTCTTTATCTGTGTTTACAATTTTGTCTGCATTTATGATAGCAGACTTATGCTTAATTATTCTCTCATGGAGAGATCTTGATGTGCACCCTACATTTCAATACTATCCATATATTGTCATAGATTTTTTGCTTTTTAAATCATCTGCCTATCATGTATAGTTTGTTTTTAGAAGATATTGCAATATTAGTAGGGTAACAACAAAGGACTTTTTCCTGTGATTGCATGTGAGCAATCTCTGTGTAGATTCTGCATTATTGGTCAATCAGAATCTTGGTATTATCGAGAACTAGGACCATTATGAAAAGGCTTGTCTGTCAGACTAAGAAAGGGACATGTCCATTGGTATAGAAGGTCATTTGCTTTGGCATGTTCCAAAAAGCAAATCTCCTACTGCTTAATTGTTCCCTAACTAACCAGTCATATATTCTAAACGAAACATGATATTAAGATAAATTAAACAGCAAATAAAACAACAGATCAAAGCTAATTTATCCTGTTTTTCTAAAATATCTGTAAACAGTTTTTCAAAAAAAGTATATTAGCTAAATAGATTGATGTTGAATATGTATATTAATTGAATAGATGAATAGGTATATTGATGAAAAGTGTTTTCATGTAAGATAAACTATATGAAGAAGGTTGTAATGATAGCATAAGGTATTGAAACATGTGGTCAGGGAGAGCCCAGACTCATCAGTCTCCTGTCATTTCACATCAGACTAATGTTGCAGCTATTGTTATATTCCAATGAGTGGGTTGTAATGTGTCTTCCAGTACACAGTAATATAACTTTAATGTCTGAAAAGTTGGCTGTGTGGTTAGATAAAGCCAAAGTTTGAGTATGAGCACATATATACACAAAATCTATAAACACAACTATTTATATATATATATATATATATATATATATATATTTTATTTATTTTAAGAATCTAAATATGTGCCAATATTGCAACAATTAGATTTATCACAAACTGTCAAAACAGTAGGGTGGATATTTCTATCATTGGTGTCAGAATCAAACAAGGATAATTATACCTTTGTTTCTGGTTCTTTAAATGAAGGGATAGAGAACAAATAACGAAAGGAGAAATATTGCTTATGATGACAGGAACATAGTAGATATTTGCAAAGTTCTTATTATGCAGGTTTTTGGAAAACTCTTGAGGAAGGGAAATACTTATGAACGGATTGGAGAACCCAGAGTACCCATATTGTTTAATATACAATTGATAAATGTACAGAAACTGAACAAGGAAAGTACTTATGCAGTACTTATAAGGAAACAAATGTAATATTCACCATTCTGAGATGTCAAAGGATTCTCAATGCTCTTATACTGCCACCATCTTCTATTTCTGCCTTTTCAGTAACCTTATGTGTTTCCTGTCTTCCAGTCTTTCAAACGTCCAATCCCTAGATTGTCAACTTGTAAGCAGGGTTCTCATACTTCAGAAGTCTGTCTCTGTTACTCTAGCATACCATAATTCCATAATTCCCATCTATGCTCTGTGAAAAAATGTGCCTAAATTGATGACGCTGTATAAATAAATATTCATGTATTGCTTCAAAGTTATAAAATTAGGTGAAGTTATCCTTAAAGAGAGGGCAAATTTGCAGTAACAGCAAGAGATAACTTTCTAAATCAACCTGTCAATTCAAGGTTGTGTGGGGCATGCCACACGATTATTGCTGTGAGCTGAGCTGGAAACCATATTTTAGTACTTAGGAAAGATCCCCCTTCATATTGTGAGAATGTGTGTTCCCTTTAATTTTACTATCCATGAGCCAGTACTGAGCATATGCTTTTATCAGTGAGTTCAGTAGTACCCTTAGAGCTGACTGTGGGAGGAACTGGCATGTCCAGAATAGGTAGAATATAACTTTGACAGGTCTGGTGCAATACATATTTTCTTATAAATTAATTGTTTTAAGGTGGCTGGAATATTGACAGCTATGGTAAGAACCTTTTTTGTAATATAGTTACAGGGGTAGTCACCTTTAGTTTACAGTGGTAAAGAAAATTAGAAAACACAGCCTTTGAACAGAGTGTGAGTGCCTCTGATAATGACATTCTCCACCATCCATCATTTCCACTCTGTATATCCAAAAATGTCCAAATAAATAAGTCAAATAAAATCAAAAAAACGTTATTGAAGTATCTATAAAATCATAGATGCATGATGAAAACACATCTGACGCATTTCGCCATCAGGGCTAATTCATAGACTTTTCTAATCTCTTGGAAGTAAGAACGAGGGCAATTCAGAATACTTCTCAACACTAATTTGAACGTTAGAAATAGTCTTGTAGAGTTTCAAAAAATGCTCCAGTGTGAGATAAACAAAAGGTCAGAAAATAAAGTCTACAAATCTTCTAGTGTTGTGTAAGGTATGGATCGCTAGAACAATGCCTAAAATGATCCATTTGTTTTAGTTTATAGAGGTATGAATTAAGGTGACTTTGCCACAATTTTTGAGAAATGTTAAAATTCAATATTAAAATAGGGTTCATTTTTTGCTTCTTTCGGTAGAAACAAAGTGATTGATATCTGCATATCTGTTGAGAGTGAGAAGCAATTCATCATAGCTTGACAAAGTGTCAAATTATAGGGTAGTAGCATGGCTTGAAATGTCTTATAATAGACTATTGTGATACCATCCAGATCTGCCTTTGCTGAGCTTCAATGATTTTATGGAATTCATAACCTCCTACTCTTGGATTGGAATATCAAAAAAGCACTGTCCCTATCTGATCATGTAAAAAGGACAAAAAAAAAGAGATATGTCAAAATCCAGTTAGAAAACAATTTAGCAATGTGAGTCACAGGATTAACCTAAACTGCGTAGAAAGTGACCTTGCAGTGTTTGAATGTAAACACATCAATCCAAAAAAAAAAAAGGATTATTGGTTCATAAGGAACCAAACCATGGTGGGGCAATTTAATTATATTGGGGGATAAGCAAGTAGCCCTGCCCCAGATATATTTTATTGGGGCTGGGAGCCATTTGTTACTGGGGCAGGGCTTTTAGCTACTTGCCCTGACCTAACAGGGGGCTGGAAGCCATTTGGCCGGCTACTAGCCCTGTTGTTGATGGATGGGGTTAAGGCTACTTGCCCCCATGTATATTTTAAGAGTCCCAGGGGGACTTTTTTTTTAAATATATTTTATTTTATTTTTTATCTTTATTTCCGTGGGACTTCAGCTATTTTCACAATAGCCGAAGCGCTCCTGACATTAGTCTCTATCCTCCGACATGAGGCTAACACTTCTGTTCAGTTTTGTTTTGGGCTTTTGGTTTCTGTAGTTATCAGCATGGAATCGCGGAGCTATTCGGAGGCACATCAGGGCATATTGGGTAGTTTGACATTTGCATCGCAATCAGTCCCTGATGTATCCTGAATCGGTCCAGTCTTCGAAGCCATTATTTCAGGGCCGAATATCAGTGCATAATGTGTCAACCCTTTTGAGCCTGAAAAATATATTTCATCCTTGAATATCATAAATGGAAATAGAAAATGTTAATGTGTTATAGCTCACGTCATTGTATGGAACCCAATTTTTTTCAGTTTAACAGCTCATTCATGTAGTGCAGTGGTAGCAAATAAATAATTAGAATGGGATCTATTCACTGAACTGCAGGTATTAATAGCTTAGTTACAAAAGATTTCCGACTTGCTTATATTTCATTCTCTGTTATTAATGCCCACATTTTTACAGTTGTTCATGAGTCAGTTAACCATAGTTCACTGTTTTTTGTAAATAGACTTTGTAAATTGATACCAAAAGATGGAGCATAATCACAAAATCATAATTACCTATATCTAAGGTAATAAATTCCTTGCATTCTTACACCATCTTTATAACTTTATAACTTGTGGACCATGTGACAGAATAAATGTGAAGCTCTATGAAACAATTGCCATTTCATTTACTACCTCTTTTTAATAAATACATCATTAACTGTCTTTTTGTCAAAATATAATAATAAATAGCCAAAATCATAAGACTGAAACCAGCTTCTGGAAGGAATGCTCGTAAGAGCTTGGCCGTGTGGGTAACATTATGGATGACCATAAATGTATTTAAAACACAGATATTAAAATTTTAATGAACACATACATTTTTATTATTATTCAACTTTAATATACAAGAAAGAGGTAGTTACTTTTTAAGTCAGTGTGTTTTTTTTTTTACTGACCTTAGAGCAGGGAACACTATGTTATGTTGATATTCAAGGAGAGCGGGTCCTAATTAAAAAAAACTGAAATATCTTGCATTCAACAGTTCCATTTTATGCTCTCATCCATCGATACATTCATCTGTCGATAGATGAAGGAAAGATATTGGGGTAGATGCAATGCCCCCCGTTAATGAAAAAACAGGTTTAAGTGGTATATTCACCTATTAAAAAAATGACCACTTACTGAAAACCTTATACTTTCTATGTAGCCTTAGCGGTGCTGGTAAACGATACACCATTAACACTTAATTCCGTGCTGTAATTACCACACAAACAGTTATTTAATGTCAGCCAGTACAAATGAATGGGCCAAAAATAAAGAACAAAAACTTTTGCCATTAATGTAACACTAAGAAAAATGACTTAATGCAACAGCTATTTGCACATTTTAACCCTTTCAGTGCTGTAGAGAGAAAAAACAGAGCTGACTACAGCACTGTAACGGTTAACCTGTAAAAAAAAAAAATATTGAAGGAGTAAAAAAATATAATGAAAAAGAAACTGGCCCCAAATGACTGTGTGTGGCGCCATGCCAACTGTCACTTAAAAAATTGCCGCCTGGGGCTGTTTTAACATTTCTGAGGTGTTTGTGTTTTGCTTTAATTTATTTCTGTCTCATTTAGTGTACCCACACAAACTATATATTGTTTTTATCGTCATAAGAAGGGCTTTCTTTTGATACAATTATTTTGATAATAGCATATAATTTGATAAAAAATAAAAAAAAAAATGGCAAAAAAATGAAAAAAATATTTTTTTTCTGTCTTTTATTTGAAAAATCGTATACTCTTCTACAAGAGACAACAACAAAAAACACTGCTAAATAGTTTCTAATATTTGTCCTGAGTTCAGAAATACCCAATGTTTTATGTTTTTGTGCTTTTTTTATTCATGTTGCAGGCAGGGGCGTATCCTGGTTATGAGAGACAGGTGTGCTGCAACTTAAAAACAATAACAATGTAATGTCAATGTCAGATACCAGGAATATTGTGCTATTCAGATACCAGGAATATTGTGCCAGTCAGAGCCCAGTAATAATGTGCCAGTCAGAGCCCAGTAATATTGTGCCAGTCAGAGCCCAGTAATATTGTGCCATTCAGATACCAGGAATATTGTGCCAGTCAGGGCCCAGTAATATTGTGCCAGTCAGAGCCCAGTAATATTGTGCCAGTCAGAGCCCAGTAATAGTGTGCCAGGCAGAGCCCAGGAATATTGTGCCAGTCAGAGCCCAGTAATAGTGTGCCAGTCAGAGCCCATGAATATTGTGCCAGTCAGAGCCCAGTAATTGTGTGCCAGTCAGAGCACAGGAATATTGTGCCAGTCAGAGCCCAGGAATATTGTACCATTCAGATACCAGTAATATTGTGCCAGTCAGATACCAGTAATATTGTGCCAGTCAGATACCAGTAATATTGTGCCAGTCAGAGCCCAGTAATAGTGTGCCAGTCAGAGCCCAGTAATAGTGTGCCAGAGTCCAGTAATAGTGTGCCAGTCAGAGCCCAGTAATGTTGTGCCAGTCAGAGTCCAGTAATAGTGTGTCACTTAGAGCCCAGCAATATTGTGGAAGTCAGATACCAGTAATATTGTGCCAGTAAGAGCCCAGTAATGTTGTGCCAGTCAGAGTCCAGTAATAGTCTGTCACTTAGAGCCCAGCAATATTGTGCCATTCAGAGCCCAGTAATATTGTGCCATTCAGACCCCAGTAATATTGTGCCAGTCAGATACCAGGAATATTGTGCCAGTCAGATACCAGGAATATTGTGCCAGTCAGAGCCTAGTAATATTCTGCCATTCAGAGCCCAGTAATATTCTGCCATTCAGAGCCCAGTAATATTGTGCCAGTCAGAGCCCAGTAATATTGTGCCAGTCAGATGCCAGTAATATGCCAGTCAGAGCCCAGTAATAGTGTGCCACTTAGAGCCCAGTATTGTTGTGCCACTCAGAGCCCAGTAATATTGTGCCAGTCAGAGCCCAGTAATAGAGTGCCATTCAGAGCCCAGTAATATTGTGCCATTCAGAGCCCAGTAATATTGTGCCAGTCAGATACCTGGAATATTGTGCCAGTCAGATACCAGGAATATTGTGCCAGTCAGATACCAGGAATATTGTGCCATTCAGAGCCCAGGAATATTGTGCCATTCAGATACCAGTAATAGTGTGCCATTCAGATACCAGGAATATTGTGCCAGTCAGAGACCAGGAATATTGTGCCAGTCAGAGACCAGGAATATTGTGCCAGTCAGAGGCCAGGAATATTGTGCCAGTCAGAGCCCAGGAATATTGTGCCAGTCTGATGCCAGGAATATTGTGCCAGTCAGAGCCCAGTAATAGTGTGCCAGTCAGAGCCCAGGAATATTGTGCCAGTCAGAGCCCAGTAATGTTGTGCCAGTCAGAGTCCAGTTATAGTGTGTCACTTAGAGCCCAGCAATATTGTGCCAGTCAGATACCAGTAATATTGTGCCAGTCAGAGCCCAGTAATAGTGTGTCACTTAGAGCCCAGGAATATTGTGCCAGTCAGATACCATGAATATTGTGCCAGTCAGATGCCCAGGATTATTGTGCCAGTCAGATACCAGTAATATTGTGCCAGTCAGATACCAGTAAGAGTGTGCCAGTCAGATACCAGGAATATTGTGCCAGTCAGATACCAGGAATATTGTGCCAGTCAGATGCCCAGTAATAGTGTACCAGTCAGAGTCCAGGAATATTGTGCCAGTCAGAGCCCAGTAATAGTGTGCCAGTCAGAGCCCAGTAATAGTGTGCCAGTCAGAGCCCAGGAATATTGTGCCAGTCAGAGCACAGTAATATAGTGCCAATCAGAGCCCAGTAATATTGTGCCAGTCAGATACCAGTAAGAGTTGTCCAGTCAGATACCAGGAATATTGTGCCAGTCAGATGCCCATTAATATTGTGCCAGTCAGATACCAGGAATATTGTGCCAGTCAGAGCCCAGTAATATAGTGCCAATCAGAGCCCAGTAATATTGTGCCAATCAGAGCCCAGTAATATTGTGTCATTCAGAGCCCAGGAATATTGTGCCAGTCAGAGCCCAAGAATATTGTGCCAGTCAGATACCAGGAATATTGTGCCAATCAGAGCCCAGTAATATTGTGCCATTCAGAGCCCAGTAATATTGTGCCAGTCAGATACCAGCAATATTGTGCCATTCAGAGCCCAGTAATATTGTGCCATTCAGAGCCCAGTAATATTGTGCCATTCAGAGCCCAGTAATATTGTGCCAGTCAGATACCAGGAATATTGTGCCAGTCAGATACCAGGAATATTGTGCCAGTCAGATACCAGGAATATTGTGCCATTCAGAGCCCAGTAATATTGTGCCAGTCAGAGCCCAGTAATAGTGTGTCACACAGAGCCCAGGAATATTGGGCCATTCAGATACCAGTAATAGTGTGCCATTCAGATACCAGGAATATTGTGCCAGTCAGAGACCAGGAATATTGTGCCATTCAGAGCCCAGTAATATTGTGCCAGTCAGAGCCCAGTAATATGCCAGTCAGAGCCCAGGAATATTGTGCCAGTCAGAGACCAGGAATATTGTGCCAGTCAGAGCCCAGGAATATTGTGCCAGTCAGAGCCCAGTAATAGTGTGTCACTCAGAGCCCAGGAATATTGTGCCATTCAGATACCAGTAATATTGTGCCAGTCAGAGCCCAGGAATATTGTGCCAGTCAGAGCCCAGTAATATTATAATATTGTGCCAGTCAGAGCCCAGTAATAGTGTGCCAGTCAGAGCCCAGGAATGCTGTGCCAGTCAGAGCCCATTAATATAGTGCTAGTCAGATGCCAAGAATATTGTGCCAGTCAGAGCCCAGTAATAGTGTGCCAGTCAGAGCCCAGGAATATTGTGCCAGTCAGAGCCCAGAAATATTATAATATTGTGCCAGTCAGATACCAGTAATAGTGTGCCAGTCAGATACCAGTAATAGTGTGCCAGTCAGATACCAGTAATAGTGTGCCAGTCAAATACCAGGAATATTGTGCCAGTCAGATGCACAGTAATAGTGTACCAGTCAGAGCCCAGGAATATTGTGCCAGTCAGAGCCCAGTAATAGTGTGCCAGTCAGAGCCCAGTAATAGGATGCCAGTCAGAGCCTAGGAATATTGTGCCAGTCAGAGCCCAGTAATATAGTGGCAATCAGAGCCCAGTAATATTGTGCCAATCAGAGCCCAGTAATATTGTGCAATTAATCTGCTTGTTTTTCCACTCTGTTGCCGACAATGGACGTGCCTGACACGTCCTGTGGTGAAACGAGCAGTTTTCGCGATCATCGATCGCGAAAAACGCTCTCATAGTGCGGCTCCAAAATTCAATAGTCAGCACCAAAATTCCGTCTCTGGGGCACCCACGATCACTCCACGGTTCAATCGTGGGTGCCATATTGCAGTAGCAGCATGCTCCTGCAATATGGCTATGCCCTCTTGTGGGCAGAGCTTTGAAAGTGAAAAAAAAAATCACTTCTGTAGCTCTGAATCTGTTGCTTGACTGCCCCTAGAGGCAGTCAGCAACAAAAAAAAAGACTTAATTAGCTTAAATCTAGGGTTAGGGTTAGAATAGCTGTTAGGGTTACAATTAATTTAGAGTTAGCATAAGGGATAGGTTTAAAATTAGATTAAAATTAAAATATAGAAAAGCTTAGCATAAGGGTTCGAGTTGGGGTCAAAAGGTCAATATAGGAAGAAAACAAAAAACACTTTTTGTTTTTTGTCCCATAACCCCAAAAAACTGCACAAAAACATGTAAACAAGCATATTTCTGAACTCGGGACAACATTTAAAAACTATTTAGATGGGGTCTTTTTTTTTTTCATTTTAACCCCTTGCCGACAAAGGACGTGCCAGGCACGTCCTGGGAGAATCTCCCTTAATGACAAAGGACGTGCCTGGCACGTCCTGCAGTGAATGAAGCGGTTTTCGCGATCAACGATCGCGAAAACCGCTTTAACAGGGCTGGTCTATTGCCTCGACATCGAGGCAATAGCCAGCACCGATATTTCTATTTTGGGACCCCCACGATCGCCCCACGGAGCGATCGTGGGGAGCCATATTGACGGAGCATGCTGCTCCGTCAATATGGCTAAGTCCTCTGCCGGTCTGAGCTTCGGAAGTGAAAGTAACTTCACTTCCGTCGCTCTGAATATGCTACTTGACTACCCTTAGTGGTAGTTTAGTAGCATTGCAATGGAAAATAATTAAAATACATATTTAATTAAATAAAAACAGGTTATTTAGCTATATTAGCCTATAGGGTTCAAATTAAACATTTTTTAGCATAAGGGTTAAAATTAAATTAAAGTTAAAAAATATTAAGGGATATAATAAGGATTAGAGTTGGGGTTAAATTTAGTGTTAGGGTTACATTTTGGGTTCGGGTTGGGGTCAAAAGATCAATATAGGAAAAAAACAAAAAACACCATTTTTGGTTTTTGCCCCATAACTCGCAAAAAAATACCGAAAAATATGGAAACATGCATATTTTTGAACTCGGGACAACATTTACAAAAATTACAGCTAAACACAAACACCCTAGAAATGTCAAAACAGCCATTGTCACCAAGGGAAAGTCAAGGTGAAAATGTCTTGTCACTAAGGGGTTAAATGCTTTATTATGCAAAGATTCCAGAAGATACAAAAACAACATTATCGTGACAAAGAAAAACATTACAATAATACAGTGTATGACAAACATCAAATAAAGTAAGTGCATTGGGCCCTTTCTGTTAGTGTTGTCTAGGGTTGTTTATAGGCCGGCTCCCTCTGTGCCATGCTCTTATGTCAGGGGGGAAATGAAGTGTTAGAGAGAAAGGTTAATGGAACAAAATACCCAGTGATAGTAAATCATTTTGAGGGGACCCATTGAATCGACGAAATCAAAGTTTGTTTTACACTCATTCTACATTCAAATCTGTACAAACACAATGTATCAGTCATACAAGTCAGTCTACTCATCTAAAAGTCTAGAGTCATACTGGGGGTCGGCGGTGCGGGGTCCGGGCCGAGAGATCCCATAAGGGATTTAGCTATATTAAAGTATACTGTCTTCTGATTGCAAGTCGTTAGTAAGGGATCTAGAGTCGTAATCTTTCCAGCGGGCCCATATTTCCTGAAATTCGTCGAATTTCGAGTTTTTCATATAGTATCCCTTTTCCATCAGATGTTGGAATCTCAGTTGTGTAATAACTGCATTCCAATTTATATTGCCCCCCCTGCCTCCAACAGCGAGCCATTGTGATTTTTGCGGCCATAAGAATGTGTATTAAGAGTTTTTTCTGAGATTTCGAGATGTTCGCAAAATCAATATGTAATAAAAAGATCTGAGGTGATAATGTTAGGTTAAAACCATAAAGTTTGGCTATAAGATTTTGTATACTTAGTTTTAATCTATCCAAAGTGAGGCAGGACCACCAGACATGAGAAAGAGTTCCTACTTCTGTTGTACAACGCCAACATATATTTGAGTTAACCCTTCTGATCTTATGGAGTCTACTCGAGGTTAGGTACCAGCGTTTAATAATTTTAAAGTATAGTTCTATAAGGTTGATTGAATGAATGCTTTGCCGCGTCAGTGAGTATGCCCTGATCCAGTCCTCTATGGGGTAGTTTAAATTCAATTCAAGCTCCCATCTACAGGTTGGCTGATCTTTCCCTTCTTGGATCAAGGTTTGTAGTAACTTGGTGTTTCTAGAACTTTGTTTAGATTTCTTATGGGTGCCAATCCAGTCTTCTATAGACGGGGAGGATAATATGTTTCTATGTGAGATAAAATTTGTAACTCTTAGATATGAAAATAATTTGCACGGAGGGAGGTTATAGAGCTCTGTTAATTGTTGAAATGGTCTAATGCTATTCTGGGTCATTATATCTTTTTTGGACGTTATACTGCATTGTTGCCATTTCTTTAGATTGATATCTGTGATGGAAAGTTGGACTACATCAATTGGGGTTGAGGCCAGTAAGTGGTTTCCTATCTTAAATTAATTTTTAAGTTTGTAAATGGTGACAAGGGTGTCCCGTATAAATGGATTGGGGTGTTTAATTAAATTCTTCAGTACCTCCGGGGACCTCCAGAATAAAGAAAAAAGGTCACAATCCTTAATTTCTGTCTGTTCTAATTGGAGCCATTTTGGGAGATTGTTAGATTTAATTGATTTCCTGTCCCAGGCCAAGAAGTGTGTCAGCATTGCTGACTCATGGAGATTTATAATATCTGGAAACGAGGCCCCCCCTTTGATGGTCTTTCTTTTTAGTATAGTACCGCTTATTCTTGTTTTTTTTACTGAGCCATATATAATCCCCAATGAGTTTCTCATTGGGGTCTTTTTTAATGATTGTATTTGTGTAAATTATTTTTTAGGTCAAAGTTAGAAAAAGTGGGTTTTTCTTAATTTTTTCATCATATCTTTTTAAATTATAAGATATGATGAACATAATGGTAACTAAGGAAAACAATAAAAACAACTACAACCTGCTGCTCCTAGGAGACACCATGAAAAGGAAAATTATTTTTCTATTGACATTGCTGAATGGTAATTCATCTCTCCCTGGTCCCTGAAGCACAATGGTCATCCCTGGCGTATAACCCATGCCATCCCCATGTGTCCTGGCTATTCTGCGTGACCTTATCCTGGCCAACTATTCTATGCACTAATGGGTGGGTACCCATTCATGGCCCTCTAACCAAGCATGCCATCTCTGACATACCAGTCATCCTTCTCTTCAGGACCATTGTTCACCCCATTCATAGTACGACCATACATCATCCCTCCAGTTGCTAGTCCTCTACTGGATCCTGTATCAGTGACCCTACCAGAAGTCCAAACTATACCAGGTCTACAAACCAAACCACCAACTGATGCCTCACCTGGACTACACCTGCTGTTGTCTTACCAAGCCAATTATCATTGGCTACTGCCTCATATGAACTACAACCACCTACTGCTGCCTCATTTGGACTACATTTAACTGCGGCTTTCTTACCAAGGCAATTACGATCTGCTGCTACCTCACCATCTGGTACACTACAACCTGCTGCTCCTAGGAGACACCATGAAAAGGAAAATTATTTTTCTATTGACATTGCTGAATGGCCAGGGGCAATGCAGATTGGCACTGGAAAGCTAGATATGTTCAACATGCAGGACAAGATACTGCCCCGAGCACAATGCTTCATTTCAGAATCAGTGGACAGAGTGATACCTGGCCAGAAGACCTGGCCCATCATTTTCCCCCCACTGCTACCCCTGGTGGCAGGTCACCAAGAGTGACCAGAAACAACTTAGTTTGTCTTGAAAATATGCCTTCTTTCTGACTTCACTTGTTTATTGCAATGTTGCTGCTGTTAAAGTGTGTTAGCCATTCACTGTAGATCTGCTGAAAGTGAACATTTCATCTCACTGACTTACACTTGGCAGGACCGAACCTGTTGAGCTCTCACTGAAGTGGAGCTCAACATACTTTTCCAAGAGCAATGTATAGTGTGAGCTGAAATTTTGATTTTCCCTCTCTGCATCTCACTTGAAGTAACTAGCTCCCTTAACTTTGTACAACTGTTCCTTACACTACTTTTCTACTCAAATCATGCTGAGGACTGCTACTATTGACCTTGGCATTATGAGAGGTAAAAATAACATATAATTTGTGTGGGTACAGTATGTGAGAAAGAATAAAATGACAGCTAAACACAAACCCCCCAGAAATGTAAAAAAAAACCTTGTCACCTAGGGAAGGTCGAGGTCAAAATTTCTAATCACCAAGGGGTTAATGAATGCGTGAACTTTCCATAATAGCTGCGAAATACGTCAAAGTCAACCCACAGAAATCTGTGGGGAGGACCAAGGTTACTGAAACGTTGTCAAAAAAATCATGTCAATTCGAGATCACTTTGGTGGTGCACGATTTCGAGGGCTTTTCAGATGGCTGAAGTGATCTGATTGGGTTTGTAAATCGGAGCTTCAATTTTCTCAAGGAAATCAAAGCTACTTGAGTCTATCCTTTAATTTAAACATTCAAGGCCTCCACACACGGTCAATATATCAACTTGCTTTGGTTAAAATCAGTTTCTGGGAACATAGACTACTGATGGCTTTAAATAACCCTCCAAATCATCCTCAATTAGACGGGAATGTACTGATTTGGAACCCCTATCCCACCATCCCAGGATCATTTTCCATTGTACCACTTTCATAGAAAAACAGGGAAAATTAAATAAAATGTTGTAACATTTTTGTGGTCATGATGTTTATTTGAGTGACCAGGTCTCTCACTTGTATGTCTACTTGGTCATCATCACTTCCATGTTTCCCAGCTTATGCTTTTCTGGGAGGTATGTTTAAATTGGTCCAGTAACTTGTAATACATGTAGAATATAAATACGAAAATAAACCAAGTCATCCTCCAGAAACCTTGATGGTGAATTTGCCTTGCATTTTGGAGCAATACAAATTAAGTACTGCTTCACCTTCAATAAAGTCATTTTTAAAATGAAAACAAAAGATAAATCTTTAGCGGCATCCCTGTGATTAGGTAACTAGCCATTAGATAGAGGACACGAAGTGCACCATAGCATGCTATTAAAAAGAAAAATGCCTTTCGAACAATCCTATGCAAACAAAATAACAAAAAATTAAGGGGCAGCTTGTGGGGCCACTGTTTCTCTACCTTCCTATTCGCTATAAAATCTAACTTTCACATTTTATCTCA
The DNA here is from genome assembly GCA_036172795.1 of Pelodytes ibericus. NCBI lineage: Eukaryota > Metazoa > Chordata > Amphibia > Anura > Pelodytidae > Pelodytes > Pelodytes ibericus. The sequence continues at coordinate 140,620,750 of CM069857.1, read as the reverse complement.
CATTTCCTTTGCCTCGCTCAAATAAAATGTTTGGTTTGCTTCAGCATTGAATCCTACATTCCACAGAAACATTCATTGTGATGATATATAACAACCAACTGGCTCAGCTAGTCTGCATATAATGAAACCTCAGATTTATTATGCATACTTTTTCTTATATACATTCCTTTATTCTTTATTTCAGGTGTCTGATTTTTCTCAAAATATCCTTCAGGTTTCTCTTGAGATCTTTTTTTATTTTTATTGAAAATTAGTTGTTGTTTTTTCCTACTTTACCAGATTCAAGACCAAACTGAGTCACAAGAGTTTCATTCATCTCTCCACTGATAGATATCTGTGAATTGAAAGGAGAAAAGATTCCAGTTCAGACATCACAGTCCTGGAATAGAGCATCATGTCCTGCCAAGCCTCATTAAGATAATATTTGTTGTACTCTATGGCACACTAATGCATACCTATTTTATAATGCTTGTTCACACAAATTTAGATGAATATGAGGCTCAGTTTCTATTTGGCAGAATTTCTGGGATCCAATGATTGGAGATGTATTAATAGTAGATGTATTAATAGTTTAAAATAAAATTATTATATCAATGGTAATAATGTGGCCTATACAATGAGGTCCATTAACACAACAAAAAGTGTTTTCACAACATGCTAATTCCTTAGTTCACGAAAGAGATTTTTTTTTAAAAATTGACTGACTCTACCTAAGCACTGGTCCCTGAAGCACCATGGTCATCCCTGGCATATAACCCATGCCATCCCCCATGTGTCCTGGCTATTCTGCGTGACCTTATCCTGGCCAACTATTCTATGCACTAATGGGTGGGTACCCATTCATGGCCCTCTAACCAAGCATGCCATCTCTGACATACCAGTCATCCTTCTCTTCAGGACCATTGTTCACCCCATTCATAGTACGACCATACATCATCCCTCCAGTTGCTAGTCCTCTACTGGATCCTGTGTCAGTGACCCTACCAGAAGTCCAACCTATACCAGGTCTACAAACCACACCACCAACTGATGCCTCACCTGGACTACACCTGCTGTTGTCTTACCAAGCCAATTATCATTGGCTACTGCCTCATATGAACTACAACCACCTACTGCTGCCTCATTTGGACTACATTTAACTGCTGCTTTCTTAAAAAGGCAATTAGGATCTGCTGCTACCTCACCATCTGGTACACTACAACCTGCTGCTCCTAGGAGACACCATGAAAAGGAAAATTATTTTTCTATTGACATTGCTGAATGGCCAGGGGCAATGCAGATTGGCACTGGAGAAAGCTAGATATGTTCAACATGCAGACCAAGATACTGCCCCGAGCACAATGCTTCATTTCAGAATCAGTGGACAGAGTGATACCTGGCCAGAAGACCTGGCCCATCATTTTCCCCCCACTGCTACCCCTGGTGGCAGGTCACCAGGAGTGACCAGAAACAACTTAGTTTGTCTTGAAAATATGCCTTCTTTCTGACTTCACTTGTTTATTGCAATGTTGCTGCTGTTAAAGTGTGTTAGCCATTCACTGTAGATCTGCTGAAAGTGAACATTTCATCTCGCTGACTTACACTTGGCAGGACCGAACCTGTTGAGCTCTCACTGAAGTGGAGCTCAACATACTTTTCCAAGAGCAATGTATAGTGTGAGCTGAAATTTTGATTTTCCCTCTCTGCATCTCACTTGAAGTAAATAGCTCCCTTAACTTTGTACAACTGTTCCTTACAATATTTTTCTACTCAAATCATGCTGAGGACTGCTACTATTGACCTTGGCATGATGAGTGCATGACATTTTGTATAATTCAAACGTATACAATCAGGTGTTAGTGCTTACCTGTAGTTGATGGTCTTGGCATCCTTTGACAAGGAGAAATACATTTCTGGTTCATCATGGTGTGTGGGGACCAAGCTGAAGGAATGCTGTTATACTCACTTCCAGAAACATATTCTTCAATTATTCTTCCCCTGGCTTTGACTCCACTTGTGTCATTCTGGTCAATCCACTCTGCTGCACAATCAGGTTCTATTTTACCCCTCTTTTGGATATGCTATATTTGGTCGTACATACTTTGTGGGCATCAGTGACACTGATTCAATACAGCTGGACTTCAACACAGGCTCACTCAGGATTTCAGCCAAGATGTGTACCTTGGGATTTAAGCCTTTGTTCTATTAATTTTGTTCCTCCCAGATTAAGAAATGTTATTATATGTTAGTGTTGAAATGTGTTCTTATCCAATCAATAAGTGTCATAAGTCATTCTTACTGTACCTAACTGCTAGTGGTCCTGTCTGCTATTTGGGTACAAAGAGCAAGGTGTCAGGAAAGACTTTCTGGGTGGTTGCTGAGCTTTAATTGGGGGGGGGGGATAAGGAGGGGATTTCCTATAATGGGCAATGGTGCTACCGGTCTTGGGTAGCCATCCCGTTCCAATGTCCACAATTCGGACATCATAGTCAGTACCATACCATGCCTTCCAAAACCGAATGCAATGGAACAAAACTAAGTGGTAACCTAAGTCCTCCCAATAGACTTCTATGGGGAGGGCTTCAGTTTTTTACAGGACCATTTTGAGAGGACCTCAGTTATTAAGAATATAGTGCAATCAAATACAAATCAGTAAAAAAAAAATGATACATTGATTAAATACATAAAAATAAAGTACATGAATATAAAATAATGTTTCATTAAAATTAAAAATGCTTAAATTAATAACAATATATTATAATTGTGTATAAATATTTTTGTGTTTAAAATATGTTTAGTTTAATTCTTCTACACAATTCGATTCAGCTGTTCAGCTAAAATCTGGAGAAATTAAATGGATGAATTCCACCTATGTTACCCCAATTCTAAGCACGTTCGGGCGGATTAGCACATAAATAAAGTAGCCATAAATCTATGGTTTTCATTACAAAAAATATATAATCCACATTCTTTCGATGGTTCAGTTTATATACGACCTGAACAGACAATTCAGACTAAAATGTAGCAATATCGAGTAGCCTTTAATCAATCTTAATCCATTTAGAGATAAATCAGACTTTCCTGAGTTGAACCTCTAGTTCTGATGCGAGTTTCACTGTACTTGATAGCAGCTGGGATCCTTGGGTTGGCCCCAAATTTTAGTAGACATTTTTAAAGCCCATATCCAGAGTCACCTGTGGGGTTGCAAAAAAGACAAGCAGTTACATTGTTCCACTTCATGTCCTTTCTCCCTTCTTACTTCCAACCCTCCTCTGTTCCGAGTAGCTGTAGCCCAACTCACACACTGATCACTCACCAAATAACCAGCCCCTAGTCTGGATTACATTTTCAACATACCTGCAGAGCTTGGAATATCTCTGTATACACATCAGTAACTCTAATGTTTGCTTTGGAGACCATCTGGGTGTTTATTGTATGGACGTTCTTAATGTTACAATATATATTAAAATTTTTACGTGGAGGAACAATCATTACATGTGAGCAGTCAATGGACCCTAAAGATATTAGGTATACCCCCAACCTTGTAAAAGGTCTGTTTTGACCTGAGCCAGGCACTCAGGCATAGAGGAAAATTATACGTGTGTCTGGCAATTCCTACACATAGGACCAATACTCTAGTTATGGCTCTGAAGCAGGTGGACTGGGAGAAGCCCCCTATCACACCAATGGGTCTTTGGAAGGTGCCAGAGGCAATGAAATGTATGGCACACGTTAATTTATGTAAACTATAATAGGTTCTTTGTGGCCTTGGAGTCTATGTCATCACTCAGGACATTGAAGAGGTAAATGTCCGGTGGCTGTATTTTTCTCCTCCATGCAGGAGGGAAGAGGATGTGGAGGAGACGGCTGGGGACATGGAGCAGCCAGGAGGTAAGTACTGGGGAAGGGGGAGGAGGGTGGTATATAATGGGCAAATAATACTGGCATTTTTTTTTAATTATTATAATTTTTTGTTATCATTTTCTTATACGTTTACATATATAAAACATAAAACATAACATAAGACGTTAGCATATTACAATATAATTTTCAACCTGTTGTGTTTTAGTCTGTTCAAGTGTAAACACTGAATATGTAATCATAAATTACCCATTTCCCTCAAGACTCTGGTGCAACTAGGTTTTTGTTCTTAGTTTTCCCGTGCACCAGAACACATCATGTTTAACATTTACACAACAAACAACTTCAGGTATTTATACCCACACACAAATATACCTAAAACCTTGAAAGGGGTAGCGCCCAAATTGTGACCAGCATATTCTCTCTCTATTATATTAGTTATTACAAAAATGGAAATCACATTTTACTGACGTTCAGAAGTTTACCGAGATGTTTTATTCCTCAGGATGGGATGCAAGCCAGATAGCCCATCTTCGTTCAAATATATCGCCATATTTTTCTGCATTTTATATTGGTATATAATTTGACTTGGGGCCAAGTCATACCTACTTGGCCCCAAGTCAAATTATATACCAATATAAAATGCAGAAAAACATGGCGATATATTTGATAGCAGTTCTCCAAACCCTGGATATTACCATTTTTTTTGCCATCATTACGTAAGTAATAAGATACCTTCTGTCAAAATTGAACTGCTTATCCATAATATGGAATAAACCTACCTCTAATGAAAAGTCGATGCTTTCACCTATTGCTTTTGAGATTTCACTAAATACCAATTGCCTCAATCAATTTGCATTCCCACCAGATGTGTTTATGATCACCTTCATTCCTATTACACCTCCAACACATATTGGTGTTATTTACATTTAGTTTGTCCATAATTTTTGGCACCAAATGCCACCTATATATTATTTTGTAATGCAATTGACAAGATTAAGGCCCATTATGGATTTCTTGACTTCTTTAATTGAGGTATGCCATTTTTATATCATTTACCCAAGAATTCCAGTCTTTAGCTCTCTGTATTTTTTCTTTTATCCCCAACATATTATATATCCTAGGTAGAATCCTTCCTTTGCTCTTTGTATCAAGTATTGTTTCTATCTCCCTATCAAAAATGTTATCTTTCGAGTTCAGCACCGTCTCACTATTTAAAAAGTTAGGAATGTGAAGGGGTAGCATCCTAAAGAGATACTCCCATTGGGGAAGAATGTATCCCTTTACAACATTTAGCCTACCCATCCATGATATCTCCATATTTTTCCACTGTTTAGTGACTTTATTTATTGTATCCTCATATGGGTTATCAAAGTTTATTTTCAGAACTTCGGTGATTTGGGGTATAATATGGATTCCTAAACAATGTGTTTCTTCTCTGGACCAGTGAAAGGAATACTCCTCAATTAGTCCTTCTCTTGTTAATTTATCTGTATTTATAAGAATTGCTCACGACTTGGACACATTAAATTTGTAATTTGAGATCATCTGCGTATAAACAGAGTTTATATTCTACATCTTTTATTTTTATCCCTTTGATGTTTGTATTTTGTCGAATAATAGCAGCAAATGTCTCCAGAGTCAATATATATACCAGGGGAGCTAAAGGACACCCCTGCCTTGCTCCATTACCTATTTTAAAACATTCTGACACTATACCTGGTCCTGTTGTTCTTGCTATAGGGGCCGTGCATAGTGCCATATATGCCGATCTTATTGGTCCCACAGAGCCAAACATCTCCAAAATCTGCTCCATAAACCTCCAGCTGACCCTGTCAACAGCATTTTCGGTGTCAAGCAACAGGGTGAGCTGGGATATACCAAGTGTAGCTGCTTGCCCCATAAGACTCAGGAGTCTACGGCTGTTATAGTCAGAATGTCTCCCCTGAACAAAACCAATTTGATCCTTAATAACACTAGGTATAACCTGCTTGAAATAATTTGCCAAGATTGCAGAATATATTTTCAGATCACAATTTATTAAAGAGATCGACCTGTAGTTAGATGTTTTAGAACTATCCTTATCGGGCTTGGGAATAGGCAAAAATATGGCCTGGAGCTGGTAAAGATTCTATGTCCTTTATGTTGTTAAAAAATACCATTAGATGCTCAACCAGAGTATTATTAAATGTGATGTAAAATAAATTATTTAACCCATCTGGACCAGGGGCTTTGTTTTTATTCAGTGCAGATATTACCTCCATTACCTCTCTTTTCTCATTAGCTGAATTAAGATATGCCACTTGTTCCTCTGCTAGTTTGGGAAGTTCCACTTTTAACAAAAAAAATTGGTTTGATCATTTGTTATGTCCTTGTCTGGTAAGTTATACAAGGTCAAATAGTATTCGTTAAAAGCCCTGCCTTTATCTTTTGGGAGTATTTTTGTTTGATCTTGGTCCACAATTTTTACTTATTTATCCTATTGTTTTTTAGGATTTTTTCTATCCTGTCTCCTTTTTGATACCAGGTTTGATTTAATTTCTGCAATGCATAGTTTGATTTTCCATTAATCTTCTTAAGGATGTTGGAAATCTCCTGAGTGGTTTCTAGTGATGGAGTAATTTTATTTAATCTCTGCAGTTTATTAAGTTCTAAATACAGCAAATTTAGAGGAACCCCTGACTTTTTTTCATGCCTGTGCGCAATTTAATTAGATGTCCCCTTAAAACACATTTGAAAGCACACCAAACTGTAGTCCACAGTCTGAATTCTGTTAAAAATATTGCCTGATTACTTCAGCCAAATAATCCATTTTTTTAATTCTTTATTAGATTGTCATTCAGCCTCCATGTTGATATTTTATATTGTTTATTTTCAGAAAATTCAAACTGGACTTTAGAGAGATCTGTTATATTGTTTATTTTTAGAAAATTCAAACTGGACTTCGGAGAGATCAGTCCACGCAACTTCCCTGATTCCGCTTTTGTTGCAGTACTGCAATGCATGTGGGTTCATTAGGAAATAGTCCAGATGTAAATAAGACATAAGAGGGAACAAAAAAAAGTGTATTCCCTTTTGTTTGGGTGCATTGTCCTCCAAATGTCATACAAATTATTTTTAACTACAAATTTTTTTGGCTTGATTATTGATTTTTTTGTGCATCAGGATGAGCTGTGGCATATTGATGGACAAACTAATACTGGCATATTAATGGGCAAATTGGCTGTGTGTAAGGATCTGAGTAGTGGAGTTGTCAGGAACTGACTGCACCTGGACTTGAACCATGACTTCCATGTTCCTAGAAGTCTTCTTTACCAGTTTGCCAGCCTGTCTTCTACATATTAGTCTCTGTTCTAGTAACAATGAATCTACAAAGCTTTGTTATCATTGTCAACTCTCCACACCTGTTTCTGGTCATGTGCTGACTCTCTGCCTATAAAAGCCAATTCCTGTCACTGTACTTTTGCCAGATTATTGTGATTCCTGCCTGCATCATAATAAAGTGTTCTACTGATTTTAGACAGTGACTACTGTGCCTTCTCCTACCTACTGACCTTGGCTTGCCTAACTACACTTTTATTCCCTGTTCCAGACTCTCAGCTCTGCTAAAGACCAGATTGTCACTCAAAGCTCAGGGGCTCAACCACCTGGGTAATGAGTGGCTACTTCTGGCAGAAGATTTTGCTTATCTGGCTGCTGGACTCCAAAACGTGCTAACATCAATTTCATTGCTGTAGTACAGGAAGGAACCCAATGTTGAGGGAACCTGTTTTTTTCTTTATAGTGCTGTTACGTGGGGTTAGCCCATTGGAGCTGAAAACTCTGCCCCTCCATTGGCTGAGGATGTCAAAGGGATGCATGGCATACCTGGCCACAAGCCCCACCCCCTTCGCAAGCCCAGCAATTGCGTCAAGAACCACGCAAGGGCGGCTACAGCATGTCCGCAACATCTGCAATGGGAGGACACAGAGGAGGCGGTCTTCCTCTGGGAGGTAGGAGCCTGACACGTGGCATATTAATACACAAACGGTGGCATATTAACGGGCAAATTGGCTGGGAAATATTTTAATGGAAAAAGGATGGCATATTTTAATGGGCAAAGTGATGCTGTGGTATGTTGTGTGGGGCAAAATAACGTACTATGGGATAAAGTGACTCTGGCATGTTCTGCAGGGGCACTTTTGTGGGGCAAAGTGACACTGTGGTATGTTCTGTGGGGAAAATTTACACTGTGACATGCCAAATTGTGTGGGAGCATGTAGGTGCATGGCAAGAGCTGTGTGTAATTTTAGGTGCAATGTGGGTGCAGAGTAAGGAAATAAAAAATTTCAATAACCAATTTACTTTGAAGGAAGGCCACTTATTCTGAAAGGAGCAGGCGAATACTGAGCCAGGTGAATTTGGATGACCAGATTCTGAAGAGACCAAGCTTCTTAAGTGTTGGAGTTATAAGGAAAGAGGTAATTTTATTTTCATTGCAAGAGGAGACCAGTTTATTTTGTGTTTGTGCAGTGTAAAGTTGTTGTTTTTTAATAAAAATATTTTGGAGGGAAAAAGTTTGGAATGGTGTTGCTATTTAGTTAATTAACTTTCTCTGAGACTTGCTTTACTTTGAAGGAAAGCCACTTATTCTGAAAGGAGCCGGTGAATACTGAGCCAGGTGAATCCAGTTTATAAGCAAATAAAGAGTTTAAAGGCAGGAAGGAAGGTAAAGTATAAATACTTGTTTGTTCTATTTATATTGTGTGTTTTACATTAGAGCATGTTGGGTATTGCCACTTGGTGCATGTCTTGTGGCATGTATGCTCTCTTGGAGCTAGTTCCCCAGAGTCCATACCGCTGCTGCAGATATGAGCAGGTTGCTGCTTTGAAGAATATAATATTACATCTAAAGAGGTAACTGGCAACACTGAGGGACATAAGCAACATGGAGCGGAGTTTACTGCTCACAGAGCAGGCATTGGCTGGGCCCAGTGTTGAAGAGGGTGATGCTGGAGGAGAAGATGTTTCTAAGGCAGAGAGTTGGGTTAGCTGTGTAAGAGGAAGTAGGGGTCTGAGAGCTAGAGAGGCTTGTTTTGGGCTAGTTCACCCCAACATGTTTGACAACTTGTGAGGTCAGCCCAGAAGAGGCATTTCTGAGGCAGGCTGAGTCTCCTAGCAGCCAGGTGAGTAGCCTTCCCAGCACAGTTGGGAGCCAGGACACTAGGAAGGCTAAATAGGTACTGGTGGTAGGGGATTCTATAATTAGGAAGGTAGGGTAATCTGTTGCCAGGACCCCGAATGCCGAACTGTATGTTGTCTCCCGGATTCTCAGGTTTGGCATGTCGTGAACCGGGTTGACGGATTGTTGGAAGGGGCTGGGGATAATCAAGTTTCTAAACCTGCTTAACAACAAATTTATGGCATAACTTGTAGACACCCAATTAGAATGGATGCCTGTCTGGATTTGGTAATAAAAAACAATGGAGCTTATCTCAAACATCCAAGTAAGAGATCACTTGGGGAATAGTGACCATAACATTGTTTCATTAGAGATTAATGCAAACTGGTAACTACTCCACCAAAACAGAAGGGCCAACTTTGATGGACTAAGGGCATCGATTGAACATATAGACTGGGATGGATTGTTTTCTGGACTAAACACAAGACAAGTGGAATTTCTTTAATAACACATACCAGTAAGTACTTTTTGTGAAACAAATACAAAAGACACAAATCAAAACCAGTGTGGCTTACCGGTAACGTGAAACAGGAAATACAAAACAAGAAAATGGCATTAAAACATTATAAAAGCAAGGGATCAGCATTATCATTTATAGAGTACAAAGATGCCAAAAAGGCAATTAAAATAGCTAAATTGGGAAAATAAGATGGATTGCTAAGGAGCGTGAAACTGTAGAAATTGTTGGGCCCTTGATATCCCAAATGTAAAATTTGGTTAGTGAGGACAGAGAAAGCAGACATTTTACTTCTTTTTTTTTTTTTTTAATACTAAGGAACAACCGATGGATGAGTCTCTCCTACTGGAATTTACGGAACAGTCACCGCAAACATGGGATTGGCTGACACAGGAAAAAGTGCTTAAGCAATTAAACTCTAACACCTTCATAACCGGACTGTTTTTGAAATGTTGTGTGTTAGGGACAGAGGTCGTTTTAACACTTCTGAGGTGTTTGTGTTTAGCTTTAATTTTCTTCTTTGTCACTTGCTGTTCCCAGAAAAATTATATATTTTTTTTTCAGGACAAGAAGTGCTTTTTTTTTGTCATTATTTTGTTCATATTTATTGTATTATGAAAAAAAAAAATTATATATGGTAAATTTTAAAAAAACACTTCATGACTTATTTGTAAAATCTTTTACTAAGCTCCAAAAGTTAATGAGAACCTGCTAAATAGATTCTAATATTAGTCCTGAGTTTAGAAATACACAATTATTTTTTTTGCGTGTTGTAGGTTAATAAAGATGAGAAGAATAAAGAAGTATCATAGCTGTTTCAAAACCTTTCTTTTAAATTAGCGTTGGTGACATTCTAACACCAATATCTGTTATGAACCCTGAATAACGCCCCACACATGCACATTTCTTTTTATGAAGTAGAGATCCCAGGGTATTTTGACACTTTTCAATCAGTTATTTTACCACCAAGTTTTGGCATAGTAATTTTGTGTTTTATTTCCACACACTTAGAACTACCCCTTTAAATTCATATGGTAATGTTCAATTTTTTTTTACTGCCAAACAAAACCCCAATATATGTTCAGTAACTTCCTCTGAATATAGCGGTACCCCACATATGTTTGCTAGGGTTATGTCGCAGATACAGGGCTAAATTTAGTATACAGTCATTGCAGCTTTATAATGTGTATTTTTTTTATGTAATTCTTACAACCAAAAGCTACCTTGGCATCATAGGAAATGTAATCTATAGTAGGAAGCACAGATTGTTGCTACCCTGCAGTAAATGGATCATATATCCAGCTGCTACAGGTCCTTATCTACTGCTCGGGGCCAATTTTCTTTTACTAAATCCTTAGAGGGGATGAAAGTGCTTGGGGAGGGGGACCAGGAGGAGACGTGCAGCACTCTCTCTCTCCCTGCCCCACGATCACCGTGCAGCAGGCACCTGCTTTGCAGCTATTAACATCCAGACGCTGTGATTGGCTGTCACAGTGTCCGGATGTTGCCAGGGGGGCCCTCAATGGACATGGCTGAAGTGTCTCCGTATCCAGACACTTAGCCATGTCATTTTTATCCCCTTAGAGAGTTAAGCATAACTCTAGCCAGACTACTATTGTTGACCATTGGGGATTCTTTCAGTTCAGGTATAGTGCCAACAGACTGGCGAAAGGCGGATGTCATTCCAATATTTAAAAAGGATCAAAATCTCTTCCGGGTAATTATAGGCCAGTGAGCTTGACATCTGTAGTGGGGAAATTATTTGAAGGATTGCTAAAAGTATTCACTCAAGAATACATCTTGAATCAGAAAATTAGTAAAAGTCAACATGGTTTTGTGAAAGACAGGTCTTGTCAAACAAACTTAACATGCCATGAAGTCAGTAAAAATATAAATCTAGCTATGGCAGTTGGTGTGATCTATTTAGACTTGGCTAAACCATTTTGATACAGTTCCACACAAGGTTACTCTACATATTGAGAGAAATAGGTTTGGGGGAAAATGTATGTACCATATTTACGCAAATCTAATGCGCCATCGAATGTAATTGCACTGCTAATTTTGACACCATGAATCAATAATTGTTTTCATGGCAAATGTAATGCGCAGAGTTTGTTACCAACTTATGCTTGCCTTTAACCCCTTAAAATGGTATTGCCCGGGAAAAACTATTAATGAAAAGGATTTAGAATTAATTGTAGATAACAGACTTTGCAACAGTGCCCAATGCCAGTCAGCAGCTGCAATGGCCAATAAGATATTGGCATGTATAAAACGAGGTATTGATTCATGGGAGGAGGATATCATCTTGCCTTTTTACAAGTCGATGGTAAGACCTCACCTTGAATATGCAGTACAATTCTGGTCACCAGTCCTTAAAAAGGATTTTAAAGAACTATAAAGTGCAAAGGAGGGCTACAAAATTAATAAGAGGATTGGAGGATCTCAGTTATGAAGAGAGACATAAAAAGTTGCATTTTTATACATTAGAAAAAAGGCTTCTCAGAGGGGATATGATAAAATTATATAAATATGTACAGGGCCGATATAAAGAGCTCTCCAGGGACCTGTTCCTTAACAGAAATGTACAAAGAACAAGGTCACCCCCCTGAGACTGGAAGGGCAAAGATTTCATAGATAGCAAAGGAAGGGTTTCTTTACAGTAAGGACAATACAGTTATAGAACTCACTGCCAAGAGAGGTAGTGCTATAAACTACAATAGATGCATTTAAAAATGGTCTGTATTTTTATTTTTTAGAAAAGCAGGACATACAGGGCTATTAATAGAATAAGCATTAGTAATAGAGTGTTGTGATGCAAGTGGAAATCTGACTGCTCTTTGGAGTCAAGAAGGAATCTTTCCCCCAAGGAGGCAAAATTCGAAATAGTTTCCTTTAGGGGTTTTTGCCTTCTTTTGGATCAAAAGTGTGAATAATGGGTAGAAGGGTTGGACTTTTTTACTGTTACAGTAAATTACTGTTACTATGTTACATTTTAAAATAGTTGAATATAATATTAAGAAGTTCAGTTAAGTATAAATGCAAGTAAGTTGCGGAGAGGAGGGGGCGTGTCTACGCGTTTCGCCGGGTGTGGCTTCATCAGATGCGAAACGCGTAGACACTCCCCCTCCTCTCCGCAACTTACTCGCATTTGATCTCTGGCTGGCATAGTGAGTAGACGCTCAGGGACTTTGCTCTCCAGACGTTCTCTGGACACTGCTCCTCCACAAAGGCTACTGGGTCCCTTCGCCTAGCTTCTCTGTGCAATACACAAGCGCTTTTAGTGAGTCAATTCTTGCACTCACATAATTTTTAAGTAAGCCTTTTCATTGTTTTATTAAAATTTATACTGTTTACTGTACTTCACCATGAGAGCCCTCTTTTCTTGCTGTATGTAATTCGGGAAGTCCACCCAAATACTTCACCTGCATATACAGAAGAACTCAAAGAGGCTGGTGTTCCCTACATATGCCCAGGGACCTTCCCCACTGCACATATATAGAGCAGTGAATCTGCTCCAACCTTGTGAGTACCACTCCTATCACCCTCATCCTCATTGTTATTATCCAACCGGAAAGCACTATTTTCTTTCTCTCTTGTCGCCATCTTTATGAATACTTCATGAGACCTACAATCAAGCTAGCTGTCTAAATGTTTATATGTATAGTTTATAATGTGTAGTGTACATTTTGCATTGTGATTGGTTGTTGTGTGTGCTGGACAGAACAGAAGTTGCATGTTTCAAGAAATACCTGAATGTCCTCTTTTTTGGCATTCATGTGACGTGTGTGTGTGTGTGTGTGTGTGTGTGTGTGCATATATATCTGTGTGTGTGTGTGTGTATGTGTATATATATATATGTGTGTATATATATATGTGTATATATATATATATATATATATATTATATATAATTCGTTCAAGAACACATTAAATTGTTTCTAATGAGCCACAAGCACTTTAGACCTCTTTTTTTTTACTTGTTACAGTAATGGTTAAAAACCATAATTTTTTTGCCTGTCACTTTGTAGCAAGGGTCATTGAATCCCCTTTGTGCACTATTCAGTATGTCTTTTTCCATGTAAGAAAAAGGGATTTTTTTGACAGGTGTGGTAGTGATTGTCCATTAAGTGATGGAACAGAGGGCAATGAATCGCCTTTGCCTGTTAATTTACTGAAAATTGCTTTTTTTTTAAATTCTCCATTGAATCTACACATTGTGTAATTTTATCTGTCCAGACTCTTACTGTATCACATCATATATGAACTAATAGGTTATATTTTTTAACATTTTTTTTTCTACATCCAGACTAGATGATTATTAAACCATTTTAATTTGAGGTTTCTCAGACTTGAATACATTACATCTTAATTAGAGTTTCTTTAGACTTGAAGAAAGAGATTGTGCCTATTCTCTTACATTAGGTCGTTCTGACAGCAAAAGTGTGGATCCCTGCAAAGTACGAGTAACAGGGTAGGATTAGTTGAGCTGACCCTGCTCTACCCTACCGAGAAAGGAAGGGATTCACCTGGAGGGACAGGTTGCGATTAATTTTTAGCACTAAACATAAAAGTGTGCATGTGCATATGTGAGCTAATATGGTTATTTATAAATGCATATCATCATTAAATTAATGATTTATGGCCCACCGACCTAAGTCCCTACATTGTGTGTGGACAGCTATCTAAATTAATCTTGTAATGTGGAAATTAGTCAAATAGTGACTTAGATTCCTGTTCCATTATTAAATAGTATAAAAATGATAAATGTTATATTAAAACTTTCCTATAGTAATCAAAAGAAGTTGCACACCAAATGTTTTTGATACTGGGGCTTTGAATGCCCAGCAAGATTGAAATATGGAATCCAAGTGTACCTTGGGAGCACATGGCGGGTTCCATCTGATTTTAAGAGCAGAGGATCCGTGGCAGTCCCGAACCTTGAAAAAAAAAAAAAATGGAAAATATGACCGCACAGATAGTTAGGGAAAAGGAAACGGTAATGAGGATATATCAGTGTTATTAGTATTGTAAATGGTGGACAAACCCATAGAAAAAACTGGTAAATGAATAGAAACAAATAGTCAAGTACAGTACAGCTAAAATTCTGGGCAGGGAAAATATTTAAAATGTATCTATATCTATATTATTTAAGTAAGCTGCAAAGTAAAATAAATATGAAACAAACTGAAATTCTATTCCATATTCTATTCCAATTCTATAAGACTGTATCCAAAAAACAGTTCCTACCAAAGGTTGTTAAACTTGTAAATGACTATTGTAGTTGGTGACAGTTGATTTTTATTGGATCTATCTGTCCACTATCCGCAACCCCTATTCCTGTGTTCCAATAGCACGGTGTGTCAACTAATCCTAGTTCATCATTTTAAAAGGCTTATTGATCATTAGAAAACTCTTTTGCAATTATCAATTTTAGCACAGCTGAAAACTGTTGTGCTGATTAAAGAGCCAATAAATCTGTACTTATTTTGACTACTTGAGTACTTGAAGCATTTGTAGGTTCTATTATAGGCTCCGATTGGCCAGAAGCAAACTTATTTCGGAAACTCATCAGTCTATTCTTGTTCTGACAAATGAATGTCATTATTCCATGCAAGAAAAGACCAAGAAACTGAAGATCTCATACACTATTTTCTACTTCTTTCACAGAACAGCACAGACTGGCCTAACTAGAACATAAAGAGGAGTGGAATGCCCCAGTGCACAATTGACCAAGGGAACAAGTACATTAGAGTTGTCTTCTTTTAGAAACAGATACCTTACAGATTCTCAACTGGCAGCTTCATTAAATAGTACCCACAAAAAAGGGTCTCAAAATCAACAGCGGAGAGGCGAGTCAGAATTGCTGGTCTTCTAGACTGCAAAGAAAAAGCCACATCTCAGACTGGCCGAAAGAAAAGATTAAGATAGACAAAACAACACAAACACTGGACTGAGCAAGATTGGAGAAAAGTGTTATGGATAGACATTTGAAGTGTGCAGAAAAGCTGCTGGAGGAGTGCTTTATGTTATCTGTCAAGCACGGTGGAGGCAAAGTGATGGTCTGCGGGTGATTGGTGGAGGCAAAGTGATGGTCTGTGGGTGATTGGTGGAGGTAAAGTGTGAGATTTTTACAGAGTAAAAGGATCTTCAAGGAATGTCAAACCCTGGATGGTGCTTGATCGGAGCCAATTTCCAAAGTATAAAATAACTATTTAGAGAAGAAGCAGTGGGCTTGTATTCTGTCTATAATGCAGTGGCGGACACAGTCATTCGATCTCAACCCTTTTGAGCTGTTGTGAGAGCAGCTTGACTGTATCTTAAGTAAGAAGTGGCCATCAAGACAATCCAAATTGTGGAAGGTGCTGCAGAGAAGGTTGAAAGCTCTTCACATTAACTCAACAAATTGAATGCCAAAGGTCTACAAGGCTGTAATTGTTGCAAATGGAGGATTCTTTGATGAAAACAAAGCTTGAAGGGCACAATTATTATTTTAATTAAAAATAGTTATTTATAACCTGGTTAATGTCTTGACTCTACTTCATTTGCTATAATAATAACAGGTAAGCTAACTTGCAACAGAAGTAACAAATTGATACAACCAGTACTGGCTTGCATATTTTTTTACTCTGTTTGTTACATTTCATGCATAAAAGGAGAGCACGCAAAAGTGAGGTCACCCTCCACGTGCAAAACAGAATAATCAAGCAAAATAATAAATACTACTCTCCAGCGTAAATGCAGCTTCCCAAAAAATACTCCTCGAGTATTTTCAAACAGCAACACAACAGATAAGGGAGTGCAAAAACATGGAAAAGAAAAAGCAGTGGATCATAGTATAACACTCTATGGTGTAACAGAATGTGTATTATGGAGTATTTATACACTCACAAACTAATCTTCTTAAAAAGCCTGTCAACAGAAAACACTGATGGTCCTCACGTTCATGAAAAAATCTTCTTTTAATGCATCTATAAAAGATTAAAAAGCCAAGGGCGCAGTATCTAAATACTGGGGAGAGAGTCCATGTGCAACTCCAACTCCCACCACTGTGAGTTGAAAAATATGATGTTCTCAAAGCGTTTCACCGGTGATACCCGGCTTCCTCAGGAGAAATAAACAAGTAAAGTGTCCAAGTGCAAAATAGCATCAGTGTCCATCCGTTTTTCATGGGAGTTAAACAGGTGCTTCAATTACACGTCAATATCCGGTTTTACACAGCTTCCAGTTTCAGTAATAATAATAATTTAAAAAAACTGTTTATTTCTCCTGAGGAAGCCCGGTACCACCTCCTGTCACACCATACAGTGTTATACTATGATCCACTGCTTTTTGTCTTCCATGTGTTTGCGCTCCCTTGTCTGTTGTATAAAAGGAGAGAAGAAAGTTCCCACCAATATTCCAAACTCAGTTCAGTTTCATGAGAGGTAACTAAGAGTTGAAATTAACCCTTCATGATGCTAGCATGTTCTATGCCTCCCCAAATTTTAAGGTGCCAAAAGACTCTAGGATGTCATAGAACATCCTTTACATTATAGCTCATTGCGACCAAGCTATGCTCGGATACTGCTGCAAGTCCCTGCAGTGGCCTCAGTCTGACAGGGAAAATGTAGCCGATATTGAAAGAAAACGTGCCCGGTACGTTTTGCTAAATTCCCACTGTCCCTGAACTTCTGGGTTCGGGCACGACTCTGTGACATTACAAGCAACGTCTTGAAGTAGCGATAGTTTTCGGCATAGGGTCTATTATAACCCTATTCGTGTCTCTGCCACTGTGTCACTGGCTAACGATGACCTTCAGATAGGGTCCAGGAACACAAAAACTGTGTGTCTTCTAGGATGCAAGTACCAAGCAGCGCGAAGGGTTTAACATTCCTTATTTATCAACAAATGCACAAATACGTATATAATTATAACCTGTTTAGAGATATAGGATTAACGGGTGAGGCGGGCATTACTCAAATAAGCCTATAAACCAAAAGGCATAATATATATTACACATAAATGTAGATAATGGTACTGCGTTTTAATTTTATTGTATTTAGCAAATATAATTAAATAACAGTATAATATAAGTTATTTAATAATTAAAATAATTATTAGTATAATTTATTAGTATAAACAAATGATTTACTATCAAAATGGCATGTTTCAGCACAGATGCATCAAAATAATGCACAAGCATCTTAAAGTCATTGGTCCAGATTCAACTTCCCATTATTGCAAAAAGTGGCCTTAACTGTAAATTAATGGGTTTTAACAGTTAAGATAATATCATTACTGCTGTAAAAAAAATTACCACATCTGCTACAAACTTTCATTCTTTCTATGGAGGATTACCATACCTGTTTAAAAAAATATCATTAAAACATTGGACAAACAGTGGTTCAACAGTGACAGCCAGTGAAAATTAAAGGGAAATTTTTTTTTTTTTTACATAAAATTGCCTAGGCTCCTTGATGCAGCAGTTACATGCACATTTTAACCCTTTCAGCTCTGTAGGGAGCACAAACAGTGTTAACCTGTAAAAAATGTTGGGCGAGCCATGAGTGCTCCCCAATGCCCATCATCCCCCAAAATAAAAATAAATGCTTCCCATTAAATAAAAAAAAAAGTGTCCCCTAGTGCCCATTGCCTGTGGTCACTAAATATAAATATTTATGCCCCCTCCCTTAAACAAATCATTATTGGCTCCATGAGGCCACTGGCCAGCACCATGCCATGGCCACAATATTAAATAATACTGGTCCCCTGGGCCACATGAGGTTAAATATCTGTGGTCCCAATCAAAAATAATTATTGCCCCCGTGGGGCCACAGAGTGGCGCATGCCTGCAACCCTCAATAAAATATATAGTGACCTTCAGGGCCACTGCCTGGTACATGTATCATGCCCATGAGTGACAGGCGTGCTGCCAGCCCGGAGCACGCCTGTCACTCAGAGGCACGATTTGTATTTCTGGGGGTCTGTGTGATGAGAACAGCCAGCACAAAACCAGGAAATACAAGCATTACATCCGAAAGGCGACGTCAGCTACGAATTCAGCAACAGAGTCACTCACTCTGTTGCCAATTCAACAAGCACGAAAAGTATATAAAAATTTGTATACTTTTAGTGCTTGTCAAATTGACAATATAGCGAGTGACTCTGTTGCTGAATTCACAGCTGCCGTCTGTCTCCCAGATGTATTTATGGTGTCTCTCTGTTCAGAGCACACAAACCCCAGAAATACACAGCACGGGTGCACACCTAGCACATAAGGAGCATCCTCCACTGGGTACATGCCTGCCGCCCTCATTAATAAAATAGTTGCCCCCCAGGGGTGCAGGCCGGCATATGCCTGCAGCACCAACAGTGGCTGCACAAGGGGGGTGCGGACTGCCCCGGGGGGTAACACCTGTGTTGTAGGAATGCCCTTGCAGAGCATTGCGCTGCTGAACTTTTTTTTTTCCGGCAAGCTGCATCCACTGGATGTATAATTCTGTATGTCTGCACAGTTGCTACCAAAGCTTATAGTGAAGCTTTATGAATACAAGAAAATGTTAAGATATATTAGCTGGAGAGAATGAAAGTAAAAGAAAAAATATATCTATTTTACTCCATGATGGAAACATGAGATGTTTTTGTATAAACAGAGGTGAATATAATATATAATACCTTTAAAATAAAAAGTGGTTTTGAGCACTGATATGGATAATATTTTTCTTTATGGAAAGTAATAAAAACACTTTTTTAAAAAAAGCAAAATGAGACAGTTGTACAAGCCATACTTCCATACATTATTTTGGTGCGTACAGGTGAAATCTGTGATATACTGTGCATAGTACCAAAATCAGCAAAATTATACTTCTTACCTACACAGTAGTTTAGCTGTTACATCAATAAAATAATAGTTTTTTTATTTGTTCCATATATACTGATTTTCAGTCATGGAAGCAATGATATAACCAAGAACTGCTTGAAAAGAACAAGCATTTTTCAGGTAATATTATTGGAACTGCATATAAATTGTTTTCACAACCTGCTCCCTATGTTGTCGTTTAGGCAACCATTTCAAATACCTCCTATTCTACATTATGTGATTTTAACCTTATTATGCACTGTGCCTATTAAACAAGATAGATCTATTTCTACTTTTCTGCAAGCACCAAGCAGCTGATTCCCATTGCTCAAAGTTCAGAAAGCAGCTAATTACAGCAACAGGAAGATCGATTGTAAAGTGTTCGTGGGAAACAGGGAATTTATTGTGGTCTGCTTTTATGTACACTTATTGGCCAGAATCTTAGACATTGTTGCTAAACCTCAAATACCAGAGTTTCCTGTGGATGATTCAAGAAGATTGCATTTGTTATGTCTTGATATCTCTATTTAACTATACATTTGAGATTTAATTGAACCTCACACTACCGTAGAGAATTGAGTCACTACTTTTCTGCAACTCTGTATTCCCCCTACATTTACTCTCCCCTGTAGTTTATATTGTTCGTGTCTAGGTTTTTGATACTCTAGATGATTACCCCTGACCACCAAAACCATTGGACCAGTGGTCTCATAAAAAATAAATATATATATATACACACACACACAATATGGACAAAAGTATTGGGACACTTTAACATTATACCAACAGGGACTTTTTTTAAAAATCAGGGACTTTTATTCTAAATAAATAGATATTAATATGTAGTTGATCCTCCCTTTGCAGCTGTAACAGCTTCCACTCTTCTGAGAAGGCTTTCCACAACATTTTGGAATGTTTCGGCCATTCATCAAGTAGAGCATTTATGAGGTCAGGCACTGATGTTGGACGAAGACCTGGCTTGCAATCTTTGTTCCACTTCATCCCAAAGGTGTTCAGTAGGGTTGAGGTCAGGGCTTTGTGTGGGCCAGTCACGTTCTTCCACACCAATCCCATCCAACTATTTATGGATCTTGATTTGTTCATTGGGGCACAGTCCTGCTGGAATAGAAAAGAGCCTTCCCAAGAAAAAATCCCACAAAGTTGGAGGCATAGCATTTTCCAAAATGTCTTGGTATGCAGATTTCCCTTCACCGAAAGTGTGGGCCTTTCCAACCCCTGAAAAATAGCCCCATTCCATTATCCCTCCTCCACCAAACTTTACAAGTGGCACAATGCAGTCAGACAGATAATGTTCTCCATGGTATCTGCCAAACCAAGACTGTCAAAGAGTAAAGACTCCCCAGAACACATTTAACCTGCTCCAGAGTCCAGTGGTGGTGTGCTTTACACCGCTTGATCTGACACTTGGTATTTTTCTTGGTGATCTAAGGATTGCATACAGCTGCTCGGCCTTGGAAACCTATTCTATGAAGCTCGTTTTTGTGCTGATAGGTCACTGGCCTTTTGGAACTCATCAGCTATGGGAAGCACTGGGTGACTTTATGTGGTCTTTCACGTCATGGCAGAGTTTTTATTTATTCCCCATTGTGCAATACAACACTTTCCAGCAAACTGCTAATCTTCATTTACTGTTTATGTTTATTTTTACTTTTTCGTTGTTTTGTTTTTTACATATGGAGTTAATGTATGCAAAAAACAACAACAATGAGGATGATGCCAAATCAATATCATAACAAGTACAAATATACTGATACTCGGAAAAAAATAAGAAACCTCAAAAACTTCAATAAAACCAGTTACAGTTGATCGAGTAGGGAGGAAATTCCACAAACTGACGTATTGCAAAGGGGGCATCCTATCACAGTACCATGCTTACATTCACTGACTCTTCAAAGCAACCCATTTTTTTCACAAATAATTGTAAGTACCACCTGACTATCATTTCCTGGGACTCTATGTTTTCGTACTCACACATTGTTTGTACACAACCACCAGCAATTTGTACAAACAGATAGAATACTTTATTGGAGTTTACAGTAGACATTTATACCCAATAAGATCAGATACCAATGCGGCAAAACAAAGAAACATAAACAGATTAACAGGAATAGATTGGTTGTGGTTATCAAATTTGGTGCCTAAACACACAGGCACCAATCAAAACAGGGACAAAAGAGAGCAACCAATCACTGTGAAGCAGATGTGGCTCCCAGACCGAATACTACCCTTTAGCTGGGTAACCAATGGCATTAGGAGCGACCAGGCCTCCCCTATATGGATATACTGACCAATGGGAGAAAGATCTATGTCTGCTTGATCTGAGCACCCAATCCATGAAACGCCTACTTTTTGAATTTACCTTTACCTTTCTTGTAAAGCGGATGCTGCTGCTAGTCTGTTTCTGGACAATGATGTTCAGTGATCAAGCCCTCTTGCAGTGGAAGTAACAGCAGGGAGAAAACATACATTTTTCAAGGGGAAAACAGTAGTCACGATGCACAAGTCCCTCACATTTTGGTAACCCTTTACATCACCTTGTCCGTGCTGCCCGTACCTGTGGCAAAGTCTGGTCCAAGTATAACAACCCAAGGGCCTGATGGTGGCACTTAATCCCAAGTCCAATACTTCTCTGGAATATTTCATTTCACTCCTTTCCCTTCGAAGAGTGACATGTTGTTACTTTGAGGAAGTAATGACCTGTAGTTCCAATTCTGTTGGAGAGGTTCCATAGAGTTTTTTAGTTAATCTCGGTTGGGCTATGGAAGTGCAGACGATTCTGTAAAAAGGGTATATTATTTTCTTTAGGGAGCATGGGAAGTTTGCGCATGACCTAGGGCAGGGGTGTCCAAGTTTTTCCCGCAGTAGGCCACTTCACCAGAAATGTATGTGTGCATGGGCCACAGTAATTTTTCATTAAGAGAAATATATATATATATATATATATATATATATATATATATATATATATATATATACACACACACACACACACATATATATATAAAATTCACATTAATGTGCATTGTGTGCCTGTATCACCAACTCCACATAGCTGTATCACAATACGTAATAAAACTCACAAGGAAAAAAGCAACAAACTCACATTAATTACACATGCAGTCACACTTATAAACATACATACACATCTACAAATACACACAGACACACAGACTTACTTACACATATTCACAGCCACATATACACAAATAGACACACAGTCACACATACATACACAAATACATAGTCACACTTATACACAGACACCCTTACAGACCCAACCCAAAACCCTTACACACGCACACAGACACCCTTAAACACATATACACACACACTCCCTTACAGACAGACAGACACACATTTATTTATTTTTGTGGCATTTGTCCCCTCCCTGCTTATTTACCTTTTATATGGAGGGGGTGGTTCAGGCACTCCGTCTTGTGAGCGCCTGGATCTTTTGAGCTCTGTGGTGTTGCCTGACATCTGGAGCTCCAACAGCATCAGAGCGCAAGGAGGCGGAGCATGCACCCCCGTGCTGCTCTCAGCAAAATTTGTTTGATGTAGGTGCGCCCCGGAGGTGCGGTTCCCGCATACAATCTAAGGCGGGCCGCACGTTGGACTTCCCTGACCTAGGCTAATGGGACCCAAATGACATGGTCCTGGAGATTTAATTTAGTCACTTATTTGGAAAATCTGTATATATATTTTGCCACTGATATGTGCATTGTCTAATGTGACAGAGCAGCAAGTTATGGGTTTAAGTTCATGTAACTCAGTGTTGTTCAAACCAGTCCTCAAGGCCCACCCAACAGTCCATGATTTAGGTATTAGCCAGATGTGTCTAAGATGTTTTAAAAAAAAAAAAAACAGTTTATTTACTGCAGTGTTCAAATAAGTAAACTGGTCACATAAGAAGCTCATTGGTGGGAGTAGACAAGGTGGAGGACTGGAGTTGGTAGGCCCCAGAAATATTTTGAGCCATAAGAGTAAATTAGGTTTAGTCAATTGACATTTCACAAAACATACTATGTCTCGGATATGGCCTAGGAGTACGGCAGCAGACTGGAAGAATTGAAAGCAGAGGGACCATTCTAGGTGGACATCCTTCCTCACTTACTGCATAAACATCGAGGCTGCCCCCCACTAGATCAGTAAGGAGCAATGTGGTGCTGTGCAAAGGAATGTGAGGATAATATTGTGCAGTCGAAAGGGATGTGGGGGAAATCTGGTGTAGTGGAAATGTTATTTGAAGAAGGGGTGCAACATGGAGAGAAAGCTGTGTGACAAATGAGGGTTGGCGGGTTCATGAGTTTAAGCCTTCCACAGCAAAACATATATATATCACTGTATGTTGCTAAACTCTTTCAGGTATTATTAAAATTTAATTTTTGCCATTGTACTAAAATTTGTATCATGACCACAAAATTGCAATATAACTGTTCCTTATAGCTATCTACAGGTATCAATAATATTTTCAATTATGGCCAACATACCCAAATAAATACTTTTGTTTATGATTGGTAATATTTTTGTCCTATTTATTATTGAACAAAGTTATAAAGTTTTAAAATTATAATGGGACGTTTTTGATTCCATTTTGTTCAATACATCTTGAGGTAACTTGACATTTTTTTTTTTTTTTTATTGCCCTATAACTTTTTTTAACTCCTTTTATTCAATGTATAAATCATTACATACATGCATAATATCGATCAATGTAAGGAACTGCAGTAAAATATAGTAAAAATGTATCACTATCCCTCAATATCCGACCCTCCACCCCACCTTTTGAGCTCGAATCCCGGACTGGCCCTGGCTGCAAATTTATTCTATCTACTCCTGAGGGTACGTTTGTAGCCATTTACCCCATAATAGTACATATCTGTCTCTTTTATTGTGAGCATAATAATATCCCCTTTCCATCTGGCTCTGGTGCTTAATTTGATTGATTACTGTATTCATATTAATTGTCTCTTATTTCAACCATCTTCTTGCCAACACCATTTAGTGGCCAGCAGGCAATGGAGAGCAATGTATCTATGTTCTTTCTTTTTAAGCAGCGAAAGCTCTATGTGTAATAATGCTCTTGCTGGAGTGGGTGAAATTGTTGTCCCAGTAAGATCAGAGATAATGGCAAAAACCTTATTCCAGGTTTCCCTAATTCCCTCACATCCCCACCATATATGCATATATGTTCCCTGAGCTTCCCTACATCTCCAGCATATTGGGGAGGACATAGGGCTGAATCTAGAAATTCTCACCGGGACCCAATACCATCTAAGAGACACCTTAC
The DNA here is from genome assembly GCA_036172795.1 of Pelodytes ibericus. NCBI lineage: Eukaryota > Metazoa > Chordata > Amphibia > Anura > Pelodytidae > Pelodytes > Pelodytes ibericus. Next base: position 140,596,081 of record CM069857.1, on the reverse strand, counting down.
AATGTAATTCCACCAAAGTCATACATTTTACAGATTTTCCAATACTATTCCTTCCTTCCAGCCATAGGTCACTATCGATGGTCATATTCAGATCTTTTTGCCAAGCGCTACGAGCAGGGTTTTTTATTGGGGGATCCAATTTTCCCATTATGTGGTACCATTTTCCTATACTTCTTTTAATGGGGAGATTGTTTAGCAGCTCTATAATTGATTTTTTTTTATGCTGTTTGCCCCCCATTGATACAGGTGTGCTCTCACATATTGTACTATTCTAACCAGCGGGAACCATTCTTGTGGTTTAAGGTCGAATTCGTTAATTAGCTGAGGAATTGGTTTTGGTCCCCTCGGGGTAAACAAATCTTTTATTCTATATTTCTCAACATCTCCCCATCTTCTCAGGTCAAGCTGAGAAATATTACCCGCTACAGAGCTTAGTGGTGAGGACCATATCAGTTTGTCTTTCAATCCTATTCTACTCTTAAACCCTAACCAAAAATCCATGCAGTTTCTCGTCGTAACTGCCATATTTCCCTCTTTTAACTCCACCACTCTTTTTTGATGATACCATAATATATTCTCTAGGTTAGACATTCCAATAAGTTCCTGTTCAATATAGTACCAATCTTGTGTTTTACTATGGGTGTATTGCATCTTGGTTGTGTGAACTACCATGCTAGCTAGGGAGTATCTTTCAAGTCTTGGGACACTGAATCCTCCCTCTTTATGATTTGTACATAACAATTTCCTCGAGATCCTAGGTTTCTTATTTAGCCAGATAAATAAATCTATCTCCCTCTGGAATTGTTTAATCATCCCCATCGGCAGTCTAAAAGGCAGCATTCTCATTAGATACAGCCATTTAGGGATGACGTAAGATCTTACTACGTTCATTCTACCCATCCATGAAACAAATAGCCCTTTCCAATCCTGCATTTTCCTGAAGAGCTCATTATGTAAAGTTACATAATTGATCTTCAAGATCTGCAGTAGGTCTCTCGGGATTATAATACCTAGATATTCCAGGCTCTCACTCCATTGAAAGTCATAATTTCTCCTTAGAGTGTCTGCTTCTTGTTCTAGGTTAGCAATCAACATCGCTTGGCATTTTTTAATATTGAGTCTATAGTTCGATAATACTCCATATTCCCTTATCTCTGTCATCAGTGGGGCCAAAGAGGTGATTGGATCATATAATGACACCAAGATGTCATCGGCGTATAAGCTCAACTTGTTCTCTAGTTCTCTAATCTTAATACCTTTGATACTGGGGTTGTTACGAATCCTGGCCGCCAGTGGCTCTAACGATAGGACATATAACAGTGGGGCCAGTGGGCATCCCTGTCTGGTGCCGTTATTTATGCGGAACCAGTCAGATTGGAATCCCTGTCCTGACACTCTTGCCACTGGTAGGGTGTACAAGGCCATGACAGAGCCGATGAACCCCTCTCCTATGCCAAAGGCTCTAAGGGCCTCAGAGAGAAAGGGCCATCCGACCCTGTCAAAGGCCTTTTCCGCATCCAGCGGTAAAAAAAGAGATGGAATATTTCCCGAAGAGGCATAATCCACCAGGTCAATTACCTTTCTGGAGTTATCACAAGACAATCTCCCCGTAACAAAGCCAGATTGATCCTGATGAATAAGGGTTGCACAGAACATTTTGAGTCTATTAGCTAAAACAGCTGAATAAATCTTGGTGTCTGTGTTGATCAGGGAGATAGGTCTATAGTTCGTTATTTTTGTGACATCTTTCCCTGGTTTTGGTATGGGCATTATTGTTGCTCTTAACATGTCTTCCGGAAATTTTCCCCTCTCTCGGATTTCATTAAAAGTGTCCATAAGATAGGGAGTTAGAAAATCCGCCAATTTTTATAAAAGATTGCAGGAAACCTATCTGGGCCAGGGGCCTTGCGAGATTTCAATGATTTTATTACGTATCCTATCTCTTCTACTTCAAATGGGGCCTCTAGTTGGGCTTTCTGTTCTACACTCAGGGTCGCCAGTTTAGATTCCCTCAGTTATTCTTTAATCAATTCTATATCCTGGACTTGGTTTGGGATGTTATAAAGGTTGGCATAGAAATCTCTGAATGCCTTTCCCATTGATTCTGGGCTGAGAAATTGTTTACCTCCCTCCTCTATACTAAACGTCCTTGAGAGCATATTACGTTTTTTCAGTTGGTTAGTGAGCATTTAATCAGCCCGATTACCAAGATAATAGGCTTTTTGTTTCAGTTTAAGAATATTTCTATTAACTTTATTTATTTGTATCTCCTCTATTTCTTTCCTAACCCTATTAATTTCTTTGGTTATTTGGACATCTGGTGAGTCCATATTTATTTTCTTTAGTTTACTCAGGCTGTTAAACCTGTCTGACAGTTTTTTATTATATTTCTTCCTATAATAAGCTTCCTTCTTAATAAAATAGCCCCTAATAACGCATTTATATGCCCCCCAGACGCTGCCCATACTTATCTCTGAATCTAGGTTTTCCTGGTAGTATGTTTTAGATGTCTCAATTAGTTCGTCTATGTCCTCTTTAGTTGCCAGGAAGAACTCCTTCATTCTCCATGAGTTTTCGCCTCTATAATATTTACTCTTTATCTCTAATATAACCGAGTCATGATCAGACCATGCCACATTTTCTACAGCAATCTTCCCACAGTCTTTAATAATATCATCTTTAGTTAACATCATATCAATCCTTGAAAAAGATTGATGTCTGTGAGAAAAGAATGTGAAGTCTCTGTCCTCAGGTCTGATTGTTCTCCATAGGTCGTATAGAGAAAATTTACCCAGAATATTCTGAAAGGCCTTTGCCATACTCCTCTGTCTCCCATTGTACCTGGGGTGTCCTAAGTAAGATCTATCAATTTTGTTGTCCGCAACACAGTTAAAATCACCCATACACAAGAATGTACCCTTGAAGATATTTCTGGGTTTCCTGGAGCACCCTATTTAAAAACAGAGTCTGTCCTACGTTTGGAGCATATATATTCAGAATAGAAAAAACCCTATCTTCAATTCTACATATCACCAGTGAGTATCTCCCCATATTATCGCTTAGATTGTAAATTAGTTAAAATTTTATTTTATTTGAGATCAGAATGGCCACCCCACACCTCTTTTGTGACATGAGGGAGGAGTGCCCTATTACGGAGTATCTTTTGTTATTCAATCTGGTTACATCCTTACTAATCAAGTGGTTTTCCTGCATACAGCAGATGTCAATACGCTGATTGTACATGAAGTCATTAAGTAATGCTTGCTCTTGTGGCGTGTTAAGTCCCTGAGTATTCAGGGTGGCCACCCTAAGATATTTATCCATCCCAATAGTGTAACCCGTCGCCTGTCCCGAATTCAAGCTCCCCCCCCCCCCCCCCCCAATCCCACACCCATAATCCCTACAAGGGATTAACACCATACAAAAAAACAAACATAAGGCGATACAAATATATCCTTGCCAACAACTCTTCTATAAGAGAACTCCCCCCCTTTCAGGAGTGGGACTCCGGGAGCAGCATATATATTTATAATCAATAAGCAAAAATAAACAATCAACCATAACTGGAATTAAATTAGTTGAAAACCCAGCTTACTATCTAGACTAGCACACAGAAATAGGGAATCAACGGGACATAAAAAATAAAAAATAAATCATACACACACAAACATCTTAAATTTATATCCATCACGTGCAATGTGCTTCAAAATTCATTATCCACATAAGGGAAAAAAGGATATTATTTTATAACTTAAATTATTTTCTTATCTACTGCTATACATTTTTAGGTTTATGTGCAGCAAGTGCAAATGTGCTTAAAAAAATAAAATCATACACTCACAAACATCTTAAATTTATATCCATCACGTGCAATGTGCTTCAAAATTCATTATCCACATAAGGGAAAGAAGGGATATTATTTTATAACTTAAATTGTTTTCTTAAATACTTCTATACATTGTTAGGTGTATGTGCAATAAGTGCAAATGTGCTTCTAATAAATTCATAGTATATTAAAAAAAAAAAAAAAAGGGGTACATTATTTTATACCGTATGTTGCATCCTTAAACACATACAAATATCTTAAATTTATATCCATCCCATGCAGTGTGCCTCAAAGTTCATCATCCACATAAGGGGGGGGGGGGGGGGGAATTCCTGCTTTGCCAAAGATTTCCAGGGTTTCACATTAAGTTCTTTAAGAGAGCATCTTCACTCCTCTTGTCCAAGGTGTCCAATGGGATGGGACTCCAACCAATCCCGTACTTCTGTTGGACTGTTTAGTACGAAAGTTTTATTTTCATATTTTAAAATTAATTTCACCGGGAAGCCCCAAGTATATTTTATGTGTCTGGAGCGGAGATTTCCTGTTACTTCTTTAAAGGTCATTCTCTTTTGCCTAGTCGCTAAAGATAGGTCTTGGAAAAATTGCAGGTTTTTATATTTCTCTTCCCTGGAGGAGAAGCCACTGATTGCCACAAAAATCTTTTGCCTGATATAAAAGGTGGAAAACCGGACAATCACATCTCTTGGCAGGGACTCTGCGATATTCTTTGGTTTCATAGTTCTATGTGCCCTTTCTATATATTCTTCTTTTTCCTCGTCTATCGCACCCATTGCTTTAAACAAATCTAATAAGAATTTACGCAGTGACCCATATTCAACGTCCTCTGAGATCCCTCTTATTCTAAGATTCTTCCTGCGCATCCGATCTTCTGAATCAGTCAGTTTCTCTTCAAGTTTTTCCAATTTGTTATTTAGAGAGGTGTATTGTTCTTTAGTAGTTTTTAGTTCAGATTCAAGCCACTCAATCACTTTTGTTCATTAGATTTTACTTGCTGAATAATTTTATTCATGTCTTCTTTAATATTAGAAAATTGCTTCACTAATTCAACTTTGATCAAAGCCAACTGCGTGTTCATACATTGTTGTAAATATTCCTGAGATATTGAATGGGATCCTTCTTCTCTGGGGGACATTAATTGTCCACTTGTTTTATCTAGATCAGGGTCTAGAGGACCCAGGGTAGTGTTATTCAAAAGGTTTTCTGACCTTTTCGTGACCTGTGGGGAGAAGATTGAGGAGATTTTTTTCTCCCTCCTGTTCTCAGAGTCATTTTTCTTATGTTTCCTTGCTTTGACCTCTCCTTTTTCAGCCTTATCTCCTTTTCTAGTGGCCATATTATTGCGAGATATAAGTGTTAATTCAAAATATTCTCTTTTCTCCTCTTTCTCTTCTCTCTCTTTGTCTTTTTACTCAGCCAGCTCCAGGCTTATTTAACCAGACTTAGTAAACCAGACACTGACTTTCTCTGGATTTCACTTAGTTATTATTATTACAATATTCCTTCTCAGGGTTTAACTGAAGTATTGCCCTCCCTGTTCAGTACTCCTTCCCTTTATATGTGCTTAAAGGGTATCAGGGCCACAGACAGCCAGGTCAGGTCCTCTATATCGCTTTATTAACTTGTTGTAATTTGATTTAAACCTGCATGCCCAGTTCTTTGCACTATAATCCTTTAATTCGGGTGTTTTTGTCCTTAGATGCTATTCATCAGCTTCAGACCGCCATCTTCGGCTAAAGACGATACAGTAGTAACCTTGTCATGCTGTATATATTCAGAGACCTGCTCTCCCCGCCCTTTATACTGCAGTAGTGTTTTTATATATATAGGTGGTTTTCTAATATCCTGGGCACTTCAAAACATCATACATTTGTATCCAAGTCTCTATCACCAATATTAGGACATTTCTTTCCCCAGTATGGAGTATGTAAAATGTATTATCTCAGCCTTTGTCTCTATTGAGTACCAGGATTTCAGCTTCACAGACAAAATCTGGAATTTAAAGTACTCACATTTTTGGTTCCATCGTTACAGGCAGGTTAAGTAATGTTTGTTCTCTGTCCAATCCTCCGTTTTTAGTTTCACTGCCCGCCTCTCACAAGCGGTTTCTCAGGTGGGGCTATAGCCTGTCGCACTATAGACCTCAGAGTGCTTAGACTGCTTGCCGACTTAATCCTGGTTACTCCCCTCGTGTTCCGCTATCGCAGCTGTATTTCAGGCTTCCTTTTACTCCCCCACTTCTCCGCCTCTTGTCTCGCCGCTTGTCCTCAGGGCGCTCGTCGGACCTCCGATATCTCTCTCTTCTTTACCTCATGGGCTCCTGTTCCATGCTGCTTCCGGGTCTCCCAAACGCTCCTCCCTCATTGCGTCATGTCATCACGTGAGCGCCCCCCTCTCGATTATTGCCCTATAACTCCGAGTCCGATATCGGGGACAACCGAAACTTGACATTTTTTATAGATTATAAATAAGTTTCATTAAAAAAAAAAAAAAAGTTGGAGAACCGCATGTTCCTTCCTGAAATGTCAGGTTTCTACCTACTTCACCTAAATGGTCATACTGACATTGTTTATTTACAGGCATTTATAATGTGTAGGAAAATTCTGATTTTGCTGAAGAACATTAAAAAATATATTTAAAAGAAACTACCCCAACTAGAACGGATGCCTGTCTGGATTTGGTATTAACAAACAATGAGGAGCTTATCTCAAACATCCAAGTAAGAGAACACTTGGGGGAATAGTGACCATAACATGGTTTAATGTAAACTGGTAACTATGCCACCAAAACAGAAGAAGGGCCAACTTTGATGGACTAAGGGCATCGATTGAACATGTAGACTGGGAAGGATTATTTTCTGGACTAAACACAGAACATAAGTGGAATTCCTTTAAGCACACATTACAAAAGTACGCATCCCAATATATTCCTTTGCGACACAAATCAAAACCAGTGTGGCTTACCGGTAATGTGAAACAGGAAATACAAAACAAGAAAATAGCATTCAAACATTATAAAAGCAAGGGATCAGCATTATCATTTATAGAGTACAAAGATGCCAACAAAGCCTGCAAAAAGGCAATTAAAAGCGCTAAATTGGAAAATGAGAAAAGAATTGCTAAGGAGAGTAAAACTAACCCCAAAACTTTTTATAAGTATATAAATGGAAAAAATCTAAAGGACAGAAGAAAGCAGACATTTAAAAAAAAAAAAAAATTCTTCTGTCTAAGGAAGAACCAATGGATGAGCCCCTACTACCGCAAGTTACGTAACAGTCACTGCAAACATGGAAAGGGGGGGACTGCTGATCCCATGCAAAAACGAAGGGCTCTCTCTGTGCTAGCAGAGAGAACTGGTCGCAGACCAGACAGTTGCCTGCTTCCTATGGAAGCATGGCACCTGTTAGTCAGAGGATAAACTGGTGTGTACTATCAAAAGTACACGCTAGTTTATCCACATACTAGGGAAAACTAACTATTCACTTGTACTTCTATATTAGAAGCACAGGTAATAAAAAAACATTTAGTGACCACTATTTATGATCTTTAGGGGTTCTCTCAGTCCATGTATAGTGCCAGCAGACTATTGGATGTCATTCCAATATTTAAAAAAGGATTAAAAAAAATCTCTGCCTGGTAATTATAGGCCAGTGAGCTTGACATCTGTAGTGGGGAAATTATTTGAAGGATTTCTATTTTTGAGGTATTCACTCAAGAATACATCTTGAATCAGAAAATAATTAGTAAAAGTGAACATGGTTTTATGAAAGACAGGTCTTGTCAAACAAACTTAATAACATTCTATGAAGACTAAATATCTAGGTGTGACAGTTGATGTGATTTATTTAGACTTTGCTAAAACATTTGATACAGTTCCACACAAAAAGATTACTCTACAAATTGAGAGATATATATTTGGGGGCAAATATATGGATTTGGATTGAAAATTGGCTAAAAGATAGAATGCAGAGGGTTGTTGGAAATGGAAAATTCTCAGATTGCACCAGGGTATTGAGCGGAGTACCTCAGGGGTCTGTTTTAGGCCCACTTCTTTTTAATTTGTTTATTAATGATCTCCCAAGTTGTGCTGAGAGCCATGTCTCCATGTATGCTGATGACACTAAATTAGGTAAGGTAATACAGACTAACCTTGATGTTTGTTCTTTATATGAAGATTTGGTCAGCGTGGGGGACTTGGCAAATAAGTGGCAAATGGGGTTCTATATAGACAAATGTAAAGTCATGCAATATGTGAAAAATAATAACAAAGCAACACATACTTTAATGGTATTTCCCTGGAAAACACTACTAATGAAAAGGATTTAGGAATAATTGTACATAACAGACTTAGCAACAGTGCTCAATGCCAGTCAGCAGCTGCAAGAGCCAATAAGATATTGGCATGTATAAAATGAGGTATTGATTCACGGGAGGAGGATATCATCATGCCTCTTTACAAGTCAATGGTAGGACCTCACCTTGAATATGCAGTACCTTAGCAATGTAATTTATTCATGAAGTTACAGATAGCGTGACAAAGTAAATAGACATTGCCTCCAAGTACAACATAGAGGGGGCTATTCACAAAAATTTGAGACTAGTGAGAAGTGGTTGAATTGGGAGGTCAAATTTGAGTTAACATAAATAAATGGCTAACCTCCAATTTTGACCTCCTCACATTATTCACCAAGAAAAAGTCACCTCAAACTCTCTTCAGTGAAAAGCAATAAAAATTGGTTCATTAAAAAAAATGAAGGGAGTTTGAATTGGGAGGTGAGTTGGAGTTTGCCATCCAACCTCTCTCCCACTACTCGCCACTTCTAGAGGTGGTGAGTTGCATTTTAAAAAAAGTAAAAAAAAAAACATGTTAAACTCACCCATATAAACCAGGTCCTAGTGCTCCCAAAAGGGACCCGAACCTCCTAACACACATGGGAGACCTGGGCAAGTCACCCTATGATAGTGTCCTACTCAGTGTTCAAGCCCGGAACACTGGAGCACAGATAGAACTACACAGATATCTGGAAAACATCTAAGAACTGGAACAGAGTTCTTTGCCCTCCAACTACCTTTATCCAGGGGTTGAGCTCCAGGATGAAGATATCCTTGGGGTTTTCTGATGACCCGGCCAGAATATCGGCTAATCGTACACCAGGTGGAGCAGAAAGAATGATGGTCAGAATAGAAGTCGTGTTAACAGCATAGAGGATAACAGGTCAGCACAGGTACAAGCCGGACCCAGGAAGCCAGATGTCTGAATTTGAATAAACTAAAAACAAAGCTCGGTCGCAACAGGATACACTGGATAAACACTCTGGAACAGATTACAGAAGACCATCCAAGGGCAGGACTAAACTGCAAATGACCTTTTTATTTAGCAGGCAGCACAGATGCAACAGCTCAGTGTTAAATTAAGTCATTAGACTAGTACCATGTGATAAACAGTATAGGCAACTGTACAGTTGGAGAAATAGTGCAATCTGTTGATCACACATGGAACTGCAGGTGTAAGGTGTAACTACAGGGCAGGAACCATGGGTTCGAATCCTGTCACTGGCTGATGTATGTGGATCTGTAACAGATAGAAATGGTATCAGAAGCTGCACATTGTTCCTGGCATCCATCATACATATGACGAACCAGGGGAAATATCCACACCTCCCTATAATAGAAATGTAGTCAGGAACACCACATTATTAAAATGCCCCCCCCCCCCCCCTTCTAAATGGCTCCCAGCACCCATAAATAAATGGACTATGGACTTGTCCACGCACAGTGATGGGAGCCTTATAGTACCCCCACAGTGATGTTATCAACTTCCCCATCCAGTGTTTGTTAATCATATGGGAGTTTGCGACAAACAAAATAAACAATCCCTCACATATAAATAATAATCCACACAGGGTTGCGCAGTGCCAACAAAATCTAAAATCAATGTACTTAAAATGTATAAACCTACCTCCCCCCTAACTCTATCTTGCCCATGTAGGAGGGTGATTAAAAATTACCCTGTAAAAAAAAAATTACCCTTTAAGTGCCATGAGGGTGGGCAGTGAAAATCCGAAAATTAATGTTTAAAGAAAGGTTCTTTTTTACCGGTGCAATGTTATTTTTTAGAATAGGTGGATTAATTGGATTCATTTTGATTTTGGGGTGGCCCCTTTCCCTGTACTTAATATGAGGAGAGATGGCATTGCTGATCACGGAGGGACATTTAAATAAGGTACTATTTTATTCACAGTCCTTTGGCAGGCTCCCAGACCCTTTAATAGTGTGGTGGGTCAGGCTCACTTGCCCATGCCCCTATATTAATTATGTGTTGTTGGGAGCATCGGGCGGCCGGCTACTTGATCCTGCCCCCCATATGTGTGGGAGAGTCAAAAAGCCATTTTGGTAGCCCCCAGACCCAGTTTATAGGGAAAGCATTTTTCCAGCTAAGTCCAACTTTGCAGTAGCACTACACCTGAAGTTTTTCATTTCCTTGTTCATTTCAGCATGCGTCACCTCATCTCGATCACTTTTGCAAAAAAATTATTGAATACCATTTTTCAAGGTTGAGATGAGGCGTCCAAAAGTGGGGCTGAATGTGTCCAAGGTTGGAGTTTAAGATTAGTGCTAAACTCAACCTCCAATCTTGGAATTTAGATTGAATAGACCTCAAATAGGTGATAAAGTTGCTATAACTATTAAATGCCACAAATGATATAGAATCTGAATTTTAACCATTCACATTTAAAGAACGTGAATGGTTAAAGTTGAGTCTGGGACTAATGCTGGAGTTATTGTGTGGCCTTTTAGTTGATGCTAAGTCCATTACTATTTATTGTGGTAATGTATAATAATTTATATTTTTTGCTAGCAGAATTATAAGCAAATGTGTGAGGTAACTGGCTTGATTAATGCAGGTGTGATTAGTGGAAGGGTAAACAAAGTTCTAACCTTATGAAGTCCAGAAAACCTTTAAGTTGGGTAATCATCATGGGCAAGGAAGGGGTTAATAGCTCTTAGAAGAGCCTTTGTAGTACTGTAATAAATTACAAAAAAAATTAACCCCTAAAAAATGCACAAACTAGAAGGTTCCTATTCAGTTTATGTAAAATTGCCGCAGTAAGTTAAAAGAAAATCAACATGAACATCCTTAACTTGTACATAAATGTCTGAACTTTACTCTGCATAGCAAATAAACTTCAAAGTTGAAATCTGCTATCAAGGTCTAATTAGAATCAAATCTTACTGGTGTAAATTGTGATATTGTCATAAAGTACCAAAACAGTGACAACTGTTTCACAGGTTGGATCCAATTGCAGGTATTTTCTGTGGTACAATTAAAAATGGACAGAACAAATGCTTACCTACTTCTTTCTATCACATGTCTGCCCTGTTTAAGGTATTGTTTTGAACTATTTAGTTATATAAAATGAATATTTTTTTGGGGTTCTAAAAATATTCTACAATAGGTTTAATTTGGCCCAATATCTGGGATGCGCTGGGCCCTGTGACTGACCCATCAAACTAACAGGAGTGATTGTAGGACAGCTTTATATTTGACATCATGCCATGGTCATTGTTATATAAGACTTAAGGCTCAGTTCCGACACACATACAATGCAATGATTGATATCAACACAAATTACAAACGGCCATCAAGGCAATTATTATAATATACAATGTAACCGAGCCAGTAGACCCCTGAGGCTGAGGGACAAGGGGACTGCTCTTTTTGTCCACCAAACCAAACCCTACTATGCTTGTTCGTCAGGCTCCAGGCAGAGCAGATTTATTATACACAATGCTGCTTTTGCATGGTTGAGCCTGCCTGCTGGGCTGCAAGTTAATGTGTCCTCTTGTTTGCTGCTAGTGTTATCCATGGGTTCTTGTCTCTCAGGAGGTTTCATTTATAACAAAGACATCTCAGTAGCCCAGCTGTCTACTGGCCCCCTCACATACAGCTCCTCATAGTTTCCTTTAGAAGGAATAATCAGTGATCACCAAATGTTAGTCAACATTCAGCCAAAGTGTTTATTCCCATACTTTACCTTAGGACTATATAAACTCAAAGAGATTTTCTTAAAGGGCATTATTTATCACATCTCAAAAATTATGTGGTAGAAATAAATCTGGTGACTTGTCTGTGATATGTGTAATAATGATGTACGGATAGGATGGTATGACTCAGCCTTTACCCTTCCATAACTGATGTTGTCAGTGTTTAAGATTGTGTTGTTCCTAGAAAGGTAAGCCCTGACTGCTTGCTAATCCATGTGAATGAACATGCAAATTAGTCCTTGGTTTCCACAAGGCTTTTAATGGCTCAAGAAGGGCTCAATAAATATATGGCAGCCACTGCAGCTGTGCTGTCCTTCTAAATATATGACAATATTTTTATTCTTTGGTTGACTACACTAGACATGCTACTTAAAATATATACTATATATTCATGTAAAATGTATCTGCAGGTTGTCTCATTGTTAAGTCACTAAATTAGATTAGATGGGCTAATCAGCTTCATAGTTCCAAAATAGTTGTCTAATACATTTCTTGATGATCATGTGCCACAGCTTTGTGGAATCGGTTTGACAAATTATTAAAGGACAACTGTAGCAAAAAATGAATATGTGTTTAATTGAAAGATTATATCAAGTGTACGTGAATTATAAAGAAATACCTGAATGAAAGAATACAAATAAAGTAACATATTAGGCCTTCTTTAAGTTATATACTTCTCTCAGGGGGCAGACATGTTGTTTAGAATCTTGGGTCATATCTCCCCTCACCGTTATTTCAGATGAAGATAGATCTGACCCATCTGACCAAAGATACTAAACAAAATGTCTGCCTCCTGGTAGAACAAAGAGGGGTCAATAAGGTACTTTATTTATATTCTTTCATTGAAGCATTTCTATATAAATAGTCTACACTTGATGCAATCTTTCCATTAAACACAACTTCCTTTTTTGCTACAGTTGTCCTTTAACAGATGAATAATGATGATTAAATTAACACTGTAAAAGAGATGTGATTTAACTGTGTGTAGTTAACGAATTGTTACATTAAACAGACACAACTCTACAGAGAAAGAGAGCTCATGCCCTTTTGAAGAAACAGCTTGCCCAGGACTTGCAAAATATTTTTCAAATAGGCATAACTAGCATTTTAACCAAGCTCATTTAGGATATCCAAGTCTTTACTGCTGACACCCAGCTGTGAATGGGTTACCAACTGGAGCAGAGATCGCTCTCCCCAGGTCACAGTTTGTTGTTTTTGTGTCTCCATCCTGCGTCTGTTTTATTTCATGGTCTGTAGTTGTTGTTTTGGTTATGAAGTTTGTGAAACTGGGGGGGTAGAATCAATGAAAAAAACAAAATGAGAACTAGAGAGTTTGGAGAAAAACCTTTATTTTGGAACTGCATATTTTCTTAGTAACAGTGCCCCAATAAATGTAGATATAGTTCAGCTTTTACACTGCCCTGAAATAGCATACTCATAATTAGTTATATTAAAGAGTCACTACATTGTAAAGTAAGCTTCCTTAAAGAGACTCTGTCAACCTACACAGTGTTCATACTGGGAATGTAGAACAGAAAATGGCGAAAAATTATCTATTTATCGTGTTAGCAGAATTGCAAACTAACACATAAAATAAGTGTAAAATATGTTTTAAATGTGTTTGTGGTGTCTACTGCTTATGACAGCTTGATATGCACTTTTCAATCGAAATTTTGCATATCAAGCCACAAGGTGATGTCATAAGCAGAGGACACCAGAGACACAGTTAAAACATTTTTTTCTATGGAATAAATCTGAAACTCCAATGTTAGACACAATTAAGAATACGGTTAAGGATATAATAGAAATGGATGGATTCATTATGGCACATGAACACAAAAAAACTATGATTAAATATGGTCACTCTGGCCCAATATAAACAAAGGAATTTTTCTGTTATGCTCTCAGCTTAATACAGCTATTTATTGTATCCTCATAATAATCTTTTTTGTATACTAACTTACATTTCTTTGTATAAGTTATGGCCCTATATTAATTTATTTTGTATTTTTATTTTTTATATTCATTTTTAGATTTTATAATTTTTTTTATATAATTTCAAATAAAAAAAATAATTTACAAAATCAAATCAAACATTTAATTCTCTTACTTTATGCATTTCCTTCCAATTCTGCTAACACTATGTATAGATCATAGTTCATAATTTGTTATTCTCTGCATTCACAGTATAAGCAGTATTTAATTCCCTTTAAAGGGATAGTGCACCCCAGGGGGTTTTGTTATGGTTGGGACCAGTGGGGCAGAGAATAATCTATCTTGTACAACATCATTTATTAAACTATTGAAAGGGCAGAAAGTCGAAGAGCAAAAACCAGGAACAAAAAAAATGTGTGTCGGGCTAGAGTTTTTAGAATGTTAATGTCAATGGGTGACAATAGTTTCTGGGTAAAAAAAAATAACAACAACAAAGCAAATATTGCTGGGTCCAGTGAGGCAGACAATGATTGTCCAGGGTTGACCACTTCTTAAAAAGAAGTGAAAACTATTGTTTTTCTCTGTTTGATTGTGAAGCGGTGTACAGTTTAGGCATCAATTGATGCTTCTCCCTCTTGCCACAATAGTCCCTCAAACAGCCTCTTTGCCACCCTAGCCCCCCAAACAGTCTCTGCCTCTGCCTCCCTAATTATTAACAACCAAAATGATGACCTTTTCCTTATCAAATGGTTCAAAAATCAAAGTAAAACATACCTTACATGGTCTTTTGTACTGTATTCAAAACAGCATGTGCCCCTATTCACTATGTGAACTGCAAATGAGCTTCAAGAATTGGGCAAGTAGTAAAATATTTCTCTGCTAGCAATGCATGATTTTTTTTACCACAGTTGTCAGTTCACTCTAAGGGAATAATACCCTATGTTGTATATCAGCAGTGCAGATGGCATATTGCCATATGTAAACAGATTGAAAGGAGACTGCAAACAATAATACAAAATTATTTTAATAGCATTGTCTATTGTGAAATTCCTATTTTTATGCAAAAGCTAAGTTCCCACACAGTACAACACCAATAATGGCTGTAAGCACAATGAGTCTGCAGTACAGGAAATACTAAATATAGGTGATGAACAAGAGATAAAAGTTGTATTTCTCATACAACTAATGTTAGTGAACAGTTTTTATCAACACTAATGGAAGATTATGTCTGACCCTGTGACAGGGGATACATGACAACTTTTGCTCCAAATATCCCTAGGACAAAAAAAAGGTGGGGCCTAAAGGAAGCAGAATTATGTGACGCACCTATCATCTTGTGGCTCCCCCCGCAGTATTGCTCTCCAGGCTACCTGGTACAGATACTGGTTGTCTGGAACTCATTTACCAGCAGTTAGGCTGTGTATCTCTCAGACATACATAAAGCACTGCATTTAGACAGTATTTTTATGCCAGGACAGACCTGAATTTGACGGTACAGGACCAAAAAACACAGGATGGTCCCTGCAAATTCAGGACTGTTGGCAACTATGACAGTGTTAACTACTATTGTAAACAGTCAACAAGTCTACTTACAAGTCAAGTCATAAGTACTCTGGCTGGCCTGTGTACACAAAAACATAAACTCTATAAGAAACCCATGCAGTTGTACGAAGTAAAATATTGTATTAGATATACCTGACCATTTCATTTGAGATTTGTTGATGTGTGGGTGTTGGTAAAGGTATGCATGTTGGGAAACAAAGTCCTTTTTTGAACGGCATAAAAGATTAAGATACTTAATCATGCTTTATAAAAAAAAAAGAAGCAGTAGATGACAGAAAACCAGGAACAAAAATAAGTGTGTGCCGGATTTACAAGGGTTTAGGATTGTCAGAATGTTAATGTCAATGTTGGACAACACTTTCAGGTAAAAAAATAAATAAATAACAAAAATAAATCGGACATTTCACTGTAGCAGTTGCAGTCTGGACATCCGCATGGCTGTTTCGGAGCTGAACTGTCAGCACCTACAAATAGTAATTTCACCCCCCCCCCCCCTTATTAAACCCCCTAACCTAAAAATAACCCCTAACCCTAAAAATATCTGTCAAACTAACCCTACAACTAACCCATGACCCCAAACCCTAATACTAACTAGAAATCTAACCCTCATACAAACCCTAGTAACCCCTAACACTAACCCTAAAACTAACTTCTACGCCTTAAAATAACTACTAATACCCTAATATTAACCCTAATCGTAAAAATAGTCTACACCATCTAAAACTAGCTTCCCCCTTTAATATTTGACAAAGCAGCTGAAAGAAAAGTTAAATTTTTAATGATGCCAAATATCAGAGGATAAACATAGCATGTCAGATAACATGCTATGGAACGGTGACCAACCACAAATTTCCCATCAGTATGTAAATAGTCAGACACAGGGGGCACAGTAACCCATTTCAGCAGATAATTATTACTCTTATAAGTATGTAGTTAGCCAGACAAAACAGAGACACAGGATGACTCAAACAATTGCTAGTTAGTCTGCCACTAATAGTGGTACAGTATATCAGTATATAATTATACATTGGGTAGATAGTGTAGCTCCATTCAATAAATAGTTGGCCATGCACAGAAGTGATATAGGATAACTCATTTCAGTATATGGGTTGCTAGAAATAGGTGAAGTACAGTATGTAGCCAAAACCTGGAGACATCAAAGCAAGGACTTGGTTTGCTGGTGGAATAAAATGATTGGAAATGCAATTGTGGTACCACGGAGATAACATTTTTCCATTAGGTTATAGGTAACATTGAGTTGAGTCTTCAAAACACACTCTTTATAGCCTACAAAATTAGCCATACAGGGTATAATATGGTTCCATTCCATGTACATCCAAGCACAGATGGAGCCACATGATATGTCCAATCAGAAGTGTATTTTGTGATAAAAGATACATAAATTCCGTTTTTTTTTTTGTTGTTGTAATGTTAAGAGCAGACATCTATAAGCATGTCTGCTCTCATGGGAATTTTATGCACCATGTGCCTCAGCACTTGCTGCTGTTCCTAAACACTTCCACTTTCCTAATATGCCTCACAGCTGACAGTGGAATATCTAGCAGGGATTTAATTTCACTAAATGACTTATTGCAAAGTTGGGATGCTTTCACAGCATCATGCTTGAATTCACTGAGCTCTTTAGAAAGACCCATTTTTTCACAAATTTTTGTACATACAGACTGCATGGCTAGGTGCTTGATTATACACCTGTGACAATTGGCCTGATTGAAACACCTGAATTCCAAAATTAAGTGGTTTAGCAATATTTTTTCTATATAGTATGTATAGTGTGTATATATATTTTATGTATAAATAAGTAACTTTGTACACTCTCTTCAGGGCTGCTTTAACGAATGGGCAAAGTTGGCACTTCCCAGGGCCCACCGGTTAAAGGGGGTCCAAAGCAGCATCCCTGCAGGCCTCCGCTGGCCCAAAATGGTAGTGCTGCCCGCATGACTGCCACACACAGAGACATTCACACTAGGGCAGCAGCTGGAAGTCCGCATCCGACAGATATGAAAGTAAATCATATCTCTCAGCTGTATTTCCCTCCTCCATACGCGCAAGACTGTGTGGAGGAGACAGCCAAGAGAGCAGCAGCAAGGTGAGTACTGGGGAAAGGGGGTTGGAAATAGGTGTTAGTGCTCAGGAAGGATGTGGGACCATTTACCGGAATGAAAACATATGACAAATCTAATAATACATATAAAATACAATATCATACAATTTTTAAAATGAGCCGCTAGATAGGAGATGTCTTTGTTTTATAATTATGGATTCCCAGTAAAGTTGCAACATTTGAAGCGGCCAGAGCAACAAAGTCTTATTTCGTTACAGTCACGCTACTGAACTTATACTTCTTTTAAAACTGAAGGTCAGTTTTATTCTAAAAAAACAAGCATCTCCTATCTACCGGCTGATTGTATAAATTGTATAATATTGTATTTTATATCTATTATTAAATTTGTAATATTTTTACATTTCGGTATATGGTCCCATGTCTTTTCTGAGCGCCATCACCTATTTCCAACTCACTAGAAGTTCTCCTCTGTTTAGGGGTCTTGGGAACGGCTACTTAGGTGTCTTTATCTGCTCATAATTTGTTTCTAGCTGCTACATAATATTTTGTTTTTTCCTTTTTCCTCTGTTCTCACAGGTGCAAGACTATACTCATTTCCTTAAGGGAGAGAGGGGGCAATGCTTTTGGCATCTTAATGGGCAAATTAGCTGTGGCATAGAAACATAGAATGTGTCGGCAGATAAGAACCATTTGGTCCATCTAGTCCACCCAATTTTCTAAATACTTTTATTAGTCCCCAGTTCCCTATCTTATAGCTAGGATAGCCTTGTGCCTATCCCACGCATGCTTAAAATCTTCTGCTGGAAGGCTATTCCATACATCCACTACCCTCTCAGTAAAGTATTAATTCTTAATATTACTTTTAAATCGTTGCCCCTTTTTTAGACTGTGTCCTCTAGTTGTGGTAGTTTTTCTTCTTTTAATACTTATACTCTCTTCCTTTACTGTGTTGATTCCCTTTATGTATTTAAATGTTTCAATCATATCCCCCCTGTTACATCTTTCCTCCAAGCTATACATGTTAAGATGCTTTAACCTATTGCATATTGATGGACAAACTAACAGTGGCACATTTTAATGGACAAACAGTGGCACATTAATGACAAAGTGGCTGTGGAATGTTAAATGGTACCGGACTGTGGCTCATTTTAATTGGCAAAGTGTCACTGAGGCATGTTCTGCAGGGCCAGTTCTATGGGGCAAAGTGATACTGTGGTATTTTCTGTGGGGCAAATTGACACTCTGGCATGCTGAATCATGTGCGTGCACTATGAGTGCAAGCCAAGTGCTGTGGGTGCAATATAAGTGCATGGCAAGTGCTTTGCGTACTGTATGGTGCTCTGTTACGTCCTTTAGGTGCAATGTGGGTGCAGACGAAGGGAATAAGAATAAGAAATGCAATTTTTGAATAACATTTTTATTACATATAAAAATAGTGGAATATAATATGAAAATAGTTGTATATAATATTACAATTTATACATACAGTTTTACATTGCGGCTTTAGAAAAATTGGGTGTAGGGGGCAGACTGATAATGACTTTGCCCAGGAACCACTGGGGCCTTAAAGCTGCCCTGATTCTATTCACAGATTACGTATATAAGTATGTATATTACTTTTACCAGGGCCGGCCTTAGGGGTGTGCGAGCTGTGGGATCACACAGGGCGCAACACCCCAGAGGGCGGCCGCCCGCCCATTTGGCAAAACAAAAAATGTTTTTAAAAAAGGTTTGCTGGTGGAGGGGGCGGAGAGACAGAACATGGGAGGGGGAGAGACAGAACAGGGGAAGGGGATGGGGGGAGACAGAACAGGGGAAGGGGAAGAGACAGAACATCGGAGGGGGAGAGACAGAACAGGGGAGGGGGTAGAGACAGAACAGAGAATGTGGAGGGGGGAGAGAGAACAGAGGAAGGAGGGAAAGAACAGAGGAAGGGAGAAGAGAACAGGAGGGGGGAGAGAAGAGAACAGAGGAGGGGTGGAGTTAAGAAAACAGAGGGGGAGAGAGAGAGAACAGATATGGGGGAGGAGGGGGGAGAGAGAACAGGTATGGGAGAGTTGGAGAGAGACAGACATGGCAAGCAAGAGGAAAGGGACAAACATGGGAAGGGAGAGACACATACATGGAGGGAGAGGAAAGAGACAGGCATTGGGGCAGTGCCACAGGGGAGGCCCGCACAGGGTGCCGGACCACTTAAGGCCGGCCCTGTACTGGACATACATGAAAGCTATAGAAATCCCAACAAATCATTCCTGGTAAAGACTTTAGAAATTAGAAATCTTTTTTCCACGTGACATGCCATCTCCTAAATTAAAGGTGCCCAATGCACTTTCCTGCTTTATCTTGAGAAGAATCTTTCCCTGAATCCGTATTATTAAGTTTAAATGTTTATATATGTAACAAAAAATGTTTTCCATAAAAGGTTCAATCCATATTTAAGACTTTCTGTCACATTTCCTGTCTGGAAAGGCCAGAATGGGTTTTAAATTAATAGTTGCTTCTTGTGCAAAGAGCCTTGATAACAAAAGATTGCACTTGAAAACAGGCAAAGGGCATCTAATGCCAGTGCCATAGTAGAAATCATAGTGATTTACCTATAACGCTAGTATTTACGGAAAGACTGCCTCTCTAGTGAATTTATGCATGACAAGTAGGAACAACACTAAATAATTCTAAGACAAGTAGCACATTCACTAAGCACACCCTCTGAAATATGATATCATTTGCATAATATTTCAGACTAGTTTTTAGCTACTTTGTAGCTGCACCTAATATAATACTAAATAGCAGATTGGTAAAATATAACAATGGAAAATCATAGCTGCTATTATGTGCTAATCTTATTAACCGTAACACACATTTTGTATCCAGGAAGGCAAGTCTCTACTTTACAAAAAATATTAACACACAATCATCTACTATTCTTTTCTTTATATACCATCTGTCTCATCCAAATGTTCCCAGTTGTGTCTGTGTCAATCTCCCATTTGTGTCTGCCTCACTTTCTGCTCTCCTCCCAGCTAGCATATGTATTCCTTTCTCTTCACAGACCCCTCCTTTTAATCTCAGTCACCATACTAACCCCGCTGTCCTGTAACCTTATTGCCCCCATTGCCTCCCTCCTCCTGGTGACATGCAGCTGGGGGGAACCAGGCTTGCATAGTTTAGGTAACTGTCACTTTAAAGGGACTGTGCAGGAGTGAACCACCCATGCTCTCCCCTCCTCCTCCTCCGGTGACCTCAGCAGCTCTGCCTGAATCTCGGTTGAGAAGAAGGAAGGCAGAGTTTGCGAAGCCCCCACGGCAGGCACTAAAAGGGGGCACAGGCAGTACCTGTGTGTTGGTAGCGGGTGGGTTTCGCGGGGTTCCTTTAATTCCTCGCCCTCTGTGTCCTTTCAGAGGCTTTTCCTGCGGCTGTTCTTTCAGTCTCCTCTCCCTGCCACCCACACCATGGCCAGCAGCAGCAGTAGTAGTAGTAGTAGTAGTAGTACTGCTGCTTCTGCTGCTAGCAGCAGCGCCCTACCCGGGCGTCTCCCGGGGGCCCGGGGAGCCAACCCTCGCAAGGGCCGCATTCTGGGGTTATTTGATGCCATCCAGGACGCGGTGGGACCCCCAAAACAGGCAGCGGCCGATAAGAGGACGGTGGAGAAGACCTGGAAACTGATGGACAAAGTGGTAAGAGGAAGGAGAGATGGGAGCTTAATGGGATATTTCCATGTGTTGTCACCACCACTAACCTAGTAGTGGCTCACATGTTTATGGTATTAGTAAAGAGGGGAGCAGATTAAATGAAATCATCATTCTCTGGTGAAATCCTTGTTTGGCTCTTTACACCCTTTTACTCACTAACAAACTTTTATTAACCACTGAATTGCTAACAAATAGTATATGAAACTGTTGGTTACATTTTGTACACCATTTGTTTTTGAACTACTTCTCACATGATGCTCAGCAAGCAATAAAGTTGGCTGAGAATCATGGCCACTGTAGTCCACAATAGCTAGTCTCAAATGTTGGCTATCACTGCTATATGTACATACCCAGTGCCAAGTTGTGAAATTAGACATTACCTTATTTACTACTACTACTACTGCTACTGTACTCATGTGTATTATTTCTGTATTCCATAATCCTCATTTAAAATAATATATTGATACATCCTTGCAGCTCAGTGTAATTTAGGATCATTACAGGTACAGTAATTAGTGTCAGTGAGGAATAAATTGGTACAAATATAGGAGGGAAGTGCTGTTAACAGCATAGTGTAGTTGTACCTAGAGAGCTAGACCTAGTCAGGGGTCCATATGTTGGCCACTTTTGGAAACACTGATAGAGGGCCTCAGGGGTTAGTTAGAGCCACATGAGGTATCCAGCTGTGTTTGTTCTGTGACGTTTACACTGACTAGTTCTAGCATGCTGAGAACACCCCTATCCAGATAACATTTACTGTACTGTGAGAAATCACATATCCCGAATTACATGTTTTGATCAGTATATTTACACGTCATTTAAAAAAAGGGTAATTTCATGTTTTAGAATCAATCACTAAATTGGGATCAGGAATAAAGGAATTCGTCATGTCAAGCAGTTTACTACATGTCAGATTAATAATTAATTATGCTAAACTCATAAGAAAATTACAAATTTTACAGATATGAACTCTGATCTGTTATTTCTTGGATAAATAAATATGTGATCCAATAAATAGCCATGCAGAATATTTTAGGTCAGAAAAATGTTTTGAGCCATCTTTATCAAGGCAAAACTGGAGTAGTTCTAGACCAAAGTTGAGCAATTTCTATGGAATGATGTTTCCACCAGTGGCTTTAACACTTTCCCCAATCATTAGTTTAGCCATTGATAAATATGACCCTTGATGTATGACAAACTGAGATTTTAACTTCTGTACTCTCTTAGGTATTTTATTTTTATGGTTACAATGTCAATTATGAATGTTTTGGTGTGGGGTGTGCTAATAATTATTTTTCAGTGATAAAAAAGAGTTCTGTTCTGTATTGTAATTAAAATAGGCATGCATTTGTTAGTGTTCCAAATTAGATTGAACTGTATTGTTCTAAAAAAGTTTGTATCTGTCAGTATAAATGTGTAAGTTGCTGGCTATTTTTAAAGCGGGGCCTGGTTAGAGAATCCCCCCATGTGTTTCTATGGTCTGAGACCATGATATGTTGAGGTTTCATTCAACTGTAACATCTATTTTGTATAACAAGGAAATCAACTTCAAGGGAAATAAACACAGAGAAAATAATCCATACGTTTTTGTTGTCGTGACCACATTCGCTAGGTTTGAGACCTCTAATTCACATTTAGGCATTTACAAAGTAAATTGTTACTTGTGTTTGAACACCAGATTTAACATAGATGGCAAACTGTAGAAAAGTGTGTTGTAAAAAAAGTACAATATCCGGTAAAGTTTATTATTCTTAGCATATTTAAAATGGCTTGTTTCCGTTTAAAAAAATAAAGTGTGTTTATTTTTTGTTTATGCATTATTTTGTCCATTTGTTTTAGTCACTGTATATTGTTCTAAAATATATATCTGCACAAACAAGATGGTAAAATATGTACCTATTGTCTGATGGAGAGTATCTTGGAAACTAAGACAGCAATCCTCTAGGATCATTTGGTTACTTACATTATTAAAATTATTTTTACTCAATGGTATTCATTAACTGCAGATTTTATTACACTGTATCTGCGTTAGTTTTGTTAGTATAATTGTTGTTTACTTGAGAACAGTTTCCTGTGTTTCTGTGGCTAACAATGTACTGCTTTCTTTTTAACCTAGTTTGTTGACTGTCTCTGGTAGAAAGTGAGACTAAATTAAAGGATACTTAAATGTTTTATAGTACCTAGTAACCAACAGATACTTCTTGTAAGCATAGTTGCAGAGTTTTTAGATGTTTTACTATTTGTCACCACTATGTATTTAAGAGATTTAGGGCACCATTAGGCAACCTATGTACAGTAACTGCAGCTGGTTCAGTATTTACCTATTCCATATGTGCTGGAATAATGTTTAAAGTGTTTAAATTTCACAAGAGCTTCTACTATAGAAACACAAGTACAAAGGTGCTGGCTGATCCAGTCAAAGACTGTCACTCATGCTAGTACAGACAACCTCTTCCTTATTTATAATAAACACTGGTACCTTAACTAGATCCCTTTTATTGATTATATGTAAAAGACCGCAAGATAAAGTTGTTGAACCAAACCCCTAGTACACTAACCATAGATCATTATATCAGTATTAATGATATTAAATAGCAGAGCATTATACTGAATGTGCCAGGTTCTATATCCATTTTCAAAGTGGTCATGACGTGTATATATATTTTTAAATATATTTTTCAATGCATTCATTTTAATTGCAGCAAACTATTGCATGGTGCCAAATCCTTAAACACTCTAAAATTAAGGTTGGTGTCATTTCCTCAGCAATGCTCCAAAGTTTAGATATGTTTTGTTAATGTGTCTGAACTTGTGGTGTTAACAAAATTTTATCTTGACGCTTTGTTTGTCCCTTGTACAACTCTGTAGAATATGTTGACACTTTCTAAGTTGGGAAGGTATTTGGGAGCAGGCGTGCTGCTTTTTTGAGCAGATTTTGCAAGTATTCTTCCCCTCCCCATCCCTTATTAATAACTCAATGGTATTTTATAGTAGCACTGTAATGTCATTTTCCTAATATACATACATAGGGGAAGCTGTTTCTTTCATTTTATGTGTACATTTCTTATCAAATCTATAAATAAGCTTTTTATATGGGAGAATCAATGTTGTAGTCTATACATAGACCCATATTCATAGCATTCTGAGTTATGGCTTTCTAGACAGATGTAATGCAAAATTAGATATTATAACAGGAAAAAAGTACTTGTACAACATATGCTATTTTAAAGCTGATAGAAACATTTTAGAAAATTGTTTGTAAAGAAATGCTTCATCAGTGTTTGAAGCACTGGAAACAATGACGCATCTGACTGTAAAAACATGCTTTCCTCTTACTGGCATAATAGCGATTTTAAAATACAAAGTGCCTTTAACCTTTTGTATAATGTCTCCTTCTTAAGATGTTGAGATTTTACGGTTTCCCCCGCCCATCCCCTGTGATCTCTCAATGGGTAATACGGAGGTTTTATTTTTTTTTTTTAATACCTTCCAGTCATGTAAAAAAGATGAGGTGATATTCCTGTGAAATGTGCCAATGTACCTTCAGCTGAGGTGGTTAATTGTGAAATTTTCAAGGTGAGTAGGAGAGCAACAATGTCCTTCAATAAACTTTCTCCACAACGCAAATCTGTCAAACAAATAGGATAAAATGCAACAATGAATGAAAAAATGACATGTTTTTTTCTTTTTTAATTTGATTTTCATAACATACAATTCCCAATATATTAAATTTGCCAATCATTTAAAGAAGGAGTAACGACCTTCATGCATTTTTAAAAAGGCTTATGAATGATTCTACTGTGGAACAAAATTCAGTAGTGATTTGGACCTCTTGGGGAACTAAAACACTTCCAGGCTGCCATGCTGTGGAGATGGACATGTGCTCTCCTTTCATTGAATGTTTATTGTGTGATTGATGTACGCACACACCCATCACAAAGTCGAACCGTCTCTCTGCAGACATGGAGCTATGCTGCGATGGAAGCTCTTTAGTCCTGACTAGGGGTAGAATATATTTTAGACTGTGCACAAAGAGTTAGAAAAGCTTCTTACACTTTTGTTTCTACAGGTGAATTTTGCCTCCTCCTTGAGAGGTTATTAATGACTTGTTTGCACAGGTGATATTTGGTGATCATAGCAGGCAATATGTAAGTGCATCCTTCCTGTTCTTTAAAAATGGTAAATATTATATATTTTATTCTATAACACGGGGCTTAAAAAAAATACTTGTTTCGAAGCCAAACATAGCAAGTCAGGAGCCATTTTAGTTGGTTTACAAACCACGGACATGGCGCATTCATAGAGTTCTATGTACAGAAGTAAAAAAAAATTAGGAGATTATAGAAGCCAGGGCTCTGACTCCTGTGATTTGTCAAGCCCAGCTAGAAATCCTTTATACGGTATTTAATGCGAGTGTGCCATAATATTTAAAAGTATAGGCCTTTTAATCTGAAAGAACCTACTGGTGTTTTGTATAGGCTGGGGGTGTAAAAAAGCACTTACAATCTTCATATTGCTTGCAGGCTGCCACGTAAACAACCACGATTTAACAAATATTTTTTATATTTTGTTTCATTGCTGGCTCCTTAAACAATCACATGGGTTCCTCTGTATACTAAAGTTTACAGTTCATCCCTGTGGTTTTAGTATATTTTTAATATTCTTTTTTAAGATCAAACTTTTTTTTTTTTTTTTATAGAAGCGATTGTTATAGGGACTCTAAAACAGAACAATTATATACACTAAATATAGAAATTGAAAACATTACCAGGAATCATCAAAAATTGGCATTAGCATTAAATAAGTAATTACTGCACAGTGATTCAATGACAGCCAGTAAAAACTAAACGGGCAAAAGATCCCCAAACAGATGATTTGAACCCTTTCAGTGCTGTAGGGAACACAAAAAGAGCAAATTAAGATCCTCCTGTGTCCCCCACCTCCCAATTCAAATATATGGCCCTCCCTGGCCTACTGCTGGCCCATGAAAACCGAAAACCCCCCCACGAATTCTGTAGTCCCTAGTTAGTGACTACAGGCATTGTGCCAGCCTGTGGTCATAGGGGGCATTTTTTACAGTAGGCTTCTGGCTTCAGGGGCATCAAACTTTATTTTTTGGAGTGAGACGACTTGGGGTGACTATTACACAGTCCCCTAGTGTAATAACAGGGAAATGGGGAATAATGGCGTTGGAATTAAAGCTACCTCATCTCATCTCATCATTCTATTGGTAGAATTAAATGCAAATACATAAATTAAGATTTTTTTTTTCTTTTTTAATGATATCCCCTGTGGCTTGATATCCCAATGAATTTCTTGAAATGGGAATATGTGTAATTTGCATAGCTAGCCACAGGTGATGTCATCACAATTACACTTTTCTCTTAACCCCTTCATTGCATGACTTTTTTTTAAATAAATTGGCTGCTTTGGACACTGGCTGTTTTTTTGTGTTTTGCTGTAATATATATTTTTTTCAGGATAATTAGATACCATTATTTTGGATTATCACATAATTGACTATGCTTTTTTTCATCATATTTTATTATTTTGTAAACACTATCTAACTTTTCACTTGAAAATACTTTTTACACATGTATAAAAGCAACCTGCTAAATGGATTCTAATATTTATTTGTCCTGAGTTTGGGAGTACCACATGGTTTTTTTTATTTTTTTATTATAGTTTTTTTTTTTTTTCAAGTTATAAGAGAATAGGTAGCACATTGCTTTTTCCTAACCATTTTTATCTTTACCTATAGTGACATTACAACCCAAACCTTTACAGCCCTACAAGTGGGGCCTTAACAAAATCTATTTGTAACTAAATAAGGCAAAATGTATGCAATATGCCATATACTGCTTTGCACTACATTTTATAGGTGCTTTTAATGAACGTAAAAAAGGTTTACAATGTCAATTTTCTACAGTATCTGAAGCACAAAAGCAGCCAACTCCTAACATGAATCGCTTAATGGAACATTTAAGGATGATTTATAAAACTCCATTCTAAAGATCTAAAAGTGGAACAACCATCATGCAAATCAATGGAAAGTTCCTTTAGACTACTTTCTGACTTTTGACCCAGCATTTGGTTTTCATAAATAACCTAAATTTGATGTAATTTTGCATATAACAAAAGTTAATTTTCTAAAATAATTTTGAAATGTCATACATCATTTTTTGGTTTGCAGTTTGCCCATATTTTTCTAGCTTAGTTAAAATGTGGCCATACCAGGCAAAGGGTAATGTGACACAATGCAATAATGTTCTCGAGGCCAAAAAGGGCGAGAACCAAATCAAGTTCTGTTGGCAGGTATATCAAATATTCCGCATTTAACAGCCAGTCACAAAACTTTCATGACTCACTTTTATTCTGGAGAAGGAAGTAATCCTTACAATGGTCAGGAAGAAAGTAAGGTCACAGAGACAAAGCCATGATGACAATGCTTAATTTACATGTTGGGTACCCCGAGCACAGACTTTCTTTCTTTCTTTGTGACCTGTACTTTTAACCTCCATAAAAACTATGCCAATTTTTAATAGTTTTTTTTTTTTTTTTGGACCAGAAGCAGTTTTGGCATTCAATTAGGAACCAAATTAGATTGTACCATCAGGGGGCGTCAGGCGATACACCTGTCATGGCCCGGTGGTCATGCTGGCAGAGAGGCTAGCTGGGAAGATCGCCGGCATCTCTCCGCATGAGAAGGCAGCATGGTGTCTGTGCAATGCACAGACATGCTACCATGCTGCCTCTCTTGCGTAAATGCACACTGATCTGACGTCAGAGTCTTGTGACCTCTTCGGTGATCCATCAGAGCAATGTTCGGGGGGCGCAAGAGAGGCAGCATGGAAAGTGCCCTGAAATTAGTTATGGCGGCTCTGGCAACCTTCCTAATATTGTGTAGGTCCTCTTTTGATGCCAAAACAGCCATGACCTGTTGAGGCATGCACTCCGATAGACCTCTGAAGGTGTGCTGTGGTATCTGGCACCATGGCGTTGGCAGCATAGCCTTTAAGTCGTGTAAGATGTCAGGTGGGGCCTCCATGGTTCAGAATGGTTTGTCCAGCACATCCCACAGATGCTCGATTGGATTGAGAGCTGGGGAATTTGGAGGCCATGTCAACACCTTGAACTCGTTGTTGTGTTCTTCAAACCATTCCTGAACCATTTTTGCTTTGTGGCAGGGCACATTATCTTCCTTCTAGAGGTCAATGCCATCAGGGAATACCGTTTCCATAAAAGGGTGTACATGGTCTGCAACAATGCTTAAGTAGGTGGTACGTGTAAAGTAACATCCACAACAATGTCAGGACCCAAGGTTTCCCAGTAGAACATTGGCTAACGCATCACACTGCCTCTGCTACCTTGCCACCTGTCAGTGTTCATAATGCTATGGCTGATCAATGTATATCCAAGTAATCCTTTTTTCTTTCTTTTGTCATAACTAAATCTATCCTATTTCTATACTACCAAACACAAAAAAAGTTAAACTGTCCCTTAAAGATGAAGGGGAAACTGTTCAGTACTCATGTAGTGTCTTGTTGTACATATCACTGGACAAAGCAGTGATAAGCATTTAAATAATGTACCGTGTAATGTGGCAAGATCAGCACTTTCTTGCCTCACACAGCAATAACATATACACTTTTTTTTTTTTTTTTTTTTTACAAACAACGTATCAAGACAATCACATGATCTCGAGTGACATTTTTAACATGATAGTCTGGCATATCCTTGGCCCATACCGTATTTAAAGGTTGAAGAGCAAAGCATTCGTGTTGGACAAATCTCTATCTAATTCCCTCACCATTAGAACAATAAGTTGCTGACTTTTTAGTTTATTCATTTTTTTTGGGTCATATTTTGTGTGTGTAGAGGGTATTGCTCAGATGGATGGCAAAATGCATATGTGCAAATATGTCTGCCTCCAGTAAGGTAAGGTCGGCAGTGCCTGGTGTGCCAGTAGCAAGATTTTTTCCTAATATTCCTAATCATGTGATTTTGTTTGGGGGGGGGGGGGGGGGGGTATTTATTTTTTGTAAAGTTTTAATTTCTTTTAAGGCTGTTGACCAGAAGAAATCTGTGCAGTTGAGGTACCGAGAGAGATACGTGTAATGGTACAGTTAAACTCATTAATTAACATTTATTTATATAGCGCCAACAATTTATGTAGCGCTTGGTACAGAGCATAGAAGGGAACTAGATACTAAGTTAAACAAATAAGGAAAGACTGATAGATACGGTAGAGAGCCCTGCTAGCAATCTTACAATCTAGACAGAGTGGGGGACATAAGGTAGCAAAGTGAAGGTGGTGGTAGTAACAGTACTTGGAATTATTGCAGCTAAGCAGGTTTGGCCAGAAATCTAATTGTGTATTCTAGTTGGATACGTTGTAAGCTTGCTTGTTCTGGACAGCTTTAAGGACAGTGAGAGCTAAGATGGTGATAGCTAAACTCTAAGAGAACCTTTCCCTTGTTTAATATCCATATTAAAAATAAGTTGTTTAATTAGCCTTATGTGATGCCTGAGGGGAAGAGAATGGATTCCCTCTCAGTAGAAGGGGGAAAAAAGATCAAGAGAAAATTGACTGGTCAAATCTATTATAGTTTTAAAATCAAGAATCCCTTTTCTGTCTGTGTCCCTTTGCAAACTTCTTGAAAGGTAAACCACTCAGAACGAGTTTCTGACAGGCCCCAGCTGGAACCCATGCCACATTGTTTCCCTTCATACTTTAACCACTATTCTGGCAATACAATTGCAGGCATTTGAGCTAAAGGGAAAGGAAATTATCACATTAACAGCACAAAATAATTTATGTGAGTGGGTATCAATTTCTGCTATCAAAGGGACAGTCTAGTCCCCAAACTCACTTTGGTGCAAGTTGAAGATTACTGCTTGTATAGTGCACAGACTTTTTCCAGTGTGATTTAATGCTGGCATTCTGCATCAATCACATTTTAAATATTTGACTCAAGCCCTCCTCAGTGATTACTCTACAGGTGCTGCAGCACTGATTGTGTAGACATTGATCATATACATTTTTTTGTTTAAAAAAAGTTGTTTTGTCGCTTCCTGTGCTGGTGGACTAGAACCATACACAGTAACTCATTCATAACCATGGGTTTATTTTTAAAGGGCAAATTCATATGTAATACAAAGAGATGTCATGCTTGTTATCCTCAGCCAGCTGGTATTATATATGAGAGAGAGAGAGAGATGGATTGCTTTGATGACATCACTGACATTATGGGATTGCTTTGATGACATCACTGACATTATGGACTGACAGAGAAGTAATTTATAATGCTCTTGTACACACTGGGATCTCTAATAGTGCAACACATTTTTCATCAGGGGTGGACTGACCATAAGGGCCTGGGCCAGAGGGGGGCCCACTGCTGACATAGGGGTGTAACTACTGGGTTCGCAGTGGCAATCAGGCCCGGGGCTACAGGGGGCCTGGCATCTGTAATCCCTGTGAGGTAATCTCTCGCGTGGTGACAGTGGTGCTGACACTTTAAGAGAAGGCATGCCTCCCTCCAGTGCCGGCCCTACATTTTCTTTCCAAGTTATATTTACTCCTAGCTTGCGGTCCCAATGTCCACTGAGTGCCGTGCGAGGTCCTCCCACTTACACACGGCACTCTTTAGACGGAGCGTGTAGGGCGACTGTGACTGACTGCATGCGTGATGCTATATGTGTGTTTCTGTGAGTGTATGTATGTATGTGACTGACTGCATGCGTGATGCTATATGTGTGTTTCTGTGAGTGTATGTATGTATGTGACTGACTGCATGCGTGATGCTATATGTGTGTTTCTGTGAGTGTATGTATGTATGTGACTGACTGCATGCGTGATGCTATATGTGTGTTTCTGTGATTATGTATGTGACTGACTGCATGCGTGATGCTATATGTGTGTTTCTGTGAGTATGTATGTGACTGACTGCATGCGTGATGCTATATGTGTGTTTCTGTGAGTATGTATGTGACTGACTCCATGCGTGATGCTATATGTGTGTTTCTGTGAGTGTATGTATGTGACTGACTGCATGTGTGACTGTATATGTGTATGTGTGCTTGACTGTATATATGTGTGTCTATGTAGCTGTGTATACTTGTATTTGACTGTATGTGATTATGTATGTGCATGTATAAACACTGTGCATGCTCAGATTGCTCCAAATATTGGCGCAATAGGCGTGTGCCCCAATGTATAAAGCAGACTCACCAGAGTCTGCATCATCTACGTTGAATACATAGATTTAGATCAGGTGCTGTAAAGAGGTCCCTCTCTCCCTCACTGCAAAGCACAATCGCCGTTATACATCTCACACAGTGATTGCACTTTTTAATAAAACTCCCGACACTTCACAGTTTGGGAGTTTTTATACATAACCCCCATTGTGAATGAGATTGTGTATGTATGTGCTTGCATGACTGTGTATGTGGTATGTGTGTGGGAGGGAGGGGGAGAAGGTGACAGCATTTAAATTCTGGATATTGTGTGTGAGAGAAATATGTACATACTTCCATTGGTATCATATAGAAATATTATGCTGATATTTCTCATTGGCATGAAATAGAAAGATTATGGATATACTTCTCATTTGGCATATTATAGAAATTGTATGTATATGTTTATCATTGGCATGGTATAGAAAGATTATGGATATACTTCTCATTTGGCATGGTATAGAAAGATTATGAATATATTTCTCACTGGCATGATATAGAAAAATTAAATGCCCTAGACCTTAATAACTGAGCTGGTGGTAGTTAATTTGTCTTCTGCTGTGTGTATGTGAAGGGCACGTCACAAAATGGTGAACAGTGGTGCACTCACAAAACACACTAATAAACACAAACTTACACTCACTAATACACATGCACCAACACATACTCCCTAATGCACACATACTGGGCATACCATGGGTGATGGGGCATGCTCTGGGGTGCTGGGGAAAGTCCTAGGTGTGCAATGTGGGTTCTGGGGCATGTCCTGGGTGTTTAATTTGGGTGATGGTACATGCCCTGGGTGTGCAGAGTGGGTGCTACAGTTTAATTTAAGTTATTTTTTAAAATATGGTTCTATTTATCCACCTTTTCAGCATGGTAGAATTCAAATAAAGAGGGTGAATAAATAGAACTATTTATTTAGGGGGGGGGGTTGCACATGGGCAGGGCTTCCATATCCGTGGGGCGGGCACAAGGGGGCCCCAATGACCATCCATTGCCCAGGGGCCCCATGAGTTGTCAGTCCACCCCTGTTGTACATACCTCCCAACTGTCCCGTTTTTGGTGCTCTGTCCCGGCCAGGATTGGCCCTGAGTGGGACAGAGCTCCAAAAATGGGATGCACCGCGCTCCGTATTAGAGGCGCTGTTTGAGGGAGCTTTCTCTCTAACAGCGTGGTGCAGTCTGCATGTCAGCGCCTGCGGTAACCGCGCCAACGGGTAAGCACAGTGCGATGGGTGCAAGCTCCACCCCGTCGCGCTGAGAGACTTCCGGAAACTATGACAGTCTCGAAGTTGCAAACTGACAGTGTTCTGCCTCTGCACATACATGAGGAGGACACTGTCTGAATGGTCCTCCTCCCTGCATATGAATGTAAATAAGTAGGGACAAACCTCTTAATTAGTTTTATTTTTTTTGTTTAAAAAAAAAAAAAAAAAGAGAATAATAAATATGTCTAAGTGTGTGTGTGTGTGTGTATAAGGGTATATGTACGGTATGTGTGTAAGTGTGACTTTGTGTGTGTGTGTGTGTAAGGGTTTATGTATGTGTGTAGGTGTGACTGTGTGTAAGTGTGTGTATGTGTAAGGGTGTGTATGGTAAGGGTGTCTAAGTGCCTGTGTGTAAGGGTGCCTGTGTATTTCTGTTTTTGTGTGTGTGTGTGTGTATTCAAGTGTGACTGTGGAAGTATGTGTGTAAGGGTAGCAGTGTGTGTAAGGGTTTGTGGAAGTGTGACTGCGTGTATTTCTGTGTGCTGTGTGGTTGTGTGTAGCGTGTATGCATGTTACTGTGAGTTTTATTACATGATTAGAACTTGGTCTGACAAGGCCCCAGTGATGTAATATAACTCACAGTAAATGTGCAATTTCTTCTATTGGGTGAGTTGCATGAGAGTGATTTAAAAAAAAAAAAAAGTCCCATTTTCACATTTTGAAATGTTGGGAGGTATTTATTGTCTGATAACTTCACTAGGGAAACTGGAAATCACATTCAAATTCCTATTGGTTACTGCTGAGAAGAAAAAAAACCTTGAAGCCTGAAGCAGAGAAACGGAAAGGGGGCCATCCTGAACCTCTGCAAATGTGCAAATTCACCTACACGCTTTTCACATTTTAAGCAATGCAAAATATGCATTTTAAAGTACTTTCAAAGTACTTTAATATGCATTAACATTTGGAGGACACATTTTGGGCACTAGACAGTATCTTTAACTGTGTACATGAATCTCCTACAATTTAGGGTTTTAAAACATGAGAATTTGTAATGAATATATGGACACTGAATCGTGTAATATATAAAATTGTGAATCCTACAATCCATGACATTATTTTTAACAGCTGGTGATAACTTTTGCTAATCTGGAACAATGCCTGTGTAGATATTTATTATAATTTTTTTTTTTTTGTCAGAAATTTAGTTTATTGGAAACAACTTTTGAACCTTGCCATCTGTTTCTATTTATGAAATGCTATGGTGTAGTTTGAAATGACTAAGGTGCTTATAGCCTTAGGCGTAGGTATAATAATACAAGTGAGGATAATAATTCTACTATTGGTGGTTTTTTTATTTTTTGGAATGCTTTGAGCTTTTTTTTAGCCTCGTGGTTTTAATTTTATTTTGTTCATAACTGATGCTGAATTTGTCTTGTGTAGTTGTGCCTTTGACTGACTCTTTGGACTGTTAAAGGGGCTGTATCACCTAAACATTGTTTTTACTACTGTGAAAAACGATTGAAAATTATCTGTACATTGTATTGGCAAAATTGCAAGCAAATCCCTAAATTAGTAGAAGCAATTGTTCACGTAGTCTCCTGTTTATGACATCACCTATGGCTTGATATGCAAATGCACTGCTTTTCAATGGGAAATTTTGTAATTTGGATATTAAGCTGCAGGTGATGTCATAAACAGAATACTCCACAAACACATTTCTCTCCCAATTTAAGTATTTGCTTGCAGTTTTGCTAACAAAATGTCTAGATCATTTTCAATCATTTTTTATATATTACATGCACAGTAAAAACATTGTTTATGTGATACAGTCTCTTTAGTGTAAATAACAAAAAATGGTGTCAGTGTTAGCAAAAAAGAGAAAAATGTGTTTTAAATGTGTCTGGGATGTCTCTGTTCATGACATCATCTTGTGGCTCATTTGAAAAATAGACATTTCCCCTTTAATCCTGTCCATTTGCTCATCAAGCCACAAGTTGATGTCATAAACAGGAGATTCAACCGGCACATTTCACACATTTTTTGTTCTCTTAATATATGCATTTGCTACAAATTGTGCTAAAACAATAAGACAGTGGGTAATTAGGTGATATGGCGCTTTTCTCAGTGGTGCACAAGCTGCAAACTATCAAGGCAACTAGATAGTTAGATATACCCAAAAATATATATCAAATACAAAACAAAGTGACTGTGTGCTAAAGTGCTGGTGGAGTGGAATATTTGTAATCTCGTAGATCAAAGATATATTCCCTCCCTCCTTTAGTGCATACACAGAGGGAGATAAACAGAACAGCAGTGATTATATATTTTTTAAATAAATGTGTATTTTTATAAAACTATTTCAAAATTGTTCACTAACAGATCTACATATAATATCTCCAGATATATACAAGGATTACATAAATATGGCTCGTGTTTTTGTACGATGATGGAAGTATGATAAAACCATATCTTTCTGTTCACTTTCATATATACTATTGCTCCAATATGGGGATAGAACTGACTTTTCAGGTTAATTTTCGTATACGGGAAATTGAAATATAAGGAAAAAAACAAATTCCCACATACTTTATTATGT
Source organism: Pelodytes ibericus (assembly GCA_036172795.1). NCBI lineage: Eukaryota > Metazoa > Chordata > Amphibia > Anura > Pelodytidae > Pelodytes > Pelodytes ibericus. The sequence continues at coordinate 140,560,877 of CM069857.1, read as the reverse complement.
AAAAGGAGAACTGAAAAACTGAATTCAACGATGAAAAGACAAAAAGAGACTAGAGAATTCTACTGGCTAGAACGATCAGAATTACAAAGTCGCAACGGAAGTGACGTTACGCAGTAGCAGTATGTAGAGAGTCGCACCGGAAGTGACATTGCGCAACAACAAAACCGGGAAGTGGATGTATTTTAAAGTTTTTTTTCCTTAATTTTTGTGTGTATTTATAGGGCCTCACATCCCATGAGTGCTGCCACGTTCTGAGGAAGCCTGTATATCGGGCGAAACGCGTTAACAGACACCACTCAGCGGGATTGAGACCACCAGTTCTATTCCTGCCTACCAGAACAATTTTTATACTTTGTTCCTGATACCTAAGTGTAAGATATTTTATGTTCTATATTAAACCTTTGTGTTTTGTGAAACTCATACTCTTTTATTACTTGGAGGTCGTATGTAAAGGCAAAGACCCAGAGAGAAGAGTACAAAACATCTATATATGGAATAGAGTATGAGTGCAAATATCAATATTACTGTGCACTTTATTAATATAATCACTGCTGCTCTGTATATCTACCTCTGTATGTTCTAAAACAATGTCCAGATAAAAAAATAAAATTCTCTTCATTCACAGTATAAACAGTATTTCTGACTGATTCCCTTTAATCTGTGCATTCAACAGATTTCCCCCTTTACACCTACATTGCAATTAATGACGTTCTTTCAAAACCCATTGCAAAATGCAGGTCTGATGAGACCACATTAAATTATTCTTAATTATGATTTCTAAACATATCAGATTTTGAAGGGGTGTTTGGAATATAACCCTATTACTTAATTTTAATTGTTAATCATTAATATTTATGTGTGTGTGCTCCCACCTCCCATTTAATGCTGTAATGAAAACAAACAATTGTTAGCAGTTGGCTATATGAAATTAAATAATTTACAAATACCTTTTCACGAACACAAATGTCAGAACCATTGCTTTAGATTTAAAAATCTGTCTTTGTTAAATAAGAATGCCTCTTCATTATTACAAAAATGTTTGTCTATTTTAATCCCGTTCCATAAAATAAAGTGCTTGCTTGTTATCCAGTGGGAATTGCATCTACTTGTAGAATAATTTTACGAATTGCAGTCAACCCTGCTCTGTATTGTAGAGCGCTGCACCAATATTGATGTAGAAAATCATTTTGCATTGAGTTTTAAAATTGGTTTTAATTAACACTTTTCAGAAGCTGATTTGTTATGTGTATTTACCATCACTTGTGTTCTTTTCAGAGCTTTTGAAGTAATTTTGAACTACACAGCCTTAATCTTTAATGTATAATTTTATTCATTATTGCATACATCACAAATATAGGAGGTGGTGATCATAAGCAGACTAAGTGCTGTTGGTAACAAGGCAATCAGTTTGACACATTTTTGCATTGGAAAATCTCCTCACCCCCAAGGTTTGCTTATTTGTGCTGTTAGATGATTGCAACTTTTCATGCCAGCCCATTTCTTTTTTAAAGTTATTTTCTGACATTCCTAGGAGGAATAATGTGTATTTTTCTGTCCATTTTATGCCCAGTTTTAAGCGCTTTGTCAAAATGCTGGCGCTATATAGATAAATGGTAATGTAATGTTGGTCCCATATCCAGTGGTTTATCTTGGTTTTGTGCTGCCGTAGGCACCCCCCATACACACAATGCACACCCATGACATGACCCATAACACCATTTACTTGCCCCCATAACCCCATTACATACCCATTATATGCCCCCATCACAGGGGCGCTTTAAGCAGTAGACCCCACTCAACCCAATTTTTCTAAAGTTGCTTTGTAAAAAACTGTATGTAAATGTAAATTTTTTAATATTATACATAATATAAAAGTTGAATTTCTTGTCTTTATTCCCTTTTTCTGCTCCCACATTGCACCCAAAGGACTTCACACATCATCATACAGTACCTACAGCACTTGTCATGCACCCACAGCACTTAGCTTGCACTCATATTGCACCCACATAATTTGACTTGCTACAGTGTCACAGAAAATACCACAGTGTCACCAGAAAATACCACCGTGTCACTTTGTCCCATAGAACTAACTCTGCAGATCCAACCACAATGTCACTTTCCCCCATAGTACATGCTGTTTTGCCCCACAGAACATGCCACAGCACCACTTTGACAATTAAAAAAAGCCACTGTCTGGTACCAATTAACATGCCACAGTCACTTTGTCATTGACAAATGCAACAGTCAGTTTTTGCAATATTAAATATGCCACAGCTTGCCCATTAAGTGTTGTTTTGCCATTAATATGCCCCAGCCAATTTTCCCAATAATATGCCAGTATTATCGTATTTGCTCGATTATAAGACGACCCTGATTATAAGACGACCCCCCAAACTTTGGATATTCCATTAGGAAAAAAACTAAAAGCCTGAATATAAGACTACCCTATAGGAAAAAACTCTTAACCCCCTTGTCTCTGTCTCTTAACCCCCTCCCTCCCCTTGTCTCTGTCTCTTAACCCCTTCCCTCCCCTTGTCTGTCTCTTAACCCCCTCACTCCCCTTGTCTCTGCTCTTAACCCCTTCCCTCCCCTTGTCTCTGTCTCTTAACCCCCTCCCTCCCCTTCACTCTGTCTCTGCCCCCCTCCCTCCCCTTGTTTCTCTGTCCCACCCCCTCCCCTTGTCTCTCGGCCCCCTCCCTCCCCCTCACCTTTAACTCGATCCCTGGTGGCTAATGGGGGCAGCCGGGGGATGTCTACACGATACGTGCAGACATCCTCCATGCTGCCCGACATGGCAGTCTATTATGACGGACAGCTGGTCCGTCATAATAGTCTGTTGTGCCGGGCAGCATGGAGGATGTCTGCACGTATCGTGCAGACATCCCCCAGCTGCCCGATTCTCCCTGGTGCCTAGTGGGGCAGCAGAGAATGTCTGCGCGACGAGCGCAGACTCCCCTGCTGCCGCCCGGCACGCTCGCCGGGACTTCTGTGACGAAAGCGGAAGTACCCGGCTTCATCACAGAAGCCCTGGCGGTCGTGCCGGGCGGAAGCAGACATCGCGCAGACATCCCTTGCTGTTAGAGAGGGGGATCCAGGTCCCCTGCAGCTCTGCTGGGGACCTGGATCCATGTTTTATAATCTGACCTCAATTTGAGGTCAGATTATAAGAAGACCTCGATTATAAGACGAGGGGTAGTTTTCAGATTTTTTTTTCTGAAAAAAAAAATAGTCTTATAATCGAGCAAATACGGTATTTTCCATTAATATTGCCCCGCCAATTTGCCCAATAATATACTAGTATTATTTGCCATTGATATTCCCCAGCCAATTTGCCCAATAATATGCCACTATTTTCCATTTAATATGCCCCAGCCAATTTGCCATTTAATATGCCAGTATAATATGCTATTAATAAACCCCAATTTTTTGGACTTACCTTTTCCCCTGGTGGCTAGTGACAGGCAACATGGTCTCCTCCATGCTGCCTGTTCAGCTTCCCTGCGGTTGTGCCGACAGGTCATGTGACCCAGCGCGCGTCTGACGTCAGAGCGCCGGTCAAGTGACCTGTCGCCACTTCCCTGTCATGCTGCACAGGGAGCCGAACAGGCAGCACGGAGGTTTCTCTGTGCTGCCTATTCGGCTGCCTGCTGGCAGGCAGAGCGATGGTGAGGGGATCTTCTGATCTCCTCTCACCTCCGTCTCTGCCGGCAAGCGCAGTTTCTTTTTCTTTTTTTTAAAGGGGCGGATTTAAAAAAAAAAAAATCTTTGTGTTTTGTCCCGCCCCTAAAGACATACAAGGCAAGTGCCAACCTAGGCACTTGCCTTGTTTGCCTCGCACAAAATACAGCGCTATCCATATCCCTTTCTAGGAAATTCAATAACTTCAAGTGTTGTCCAAAGTATTAAATGTTGTTAGAGAAGAATAGGTTTGCAGACCGTTGGGAAGAAGCTTACCTGTTCATGCTGGGAGTAGGTTAAGTGAAGTCTGTGATGCTGGGAGGGAAGTGAAGTGAGGTTTGTGATGTGGGTCAGCTGGAGGGACTGATAGGGGCTGATGATTGGGATCTGTGATGATGCCAGAGAAATTTCAAAGGTCAGGAATAAAGGGGTTTTAATGCTTGAAGGAGAAGAGACCATAATTTTGGCGGGTGGAAAGAGGGTTTATCCTGAATAGGAGGGGAAATGAGCCTTGCCTGTCTGTAATATCCCTTTAGATATAAACCTTTTATTGGTGTTAAACTTTAAGGTTGTGAAATATAGTTTGACCGGTACATTGAACCTTTTTGTGCTACATCTCCCAATATATTCAAAGTCCTATTTTCCTGACACATACATAGCACTTGATACACTCCATTACATATCAAGCAATGAAGAGTACTGAAACACATACACATGCATTATCACACATTTGTTTTCCTCAGTGGAGTAGAGTTGTGGTGTCAGGACCAGATGGGCATAATTGTGTGGGTGGGTGTGTCCACACCAATAGGAAAAATATATTGTGCAAGCATGATATGAAGTATATTTACAGCGCAAGAGGAGTATTTTGTTTAACTTGTGGACACCTCCGTTATGACTTAACAAAAAATAATCCTGAACTAATTATTTTAATTCGTTCAATTTCCTTGCACAGTGTGTTACATGGCAGGGTGTGAAAAAGAAATAAAAAAATGTTCTTGTCTATTGAAATAAATACGGTTTGTTTACAATTCTCCCTGCAAATCCCGTCTGTCTCTTTTCCAGTAACACAGTTTTAAGATGCATTTTAAACGGACACGAAACACTGTTTTTACTTGTGCTTCTAATATAGTTACTTGTCCCTAGTATGAGGATGAACTGGTAATTTTGATAGTACACGCCAGTTTATCCTCTGACCGACAGCTGCCATGCTTCCATCGGGAGAAGGCAGCTTTTTGGTCGGCGACTGTCTCTCTCTGCATGGGGTCAGCAGGGGGAACCTTAACTAGGTCCCCCCTGCTGATTCCATGCAAAAACAAGGCTCTCTCTCTGTGCTAGCAGCGAGAGACCCTCACATTTGGCTGTCAGAGCAGGGCGAGCCCCCCCTCTGATTTACTGTGCACGTGCTGACGTTTGTCAGCATCCGACAACCAGAAACTGCTGTGTCTCACATGTGAGACACAGCAGATAGTAAACCCACGTGTATCTAATAAGATACAGGTCAGGTTTACTTAAATGTCCCGGGACATGTTTTGTTTAACCGGAAGCAAGGGTTAAACAATGTTTAATGTTCCTTTAAGTTATATAATTTGATGTTCAGGTAATTGCATTATGGCGGCATGCATGTTTTCATTAGAGATTTGAACATTAATTTGAAAAACATCTGCAGAAAAAGTACTGAAAAGATATGCAAAATGTTCATGAGTGCAACGCAATTTCCAAGTAATAAATAGCATGGTTATTTCAATAAAACTTTTGTTATATGGAGACTTTTTATTTTTGGTTTTGTTTCCAATGACATGTTTTTCCATCAGAATAGTTCACAATCAAAGCAGGTGTTTGTTTTGTCATTGTTTCTTTCTTTTGTGTCATTGAGTTTGCATACTGGTAAGTACATTATGTGTGGGATCCGATACTCTGCTACAAGAGAGCCCTTTATTTTGAAAAATAAATTCACCATTTCAGATGCTGTTGACTAATATTTGTGTACATAACCTTTTGCACAGTTTAAACAAGCAAGACCAAGTACTACCTGATGTGATAGAAAAATAAAACATATGAAATTGTAGTCCTGGATTACATTTTGATTAACATCAGCCATTTTCAGGACATAACTATATGGCTTTATTGAAATCTTGTGTGGGTTTCTTTAACACAAGGGTGGCAAACTACAACCCTAAAGCTGCTACATCTTCCATAATACTCATCATAATAGTGGTGGGGCATCTTGTGAGATATGTAAGAGGCTGGCGTGGTAATATGGGAAATGTAGTCCTCCAAAAACTTGACACCCCTGCTTTAACACCTCTTTAGACGCTATATGTGGGGCTTAGTTGTACAGTTCATCTAAGACATGTATAGATTTGACTGGTGACATGTTTGTTGCTTTCTTTACTTAGCAGTCAAGTTATTTTTTTGAAATGTACATTTTGGCATTTTTCTCATTAGGGTCCATAAAACATGTATTTCTTTTAGATGTGTTATACAAGCATATCATACACACATTTGCCTGACTCATTGTTGGATTTTAATGATGGTGGAAGCTTTGAGAGCTGAAACTCTCACCTTTTGGTACTTGTGTTATAGATTTAGTAATATATTAGTGAATTTTCTGTAAATAAGTAATTACAAGTCTTGGCTTTTTATTCAGAGAAAAGAAGCACACTGTCCTAGTGACTTAATCCATTTGTGGGGTGAGGTTTGTTATTTGCGGGGGCTCTTGTGGTGTAGGTAGCCCTAGGAATTTTTCTTTTTTATTAAAAGGACAGTGATGCTAAAAGAGAAAAAGGTGTTATTGGAGTGGTGTCCTGAATTTCAAGAGAGAGGCAGTTTTAAGTACTATTTTTTTAACATTGTTTCTATTGTGATTTCTATGTGTACTTATTTATATTATCTGTATATAAGCCAGAGATGTGCTTCTGCATGACGTGTTATATTCCTGGCTTAACACAGGATTTGGCATACATGTAGATATCATTACTGTAAGGCTACAAACTACATGCTGCAAATTGTTTAGAAGTTAACTTCCTGTTTATGTTAGTCCTCAATTGACTCTCTAAATAAAATTAGTCACCTGTCTATCAAGAAGTGTCTATCTTGCCACTTAATTTTTTTACCTACACTTTAAAAAAAAAATGCTTTTACTTTTATTTGGTATTTTGATCTGTGACAGAAGTAACTTTAAATGCAGTTGTTATGAGATTGGGAGATGTTGAGGGGAAAGAATGATGGTTGGGGTGCTGTATATTTAAATATTCAATGCTGAATGCTGATGACTTCTAAACCTCTGCCTTGTTACAAGAGATATTCAGACCACCGCTGTTCATTATTGGCACGTGAGAGGTGACTTGCTGATTGGATGCTTCCATATAACTGTAAATCTGGCTGGTAGTTAGGGATACACTGCAAATTTCAAAATGCAGGTTGAGGGGTACAATGTTATTATCTGTTTAACCCAAACATTTAGAGATCATTCCCCTCCTCCTTCAATTTTCATCAAAACCTGACTTATTTGCCACCAACACTTTGTATCCACTGAGGAGAATCCTATGCCCCATTTTGGGAAGCTCTGGTTTAATCATAGATATGCTAACCCATTACAAACAATGAGGTTTTTTTTTTTTTCTTTTTTTTTTTTGAACATTTCAACATGCCAAGCCATGTGTATAAAAATACATGCTTTCATCCAACAAAGTAAAGAAGTATTCTTGTGCACATGCCCTCATTATAAATAGCACATTTTCTGCATGAATGGGGGAAAATACCATTTGAAGTGTAAAGATAAACTGTAAGCGTGGAGAAGTATAACAGTTCTGCCTAACAGCTGTGTTTCATGTTATTACCATCAATATTTCTTAGATAGCTATAGCATATTAGACTAAAGTGCAAATATTCCATTTGTTTTTACTGAAGGTACGGCTCTTCTGCCTATTATACCTGTGCTTTATCACCCTTTACCACCAAATACCAACTTCTAACTTTCCAGCTAAGGTAGGTGTTGGCTTGGCTGAACATCATGAGAATTGTGGTCTATAACAGTAGCAGTTGCAAAGAGTAGCATAAACTGTTCTGCAAATTGATCTGTCAAAAGTCTTTCTACAGTGAATCTAGCTTTGTTTTGCAGTAGTGCCCTCTCATCAGTATATTTTATTTTACTCTCTGTATAATTCTCGTTAGGCGGTGGTTGCCTAACTAAAAAAAATGTATATTATATGATGAAAATAATGGTATTGTAACCCCTTAGTGACAAGACCTTTTGAACTTGTCTTTCCCTTGGTGACAAGGGCTATTCTGACATTTCTGGGGTGTTTGTGTTTAGCTGTAATTTTCTTTCTCACATACTGTACCCACACAAATTATATGTTGTTTTTATCATCATAAGAAGGGATTTTATTAGATACCATTATGTTCATCATATCTTATAATTTACTACAAAAAAAATCATAAAATATGATGGGAAAAAAAACAACCCCCCCCCCACCCCCACTTTTTCTAAATTTGACCTAAAATATAATTTACACAAATACAATCATTAAAAAAGACCCCATCTAAATAGTTTCTAAATGTTGTCCCGAGTTCAGAAATATGCTTGTTTCCATTTTTTCTGCAGTTTTCTGCGAGTTATGGGGCAAAAACCCAAAATAGAGTTTTTTTGTTTTTTTTCCTACAGTGAAATTTTAACCCTGAACCTAAATTTAAACCAAAATCTAACTCTTATGCTAATTTTTAATATATTCTAATTTTAATTAAGTTTTAACCACATGTCCATTGGTGTTAAGAAAGCCCTTCTTATGGAAATTATAACCAGTATATGATATTTAGCCACATTTAAACTAGAAAGACATACTGACACTGATACTGAAACACAAATAATGCAGACGCGTAAAAACAGCCTTGGTGACTAAGATGTTAAAAGTACTGTCACTACCCAGTCCATGTTTTCATTCTTAACATAGAAATGTTAACTATACTTTAGTGTTCCTGTTACATAATTTCAAAAATAGTGTTCTTAGCACAATAAATTAAATCACATTACTGGTCTATTTAAATGTGGCAAGCTGTGTGAGTCTGTTATGCAAATTCCACATACATGCACCCCCAATATGGTCCTTGAGTGGTTTAGGAAGTTATTTTATTGCTGTTGGAACATCCACATTTGTCATTCATGCACACAAGGTGATGGCATATGCATAATGGTCAATGGACACTGGCACAATATAATATTCAATATGATGAAGCTCATCTCCTAAACCACTTACTGCTGGCTCCTAAATTTTTTTCATTGGAACTTTACCTGACTCCTAAAATTAACTAGGTTGGCTCCTAATATCTATAAGTATTTGTCAAGTACAAAAGAGGTGTTGGGATACACAACGTTTACACACTCCAGGGTCTATAATAAGCAAAGTGGAGGATTTTTTTTGTTGTATCTTGTAATCCTTACATAAAGGAAAATGAAAAAAACAAACAAACTCTGCTTGTGACATATAATGAGTTAAATAATTGAATGTTGAGGTCCTGTTAGAGAACAAACTGAGCATCTGTGAACAATTTGTTTTGTTTTTACCTAAAGGGCAGGCTGAATTTTGTTTCTTCTTCCTCGTTTGTGTGCATTAATGAATGAGCCAGACACCATAAACAGCCTATTTTGTTTTTCTTTCACATATTTTAAACTCCTGGCTCAGTACATCCTGTTTACATTTGTTTAGAAGGGTGATTTTTATTTTTTATTTTTAAAGGTTAGTATTTGCTTTTTTGTTTTTTGTGGGGGGAAAGGGGAGGTGTTCTGACATTTCCTCCAGGCACGCGTGCGATCACTCAAATCACTGATTAGATGGCTTGGAGGAAATGTACATAACAGGCCACCATGCATGCACAAGCATCTCAGCAAAGACTGAGATGCCGACAACTTCCCTTGCCTTCTGCCTCCATTGGTATAAAATCTGACCGATTAGACCAAGGGAGTTAGGGTTAGAGTGAGATTAAGGATTAGGGTTAACTCTAGGAGGGCAGATTACAGCTAACCCTTACCTCAACCTTAACCCTCCATGGTGTAATGTAAATACCTGGATTTCAAACAGTGATTAGATTTACCCCTAATCCTTAATCGCACTCTAACCCAAACCCCCGGTATAATCTCTCGGATTTCATACCGTTGGCGGCGGGAGGCATTATGGGAAGTATAGTTGTCGGCATCTCCAACTATGCGAGATGCTCGTGCATGCATGGTGGCTGGTAGTCTGCATTTCCTCCAAGTTGACTAATCAGTGATCTTGCGTGATTGTTCACTCGATTACCAATGCATGGTTCACTCGATTGGTAAGATCTGGATTCACAAAGGAAATATCAGAACACTGGCAAATAAAAATGTAAAAAATATACATAAAATCAGACGAGTGTCTTCTACACAGGCCTCTAAATTTCCACTCGCTGACAAGAAAATGTAGCTGACAAGTAACACATTCTGCTTTCCTATGATCAAGAGTGGGAATTTTCTTATACTGTAGCTTTCTTGTAAACCATTTGTATACTTTCAAGGTATTATGAACCCTCCAGATAAACTTTTAATCTGACAGAAGATTGCTTCTGTCTGATTAAAAGAATGATGTAAGTTTTAGAAATCTCCCAGTGCTAATTTGTGTGCTGTGCCTGTGATGCCAAACATATTTCAAGCATGGGATAACCTGATCATCTCCACGCCCTCTATTGGCTCTATAAGATGCCACTGACATGGCCATAGCAGTGATGGAGAGAGACGTAACAATTCAGGGCTGCCATTTGATGGAGTAACGATGGTTGTGTACAGATCATTGTTACTCCCTCAAACTGAATTAACCCTGAATTAAACATTTGTGTCCTAGTTTTTGTCAAACTGCATGTTTTCAGTAACTAAAATTAAACAATAACTAAATAAAAACCAAGTTAATAGGTCTAAAACTATAACTAAAATTCATTGTAATTTTCATCAACAGATGAAAACTTGATGAAAATGTTAGGGAGGGACTATTGCATTACCTACTTGGACTTCTGGTTTCCTTGGATCTCTGCCATTGCTCAGTCACCTGACTATCGGCAGTTGGATTGCCTGGAACAATGCCCTGCAAACAGAGGAGGAAGCGGATACTCCTCCGTCTGATTCGCTTCAGTGCGTGCCTCCCATCCCATCTCTCTAGCAAGTTAACTTAAAACTGTGTAACAGCCTTTTGCAGACCTGTTCCCCCCTCACTTCTGCAGATTTTGTCAACTAAAACTAGACTTAAATAATCCAGATGACTAAAATACGACTAAACTAAAATTACATTTACTCAAACCATATCAATATTTGCCGTCAAAATGAACATAGAATTGCTTTGATCCTTCAAGAGACGAAGCCTGGGAGACCCAAAAAAATAGCATTTAAAAGTGTTAAAAATATAAAAAAAAGTATCCCAAATGATAACTGTACGCACATGTATCGCTCAGGAGCCTACACAAATCATTAACCTGCAGGTTTTTATCCACCAGGTGCAAAGTCTGGGTTGCCAGATCAGCCAATTTTTTCCTGGACACACATCCTTTTTGCATGCCTATGGGATCCAAATTCATTAATGAGGGGATCCCATAGGCACTAACTTGACTAATGTATTTATTTTTATGAAAACTTATGAATTATACATTATGCAGGTCAGCATGTAAAAAATGTTTCTCAATAAAATGGCTGTAAGCGTGGGTGCAGGCAGTATGGGAAGTTATCTTTTCAGATTAATAGCAAGAAAACTGTAGGAATTCAGAAATTACTGCTTAGGGCACAATGTCATAAAACAGTGGATTTTTTTAAACTCTGTTTTTAAAAGTATTAATGTGAGCATCCAATAACTGAGAATTGAGAATTATATGAATTGTAGTGCAAAGATGCCTGAATAATGGATACATTTATTGTGTAATTATGCACTTAATATTTTCTCTATTTCCAACATGAAACCTTGCCCTTGTGTCGATGCAAAATCCAATTGTAATGATCCGCCAACATGGACATGGTTGCAAATATGCTTACATCTGTTCACTGCAGATAAACAGTCTTTAATATTTGTCATGTTTTGTTGAATGGTTTACAGCTAAATGATTACAGGAGCTGTGTGAATAGGGATTCAGCTCTTGTAGCAGATTCTCATGGGGCTGGAGGCTTTTGATCTGTCTTGAGTCAACATCTTGCTGTTTGTCAGAACATGCATAGTACCAGCAATTTGTAAGCTTCTGAAAAGACAGGCTGAACCTCAGCCAGTCAGCATACACATTAAAGCTTTCTGGTCCAGAAGAACATTTCCATTCTTTCATGATGGAAAAGTGACCTTGTAATAAATACTCTGGAAGTTTAGAAAACTCAAGGTTTATTGGATAAGTTTTAATATGCTTAATATTTTTTTATTTTTTTTATAAAGTGAATATAATTTCAGTAAACTCTGTCTTTAACTTATGTTGTCCCTGTGGAGAGCTGTGTGCCATGCTGAAGTCTGAGTATGGGGTGGGCATTATTCATTTTAATGAGGTAATACAATAGAGATAGGGGCTGCTTAGCATCCCTGGAGAGCACATTTGGCCCACGGCCCCAGTTGAACACTAGCCCGCTAGACCTTATGTAGTTAATGGGTTGTTCTGCTGCTGTGCAGCTCTCTAAATAATTTACAATTTATAGTCTGGCTGAGAATTCAGAGAGTTATAGTTCCACAACAGCTGTAAATCTATCTGAAACACACCTTATGCATGTTGCTCTAAATTCGCTTCATTGTAGGCAATGTGTAAAAAAAAAAATCCTTTGAATTATGAAATTCAATTTTTATTTGTAAAATGATATATATGTATCATGTTAGAATTGGTGGTTTTGACGGTGATCTGGAATAAAATTCCTGTGTTTTGTTTTGTATTCCCCCTGTTATTTATTTGTTCACATAATTTATATAGGGTTTCGCAAGACAAGCCTAAAATGAAACCTACTCCTACATTATAAAAAGAACATTAGCTTTACTGCCGAGAATTTGTTTTTCATTATTCACCATTTAAAAATGATTCCACCATATTGTTTGCTAAACCATTTGATTATCTTTGCTCTATGGCAGCAGCACTTCCCCCCAAAAATAACCAACATTTTAATGCTGCACCTTTGAATCAGTCAGAAACAATGTTTGAATGTGTTTGGTTCCTATTTAACAGACAACGGTTTGTTAAATATGGCGTTTTGTTTAACTGAAAGATTTTATCAAGTGTAGACCTTTTTAAATAGAACTGTATTAATGGAAGACTGCAAATAAAGTGCCTTATTGAGCCATCTTCCCTTAAAAAATACGTAGCTAGCCCTTATGTACATTTTTACTTTTAATATGTTAATGCAGTATTTTCCATTGAAACAAACCAAATATTTTCACAGTCTTTTTAACTTAATGAATGAATTGCAAATGTCTTGCCAAAGGGTCTTCTGAGTTAGATGTATTCCATTGTTTAGTAGTGTGTATCAGATTTGCAGTTGATGGCTTGAACACATGGTTAACATCTGTTTCTTGAAAGGAAGAAACTTCTGGTTTAGGATCCCTTTAATCTGGTAATAACCTCACGCTTCCCATTAATATATAAACAGGCATAAAGGACTGCCATTGACTTATGCCAGCTTGTTATATGTGTTCTAAAGTAGGAACAGTGATAAAAAGCTTCCTGACATAATTGTCTACATATTTATGAGAAGAGTAACTTTGCAGCCAGGATCTATAGTGTCCGACTGAGGTTACCAGAAAAGCAGTTTCTTTTGATGCCTTTGTTAATCTAATTTCAGTCACATGTATGACCTGAACGCGGTACTAACAATTAGCACGGAGAGAACCTACCTCATAATGTCTCACAAAGTAAAGGTAACGGCGCTGGGATTAAAGTGTCACTAAATGACACGCCAATAATTTGTTTCCGTGAAGGTTGAACTCCGAGAGGAACCCTTGTTTTTACATATAATCAATAGGATGGACCTAGTTAGCATCCTTTGTATTGATTGCATGTGAAAACTAGAGTGTCGTATTGGTATCTGGGGGAGATTTACTGACAGACGTGAAGCTTGTTCATGAATGCATAACCTGTGTCAGTATGAGTACTTCTGTTTGTTTTTAAACCAGCAGTAAAGTGACTTCATAAACACACTGAACTGTAGAAAAAGTGTTAATGCTGCTTTTTCTGGACTTACTGTAAGCTTTATATTTATTTAGCTTTTTTTTTCAAAGTGGTTTTCCCTTGCTTTTTGTTTTTATTTAAGGCAACACAACTTTATTTTAACTCTTAAAAATGCTTGCTTACCCTTTTACAAGGGGCACTAAACTTTTTAACTTGTATTTCTACATTAACAAAGTTGCTATGAAAGTAGGATGAAGTAATGTTTATGCGTGTAGAGATACCTTATTAACAGATGTCATTTAACAATTGTAGCCTCTGTGAACAATTTAAATGTAACTTTAGGGGACTATTTTGGCAGAGAAATGGTCATCTGCATGAAGTGCCTCTATTTTAGAGATTAAAAGGACAGACCACATGAAATTCAGTGCAGTTGCAAAGCATGATGAGTTACAACACATCCAGTGTGTATGTCTATAAATTTGTAATATAATAACTCCCAATCTATATATCTACTACCGAAGTGTGGAGATGGAAAAATCTAGAAAGTAAATGGTCTTCGTGTTCATGGTAGCTTAGGGGGAGGGATCACTTGCTCTAATTGGAAATCCCACTATAGAGAGAAGCTGTAGGCTGGTTAGGAGAAGGTAAGATTAAATCGTAATACCTTCCTGAATCTAAACTGTCATCCATACAGTGGTGTATCTTGATTTTGTGCTGCCCTAGGCAGACAAAATCCGGGCACCCCCCTACCCAAGCTGCACACCCACTTTACACACCTAAGACATGCCCCATCATTCAGACTCACATCAAGCTCATACTCCCATCACACACACACTCCCATCACACTCAGTCACACACTCCGACTCCCATCACACTCAGTCACACACTCCGACTCCCATCACACTCAGTCACACACACTGTCTCCCATCACACACACTCTGACTCTCATCAGCACTTACCTTTCCCTAGTGGCAGGCAGCATGGTCCCTCACGTGACTGTCGGCACTTCCGTGTCGGCACACTGCACGGGGAGCCGAACAAGCAGCACGGAGGTTTCTCTGTGCTGCCTGTTCGGCTCCCCGTGCAGCCTGGCAGGCAGAGCGATGGTGAGGGGGGATCTTCCGATCCCCTCTCACCTCCGTCTCTGCCTGCATGCGCGGTCTTTTTATTTTTCTTAACCCCTTAACGACAGATGACGTGCCAGGCACGTCACGGCAAATCGAGGACTTGCCGACAGCTGACGTGCCTGGCACGTCATGCACTAAACTGAGTAAAGAAAGCGACCAGCGGTCGCTTTCTTTACTCTAACGGTGTTGCTACAATGCCTCTAGGTAGAGGCATTGTGCAACACCCCCCAAAAGTGCAGGGGCGCGCTACGATCACTCCACCGAGTGATCGTAGCAGCCATTTAAAAATGGCTGCGCCGGCTGCACACATGTGCTTAGAAAGCGAACGATCGTTCGCTTTCTAAGCATCTCCGGTGTTGTTAAAGTGCCTCGCCAGCGAGGCACTTAACAACACCGTTCTGCTCCCCAGAGCCGATGGTGGTCGCTCTCCTGAGCGACCCCATCGGCTCAGTAGAAGGGAACGCTGCCTATACAGGCAGCGCTTCCCTTCTAATGGCAAGAGCATCGGAAGTGAAAGTATTTCACTTCCGATGCTCTAGGGGGAGCCAATCCATGCCGGCACAACAGATCTATGTGATCTGTGTGCAGGCATGTATGATAAGTGCTCTGATGAGCACTTATCATACTGTCAAAGGCAATATTAGCAAATATTGCCTTTGACAAGTATTGATCTGCCTCCCTCACCTTACTAGTTATAGTAAGGGAGAGAGACAGATCAGATAAAGTAAAAAAATAAAATAAAATAATAAAACAAATATTTAATAAAATTTTAAACACCAAGGGCTTTTATAAAAGCCATTTAACCCCTTCCCTGCCATTGATCGCTGTGTACGCAGTGATCATACACAGCAGCACATTTTTTGCTGTCTGTGCATTTTTTAGGGGTTAATTTTTTTTACTGTAATTCATTACAGTATAAAAAAAAGCTCTTTTAAGAGAGATTAACCCCTTTCTTGCTGTAGATCACTGCCTAAGCAGAGATCTGACGCAAATGCAGCAATCTTGCTGCAGAAGCATTTTTAATTTTTTTAAAACTTTTTTATTACACACGTCACGTGTTAATTATACCCGCTAGGGGACTACGTTTAACGTAATTTTTTTTTTAAATAAGAGCTATTAACCCCTTCCTTGCCGTATATCACTTCCTAAGCAGCACATATGGTCACTGCCTAAGCAGTGCATATGGTCACTGCCTAAGCAGCGCATATGGAGCAATCTAGTCGCAGAAGGATTTTTTTTTTGCTATCAGCATTTTTTTTGTCAGACTCGCTAGGGGTTAATTATACCAACTAGGGGATTACGTGTATTCCTTTTGAAGCTGTCTGAACACGTGTATAGCGATCAGTAACAGCCGATCAGTGGCAAAGGTGGTTTGGTGATTTCTCAGATGAGCATCACCATTCGTCTGGTTCGATCAATATTGGTAAATATTGTTCTGACCCATATGGATCTGCCTCCCTCTCCTCACTTGAGTTTTAGTGAGGGAAAGAGACAGATCTGTATAACATAATTTTTTAATTGTAATAAATTAAATAAAATGTTAAAAAAATTGTGAGTCCCAAGGGCTTTTATAAAAGCCATACCCTTTGTATAGTGTAGTGTATTAACCCCTTCCCTGCCACTGATCACTGCACAGCAGAAATTTTTTTCTTGTCTGTGCATTTTTAGGGGTTAATTTTTTTGTACAGTACTACAAAGGCTCTTATAAGAGCTATTAACCCCTTCCTTGCTCTACATGTTCAAATTCCAAGTTTGAAAATCAAAAAGCGCACCTCTCAAATGTAGCCTTTCAACACCCAACAAAGCTGACAAAGCTATGCATGGGTGGTATCCCTGTGCTCGGGAGATGTTGCTGAACATATATTGTGGTATTGTTTGTCAGTGACACATACCGAAATATGTGAATTTGTGTCTAAAGTACAATGTATGTGGGAAAAAATACACAATAAAATGACTACCACAAACTTTGACAAAGGCTGGTGGTAGAATTGGTGCATGGAAAGTGTTAAAATAACACCATTTAAAATAGCCTAGGGTGTCTACTTTTACAAAATATATACTTTTTGGGGTAAAATACACTGTCCTACTTTAAAAAAAAGTCCCAAATGAAAGATGGGCTCAGGCTGGCTACACGTCAATATTCCAAGTTGAAAATGCGCACCTTCACAATGTGGCCCTTTTAGCCCCCAAACAACCCAACAAACCTATGCATGGGTGGTATCCCTGTACTCAAGAGATGTTGCTGAACACTTATTGGGGTGTTATTTGGCAGTGACACATACCAAAATCTGTAAATTCATGTCTGAAGTACAAGGTTTGTGAAAAAAAAACACAAAAAAATGACTACCACAAACTTTGACAAAGGCTGGTGGTAGAATTAGTGCATGGAAAGTGTAAAAATACCACCATTTGAGATAGCCTAGGGTGTCTACTTTAAAAAAATATATGGGTTGATGTGGTAAAATACACTGGCTGGTTTCAAATATGTCCCAAATGGGACATGGGTGCAGGCTGTCTGCATGTCAAAATTTCAAATTGGAAAACCAAAAACTTCACCTCCCAAATTTGGCCTTTTACCCCCCAAACAATCCAACAAACCTATGCATGGGGGGTATCCCTGTACTCAAGAGATGTTTCTGAACACTTATTGGGGTGTTATTTGGCAGTGACACATACCAAAATCTGTAAATATATGTCTGAAGTACAAGGTTTGTGAAAAAAAAACACAAAAAAATTACTACCACAAACTTTGACAAAGGCTGGTGGTAGAAATAGTGCATGGAAAGTGTTAAAATACCACCATTTGAGATAGCCTAGGGTGTCTACTTTTAAAAAATATATGGGTTGATGGGGTAAAATACACTGGCTGGTTTCAAATATGTCCCAAATGGGACATGGGTGCAAGCTGTCTGCATGTAAAAATTTCAAGTTGGAAAACAAAAAACTGCACCTCACAAATTTGGCATTTTAGCCCCCAAACAACCCAACAAACCTATGCATGGGTGGTATCCCTGTACTCAGGAGAAATAGTAGAATCTATTTAGCATGTTTTTTCGTTCGCTATTGTCGATGAGGAGAAGTTGTTTCAAATAAAAACAAAGAAATTTGTGTATTTTTTTTACCATATTTTATTATTTTTTTTTAATAATATGATAAGATATGATCAAAAATATGGCATCCATAGAAAGCCCTTTTTGTCCCGATAAAAACAATATATAATATGTGTGGGTACAGCAAATGACGAAGAAGAAAATTACTGCTAAACACAAACAGCACAGAAATGTTAAAATAGCCATTGTCCAGAAAGGACAAAAATGTTTCAAAGGCTCTGTCCTTAAGGGGTTAAAGGGCCGCGGTTTGTTTTTTTTTACATTTTTTTTTTTTTTCAGTGCTGGGGGGCGCTGCTGCCCCCCAAAATTTGCCGCCCTAAGCATCCGCCTAGGATGCCTCGTGGTAAATACAGCACTGCATCCATACATTATGAATGATACAGTCAGACTAATGATATAAATCCTGCCACCATATGCATGTGCTCATGCACCCTTTAAAAGTTGTAATAATGGATTCCTTGAATTAATTTGACATGGTTCACCCCAACCTCCATTGTGTGTGTATGTGATTCTTGGCAATACTTGGATCAAACTTCAAACATATTTTGGCATGTTGAATACTTGCCAGTGCTCCTTACCATAACCAGAATTATGCATAGTATCTAAATAAACACTCTTGATTGTATATGCCAAGGATTATGAATTGCTATGTTTGTAGTTGGACCCAGACATCTACATTTGCAAGTAGCCTTTACAGTTTTGAAGCCCACTAGTTCACTGAGTTCCATTTTATTTTGTTTGTCTTTCAGGTAAGATTATGCCAAAACCCAAAGCTCCAACTGAAGAACAGCCCTCCATATATACTTGATATTTTACCGGATACATATCAGCATTTACGACTAATACTGAGCAAGTATGATGAAAACCAGAAGCTTGTGCAGCTCAGCGAAAATGAGTATTTTAAAATCTACATAGACAGCCTAATGAAGAAGTCCAAGAGGGCTATCCGACTCTTCAAGGAAGGGAAAGAAAGGATGTATGAGGAGCAGTCCCAGGAAAGGTAATTGGTTCTTCCACCTTATTTTGTACTGTATGTTTTACTTCCTTGAATGGCATATGTCATTGATAGGTTTCTTATTCAATTACTTTATTTCTTTTGCACTGTAGAATTGTGTACACACTTTTGTAATATACAAAAGAATAGTTTAAAGTCTTACATAAAATTGTGGGGACTGTTCTCACAAGTGTCACAAAAGCATTCTTTAACAAATCAGTGTGCACTTTGGCAGGAATCCTGGAACATTCAGCAGTGGCTCAAACTCGCGCTTCTTCCGAAAGAAGATTGAGATGCCGCTGAACGTTCCAGGATTCTTGGCACAGTGCATAGGGATTTGCTAAAGAACTCTTTTGTGACACTTGTGAGAGCGGTCACTATGACCTTTTTTTATACTATGCAAATATTTTCTCATTATTACTAGAGTTGAGCGGACACCTGGATGTTCTGGTTCGGCCGAACTTCGAAAAAATGTCCGGGTCCGTGTTTGAACTTGACCCCGAACCCGAACCCCATTGAAGTCAATGGGGACACAAACTTTTGGCCACTAAAATGCCTCTAAAAAAGTATTGGAAAGGGCTAGAGGGCTGCAAAATGAAGTAAAATGTGGGTAAGAGTAGGAAAAGTGCCCTGCAAGCAAATGTGGATTGGGAAATAACTTAAAATAACATAAAATACATACAAATTACAAATACAGCTGAGCCATAAAATAGCAATAGATGGAATCTTTGATTTTAGCTTTGGAAGAACATAAATCTAAATCTAAAGCATGGCTGCCAGGAGGATCAACAGCATTATCCATTTGAGAGAGGGTTGGAGTGCAGGGTATTCTCTTTCAGTTTATACTAAGTGACCCATAGGTTGAGGAGGCGGTAACCGTGGCGGTGTAGGTGGAAGTGGCGCTGGAGGAGGAGGAGGTAGCCAGAATTTTTCAAAGCACAGTATTGGACTGTTCTATTTGACTCTCAGATATGAAGTGCACCGCAAGACGCAAATGTACTATTTACCACACAAAACTATTCGAATTTTTCAAAGTGCGCTGTAAGCACAGTATTTGACGGTTCTATTTTACTCTCAGATATAAAGTGCAGGACGCAAATGTAATATTTAACACCAACAAATTGCAGTATTTAAAAATGCCTAGATGTTGCCCACTGAGCTAACAGAACAGGATTAAAGTCATGTGCCTTGCACACATGCAGTTGCAAGTGCACTGCGCTTTCTGTGGCACTGGGCTCAGGGCAGGGTATTTGTGTAACCTGAAGGTT
Organism: Pelodytes ibericus; assembly: GCA_036172795.1. NCBI lineage: Eukaryota > Metazoa > Chordata > Amphibia > Anura > Pelodytidae > Pelodytes > Pelodytes ibericus. The sequence continues at coordinate 140,540,575 of CM069857.1, read as the reverse complement.
TAAATGTATCTTTCAAATTTAATAATAGACGAAAGTCTGTAAACCGAATCTCTTTCGGTTTATAGAAAGCCCATAGCATTACATACAATGTATATGTATGTAATGCTAGGGGCTTTCTATAAACCGAAAGTCTATAAACCTAATTTCTTTCGGTTTATAGACTTTTTAATTTTATAGAATGCATGTAATGCTATGGGCTTTCTATAATCCGAAAGTCTATAAACCGAAAGAGATTTGGTTTATAGACTTTCGTCTATAATTAAGTAACTTTGAAAGATACATTTAAACCTTCAGGTTACACAAATGTAACCATTCGTATTACAACAGTGCCATCTACTGGCCAAACGGAACATTAACTGCAATTGAACATACTTTCGTTTTATATAATGCATGTAATGCTATGGGCTTTCTATAATCCGAAAGTCTATAAACCAAAAGAGTTTCGGTTTATAGACTTTCGGTTTATAGAAAGCCCATAGCATTACATGCATTCTATAAAACGAAAGTCTATAAACCGAAAGGGATGTATGTGTATATGTATGTAATGCTATGGGCTTTCTGATTGGCTGCCCGGCAGCCTTTCAAAACGCGACATTAATTCGCCGAACCCCTGAACTCCTACCCGAACATACAGTGAAATGTCCGTGTTCGGGTCCGATGTCCAAAAAACGTAATTTTCGGTACGAACCAGAACAGTGCGGTTCGGGTTCGCTCAACACAAATTATTACATGTGAGCGGACTCTACATTGAGAGGGAAGTTAGAGCCATTACACTATCGGTGCAAACGGAAGGCTGATTATGCAGAATATGATTAACAGTTGCATTTATGTAGAGCAGCAATTTTCCAAATCCAGCACAGCACAAAACAATACAAGACATCAAGAAATCTGACTCATTTGAGAAGATCATCTACATAAACTTTAAAATATATAGATTTAAAGTATTTTTTTTATTTTAACCACCAGTTATATATTTGAATTAAAAAAAAAACATTATAGTGCTCCATCCTGTATATGCATTTTTTGTTTTCTAAAGAGGTGTCTAAGGGGGACCTGCACATTGGATGTGTTAAGCAACTTAACATATACATTAATAAATCTGTATTGGCACCTGAAAAAACTTCTTTCCATTTCTATATTTATATAGTTCCACATTTTGCACTTCTATTCCATGAATATCACCCCACTTATTGTACACTTATCATATGTTTATTAGGTTGATGACTTAACAGCCAATCTGTCACATGTATATGAAAATATTTGGAACAATGGTTTCAAATTTGAACTTTTTTTATGCTTTTGAACTATTGACACATTGTCATTAACTGGGTGATGGAAAGGTTTGGCGTCTATAGGCTGGAAATGTTACATAACTCAATTTCCCTTCATATTTGTTGTTTACACTGTTTTGAAACACTGTGTCTATTGTGATTCAGCATTTGCAAAGTGCACTTTATCTGCCTTCTAATTGCCGTTCTTAATTGTACTGGGGAATATGACTTCTTGGTTATTACTAGATCTTACACAAACAGTAAAAGCCTTTTTATTCTGGAAATGGTTTGAAAGTGCTTCCAAACACACGTGAACTGTGCAACAAAAAAAAAAGCACATTCTGTTCATCTTCTCCATTTTTTGATTATAAATCTCTTTATTCCTCATAAGAAAAGGACTCTTAATTACTTACATATATCTGAGTCAACAAAACCTCAAAATGGGGGAGGGTAAGCCGGAACTTGGCCACCTATTACAAATAGCCATCGAAATTTAAAATCAAGCAATCATGTTATTGAAGGTTATTCCCTTTTATTTAATTCACTTACCTTAATCTAATGGAACACAAATACACTTTAAATTGGCTCACCAACTATTTTAACTGCCTTGTAGCGTACATTTTCAATAAGTCTCTTTAGTAAAAGGTTGCCCAAATTAAATCTCACAATCCTCAGCCATATATAAAAAAAAAATAGAAATGGTTTTGTGTCAAGGTTCCCTTCATTTGTATATGCTCCCCACCCCCAAATTACTGGTTTCACTTTGATTTTTGGAATACGCAGTTAACTACGCACATAAAATCTGCTGGTCTGAAGTGAATGTGTGCTGAAAGAAAATGACACAGGACTTTTTTTTATTTTATTTTGCTTGGTCAGATACTTTGTGCATGGTTCCACCCTTAAGACATTTTTTTTTTACAGAATCTGCATGTTCAGCTTTATGTACAGCCAGCAATGTCACAAATGAAAATAATCTAGAATAGCTTGCATGCCCCTCCACAACAGAGCGGTATGAAACTAATCATGCATTGATTGCCTTTTAGAGAATCCCCATATTTTTTTTTTTTTTTGGGGGGGGGGGGAGTGGGTGCAGGGAAAAAAGTGAGGTCTGTGAGGGTGCAGAACCAGACACCTTATTGAGGAAGGAGACCTTTTTTCGTTATTTTGGCCAATTTGGTATATGCTTTTAAGTTAGCAAAATGGCTTTTTTATTCTTTCAAAGAAAAAGTTAAGATTTTTGCTTGTATGTGCAACATTTTCGTTTCATCACAAAACTGTGAATATCTTCTTAAAAATAGAAGTGGTACAGGAGTCAAAGTTAACAATTATGGCAGAGCTCTGTAATTGGTAGACATATGACCTCAATAAAACTTGAGCCAGGATTAAGAAAGCAGTGAAGTATTTTAAAATATTTACCATGCTTTGAAGCCATGGGTTCCAGGTTTTCTCAAAGAGTGCCTTTTATCTTGCACGATGCTGCAGAGGTTCAGCCATATGCATCTCATTCTTGTAATAAGCTATAGTCGCTAAATATTTGCATTAATGGTGTACAAACCTATTTCATGAACATTGGTCTTATAAATACAATATGTATATGTATGTCTTGCTGACTTCACATGTGTAGGGCATGTAAGTATAAAAAAAACAACTATAGGGACTATTCAGCAGCTGCTAAAAATGATTTCATAAAAAGTTTGCCTGCATCCCATCACATAGGGTTGCCACCTGGCCGGTAGGAAACAATATATAAAAACACTTATACCACAAATTAGTATAGTGATTTTAGATAACTAATGTTCATTTTGAAACTGAAATTTTCACTGTACAATACTGTTTAGTGAAAAATGTCATTCAGTTATTTTCAGTCATATATTGCTTGAAAAATTAGCCTTGATAATCAATAGAAGCCATTATTTCATGATACTATTTTTTGGAGATTTTTTTTTTTTTAGTACATTTCTTCCTAAAGTGGTCAATTGTCTGATAATAACTTTATTTTTGCTTACTTATTACATTTTGTAAAAAATACAAATGTAATTATTTTGTTATGTTTGACGGAGGGTGAAGACAATGTTCTATGTTTATGATGAGGCAGACTACATTGACTTTTTTTCTTTTTGTATGTGAAATTACATTGCTGTAGAAATAACTAAATGTTGCATTAAAATATGGAAGTGGTTAGTGAGAAATGAATAAAGTTACTTTTGGTTCCTTTTTTTTTGTGGAACTACTTTCTCTATAACTTTGTTACAAGCAATAGTCCTAGGAAGCTTTGTGCATAAATATTATCTACGGTATTTACGTGTTCCTCCCTAGATATCACGATGGATGCCCATCATATAAGGAGCAGTAAGGCTTTCTTTATTCCTCATATGAAAAGGAGTCTTAATTGCTTACAGATATCTGAGTCAACAAAACCTCAGCTGCTGCCCAGCACTTCTATGATGAAGCCAGAAGGTCACATGACCTCCCGGCTTCAGTCATAGAAGTCCCGACAGACGTGCCTGGCAGCAGCGGAGGATGTCTGCGCGCATTCGCAGACATCCACCGCTGCTTGCGAGGAGGATCCAGGTCCCCAGCAGCTCTGCAGAGGACCTGGATCCCAGTCTTATAGTCAGACCTCGATTTGAACAAATGCTCTGAAAAAAACCTTGTCTTATATTCGAGCAAATACGGTACATGTTGGCTTTATGAAGCACAAGTTGCACAAAGTAATTTAACCCTTGCTTTTGTTGAAGAAGCAAAAGAAAAAAAACATTTAGAGCCACTTAAACTCCTTACTGACCCGAACTCAAATGCCCAACAGTACCTACGTAAAATGACCCAACTAATAACAAACACGAAGCAAGGCTCTACAGTCATTTGTGGTGACTTTAATCTAATTACTGACCCACTCTTAGACTCAACTAACAATTCATCCTCCAAACATGTAAAGCGAATGACAGTACTGGGATCTTCCTTTCAACGTTCTCTAATGGAAACACAATTATATGACACTTGGAGAACACTCCATCCACAAACTAAAGATTACACCTTTTTCTCCCAAGTGCATAATTCATATTCACGTCTAGACTATTTTTTAAAGACCAACTCCCTCTACAAAACGTCACAGCCTGTGAAATAGGGGTGATACAATGGTCGGATCACGCTCCGGTCACTCTAACCCTAGAAACACTACACCCCTTCCGGGGATCAGGGGTATGGCGCATTAACGATTTTCAACTAGCACACAACAACACGAAGAATCGGGTTAAAAAGCATTTGGAGGAATTTTTCTCCTTAAATAATACGCAAGAACTAGCTCCAGAAATAATATGGGAAGCCCATAAATCGGTAATAAGAGGACGTTTAATTTCAATGGCGGCCTATGACAAAAAACAAAGAGCTAAAAAGCTGACACAATTATTAGCAGATCTCAAATCTTTATCGCAAACGCATAAATTAACTCCGACCAAGCAAATAACAAAAGAAATCCAAGCAGTAAAGTTAGAGATCTCGTCTATACAATTAGCCCAAACCCACTTACAACTATTAAAATTAAAACAAGCATTCTATACGAACAGTAATAAAGCTGGCAAATTATTGGCCAATAGAATAAAAAAACAAGAAGCTAAAAAAGCAATCCCAGCCATCATAAACCAAGAAAAAGTATTGAACCCCGCAAAATTCCCTGATATATTTGCAGATTATTACAAAACATTATATAACTTGAAAGATAACAGCACTTTCCAACCCCAAAAACAGCAAATTGACTCCTTCCTAAGCAAAGTGTCCTTACCAGTGATAGATAACAAATATATATCATCATTAGCAGCCCCAATCTCCCTAGAAGAAATTTATACGGCCATAACAACCTTACCATCACACAAAGCTCCAGGCCCAGATGGATTTTCCAATTCCTACTATAAAAATTTTAAAGACATTATTGCCCCATATCTAGTAGACACCTTTAATTCTTGTAAACAAAAAGGAGAATTCCCAAAATCAATGCTGACTGCACATATCACAACCATTCCGAAGCCAAATAAATCCACGTTACATTGTCCCAATTATAGGCCAATCTCCATACTAAACACAGATGTAAAATTATATGCAAAAATACTAGCAAACCGAATTAAAAACATACTCCCCCAATTATTACATTATGACCAAGTCGGATTTGTCAGTGGTCGCCAAGCGTCGGACAACACGAGGAAAATTAACAATGTAATTTCTTATGCCCATTCCAAAAAAAACCCCAGCCTACTATTAGCAATTGACTCGGAAAAGGCATTTGACTGCCTTCACTGGGATTACCTTAGAGCAGTATTGAATAAATTCAAATTTCCTCCGGAGTATATAGAAGCTATCATGGCTTTATACTCAGTCCCTTCCGCCAAAGTATCATATGCAGGTTTCCTTTCCGCCCCATTTAACATTTCCAATGAATCAAGGCAAGGCTGCCCACTATCACCAATACTCTCTGTATTAGCATTAGAACCCCTAGCTCAAGCCATAAGATCCCACCCAGACATCCATGGTTTCCCATATGCCAATAATGAAGAAATCAAATTAGGGCTCTTTGCAGATGATATCTTTCTCACCATAACAGATCCAGAAACATCCCTCCCACACCTACACACACTGCTACAAGAATTTGGCCAGATATCATACCACAAAGTGAATACAACAAAAACACAAGCATTAGCTATTAACATCCCAGCCCACGACATCCTTAATTTGAAATCCACCTACCCGTATGACTGGAGAAAAGATAATATCCAATATTTAGGTGTCTCCCTCACCAAAAATCCAAACGACCTAGTCAAACATAACTTAAGTAAAGTCTGGAACAAGTGTAGACAAGACATGCAAATATGGGACAAACTTTTCCTTTCTTGGTTAGGAAGAACCGCAGTAATAAAGATGAACGTGTTACCAAAGTTGTTATATATATTTAGAACATTAGCGATACATATCCCTCCTACCACCCTAAACGACATACAATCAAAAATTCAAACATTTATACACAGTCATAAAAGAAATAGAATTGCAAACAAATGGCTGATTCTACCAAATATCAAAGGAGGTTTGGGAATCCCGTCTCTACCACACTATTACAAAGCAGCAAACATGTCCCAAACGATTCTGATGCACTCACCACCAGGAACCATCGCCTGGGTAGACATGGAAGATAGCCAATTCCCCCAACATAGAGTAGGTGATTTTCTTTGGATGAAGAACCAAAAGTTCAACTCCCTCCTCCCTAGCACTGTCCTATCCTTCAGGACATGGAATGAATATGCAGTTCAACTCCCAAACCTAAAACAAATAACACAAGCTACTCCATTACGAACGTTAGAAATATTAATTCCACACCTTTCCTTAAAAATATGGGAGAAAGCAGGAATTACGCTCATAGGGTTATTAGCAGAGGGCCAAGCTGTAAAATCGTTTACCAAATAACAAGAAGAATTTGCCATTCCCCAACAGGACTACTATAAATTGCTTCAAATACGGCATGTAATCCACCCATTTTTCAAGAATTTTCCGAATCATACAGATTCTTCACAGGACATTCTGCAAACATGTATTCCACACACCAAGAAGACAAAATTGCTATCTCTTTGCTACCACATCCTCATTACAAACTCACTGCCAGACAAACTTCCCTTCATGTCAGCATGGGAAAATGAGCTTCAGATAGCTTGTTTCCAGTCTTCTGCTGAAATAGTTATCAGAAATCCGAAAATAATATCGCATAACACAAACCATATAGAACTATCCAGAAAGATTCTGTATCAATGGTACTTAGTGCCGACAAGATTGGCCAGAATATATCCTTCCACCTCAAATTTATGCTGGAGAGCATGTAGATCACATGGCAACATGTCCCATATATGGTGGTCCTGCCCTATAATTACTCTATTCTGGGACAAAGTCTTTGACATTATATTCCAAACTAAGGACATAAAGCTTCCACAAATACCAGAAGTCGCATTACTTCATATATTTCCAAATACTGTGCCAAAACTGAAAAGATTCATGATGGGACTGATACTCATTTCAGCCAAAACCCTCCTGGCACAGAACTGGAATTCTAGCAAAGTACCATCCATCTCTGAACTCCGCAATTTAATCGCACATAACCTCCAAATGGAAAAATTACACTACTTAAATACAAACTCTATGCACAAATATGAATCTCTACGTGTTTTGTGGCTTCAACTGGATAGCTCATCCAAATCAAATAAAGATCAACAACTACCACCATAACCCCCCCCCCCCCCATATTTCTAACTTTCTCCCCCTTTGGCGCATCTGTAGCCACACCTCTCCTCTTTAATCTTATTTTTTTTTTTTTTTTTTCAGTATCCCGTCTAAAATGACAATATTAACGATGCTAATATTCTTAATTCTAAATGTTATTATTATTATTGAAAGTTATAAGATGTTATATATTTAACATGGTACATAACAATGTTATTGGTATAAAGAACCTATGCAGACAGATTCTGAGCAGTTAAGTTAATGTTTTATAAACACGATACCATTTTCTTGGTTTTGTAAAAGTTTAAACTGAAACACTCCCGGCACAGTAAAGGGTACAGCCAGGTGTTAATTTTTCCAACAGAAGACAGAAACCAAGAGGGTGATTGAATGTTGTAGGTAACAATTGCATAAATTTGTTCCAATAGCGCATTATTATAAGTGTTATGCTCTCTCAAAAATGCCATGTATGTTTAATTGAGATGTCATATCAAATAAAATATTATTATTAAAAAAAAAAAAACCTTACTGACGTTAAGACTTTCTATGCCATCCTATTGTTTTGGCCAAAAAGACGCAAGGATGGCATAGAACGACCTTTTGGCAGGAAGCCACAGGGTCACCTTGTGATCAGTGGCCAGGAACAAAAAGTGGCGTTTTTTTTACAATTTTTTTTATTTTTGCATTTTTAAAGTTTTTTTTAATAAATAAATTGTATTGTAATATATTAATTTAATTACAATTAACCCCTGCATGCCCGTTCTGTGATTCGTATGGCTCTGACATCGCACTGGGTTTTTTTTATTTTGTATTAGTTTGTTTATTAGTTAGGATAAGTGGGTTAGTGTTGTACTAGTTATGTAGATTATTGGGAAAATAATCGGGGAAAAACCTTTCCCCCAAATTTTTTTTCCCCTTTTATGTCTATTTTTAAATACTAAATTATAGGTTATTGTTCTGTATAAAATATCAAAAGAAGTGTCTAACTGTCCTTTAAAAAAACAACATATAACTTGTATGGGTGTGTTAAATGACATAGAGGAATATTACGTTTCAACAAACACATATTAAAAATTGAAAAATCGCTGTGTTCCTTGGCCCAGAAAATCCCTGGTCCTGAAGGGGTTAATGCTCACCGAATGTTTAAATGAAAAAATATTTTCCAAAGAAACTTGGCAGAAGTTGGCAAAACTTTGAGCCATTGATCGGTGGGTCTCAAATACCAAAGTTTAGGACACACTACTTACTAGACATGTGCATTCGTTTTCGGACGAATGCATTTTCGGACGAAAATAGCATTTTCGTCCATTCGTCCGAAAAACGAATAACGAAAATATTAACTAACAAAATCCGAATGAACGAATGGTTAATAAACGAAAATCATTCGTTCATTCGTCCATTCGTCCATTCGTGCTATTGGCATTCTAAACCGAAATAGAGTCGGTTTATACAATACCAATAGCATTGTACAAATGTACATTCCATAAACCGACATGAATGACTTTCGGTTTATGGAATGCATGTAATGCTATTGGCTTTCTATAAACCGAAATTGAGTTCCCATTCATACGAATAGGTCAATTGACCTATTCGTATGAATGGGGACTCTTTCGGTTTATAGAAAGCCAATAGCATTGCATGTATTCTATAAGCCGAAAGTCTTTAAAACGAACGACGTTCGGTTTATAGAATACATGTAATGCTATTGCTGTTCTATAAGCCGAAAGTCTATAGACTTTCGGCTTATAGAATAGCAATAGCATTGCATGTATTCTATAAACCGAACGTCGTTCGTTTTAAAGACTTTCGGCTTATAGAATACTATTGGCTTTCTATAAACCGAACTAGAGTCGAGTCCCCATTCATAAGAATTTCTTATGAATGGGGACTCGACTCTAGTTCGGTTTATAGAAAGCCAATAGTATTCTATAAGCCGAAAGTCTTTAAAACGAACGATGTTCGGTTTATAGAATACATGTAATGCTATTGCTGTTCTATAAGCCGAAAGTCTATAGACTTTCGGCTTATAGAACAGCAATAGCATTACATGTATTCTATAAACCGAACGTCGTTCGTTTTAAAGACTTTCGGCTTATAGAATACTATTGGCATTCTATAAACCTAACTAGAGTCGAGTTCCCATTCATAAGAATTTCTTATGAATGGGGACTCGACTCTAGTTCGGTTTATAGAAAGCCAATAGTATTCTATAAGCCGAAAGTCTTTAAAACGAACGACGTTCGGTTTATAGAATACATGTAATGCTATTGCTGTTCTATAAGCCGAAAGTCTATAAACCGAACGACGTTCGGTTTATAGACTTTCGGTTTATAGAATAGCAATAGGATTACATGTAATCCATAAGCCGACAGCCTATAAACCGAACTTCGGTTTATAGACTTTCGGCATTTGTATTGTAATGATGAATCGTAGTACTACTATTGGCTTTCACTACACGGAGACAGAGTCTCCATTCATAAATTTATGAATGGAGACTCTGTCTCCGTGTAGTGAAAGCCAATAGTACTACAATTACATGCATTCTAAATGACGAAAGTCTATAAACCGAACGTTGTTCGGTTTATAGATTTTCGGTTTATGTTTAAGTCAAACTCAATTCATTTATTAGTAATAAATGAATTGAGTTTGACTTAAACATAAACCGAAAATCTATAAACCGAACAACGTTCGGTTTATAGACTTTCGTCATTTAGAATGCATGTAATTGTAGTACTATTGGCTTTCACTACACGGAGACAGAGTCTCCATTCATAAATTTATGAATGGAGACTCTGTCTCCGTGTAGTGAAAGCCAATAGTAGTACTACGATTCATCATTACAATACAAATGACGAAAGTCTATAAACCGAAGTTCGGTTTATAGGCTGTCGGCTTATGGAATACATGTAATCCTATTGCTATTCTATAAGTCGAAAGTCTATAAACCGACGGTCGTTCGGTTTATAGACTTTCGGCTTATAGAACAGTCAGCAATAGCATTACATGTATTCTATAAGCCGAACGTCGTCGGCTTATGCAGTACATGGAATACTATTGGCTTTGTAAACCGAACTAGAGTGCCCATTCATAAGAATTTCTTATGAATGGGGACTCTAGTTCGGTTTATACAAAGCCAATAGCATTACTCCATAAGCCGAAAGTCTATAAACCGAACGATCTTCGGTTTATAGACTTTCTGCTTATGGAGTAATGCTATTGGCTTTGTATAAACCGAACTAGAGTCCCCATTCATACGAATAGGTCAATTGACCTATTCGTATTAATGGGGAGTAGTTAAAACGAAACGAATGTAACGAAACGAAAATGTTAAACGAATTTCGTCCGAAACGAATGTAGTTATGAACGAAATTCGTTTTAGACGAAATAAATATAATTTTCGTCCGAATGAACGAAAACGAAACGAAATTTTTAGTTTTGCACATGTCTACTACTTACTGTATTTGTTTCACCCCCATTGCATTTACTTTATATGCTGATCCGGTGTTCACATTTTCAACTTCTAGCACACTTCACTTCGAATTTGTGTATTTATTCATAGTAACACTCCATGATCTATTTACTAGTGGGATCAACTTATGTTAGTATTTTCTGTCCGTGAAATGCTCAAATATATAAAGTAAACAGATAACATTCCCATATGTTGTAGATTATAACAATAAGCTATATTTCCAAATTAAATATGCAACAATGTTATAGGCAGTATTTTTGCATAACCTGTATGACAAATTCTAACAATAAAAACATACAGTAGAACATCCGGTTGTGATATAGTGGATATGACCTCTAAATAAAGCTCTTTTTTTCCAGGAAAAAAAATCAATAATTTGTGTGGGTACATAAATAATGACTTTTAATTCATCATTCAACATATTCTTTTCTATGCATGTGAGCACAAACTAAGAAATTAGGCTGTCTGTGCTACTACTTAAAGAGTGACTAAACCCTACATTTGTCTTTTAATGAGGATAAAGGTCACTTCTGCTTCATTAAAAGTATGAATTGGACCAATTCATCCCTAGTGGCTCCTCTTGGCACAGATTGACTTTCTGACTAATGTCTCTCCCCGTCATGGGTGTGCAGTTGCGCTGCACAGAGCCAATAGCAGATAAAAAGCATCTCCGCTGGAGGTGCGTTAGCATAAACCAATGAGAATTGCCAGGTCAGGAAACAGCTGTTCCACAACATGACATCCTGATACCTGATAGTCTCAGGAGACTTCCAAATCGAAGGTAAAGTCTGTTGAACTGTGCTCCATAAAAGTAGCGTTCAAATGCATTTACTATGACAGAAGTTGACTATTATTAATCTTATTAATTTGAAATTGCAAGCCCACGATCGGATATAGTTATCTTATATAATACCTGCAATACCTTTTCACTAGCAGGTTCTAGAATTATCCATATTGACAGTTTTTTTTTGTTTTTTTTAACAAATATTTTTTGATTCTGTTTAGAGGCAACCAAGCTGAACATTTTAGATAAAAGAGCTTGTCTAATTAGCAGTTAGAAATTAAGTACAAACCAAATATTATTGTGAATAGTTTCATTTGTTTATTATACAAACGTAAGGTTCATGGAAATGGTTACCATGGTAACATCAGATAATAGGTGCAATGAATTATAATGTATTGAGTTGTTCCAGAGCAAATTTAACTAATATGATCATGGATTTTTAGGTTCAGTAGTTAGGCTTGTTATTTTTTTCATTTACAACATATCAAGATTTAATGCTAATATATTACATTCATATAGCAGTTTTGGTTTTCTTTTTCGAAAGTATATAGCATTTATTAATTTATTTGAACCCTAATACTTCTAACTTCTCTTATTTGATCAAAACTGTATTTTTGTCTATGGAATTTGGTTAAGAACTTTATTTGCAGAACTATGAAATACACTTTTGCTTTAAAAGTTTGTTTCAATAAGCATTAGCCACTATGCAGCAAATTTTAAAGACAAACACAAATCCAAATAGAGAAGATTAAGATTAAGGCAAGAAGATGGCTAAAGTTGGCAGAGTTTTTACTTTAATATTTTATTAAAGGATTCTTGATCTATTGAGTTGTCTCGTAAGCAAAAAAAAAACAAACAAAGTAAATATATTTACATGTAAACAGCGTTTTCTTTTTTTTTTTTCATATTAAATAAAATTGAATGAATAAAATGTATTTCTTGTTTTTATTTCCTTGTACTTGTCAATGTATCCACACACTTGCCAATGCATCCCCAGACTTGCGTGATGCGCACAGACACTCTCTGATGCTGCCGACACTTCCGCTGGGGCTTCTATGACTGAACGACGGGAGATCATGTGACCCCGATGTTCGGTGGTAGAAGTGCCTGACTGCATTGGAAAATGTGAGGAGGATCCTTGTGACTGTGGAATACATCTAAAACTCCGACAATTTAGATACTACCCAAAACATCACACTCTCATTCAAATTAACAACATAGAACTGGTTGCCAATAAGCGGCCTTTCAACTGCCATTGGACTATGTTTACCATAATACTATGTCATCTAAGGGGCAGTAAGGGACATGTAGTCCATAAACAGACACAGGGCCCTAGCTTGATACACCTGAAGTATACTAAAGGAAATTTAAAAGAACATGCAGTGACAGAAAAGTTGAAGCTGTATAGTTTTCTTGCTGGACATGGATGTTCTGTTACACTTTGCAGTATTTTGAAAATGGGTGTGCCTGTCTCTCTCATGACATGTTGGCACAACAGAGTATGATCAAGGCAGACATTTTTATTTTGATAGAAAATAAAGTGATTTCAATTTGCTGTATTGCTTGATTGGAAATAGAAAGACAAATTGTCCATTTTGTGTTTGAGAGCACTGTAATGGCAGACTCACTGTTTAAATTTGCGAGATGTTTTCTTCATCAAGTAAAGCACTTAAGGTTCTAGTTTTTCTAAAAGACATTTTTTTTTGCACACTTTCCCATTCAATTAAAATGCAATTAACTTTAAAAATCAACTTACATAAAAGAAATCTGCAGGGCTTTTTTATTAAAGTTGATCACAAAGCTCCACTGAATATAATTGACTAACGCTTCCAAGAAACCAGCATGGAAAAACAAAAAAACACCTTAATGTTTCTGAAAGACACTGTGCGGGTTATAAGCCAGCAAACTGAGTCTCTGCATTAGAACACGCATACAGGCAGCTTTGTTTGTTCACAGCGTATGCATTCTCTCTAAATGTGGGAGAGCACTTCATAATAATTAGGTAAATTCAGCAGCGGATTTCAGAAAGATAATAAAGCACATTTTTTGAGTTGCTTCTATGCATGAAGCTGAAATATTTGTTCATTTTATGCACTATGGAAAAACAGTAGATGGGTTAGGAAGGTAAATGCACAGAATAAACAGAATCTGTAAGATGTATATGGGGAGCAAATTCCAAATCTAAGAAATAATGTATCCATCCATGCATTCATGGGCATCCGCAGAAATTTTTTCTGTGGGGCATATTTTTATTGTCATTAATTTAGCCATTCAATATGCCAGGATTTAGCCATTCAATATGCCAGGATTTAGCCATTCAATATGCCAGGATTTAGCCATTCAATATGCCGGGATTTAGCCATTTAATATGCCAGGATTTAGCCATTTAATATGCCAGGATTTAACCTCTCAATATGCCAGGATTTAACCTCTCAATATGCCAGGATTTAACCTCTCAATATGCCAGGATTTAGCCATTTAATATGACAGGATTTAGCCATTTAATATGCCAGGATTTAACCCCTCAGTATGCCAGGATTTAACCCCTCAATATGCCAGGATTTAGCCATTTAATATGCCAGGATTTTACCCCTCAGTATGCCAGGATTTAACCCCTCAATATGCCAGGATTTAACCCCTCAATATGCCAGGATTTAGCCATTTAATATGCCAGGATTTTGCCCCTCAATATGCCAGGATTTTGCCCCTCAATATGCCAGGATTTAGCCATTTAATATGCCAGGATTTAACCCCTCAATATGCCAGGATTTAGCCATTTAATATGCCAGGATTTAACCCCTCAATATGCCAGGATTTTGCCACCCTATGCCTGGTTTTGCCATTCTATACCAGGATTTTGCCCCTCAATATGCCAGGATATTGCCACTCTATGCCAGGATTTTGCCTCTCAATATGCCAGATTTTGCCTCTCAATATGCCAGATTTTGTCACTCAATATGCCAGGATTTGCTTGTTTGTTGTCTCCCCCCCCCCCCCCCCCCCCATTACCCAGCACTTAACTCCTTGTTGTTGCTCTCCGGTGTTCTCCTCCGTGCATCATCACTCCTGCACGGAGGAAGGAAGCTCCGGTACCTTTTTTTTTTTTACTTTATTGAAGTCATGGCATCAATAAAGTTAAGAAAAACAAAAACGCGACAGGAGCTTCCTTCCTCCGTGCAGGAGGGAAGATGCACGGAGGAGACGTGTAACAGGGAGCTTAACGCCCTGTTAGATCAAAGGCACTTTTTTTTTTTTTTAAATCCAGGGGGGCTCCCCATTGCCCCCCCCCCCCCCCTGCGGACGCCCATGCATGCATTTATTCATCTTAATCTGTAAATTAAATCTTTATTTGTAGATCATAAAAGAGAGAAGACAAATAAAGTGCAAAATGTATGGGACATTAAAAAGAGACTGCTGGATTGCAACAAAATATGTCCTGTTTAGTAAGAGGTTAGGTGACCTCTTACCAGGGCCGCCATAAGAAATTTCAGGGCCCCTTACTGAAAAAAAACCTGCGCTGCCCCCCGACCCCCCCCCCCCCCCCCCACCAGGTAGTTTGTCCATTAATATGCCACTGATAATTTACTCATTAATAGCCACTGATAATTTGCGTGTCCCCTGTACATACCTGGATGCTGCTTGTCGGTCATCTCCTCCGCAGTGTTCCACTGGATATGACTTGTCATTTCTGACGGCTGTGACTAAAAGTCCGCATCTGCCCGATCGTGACTATCTCCTTGTGAGATGGTCGCACTGCAGTGGGGGCCCACAGGGCACCTGCTTTGGGCCCCCCGGAATGAATGGGCCCTGGACAGCTGCCCCGTTTTGCCCGCCGGGCCAGGGACAGGGGTATTGCCCATCCACCCCCTCTTACCACATGATGTAAGTTTGGTTGTTGTCCAGATAATACATATATACAGAATGGGTGCCATGTCCCATGATGTGAAGCCCTTAAAAATTTTTTAATTTAGTGAATCTAGTTATGCAAGTACCAGCGTGCTTTCACTGTGCAAAAATCCAAAAACTAAATAACTACAGTTGATAAGAAAACAGACTGTGCACTCTGTATAGTCAGCGCTCCCAGAGACATAATGATAGGTTATTATATGTTTCCTTAGCAATGCTTCTAGTTTAAATAGATTGTTTGTTTTGAAGTGTTGTGGTGTTACTTTTATAATATTATTTTATTTTCATGTTGGGGGCTGGCATCACCAAACAGGAAGTTTATTTTCTAAAACATGTCTGGGGTGGTTTAATGTTTAACCGATCACCATAGCACTTTTGCTGTGATGAGGAAAGTAATTGGGAGTGTTTTTAGATAAACCAATTCCAGGAGTCCCAAACTGTAATGTCCGCCACTTGCATGAAAGCTAAATAGATTATAGAATAATAGCATAGGCAAGCAATGCATTTAAAATGGAGGCAATGGCAAATGAAGTAAAAGCCTGTTTTATAAAGCAAGTGGAAAAGAGGTCTATAACTTTTTAAGATTCTGTTGAGAAATATTATTTTGCTTCCAAATTGAGAAGCGCTCAGTTCAGAGAGTCTTCAAATTATTTGCTAAAAAAAAATATCTATTGGAACCGTATTAATTTGCAAAAACCCATTGCGACTAATTGCCAAGTCACACATGGAAAATGAACCGAGTTTGCCGTCATATATGTATGTGCTTTTTCTATTGAAGATTAAACGTATATAAATTCTCATAATGTTTGCAAATATTGCATTTTCTCCCAGTCTAAATAATAAAGATCTGTGTCCATAATTGTTGAAATAGACTTGTAATTAGGATTCCCTATGTCCTATAGTGGAATTGAGATGGGATATTTCAAACTTTAGGCCAATGTATTTGAGTACTTTGGCCTTAAAGGGACACTAAACTTTTTTTTCACTTGTGCTTCTAATATAGAAGCACAAGTGACATGTCCATTGTCCCTATTATGAGGATGAACTGGCGTGTACCTTTGATAGTACATGCCAGTTTATCCTCTGAATGACAGCTGCCATGCTTCCATAGGAAAAAGGCATCCGTCTGGCTAGCGCAGAGAGACCCTAGTTTTTGCATGGGATCAGCAGGGGGGACCTTAACGTTTGTCAGCATGCGACAACCAGGAACTGCTGTGTCTCGCATATGAGACACAGCAGTTAGTAAACCCGCGTGTATCTATTAAGTTTACTTACAAAGACCGAGACATGTTTGTTTAACCCTTGCTAAATTGAAGGAAGCAAGGGTTAAACATGTTAGAATGTCCCTTTGTTTGAATATCCCTGTTCCCTGCAATTCTCTCTTTATTGAGTAGACCCTAAAAACTCTTGTAAATGCTCTTAAAATGGCATTAAACTTTTCTTTATTTTTTTTTTTTTTACTTTTGTAATAGGAGCAAAAGTACAAAAAAATCATTCCCCAGATAGGGTGATCACATTTTATTTCTGCCATTCATGAACACATTTTATGTTATATTATTTGATCTGAAATTCACATGGTTCCTAAGGTTTCCTTATAATTTATATATTTATAATATACATACAGTCATTATTAGACACCTATTAGCAGATATAAAGGCTGTTTCAGAGACCATTTAACCCCTGCATTGCTAGATAGAGAGAGGCTGTTTCAGAGACCATTTAACCCCTGCATTGCTAGATAGAGAGAGGCTGTTTCACAGAACCTTTATTTATTACACAGACTCAGTCGCACGCACACACACAGTATCTCACACACACACATACATCGGGACGCTGGGGCGCAGAGTCTGGGGGAGATCCGTGTCAGTTCTACAGCGCATGCGTGGAGTCACTGACCAGCTAAAGCTGGCAACTGAAGACTAAAGCACTACTGCACAGTGGGCAAAAAGTTGCCACATTTTCTTCAAAAAAAAAAATACCGGCCTTGGTACTGTCTCCATAGACTTAACATTAGCCTGATGCCAATTTTTTACTGGCCTGCTCAGGAGGGACTGAGCCAGTTGGGAGAGGCTTCTGAACTCTCAACCAGTCAGGACAGTTTAGAGGTCTCACATGATTGGCTGAGACCTCCTTCACTCAGGGTGGGGACCCAGGACATAAAGTCCTGTTGTGGCACTGTCTTGGGCATTCTGGGACACGTGGTCACCCTAATGCCAGATGGCAATGCTGAATGGCGGGCAAATGATTTTGAAGGGGGAGTGTCAATGCTGCTGCACATGCACTGTTTACATTCCGCTTCGCATCTTGGTTTGTCAGTTGTGCCTGCCAGGGTTTGAAAGAACCTGTGTATCTCTTTTTTTTTTTCTGTCATTCTACGTTCTCTCTACTGTCCTACAATGAGGCTGACGGTCAGGGGGCAA
The DNA here is from genome assembly GCA_036172795.1 of Pelodytes ibericus. Classification (NCBI taxonomy): domain Eukaryota; kingdom Metazoa; phylum Chordata; class Amphibia; order Anura; family Pelodytidae; genus Pelodytes; species Pelodytes ibericus. The sequence continues at coordinate 140,522,476 of CM069857.1, read as the reverse complement.
AATTACATCAACCTTAAAAAGTATATGCAATTTGTTGGCAATGTATTAAATAAAAACAAACCACTATGGCAAGGATTTTTAAGGGTAGTTAAAACATCACAGACCAGGAGATTGGCCACTCTCCAGAGGTAGTATAAATTCATATGATATGATATGACCTAGGCTTTCATTACTGTTCATATCTTATTCAACACCCTATTTTATTATTACCCTGTAGTTCCTAAATCAAAAATGGATATTTATTTTTAATGCATCTCTCTCCTCATATGGCTACCACAGTTTTGAACTCATGTATGTATAACTTATTTAAAACATTAAAGGTTTTGTACTGGTGTGTGTCTTTTTGTTATTAAAAAAAGCGGGCAATTTTGTCCTCATACTGGGATTGCTAGTCTGCTAACATTTTGTCTCATAAGAGTAACAATTTAAGTTTAGTGGCTTGTTAAGTGACCTTTTAGATTTGCATCATATTCAGGAGTTGAATATCTGGTCTTTTAGCTCAACATCATGGATTCATTGAGTCACAATAAAAAATAAAATTTGTTCTTTTTCTACACCTAGTCATGCAGAAATCATACAAGTTAAAACTTGCCCCTGATGTAGATTGCTATGGAATGGGCTGCATTTTTTATGTATTTTTATGCTGTCAAATTTTTTTTATTTATAATTGCTTCGCTGATTTTATATATATATATATATATATATATATATATATATATATATTACTAAAAAGACTTGGAAATGCAATATTTCAGTACTAGTGTTTTGTTTTAGTTTTACACATTTAGTTCCAGTGTGCTCTTTGTGTGTAGACTTCCGAGACATGTGTACATTTCTGTTTATTTACTGCCCAGCCCTTTTCCATTTTTAATATAATTTCCCCTGCTTAGTTAAACTTTTTTATTAGAAAAGTGCCTTGGGTGCTGCGCTTTTTAACTTCTTGTGTTTTTTTTTTATTTGCAGACGCAATCTTACAAAGCTGTCCTTAATATTTAGCCATATGTTGGCAGAAATTAGGGCAATCTTTCCCAATGGCCAGTTTCAAGGAGATAATTTCCGGATTACAAAGGCAGATGCTGCAGAGTTTTGGAGAAAATTCTTTGGAGAGAAGTAAGTATTATTTAGAATCTTATAATTGATTTACCAAGGTTTACTAATAAGTCTTACATCATGTGACGCATACACAAATAAACAGATCTTATCTTTTTTTCTCCTCGAATTGTTTCCTTTCTGCTAAAAAATGCAAATAAAGTGTAGTGATTGAGTGTAGCTATAGCAACAGTCTTGTCTACCTCTCTAAGCTCTCCTTATTGGATGAGACTAAATTTAGAGTACCTTGTGAAATTATAATTTTCACTGTACAAATACAGGAGAACTGTAGAACTGTAAAAAAAAAAAGTAAATTAAAAAAGTGCATTTTGAATTTATTAAATTGTTGTAAAACATACAGAATAGAAGCTAGATAGAACTGACAGTCGTCCCCCCCCCCCCCCCCCCACCGTAAAAGTACACCGCTGGCAGATAATGTTTAATGTGTATTAAAATCTACATTTTTTTTTTTATTGCATAATTTCCTATTAAAAAGAACACACAAAAAACTTTTTTTTTTCTATAGGACAGGACCAACCTCCTCAGCTTCTTACCCACAAAGCCTTGAAACACCTTTCTGCTATCTTTTGTGACCACATTTGCGTTCATAGCAGCAATGTAATATGCACTTGATTGCAGCAACATGAAGCAATGTAATATTCATTATTCTCAGTATGAGATGTGTGTGTGTGTGTAACTCGTCATTTCCTTGTTTTAATCATTACAAGCATAATTAAGTGTACTGCTGTATTCCAAGGAGATGAAATAAACATACAAGAAATACTTTTTAATATAGAAAAAAAAGTGGAAAGTTCAGTGGCTCTAATAGGTTGATAAATCCTCAGTAAAGCATAAATGATGGTCTAGTCACTGACTCACTATAGTTAATATAGGGGACTTAGAATTTTTCTTCATTAGCAGAGAGAGACTGTCTGACTTGAAAGGCTGTGGTGCCAGCAACCAGGCCTGACCTGTCCCAGTAAATTTGCATGTATCTGTCAGGTTTACCACTCAACGTCACCATAGTATTAACCTACTCAAAGCATTGTGACGCCAGTATGTCCACAGTGTATTTGTTGTGGTTCTGTAAAATGAAGTGTGGTTTTCTGCTTTCACACCTGGATGTCCTACGTCATTTGTTTTGTAGTTCATGAAGATGATATAGAAGTTTTAAGCTTTTTTTTTTTTTTTTCTTCCAAGAAAAGCTGTACAGAATTCTGGTGAAACAGCTCCATTTATGCAAGAGTCTATTTGTGGTTAGTACTGTTTGTACTTCAGTTTAAAGAAATGTTTCATTAAACGTAAAAGGGTTGGCAGGATATAGGCACTCAAAAAATTAGTGAACAAACACTTTTTACAAAATTCACAGGAACAAATCCGCTTAAAGCTTTTTTGGTGGTGTAGAATCAAAAAATAATTAAACATTATGCCATGACAGTGTGACATGGTGTGAGACGTTAATGGTTTCCAGAAATATAATCTTAAAGTTGGGTGACATGCATCTGACACTGAGTACTTTGCATGCTCTGTAGCGCTGTGTGTTACCCACTGGCAGGGCCGCCACCAGGCATTTCAGGGCCCCTTACTGAACACATTTTCTGCCCCCCCTCCCCCCCCCCAACAATATGCCATTGTTTTGCCATTTAATATGCCATTCTTTTGCCCCTAAATATGCCATTCTTTTCCCATTTAATATGCCAGTATTGTTCTCCTCAATATGCCAGGATTTTGCCAATTTATATGCCAGGATTTTGCCCCTCAATATGCCATTCGTTTACCAATTAATATGCCAGTATTTTTCCCCTCAATATGCCATTCGTTTGCCAATTAATATGCCAGGATTTTGCCACTCAATATGCCAGGAATTTGCCAATTAATATGCCAGGATGTTGCCTGAGTAATAAGCCTGAGTAACTTCGGTCGCATTTTTTTTTTTTTTTAACAAACTTTATTAAAGCCGTGCGGCTGGAGGGGAGCGCACAACGCTTCCCTCACAGCCGCGGACCGGCTTAACAGACATTTTTTTTTTCCTGCCATGACCTGGGCTGCCGGGCCCGGGACGCCAGTATCGCCCGTCAACCCCTGATGGCGGGCCTGCCCACTGGGAATCGGCTGTATTGCTTGTTTGTAGGTAACAGTCTCCATAGTCAATGTGCATTGTGCAATGTGTTCTGTGCATTACATTGACAGTTTGTGAACAAAGAGCGCATGTTACATTGCTTTATTAAAAATGGGAATAAAACATATTACATTTATTCTTGAGGCAAATCACTTAATTAGTTCTGTAAAAAATAATGATTTCTTTCTGTTGATACCCTGTTATTGATTTATTTTTTCCAAGCTATAAATAAAAAAAGGCAATTGGTAGATCCCAACACTTGTGCTAAAGGAGGCATCCAAAAATATGAGCATTGAAAAGTACAGAATGGGTGACAATATAATAATAATAATAATACAAATCGAATATTCAGGCTAACAGATAACCTCTAGTAAATGTTAAAACATTTAGTAATTCCTTCTTGAACTGTAACATCCAAAATCATGTCTGCAAGTGTAAATTTGTCACAGTACTTTAATATCTTGTGTATGCTTTCATAGATTAATATGTTTGGACGGAAAAACTGGGTAAAACAAAGATGTGTAAATACTGAAACACATTTGAGGAATCCATAATGCTGTCAAGACTGACTGAAGCTCAGTCTGTTGGCACTAAGAGTAGAATGGAATCTTATACACACTCAGAAACTTGGCCTTTATATTGTTGCCTGGTGGTGGCTGAAGAAATGGCTCAGTGAGCTAATGAAACCAATTATTGTAAATATTCAGTTCTCAAAATTGTAGGTTTGATTTCCAGTTTTGACCCAGCCCTTTATCCTTCCAAGTTCAATAAAATAAGTATCATTTAATCCGCTAATAGTAACATCCATTGGATATTGAGTAATAATAGCTTTACTACAATGGATCTTCAATGGTTAATTTATTAAATAGATCTGAAACCGGAGGTCTTGTGCTTCCTTATTCTTGTTTTTTTTTTTTTTTTTTATCAATCTCTCCGCAGTGGTAATATCAATTGTTTTTTTTTATTTATCAGATTTAAAAATGCTTTGTTCTGTAAAAGTTAGATTTGCTATGTGATAATGGCTTGCTACGCTCTTTGAACATAAAATGATGAGTACATAATTCTTTAGAACTCATGACCTGTCTTCTCTTTTTTCTCTTTTCTTTAGAACCATTGTTCCATGGAAAATATTTAGACAGTGCCTTCACGAAGTCCATCAGATCAGTTCTGGATTGGAAGCAATGGCTCTAAAATCCACAATTGACTTGACTTGCAACGATTATATATCAGTTTTTGAGTTTGATATTTTTACCAGATTGTTTCAGGTAAGTTGTGTCTGGTACAGCACATTTGTCCTTTTGGGGCTTAGAGTTTACTAGAGTATTTTAAGTGAACTTTTTAATAGATATTAAAATTGGTGCAATACATAATAAAATTAAAAATTTTGTTTTTACGAAGCACACTCTGTGGCCAATTGGTTAGGTACCCTTGCTAGGAAATGTATACAGCCAGAGTGGCTGCAATTCAATATATAAAGCATTCAGAACTGTTTTACCAAACATAAGGATGCGGAAGACGTGTGATCTAAGCAACTTTGTGGAAAACAAATGCCGGGCTCCTCTCCCTATTTGAGTTGAATAAAATCAGGGAACATGTTGTTGGATATTCCACAGAATTAAGGTGCCCCTTTTATCTCCTTTGTTTCAGTTTTGTTACATTAATTGTGTGATTAATTGATTTTATTATGTCGATAATTCAATGCCAATCATGTGGTGGTTCTTAGCAACAGCTAACCATGGCATTTCATACATCGCAGTTTATGAAGCCTGGTGTAATAAATCTAAGATATACAGCGAGTATCAGCTTTGTGACCATAAATATCTTCTTAGGGCCAGAGATTAGATGAGAATGTCTAGACTTCAAGTTGACAGGCCATAAGTACTCAAACCAAAAATGATTTCAAACCGGCATCTCTGAATGCACAATTCCCGAATCCTGAACATAGACTACAGCAGCAGTAGACAATAATGGTTCCACTCTGTCAATCAGCCAAGAACAGGACATAAAGACTGCAATAGGGAAATCATCACCAAAGCTGGATGAATGATGATTGGTTTAGCAAATATTGATTTAGGGTGCAACATGCAGATGGCAGATTATACTTCTTTCAGTGTCCATCATCTAGAGCTCATCCCATGAACATGACCGTGACTTTCGTTTACTCTCAAAGGCCTACACAGTCCCCAAATATGAATGCAACGGAGCACCTTTGATATAAGGAGACGTGGGTGGTTTGCAGCATCAATATATGGTCTGAATAATCATATGTGTAATTATTCAATCAATATGTAATTATTTTGTGTCTGCATGGTCAAAGTAATCAAGTCATGTTTCACCTTTTTGACTCTGATGCAAAATAATTCAGGCAGTTCTGAAAAAAACATGGGAATCCTACCCAATACTAAATATAGGGCTCAATAAAAGATTTCACAATGCACCTATTTTCTTATCTCCATTATTTTGGCTTGATTGCTTCAACTGAGTTGTCAGTATACCACAATTTGGTAGACGGGATGGGCCAAATAGTTCTTATCTGCTGACAGTCTATATTTATTTAATGCTTTAACTTTTCTTAATTCTCCTATTTACAAAACCAAGTTTGCATGTTTATTAGTTCAAGTGAGAGTAATACTTGCAATTGTTTTTAATGGAGCAAAATATTCAACTAAGATTTGGGGTTTTTTTTAAACTTAAAATGACACCTTTTAAAAGATCTAAAGTGTCTTATTTCCTTCCTGTGCAATTTATTGGCATAAGTGACATGGTGTTTTTTGCGGTGTACAGTTTTTACAGTAAATGGTATTTTGATTGTGTTAAATACTAATTAACCTTTTTTGTTTCGATTATTATAACATATTTTTTTACAATTTTCAATAACATTAATTATAAATGCATGCATTAGTACGCAATACTTAACTATAAGAAACCTTTATTGATCTAATTTTTCTTTGTGAAACCAAAGCTGCTAGCAAATGATGCAGGTCCCATACTGTAATAATGAAATGCAAATTTACCAATCAAATAAATTACCCCCCAAAAAAACCTCAAAGTTTGAGGAGGTTTCTTTTACAAAGGGGAAAAAATACATTTACTGCTTGAAAAGACAACCTGATATTTTAACCTGTGGTCAACTATGAACTTGACTAGTTGAGCTAGGTTTTATACGCACCTTATTTTCACACTTGTTTTTCTTTATAATATTGTTGTGTGAAATGACATCAGATGTTTGTTTTTTATCTTTTCAGAAAACTGTCAGGAAGAGGTTTTGTATAATGTGTTCAACTGCTAGGTTGTGCTTTGTATGCAAAATATGAACATCAGGATATACACTTAACTTTGTGTTTATGATTTTATGTGTGTTTTAAGTAACTTGAACATTGCTTAACTGTGGAGACCTTTTTAAAAAAAAAATGTATAAGGCAGTTGTCAATGATTGTTCAGTATATCAGAGATGAATCTTCAAATGCATTTAAATTGGTTGCCTTTTAATTTGGATACTACAGTGCCCATTATCAAATCATTGGATACATTTTCCTAAAGTATTACTGTACTATAAAACCAAAATAACTAAATTTGGATAAAGACTGCTGTTGCTATAGAAAACCATGTAAAGGTTAGACCAATGATGCATATATTTGGTTATGACATATCCAGTGATGCCCAGTCAGCCTTGATGTAGTGCCATATTTAACCATTATTAGGACAGACGCTACCAGATGCATTAAAGTTAGTTTAGTGAAGACCACACCTTTTTCAAGAGAAGATGTAGGATTATAAATACACTTTTACAGACTGAGAATGCCTGTGCATGCTTTGAAGATCATTTTGGTGCCTACATCAGGGTGCACGTTCTCAATTAGCCAAAACAAGTATAATTTTAACTCTGCTGCTTGTTTGCTGTTTTTCCTATGTAATGGAGGTGAAAAAACTAAAAGGGATAGAGCACCTTTAACCCCTTCCTGACAATGGACGTGCCTGACACATCCTGCGGCAAAAACCACTCTGACGGTGCTGGTCTAGTGCCTCAATGTCGAGGCAATAGCGAGCACCAAAAATCGGGCTCCGGGGCAACCACGATCGCTCCACGGAGCTCCTGCAGTATTGCTGTGCCCTCTTGTGGTCAGAGCTTCGGAAGTGAAAAATAATTAACTTCCGTCGCACTGAATATGTTGCTTGACTGCCCTTCGAGGCAGTCAGCAATATTGCAATGAAAAAAAAAGAAAGAAAAGACTTAATTAGCTGAAATCTAATTTAGGGTTAGCATAAGGTATAGGGTTAAAATTAAATTAAAATATATTAAGGGTTAGCATAAGGGTTAGAGTTTGGGTTACATTTATGGTCAGGGTTAAATTTAGGGTTCAGGGTTGGGGTCAATATAGGAAAAAAACATAATTTGCAAAAAACTGCAGAAAAACATGGAAACAAGCATATTTCTGAACCCAGGACAACATTTAGAAACTATTTACAAGGGGTCTTTTTTAATGATTGTATTTGTGTAAATGATATATTTGGTCAAAGTTATAAAAAGTGTTTTTTTTTTTTTTTTTATATTTTCATCATATTTTATGATTTTTTTTTGTAGTAAATTACAAGATATGATGAACATAATGTTATCTAATGAAAGCCCTTCTTATGACGATAAAAACAACATATAATTTGTGTGGGTACAGTATGCGAGAGAAAAGAAACACCCCAGAAATGTAAAATCAGCTCTTGTCACCAAGGGAAAGTCGAGGTTACAATGTCTTGTCACTAAGGGGTTAAAATAATTCCTGAGACATCATATTTTCTTCCAAACATCAGCTCTTGAATGCTGGTCTATAATGCAAAGTATTCTTAAAGTGTAGTCTAAATTCTGAATGGGGGAGGTAAGTGGTTCTAGAACAGATGCCCAGAATCCAGAACAAAATAGCCCACAGTATACAGCAAATGAAGATGATATCCTTAATCTTGATCTATCTAAACCTATGGATATCTCTGATCACAATTTCTGTTTTATTAATGATTTGTTATTAGAACTTTCTTTAAAATCCCTCAACTGCTTTTTTGAGACCGTATATTTTACAGTGAAAAACAAGCCTGCCTCTCCATTTCATCCTTTTCTGTTATCTAATTTTTACATGTACTTTCCTTTTTTTCACCTGTAGCCATGGAGCTCTATATTAAGAAACTGGAACTTTTTAGCAGTAACCCATCCTGGCTATATGGCGTTCCTAACCTATGATGAAGTTAAAGCACGGTTGCAGAAATATAGCACCAAACCGGGAAGGTGAGATATTACCGACAACATTCTGTGAACTAAACTTTGACACGAAAAAATAATGAAAAGCAAGGTTTTTTATTTTATTTCTGTAGTGACCTATTTTGGACCTATAACTAACTCCACACTTGATTATTCTAAAGAAGATATAAATGATAACACTGTGTGACATATAGGACTGGACTGCCTAACTTTTCATAACTTAATTTTGGATGTAACACATCTGCAAATAATGGAAATCAGTTATGTGCAGGTTGATTATGACCACAAAAACTCAATGTGCTATGTTAACATTTTAACCAATACATATGTGTTTTTGGGGTAACTGATGGCCTCTGCAAACTTTTTAAGCTAGAAAGGATTTTCATTTTACAGGAATTGTCTACATTGAAAATAATTTTATGTTTTCATATCTGGGTTATAAAAAAAAATACTTTGTCTGTGGATATAGAAATAGACAAGGAATTTTTTGGGGGTGATTAACGAGTTATAGATCAGCGGTACTTATGCTGTCAAACTTTGGTTCACTGACAACTACTGAACCGTGCATGGGGTTTTTTAGTTTGATATATGGTGTGAGATGTTTTTGGAGAAGGCATACGGCTTTGTGATTACTTGAGGCTGTTATAATGTTTGCACACCTTCTAAATGATCACGGCAAACAGAACAGATTAGTAAAGTAGTCTTACGTTTCCAACATTGTACCCATGTCCCTATTAGGGAAAAATTGAAGACAGTTGTTTAAGAGTGCTTACTCTGAGCACACAATTAAAACTAGTATCAGAAAATGGAGAAGTTGTGATGTACCTTCCACCACAATATTTTCAGCATATTTTTTTAATTTTGTGACCACATTTGATTGAGACATCTGCCAGCAGTAGATATGCTCTCGCCCTTTTCATAGTTTGTAATGTTTCCTTTGTTAAGTAGGGGTTTTAACTATTCAGTGCATTTGTGGAATTCCCCAACACTTCTATATCTTTTGATGTTTATTAATGAAAGGTGCTTAAGGGGAATTTTTTTTTCTCATTGTTTTTTTTTAAATTATTTTGCATTCTTTTTCCTTTACATACAGCTACATATTTAGATTGAGTTGCACAAGACTCGGGCAGTGGGCTATTGGCTATGTGACCAGTGACGGAAACATCTTGCAGACAATACCTCATAATAAACCATTGTTTCAAGCATTGATTGATGGCAGTCGAGAAGGATTGTAAGTGCAAAGTATGCTATACATTATTTGAGTTTAAACTTGGGTCACCATGTACATGTAATAAAACAATTATCACTGTATATCAATACGCACAGCTTTGTATCCAGCTGTTTTTAGGTTCTGCCTTCAGAACTTCCACTGTGTTTGTCTATTCTCAGCCACCCTTCATGTCTTAGTGAAGTGCGTGTTTGTCTTTATATTGTGTCTTTATATCAGGTGACATCAGGTGAGGAGATACAGGTGACAATATCCACTCTATATTTTCCCCCACTTCTGTAAACCCTACACAATCCCTAATTTTTGCTTATATTAAGAGCATGACTACTTTGTTAAGCTATATCAAAGAAGACAACTTGACTCTCCTACCTGTTAACTTTGGATGAAGTCTTTCTGTATTGCTCCCAACAGATTCTCTCTACTTCTTCTTTCAAAGCCCTTAACACACTTACTCACCCATACTCATTCAAAATTGTATCCCTTTGTGCACCTCAACTCATTATAATTGGGTTCAGTCACAACTGCCGCCATCTTTCCATGCATCATTAGAATGCCTAATTCCTCAAAAGATTGTCAAGCATCCACTCTGTCTGTAAAGTCCTTCTTTAAATACGATTACAACCCATACTTCAACCCTCTTCGTCTATATTCATCAAGTGCACTTCATAAGAATGAGAACAAAAAATGTGTTGCAGGTAGACACCTCAAGCAAGTTTATTTGGCAACATCCTATTTTCTTTCACTGTATATGTAACTGGTTACATAAGGGCTCTATATGCACTTCGTTAGAAAAAATACAGAGTTTTTATGTTTACAGTTATAAAATTTCAACTTCTGGTGGTGAAAAAAAAATATCAGTTTTGCATTATTTTTATATATAATAACCTGTTCTATTCAGACAAGTCTTCTGTTTCTTTTCCTGTGTTGGACACATGTATGGTACCAATGGCTCTTGACATTTCACTGCTGTCCTCTGATATTTTTGGGGACTTAAATACAGACTTTAATGAATTCAGCCATTTTTGCCAACAAAAAAAGTAAGCTTTTTTTTATCAGAAATGGTGTGCCTTCTAAACTATTACTGCTAAAATATATGCATCTTCAGCTGTATACTTTATGTACCTGTAAGAGTACAGCAGTCTGAGGTATTTTGATTGCCAGTCAAGTCACATTGTATAGGGGTCAGTAGTGTTGTTTTTTACAAAGAGATTGCTACTTTAACACAGTCTCCATAAGTGCATATTAACCTTTTTTTTCAAGCAATTATCTGTTCATTTTTTAACTGGAAAGCAAGTCTTTATCATGTTGTTAATAAGAAAGCTGCAACTGTGTAGAGGGTCCACAAGGCAAGGATAATTCTAATAATAGAAAATAAACGTGTATGTATATGTGTGTATGTTTATTTGTGAAATCCCTTTTAAATTGAAAACGTCTTAAACACTTAGTTTCTTGATACCATGTATGGCATGTTTCTTTGTACAGAAATTCCTCTAGTTAAAATGCATGGAATTAAAGTTAAATTTGTTGCTTTTTCCCTTTCCATGATGGCTTACCGTATATCACAGACCTTTTCTTCTATCTATAAATGTACCAATATTACATCTATGGATTTCTGACACTGATATACCATTTGTTTTAGCTATCTTTACCCAGATGGTCGAAGTTATAACCCTGATTTGACTGATTTATGCGAACCAATGCCTCATGATCATATTAAGGTTACCCAGGTAAACTTTTGTTAATGTACCTAAACATGTCAATGTTTGTCTGATTATATTTCATTAATAATGTGTTTTGCTTAATCCACATTTTTGCCACAAAAGGACTCTGAAAACTTGCAAACAAATATCCCTATATATATTTTTTTTATTTATTTTTTTGTTCTGCCATCTGGGACTCAGTGTCTTATTTTTGGCAGAGTTTTAGGATTCCTTTTCTCTGGCCCATTCATTTATTAGCACATAACTGTAGTTTGACTCACTGATAAATCAGACTGAACTTTCGTAATCACATGCTGTGTGTGTTTGAGATATATATGTGTGACTCATTTGTCACTGTTGTAGTAGACTATGATTGTATTCTCCCTTCCCGCAACCTTGTATTCCAATTGCATTACTTATTATCAGTAGCTGTATGGTGAAGCATTTCCAGTGCTTGCTCTCTCTACTGTCATTGCTAAACCTATAACACATTTCTACTTGTGTGGGTTTCCAGAAGGCCAATCTTAAAACGGATGCATTTTTGGATTAATCACTAGTAGCATATTAAAGGAGTTGATTAGACTACTTCCTAGTAGTGGGAATATTAGGAATTCTCCCATGAGCAATGGTTACATTTTAACATTCTGACCAGTGAGGATCCTCAAAGGGTATTAACATAATGTTCTCCAACGTTTCAGATATATTTACAAAGTATGATTATTGGACTGTTGAAAAGGAATTACCATGTAAAACACATTAGGCCTCTCTACAGTACAGATGGCACACATTAGTTTGTCCTCTGTTCTTGTTAATTAGGTTTCTGGCTTACAGCAGGGCCCTACTGCTTTTGATATCTAAATTAAAATTGAACAGTGTTTGTCCTGTAATATAATAGGTGAAGTTGGTCCCATTTTCAGACATGATTAAGACAGGACTGTTAAACCAGCAGTAATCTGCAACACTGTATGTGATCTTTTCATTTTCATTCCCTTGTTGTTGTGCTGTTTTGGAATCTATACATTTTCAATAATAAGTGTGTTATGTTGCATTAACCTGACTCTAATTTATATTTTAGTAGATTTATTTAAGCCTGTAAATCCCATGTTAATGCAAACATGTTCTATTATTTGTGTTTCTCTTTTTTTGTTTACAACAGGAGCAATATGAGTTATATTGTGAAATGGGCTCCACCTTCCAGCTGTGTAAGATTTGTGCGGAAAATGACAAAGACATAAAGATTGAGCCTTGTGGACATTTGATGTGCACTTCATGTTTAACGTCTTGGCAGGTACAGTCAAATCATTTAACACTTCTAATTTATTGCGACTGCATCTTCACTTATATGCACATCTGGTGAACCAAAAAAAAAAATGCGCTGACAAAACTCCTGTCAAATGAAAACAGAAAATAGTAATGAAGCTATTTTGGGGCAAGACAATAGCATAAAGCCAATTAAGATAGCCTAATTAGCAGTCCATCTCTGTTAATAAGCTCAGGATCTTGAATTCATGGAATACATCACATTTTATTTAAAATAAGTAACAGCAAAGGAATCCTAACATAACGGATACAAGTCCTGCTTATTTTCTTTAGGCTTCATTATTACAGATGAGCCCGCTAAAACACGGGGCTCTGGATCCACAGACTCGAAACTTGAAACTAGATACTAGGAAACGCGATGTGAGTTTCAAGATTTTGCTAAACTTCTGCTTAAGTACAGGCGTGAAAACAAGATCCAGTGCTCCGATGGGTCCATGGAAGGCATCTAACAAATATCGTCCTAAGGGGGTTTTACCTGTATATGATGTAAACAAGCGCTTGCCAATTTAGAGTAGCCATGCATCCAATGCTTCTAAAATCCGTATTGCCGGCTCCTAACTTTTTAGATTGTTGTAAAATTCTTGGTCTGTTTGGCTCCTCAAGTCTACAAATATTTGTAAAGCTTTGATTTAAAGAACAAATACTAAGAATGAAACCTTTTTAGTAGAAAGTAAAATATACAACCCTAGGTGTCTGGACAAGAGTACAATAGTCCCCTTTAGAAGCATGAAAGTTTTATTTCTAAGTAATGTGATTTGTGACTATGGTAAAGGTAAGTGTGCTGCTTCCTATTTTGACTCATCTTTGTTCCTTTTATCAATAGTTTAGCTTGTGGTTTCTGAACATGCATTTATATGTAGAATGTATACTGAAATATTATTTGTTAGTTGTAACAATAATTAATTTATTTTTATTTTTATAGAAGTGTTTTATTGTAATTTTGAAGGAGACACTTGGGGTCATGCATCAAAGTAGTTCAAAGGAAAAACTCTGCCACCTTCTGTGTAGCAACATTTAACTGGAGAGCACAAACCTCTCTGCATTTAATATCCCCCACTGTGTTTAGCATGGTGTAGTTATTTCAGCAATCCATTTTTTAATGTTGCACATATTTATATGAATTGCTAATTTTACTGGATCTCAAATTTGTTGTAACGTGATAATCATCCCCCTTCAGTATGACTCCTATACTTCATATACTGATGCATGTTTAAGACCTATACTCAAGTCAAGATAAATCCATTTTCCATGGTTGATTGCAAAATGATAAAGGACCCATTGACTCCCTGAATACACATAGCCCGTAGTTTATTGTATTTGTTTCTGGAAGAAAGCACAGTGAGATAGATGTTGTGGGCTCTTTATGACCTTGTATTTCTTGCCAAAAAGGTGTATGGTTTATGGACATAGTAGTACTAATTTGCTGCAGGCTTTATTCACATTTGAATATAATTGCATTATTGAATATATGAAGTAAGATAAGTTTACAGATGAGAAATAAGTTGTGGTCTGCCCTTTAATTTAACAGGACATGATCTATTGTGATCTGTATATCAGCACTATGACAAATACAGCATAGGCATAGCATATCTTGTATTAAACTCAATTCTATCTTTCAAAGGTAATATCAACTTAGGGTTTCACTAGTCTCTAGTTTTCTTAAAAATGCATAGAAAACAAAAAATATATATTTTATAAATATATATTTAAAATAATATATAGTGCAATACAACTCTGGCAGATGAAACACTCAATTGGATTAGAGTCAAATATCACAATTTTATGTGGGTATATGGCTCCAAAAATCTCTACTGCAAGATCCCAATTTTTTGTTAATTGTTTTACAAATAACCCTGCAGAAGTTCCCTTGCTCCAAAAATAACTATGCTCCTAACATGTATAACTATGTCTCAAGCCCTGATATGTATGTATCTATGTATGTATGTATGTATGTATATATATATGCATGCATGTATGCACCCACACATCTAAATCTATACACACACATATGTATACTTCTGTGTGTATAATTCGAGTACTTTGACGCAGTGGTGGGCTAAGCATAAAAGAGTTATATAATGTGAATGAATGTATATTCATACAAATGTGGACTTTGTGGGCATAGTTCTGCATCATGCATTATAAAACATCTGGATGAACTTGTAGTGGCGTATTTATATTGGAGCACTCAGTCGCACTGCAGAACAATAATTGATGACTTTGTGCAGACAATGTACAGAGAATTGTGTATCTGCAGTCTTTTGGTCAGGCAGTGCATCACTGGTTAATGAGTTGGCATGTACTGCATTTTGATTAAATATTAATACTGCCAGACAATCTCCAAGCAGTTAATCAAAATTTGTAGCAAATGTACATTTGTTTAATTGATTAAACAATATCAAGCCAATTGTCCGAGTTGCTTCGATGGCGAGTATTTGATTGCTGACCTGTTGACTTAGAAGTTGAGCAGTCACCTTTCCCTCTTGGCATACAAAGTGCCATTATAAGCTGGACAAGGAACTGCACTTGTGCGGAATATTAAGCAGGTGGTTGAAAATCTGCTTGTCTGAAGGTCAGTTCGCTTCATTGCGGCCATGGAATTTTGAAATGTCCTTTACGATATGCAGATAGCCCTTGATAAAATAAGAATTGTAACCCAAATAATTACCTTGATTTACACATATTTTGTGCTTAGTTCAAAGGGACATAGCCTACCAAAAACGTTTTCTTCCCCTTAATTGTGAACGTGTAAAAACCTGTTCTGGTGAAGCATTAAAAGATCACTTGGGTGCTGAGCAAACAAATTAAAGTGGACGCTATAAATATGCATTATATATATTTTTTTAATATATAAATTCTTTATTACCAAATATAGAGAATTAAAGTTTACATAATTAATTACATAAAGTAAGCTCTTCATAAACATCTAAGACAACAATACAAAACAAGGCCTTATAGGCAAGCATATCATCTGATCGTTATATACCAGTTAAGGCAAACAAGACAAAACAACACAAGACAGAAGTATACACCTACAGCTACATCCGAAGCGACACCTGGTGACATGTTGTCTCTGGGTCCACCCTTGTCTCTGGGTCCCCCTTCTAGCTGGCACCTGGTCACAATCGCAAACCCCCCGCTCCATCTCTCCCGAACCCTCTCCTCTCAGCTTATGCACTCAACAACACAGCAATGATGCACCTCATTGGGTCCCATACAGAGTCAAGATAGAAATCGGACAACTTAGATTTTCCCATAGGGGGAATTTAGCCATGGATTCCATATTCTATGGAACTTGTCCATCTTATAGTTGGCAATAGCATATCCCCTCTTCATTAGGTATTGGTATTGAATTTGGTTGCACACTTGGGACCAATCTACAGATTCATCACTCCTCCATTTCCTGGCTATTATAACTTTCATTGCTATAAAGGCATGAGTGACCAAAGATAAATTATAGAAAGTCAAATGCTCCAATCCCAGGTGTAATAATGCTTTTTCAGGTGCAGGAGCTATTATGACTTTTATGATTGTAGAAACATTACGAAACATGTCTATCCAAGTATGCCTCAGCTTGTTACATGACCACCATATGTGTTCGAAAGTACCCCCAGGCTCTTTGCACCTCTAGCATACATCCGGAGTGCTATGGTTAATTTTGTGGAATTTATGTGGGACCATATACCATCTATGTAACAGTTTAACAAATGATTCTTGTAAAGTTATCCTGCTAATCTGGGCCCAGTTGCTGTTACATATTTCCTCATTAATTGGAATTTTCAGTTCTCTGGCCCAGCTACTCAGAGCTGGGGCCGTGTATCTTGTTAGCATTCTAATCAGTACTCTAAATTTTCCCATAACTACTTTTTTGATATCTTCAGCTTCCCCCTCTCTGGGCATATGGGATCTAACATAGGTCCTCAACCTATGTATCGTAAAGATATCTTCCGGGGGAAGACCGAACTCCACTCTTAATTCTTGTATGGACTTAATTTGTTTGTTATTCAATATATAATTTACTCTTAACAGGTCCCTATTCCCCCAATCTCTTAGCTTGATGTTGGGCATATTATATTACATAGCCCGCAACTGGGCAGATGGGAAGATTTTATCTTTAAGTTGATTAATCTTTTTAAATTTTAGCCAAACTGGGATTATACTCTTTAAAACCTCTGAATAGGATTCATTCAATGCCCTTTTGAGTTATGTGTTGTTCCATCAATAGCATACATTCCAAATTTTCGATCCCCATTGCCTAAGCTTCTAATGTGTACCAGAATTCATCTCTAGAGTTATAGACTTGTATTTGATGCACATGTGTTAGTTGACTAGCCTGTAAATATAGGGAAATATTTGGTAGGCCTATTCCTCCATTCCTCTTATCTCTGTATAGCAATTTCTTTGAAATCCTCGTTTTCTTTCCTGACAATATATATGCATTATACTTTTATCATTCTCACTATGTAACGGCTTAAAAAAATTAGTGGCCCCAGTATCTACTGGGAGCCAGTCAGAAGTTCCCTTAGAGATGCTGCGAATGCCAACAAATAAAAGCAATAAAGCATTGACGAGCCCTAGCTCCAATTAACTGGTACATTTTTCCATTGAAAAAGGGTGCATTCTGATGATCTAACCTCTTTATATGTTAACAAAACGAGGAAAGTTTAAAAAGATAAGGAATACCTGCATGAACTTGTAGACAAGAAAAACCTGTACAGTTTAAACACTACCAGATGCATACAACTTCTTTAACCCCTTAGTGACCGAGTGCTATGCTGCATTCGATGTACCTTGAAGACCAGAATTCCATTATTTTTGTCATATGTTTACTGAACTGTGAATTTGTTTCTTTGTGTTCAGTCCACCCACACAAATTATATATCATTTTTTTAAAGAACGGATAGGGCTTTCATTTGATACTATTATTTTCATCATATGATATCATTTACTATTAAACATAAATATAAATAAATATAACATTTATTTAAATATAAATAAATATAAAATATGATGAAAATATGCCATAAAAAACACTTTTTCGAACTTTGACCTGAATTTTTTTTTACATAATTACAAATGGTAAAAAAGACCCCATCTATATATTTTTAATATTTGTGTTTGAGTTTAGTTATACCAATGTTTCCTTGTTTGTCTATGTTTTATTTCAAGTAATAGGGCAATAAACAATATTAGTGGTTATTTTTTGTTTTCTAACCATTTTCTTCTACAGTGACTTTTTAACCCCAACTCTAAATTTACCCTAACCCTAAATCTACCCCCACCCCTTAATCTAACCCTTGTAATCATCCGAACCCCCCTGTAACCCTAATTATGACCATAACCCTAGATCTAGGTTTAGTAGATCATGAGTTAGCTTTTTCCATTTATTTATTTTATTTATTTAATTCATTTTCTCTTTCAAACTGTAATATACTTAACTGCCTCTAGGGGCAGTCAAGTAGCGGTTTCAGAGCGACGGAAGAGATTATTTTTTTCTCTCTTCCGTCGCTCTCCTCTGGGCATGCATGCTCCTCCAATATAGCACCCACCCAGGGGGGCACACAAGATGTTGCATGATGCCTCGATCGAGGCATCATTGCAACATTTTAACACACATAGGCAGTGATCAGCTTTCATTGTCTATGTGTGTAACGCGCATACGATCACATTCGTGGTGATCGTATGCGCTGGGGGAGGGGCGATGGGGGGCTGAAAGCACTCTCAGAGGCTGCTTCATGTCCGAAGCAGCCTCTGGGAAAAGCTACAGACATGTAGCATTGCGCTAAGAAGCACAACGCTACATGAAACCTGAGGACGGATATAAACATCCTCGACCATGCTTTTCAGGACGTATATATACGGCAACATGTGTTAATTGGGTTAAAGGGATATTCCAGTCATTAAACTAGGTTTATTTCCTATAAAAGTAAAATATTAGTCGGTTCACCCAATTATTGCTCTTTCAGCTTTAAATTCCAATTAGAGGCATGTGATAGTGCTTTAGGCTAAACTAATCCCTAATTTGCATCACACAAAGATCTTGTCACCATGATGATAGTGCGCTGTGTTAGCCAAAGTGAAAATTAAAAATTTGGTCACAGAAGAGAGAAAACCATTAATAAAAGTGATTAATAAATAATTTTTACTGTGTCAGAATATCTGCCCCTCAGACTTCCCAATGCATCCTCAGACTTTCCAATCTGTCTGAGTGCCCTTGTCCCAAGTCATGAGATATACACCTACCTGAGAGTCGAGAGTTATCTGATGCAACATCTGTTGATAGGAAATAAATCCAGAGCTGTTAAAATACTAGAGAGAGTGATATCACAAGATTATTTAATTTATCTCTTGGTTGATTGCATAGATGTTATAAGGGCAGGTAAGGAGGAGCCAATCCCTCCAGCAATAGCAAAATAGAAACATAGAATGTGTCGGCAGATAAGAACCATTCGGTCCATCCAGTCTGCCCAATTTTTTGAGTACTTTTATTAGTCCCCCGTTCCCGTTCTTATAGCTAGGATAGCCTTGTGTCTATCCCACGCATGCTTAAAATCCTTGACTGTGTTTACCTCTACCACTTCTGCTGGCAGGCTATTCCATACATCCACTACCCTCTCAGTAAAGTAATACTTCCTGATATTACTTTTAAATCGTTGCCCCTCTAATTTAAGACTATGTCCTCTAGTTGTGGTAGTTTTTCTTCTTTTAAACATACTCTCTTCCTTTACTGTGTTGATTCCCTTTATGTATTTAAATGTTTCTATCATATCCCCCCTGTTACGTCTTTCCTCCAAGCTATACATGTTAAGATGCTTTAACCTTTCCTGGTAAGTTTTATCCTTCAACCCATGAACCAGTTGAGAAGCCCTTCTCTGAACTTTATCCAAAGTATCAATATCCTTCTGGAGATACGGTCTCCAGTACTGCGTACAATACTCCAAGTGAGGTCTCACCAGTGCTCTGTACAATGGCATGAGCACTTCCCTCTTCCTACTGCTAATACCTCTCCCCAGAGGCGTCGCTAGGGGTGGGCTACTGGGGCTATAGCCCCGAGTCCCCCCTTCATAGCCCCGAATGGAGACTCTGGGGCTAAAGTAAAAAAAAAAAAAAATCCCCCAGTGAGCTTTCCTCCGTCTGGGACATAGTCCCAGAATCGGAGGATTAACCTCACGCGGGGGTGAGGGCCGATCGGGAGGAGAGGCTGCTATAGGGAGCTCGCTCCCTAGTCTCTCCTCCTGGCCATAGAGATCACAGCGCGACGGGTGCAAGCTCCGCCCCCGTCGCGCTATGTCAGCTGCTTGCCGGATGTCAGGTGGACGGACATCCGGCAGAAGGTCCTGGATGACGGACCAAGTGTAAGGTAAGTTAAAAAAAAAAAAAGTGTGACTGTGTATTGGTGTCTAGGTGTGTGTGTGTGTCAGGGTGTCTAGGTGTGTGTGGGTATTACTGGGTTCTGAGTGGCAAAATATTCTTGGGCTATGATTGGCACAATATTACTGGGTTCTGAGTGGCACAATATTCTTGGGTTATGATTGGCACAATATTACTGGGTTCTGAGTGGCACAATATTCTTGGGCTATGATTGGCACAATATTACTGGGTTCTGAGTGGCACAATATTCTTGGGCTATGATTGGCACAATATTCTTGGGCTATACTGGGTTCTGAGTGGCGCAATATTCTTGGGCTATGATTGGCACAATATTACTGGGTTCTTAGTGGCACAATATTCTTGGGCTATGATTGGCACAATATTACTGGGTTCTGAGTGGCACAATATTCTTGGGCTATGATTGGCACAATATTACTGGGTTCTGAGTGGCACAATATTCTTGGGTTATGATTGGCACAATATTACTGGGTTCTGAGTGGCACAATATTCTTGGGCTATGATTGGCACAATATTACTGGGTTCTGAGTGGCACAATATTCTTGGGCTATGATTGGCACAATATTACTGGGCTATGATTGCCACAATATTACTGGGTTCTGAGTGGCACAATATTACTGGGCTCTGAATGGTACAATATTCCTGGGCTCTGAGGGGCACAATATTACTGGGTTCTGAGTGGCACAATATTACTGGGCTATGATTGGCACAATATTACTGGGCTATGATTGGCACAATACTCCTGGGCTCTGAGTGGCACAATATTCCTGGGCTCTGAGTGGCACAATATTCCTGGGCTCTGAGTGGCACAATATTACTGGGTTCTGAGTGGCACAATATTACTGGGCTATGATTGGCACAATATTACTGGGAATCTGATTGGCACAATATTACTGGGCTCTGAGTGGCACAATATTCCTGGGCTCTGAGTGGCACAATATTACTGGGTTCTGAGTGGCACAATATTACTGGGTTCTGAGTGGCACAATATTACTGGGTTCTGACTGGCACACTATTACTGGGCTCTGACTGGCAAAATATTACAGGCATCTGACTGGCACACTATTACTGGGCTCTGAATGACACAATATTCCTGGTATCTGACTGGCACAATATTACTGGGCTCTGAGTGGCACAATATTACTGGTATCTTACTGGCACAATATTACTGGGCTCTGAATGGCACACTATTCCTGGTATCTGACTGGCACAATATTACTGGTATCTGACTGGCACAATATTACTGGTATCTGACTGGCACAATATTACTGGTATCTGAAAGGCACAATATTACTGGTATCTGACTGGCACAATATTCCTGGTATCTATAATTGTACAATTTTCAAACACTGAAAAATTTGTGGGTGTTTTCTTACATTTTTATTATGGGGGGGGGGGGGTGCAACACTCAGGGTCCGCCCTGGGTGCCAAATGCTCTAGGTACGCCCCTGTGTGTGACCGAGCTCATCTGGGCTCTAGCCCCAGATCATCCGAAGACCTAGCAACGCCCCTGCCTCTCCCTATGCAACCAAGCATTCTGCTAGCATTTCCTGCTGCTCTATTGCATTGCCTACCTACCTTCAAGTCCTCTGAAATTATTACTCCTAAATCCCTTTCCTCAGATGTTAAGGTTAGGACTGTACCAAATATTCTATATTCAGCTTTTGGGTTTTTACGCCCAAGGTGCATAATCTTGCACTTGTCCACATTAAATGTCAGTTGCCACTGCTCTGACCATTTTTCTAGTTTAGCTAAATTATTTGCCATTTGGCTTATCCCTCCATGAATATCAACCCTGCTGCAGATCTTTGTATCATCAGCAAAAAGACATACTTTGCCAACAAGACCTTCTGCAATATCGCTAATAAAAATATTAAAGAGAATGGATCCAAGTACAGATCCCTGAGGTACCCCACTAGTAACAAGACCTTGCATCGAATATACCCCATTGACTACAACCCTCTGTTGCCTGTCACTCAGCCATTGTCTAATCCATTCAACAATATTGTAATCCAAATTCAAAGATTTCAGTTTATTAATAAGCCTTCTATGTGCGACAGTGTCAAAAGCCTTACTGAAATCTAGGTAAGCAATGTCTACTGCACCATCCTGATCTATTATTTTAGTCACCCAATCAAAAAAATCAATAAGATTAGTTTGGCAT
This sequence comes from Pelodytes ibericus, assembly GCA_036172795.1. Lineage (NCBI taxonomy): Eukaryota > Metazoa > Chordata > Amphibia > Anura > Pelodytidae > Pelodytes > Pelodytes ibericus. Next base: position 140,500,225 of record CM069857.1, on the reverse strand, counting down.
GATCTCCCTGAAGTAAACCCATGCTGTCTCTGATCTTGAAATCCAAGCGACTTTAGATGTTCAACAATCCTATTCTTTAACAAGGTTTCCATTATTTTCCCCACTACTGAAGTAAGACTTACTGGTCTATAGTTGCCCGCCTCCTCCCTATTACCTTTCTTGTGAATGGGCACAACATTAGCTAATTTCCAATCTTCTTTTTTTTTTTTGTTCTATATGCCAACATAGTATTTTGGATGAGATTTATTTGTCAAATCACACGATGTATAGAATATATTATCTTTTATTCCTGTGTTGTTATGTGGATATGTTTTTTGTACTTTTGTAATAAAAATTTAAAACAGTACCATAATGTTCATATTATATAATACAAAATACATTGCTTGGTTTGATTTTGTTTTTCTACTTCTTTTTTTTTTTTTTAAGTGTAATTTATGTATGCCTCTATTAAAAGTAGACTCGTGCACTGATATAACAGGTCCTTGTCTTGACTTGTAGACTTGGATTTGGTAGCTGGTGCTACAGCACGTTCTCTGTGGTACTAAGACCATAACTAATACTTTTGGTTATGTGTTATACATAGAGACACACCTGAAGGACATTTGTTGATATTAGGTATTATAGTTCCCCAGTTTTTACTTGAACTCATTTGTGCAAGAGAAATTATGGGAAGGGTAGGAGAGCAAGAATCAATGTAGAGGACTGGACACAAGTTAAATGTATTAGACAGTCTGTTAACTTGCATAATGCTTACCCTAATGGCCTCTTTGATTATCTCAATAATTAACTCAGGCTATTTGATTTAAGCATCTTTCGCCTGGCATCTTTAAAAAGAGGAGTGCGAAAGTTTGTGACTAATTATGGCGCTAAATATGGGCTTCATGTACATAATAGACATTATGGTAGAAAAAAAATTCCACCAACATATCTCACTCCACTATATGAAATGGTCGCTCTTCTCCCAATCTGTAGTGTTTTTTTTTCTAACTGTATTTTTATCTTTGCCTTGGATAGGAATCTGATGGACAAGGTTGTCCTTTCTGTCGCTGTGAAATCAAAGGTACAGAGCCTATTATAGTTGATCCGTTCGACCCAAGAGATGAAACCAGGTGCTGCATTATGGATAGTTTGGGTACTCCTATATTGGACTTCGATGAGGACGATGAACGCGATGAATGCTTGATGATGAACCGGTTAGCTTCTGTAAGAAAGGTAATGCACTTTCTTTTTAAGAAACACCTACTTTTAAGCACATTTTAATACATTTGATGTTGTTTTTATATTCGTTTTCTTGATTTGTATTGATGCTCCCCCGCCCCTCTAATAAGTTTTTTTGTTTTTTTTTATGCTCTCCTTTTTTTTACCCTCATATAACCAAAAATATAAGAGTTATTAATGCTTCCCAAAAATACCCTGTGGTGCCTATGAATAAGCGTGGAGACACGTGAAACGCGTAAGGCATCTGTTTTTTATCCCTGATGTTCGTGATGTTTCCTTGATTTAATACAATCCTTTATCATTCAACCTACTCCGGAGTGTGTGTCCTTTTGTTGCTCATTTTCATTGGTTCTTGGAAAGAACCTAAATCATGTTGTATTTCACTTTTTACCGGATATATCTGTTTTTTTTATTAGCATTATTACATCATTTTTTGTAAAAAAAAAAAATTTTTTTTGTATTTCTTTTGTTTTCAGTCTAGCAAAACTGCCCAAGACCGATCACCAAACTTGGGGTTAGCAATGTAACCTAACTCATTCATGATATATATATATATATATTTGTAAACCTTTGCTCTATATCAATTTGCTAGATTATTTTGCTTCTGCGAACTGCTGAATTTCCCTGGGAACATTTTAATTGTATTAAGTTTTATTGCTTCCTTCTTTGAAACTAATACTGTAAGGTAATAGTAGGCAATTTTTCACTTTATTCATGCCGTCCCTTTTTTAAAACTCAAGAATTTTAATGAGATCGCTTTGGGTTTGTTTGTAATTTTGGTCTTGAAGATTAATGACCGGCAGAATTCACCGGTGACGTCTCCTGGCTCCTCCCCTCTCATCCAGAGGAAAAAGACCCCTCCAGATCCATTGCAGATACCTCATCTCAACCTTCCTCCCGTACCACCCAGATGGGATATTATCAACAAAGGTGTAGGCCGATCTCCTTGTGCCAGTCCCACAGGGTCACCAAAGGTAAATATCATATCATAAGGCTCATCAAAGATCATGTACTTGACATTTTAGAAAGTAATTAAATGAAATTATTATGAAACTGATTTTTTCAGACCAGAGGTGGTAATGTACAGTAGGCATGAATTGGTGAACCAATTGTGTGTGTGTGTGTGTGTGTGTGTTTGTGCGTGTGTGTGTATAAAGAGGAATTGTTCATATTTACAATTATTCATCTACTTGGAATTGTTAAAAATCACATATTTCAACTGGACTCGAACCATGTACTTTTGTACATCAATTAGATACCACTAGTCTCTTGTTTTTATTTCACTGCCTTTAATGAGGATGTCCGTTTAATATTATCCGCCTGTTTTTTTCTGATAATAATGCTGCAATAATTTTATCGCATTTATTAGTACTTTCAAGTTTGCAATCTTGCTTCCATGCACAGTTAAAGTTCTTGCTGTTTGTTACTTTCTCCTAATCAGCAGAGACTTTCTTCTTTGTAAATCACTTTCCTATTTGTTATCTAATTAAAATTTGGTTTGTTTTTTTGTGCATGCCAATTAATGCAAGTCCATAATTGTTTTTCACAAATTGTGGAAATATAGCATACTATTAATATTATATTGATATTTGCAATTATATTGAAAATCCAAAAGAAAATCACTCCTTTTTTATCAGTTGCATAAACCCTTGCTCATTATCCAGGAAAACTAAAAAAGTCTAAATCCTAATTAAATGTGCAACACTTATCAAGTGTATACATGTTAAGGAACGGTTAAAGGAACTTGACATGTATAGCTTGGGGGAAAGACGTAACGGGGGGATATGCTAGAAACACTTATATACATAAAGGGAATCAACACGGTAAAGGAGGAGTAGGTTTAATAGAAGAAAAACTACCACAACAAGAGGGCATAGTCTTAATTTACAGGGGGCAAAGAGTGAAAAGTAATATCAGGAAGTATTACTTCTGAGAGGGTAGTGGATGTATGGAATAGCCTTACAGTGGAAGTGGTATAGGGTATCACTGTAAAGATGCACTACTGCTGTAGTAACTTAGCAATAGGGAATCAGGACATCAAAGGACAGATTTAGGACTATGTTTTAGCGGCCCTGCATCAGGTCTGTCTGCCGGAGACAGATCTGGCATTGGTAATTTTTAAGTAGGTAAAGCCAGGGAAATCTGATATTTTTATATTCCTTTCCCCAGTCTTCCCCATGTATGGTTCGAAAACAAGATAAACCACTTCCAGCCCCACCTCCTCCTTCAAGGGAGCCTCCACTGCCTCCAGAAAGACCCCCAATTGCACCCGACAGCAGAACATGTAGACTCTTGCATCATTCGGAAAACGTGCCTTGTAGAGACCAGCCAATGCCCTTAGAAGCCTGGTGTTCAAGAGACATTTCTGGTGCCAATCACTTATCTACGTGTCGTGTTAATACTTCTCCTAAACTTGGAAAAACTGCTGGATCCATTTTAAATGGAAGACAAGGTTGGATGAGTTCCGATGCCAGGTTTATGCACAAACATCATACACATCATGATTTGCCTTTAGAAAGTGTAAGGGTAAGTTAATATTAGTGTTATTATCGTTTGTATAAATATAATTCATTATTAGATGTATTCATCTGTTGCGTAAATTACGTCTAATATGCTTAAATGTCCACATAAGTGTGTGTGTATACATACATACATATTACACAATTTCCATTGTTTGTGCTTTAATTCAGAGCACTCAACTCACTGGTCTTTATAACATCAACTTTCTGGCCCTTTGTCAAGATATCTCTATCTGTGTATGTGTGTGTATAATGTAAGTGTGTGTGTGTGTTTAACTAGGTAATAAAAACAGCATTCCTTAAAGTGGTAACAAAGAATATACCAAATAGTTTTTGTTTTGACTGAGCTTTGCAGCTTTGTTTTCCACATATCCTAACTCCCCAATGTTGTGTTTTCACTAAGCACAAGTACTTGCTAGAGGCTACCATTAACTACCCTACCTAAATTCATTTAGTGGAAGAACAGGCAAATCTGTCCTAGAGATGTAAAAATGAACTTAGCACTACTGAGCCAGCTAATGAAAAAAAGAAAACAATCTCAATGTGAAATATATTTATTTAAACATAAAAGAAATTTAATTCGTTCTTGGTTTGTCTTGTCTGTCAATACTTAACGTAACTGATATTTATGAATACATTACTTTATTCTCTTGTTCTTAGGTTCTGTCTAATGTTCTAATGGAAGAGTATGATGTGCCTCCCCGACTTTCACCACCTCTGCCAGCAATCTCTCTGCATGCCAAAATGAAGTAAGCAGCTGGAGGGCCACAGTTTGACACCCATGCATTACGTTAAATGGTCTAGTAAAGTTGCAAAGCTTATCCCATGATTTTTGAATGTTTTGAACATGAATTAACATATTCCAGCCATGTGGTCCTACACTATTTCTCATAATCGAAGTCCATCATGGCATCTGCAAGCTTTTTGTTGACAGAGATTTCCCACAGTTCAGTTATTTGCAGCGCTGTTTTTACCGCCTAGGGCGGCACTTGCCTTGTTTGCCACTAGGGGCGGCACACCTCCCCCCCCCCCCCCCCAAAAAGCATGTTATTGGGAAAATTGGCTGGGGAATATTAATGGCAAATACTGGTATATTATTGGGAAAATTGGCTGGGGAATATTAATGGCAAATAATACTGTCATGTTATTGAGCAAATTGGCAGGGGCATATTAAATGGCAAATAATACTGGCATATTATTGGGCAAATTGGCTGGGGCATATTAAATGGCAAATGATACTGGCATAATATTGGGCAAATTGTCAGGGGCATATTAAATGGCAAGTACTGGCATATTATTGGGCAAATTGGCTGGGGCATATTAATGGCAAATAATACTGGCATATTATTGGGCAAATTGGCTGGGGAATATTAATGGCAAATAATACTGGCAATGTGTATGTAATGGGGTGATGGGTGGCATGTAAATGGGGTGAATGGACATGTCCTTGGTGTGCAACGTGGGTTATTGGTCATGTCGTGGGTGTGCATCGTGGGTAGGGGGAGGTGCCCAAATTTTGTCTGCCTAGGGCAGCACAAAACCAAGATACAGCACTGGTATGTGGTATGTATGAGTGTGTGGTTTTTATGACAAAAATGCTTTACTGGACAATTTCAAACTAGCCAAAAAAATACAAGAAACATAAGTGACATCACTATAAAGGGAAAACACATCCAGCATAAATAATCTACGGACTGGAAATTAAACAAATAAACTGATAAATCAATAAGCAACTGTCCCCTGTCAGAACCTCTAGACAAATAAACAGCAAGAGTCTGCAATTTGTGCTCCACCATACTTTAATATACCTTGACAAGAAAAAAAGGTTAATTTAAAGAGGCACTATATATTATTGTATCAGTACTGTGGAAACTGAAGGTACAAATGCATGAACATCTAAAGAACTGTGTGTGCTCGCTACAGAAAACATATGAAAAACTCTTGAACTTTGTAATTGTAAGGATGATTAATTGTCAATGCCTTTTAATAAGTGTACCTACATATAATCGCTGTTCTTTTGAGAACCCAATTATTTTGTTCTCTGCTATGCATAGCAATGCCTACACAAATCTATATATGTAGATATGTTACACCTATTACACTCTTATATAAATAAAACAAGTGGAAGTGATCTTTTCAGAATAATTGTCTTATGAACAAAGCTAGATAATCCAACACATGTAATAACCTCAACACTATGTCTTTCTTTTTTAAAGGCAATGTAAAAAGCATGCTAACTATTATTTATTACATTTGTGGAAAACTACTCCATATCAACAATTTGTCAGAATATATTTTCTCTGTTTATAAAAACTGCATTGAATGCTTGCACCATTGATAAAAGGTGTACTTTCCCAGTCACATTTCAATGATTTTAACTTTTTTTTCTACTAATGCATGTTAACAAGCACTGATTACATTTTTATCCAAAGCAGAGTCCTATTAAGCCAAGTCTTATTTCTAATAGAAATGATTCCTCTGTGCAGGATGCTGTTCCTTGCTGATAAGTGGTGATGAAACTGAGGAAATGGAAGCAGTTGCTGTATAGACAATCAAATTTAGGATGTGGGCCTGTTAGAATACTATTTGAAATACTATAAAATCATCAGTAATGTGCTTTTTTACTTAGAGTGACACTTTCTGTCAAAATGCTGTCTGAAGCCATTGATGTCCTTGGCGCTACTATTTAATACTAGACTTGGCGTATTTAATCTATGTATGTTTTTAATTGAATTTGGATTCTGTGACTTTTCGGCCTTGAAAACAACATTGGTTTTAAAAAGGCATTGTAGAGTGTTTTCTGTAGGTTGTAAGTGTATTAATTCCCTTTTGTTCTTAGTCCTTGTGGAATAGCTAGAACATGCATTATTTTAATAGGTGGGTGACTTCACATAGAATAACTGCAGGAATGTTCTTTACATTTGTGTTTTGTACCAGTGTGCTTTTGTATTATTAAAGGAAACAATTCACCCAACCATTTGCAAATCCGCTTCTGTTCTGCTATACTTGTGGGCTGATAATGGAATAGGATTCCAAATGACTGGGAGCCAACTGAATTTGTAAAGTGACATAGGTGAAAGCAAGCAAATCTGTGCCAGGCCATTGCTGTGTCCCAGGATCCATGCCAGGTTTTGGATGTAGCCCAGCAGCGTCTTTGGCTACACACTTGGTCTTAATAAGCCTTGTTAGAAATACAATGGATTTGCGAATCAGAGCATTGGTGTGTCTTGCCCCATAAGACTGAATTAGACTGTTTCACATTGAAGGAGAAATCTTTATGCAGAGAGCTGCAAACCTCTAATGGATTGCTGAAGTGAGCTGCTAAGCACAGCCTGTGAGCTTTTCCAGTGCCAGGCATATATGGCTCTGTAGGGTTTAGTAAAATCTGAAAAGCTGGCAGATAAATAGCTACTGGTTTAGTCATTGCCTTAAGAATTCAGATTTTTATTGTTCCTTGACTGGTAGGCTCTTTTATGTAGTTTAACAAGTTTCCAAATTGATTTCTGCACAGACTTGGCCTTCCAGGAGACACGTGCAAGTATATACATTACACAGTTCATAAAATGTTAAGGACTCTGACTCAATCCCTGTATATTCTTACATCAGAGGAAGAAGAGAACAAACAAAAAAAAATTGATATGTTTGTATATTCTATGAATATGCATGGGGACCTGTTTAGCATAAGGCTTCTTAGTTAATGCGTCTGGAGGATGGAAAACTTTAGGGTACTTTATAAACACTGGGAATTTAGAGGAGAATAAAAAATGATTTATAATGATCTATACATTGTATTTGCAGAATTGCAAAGCAAATGCCTAAATTATGAGAAAAATTCTAAGGTGCTTTTTATGACATCACCTATGGCTTGATATGCAAATGAACTGCTTTTCAATGGGAAACGTGTATTTTAATATTATGCCACAGGTCATGTCATAAACTTGAGACTAAACAGACACATTTAAAACACATTTTCCTCATAATTTAGGCATTTGCTTGCAGGTTTGCTAGCGCACAGTATAGATCATTACGTTAATTCAACATGTAACCTAAAATTAGGGTCAAAATACTGCTCGTTCAAGTGGTATAACATCCAACCTGAATAAATGCTCGTCAGTTATAGTGATCGCCTGTTGGTGTTTGTCGGTTATGGCATTTTCTCTATGCACAGGAACTTTTATTTTTATGTATAACTACTAAGCCTATGCAAAATCAGGGTTATCACCACTCTGGCAGTCTGCGACCAGATCAGCTTGCACGCTTCATAGGGAAGCATGGCATTTGCTAGTCCTTGAATAAAATAATACATATCTTAAAAGTGCATGTCATTTTAGCCCAAACTATTGTAATCTCTGCTGTCAGAAATATGTATTGTATTAAAGTCTTAATTAGAGTTGAGCGGACACCTGGATGTTCGGCTTCGGCGGGTTTGGCCGAACTTCGGAAAAAAGTCCGGGTTCGGGGTCGAACTTGAACCCGAACCCCATTGAAGTCAATGGGGACCCGAACTTTTGGCCACTAAAATGCCTCTAAAAAAGTCCTGGAAAGGGCTAGAGGGCTGCAAAATGAAGTAAAATGTGGATGAGTGTCCCCATTCATATAAATAGGTCAATTGACCAATTCTTATGAACGGGGACTCTATTTCGATTTATAGAATAGCAATAGCATTACATGTATTCCATAAACCGAAAGTCTATAAACCGAAAGACATTCGGTTTATAGACTTTCGTTTTATAGAATACATGTAATGCTATTGCTATTCTATAAAAAGAAAGTCTATGAACAGAATGTCGTTCGGTTTATAGACTTTCGGCTTATGGAATACATGTAATGCTATTGGCTTTCTGTAAACCGAAATAGAGTCCCCATTCATAAGAATTTCTTATAAATGGGGACTCTGGTTCGGTTTATAGAAAGCCAATAGCATTACATACAATGTAATCACCGAACCCCGAACTCCAACACGGACATACAGTGAAATGTCCGTGTTTGGGTCCGGGGTCCAAAAACCGTAAAGTTCGGTACGAACCCGAACAGTGCGGTTCGGGTTCGCTCAACACTAGTCTTAATATAACTCTAAGTTCATTGAACATGTAACCTAAAACAATCCCTGCTGGTTGGCTGAAAATTGTACGCTGACCCCATTAACACAGTGTGTAACTCCCAATGTACATCCTACACCCCCCTCTGAATACAGGTGATTTATTAGAGAATTCTGCAGTTACTGGAACTTTAAGCAAAACCCAGCAATTATAATGTCAATTAAACACATGAATGTGTTTGCTGTAGTGTAACAAGCATTTAAACACTAGATGTTCCACTATTAAACAACTCCCCTTCCACCCACTCACACTTCCTTTGTTTCAGATCCAATGTATTTTGCCAGGTCTGATATTAATGTTCAAGCACAGCAGGGCTGATTAATTTATTTTTCTGAATCTTCTATTCTGTATGCCAGCTCCCTGAAGCCATTCAGGGCTCTATGGATTTATTTTATCGTAAGAACACCCCACCCCCAAGCCTCGTTTTACAGATCAGCACGGCTGTTTTGTCTGACATATCTTTTCAGTATGGTACATTCTGTGCTTTATGCACAGGTTGTATTATTACAGCTCTCCTACAAAACAAAGTGATTGTTACATGCTTTTGTTCAGACACACAAGTGTGACAACATGTAGTACATGACCAAGTGCAGTCAAATCTCACTTATATGAAGTTTTTTTTTGCCTTAAACAACTGCAAACTGTGTTCAAAGAGGATATCTCAGCATTTTGAATTTGAGAATTTCATTTGATTATAGAAAGTGGTATTTGTAAAATGGCAAATGGGAAAGATTTATATCTGCATATATACGTTCTTGAATTATTGGCAGCCCTCCAGTGTTTGCTGGTTGGACGATTGTCTGCAGTTTCGCAGTGAAATAGGTTTGTTTCCACATCATTTTTTTCATTTGTACTACTGCGCCCTCTACAGAAGGTTTTATAAAATTACAATGACTTTTGTTGCACCTTCGTAAAGCTACACCAATACCAGTGTATTGGCATCATCAGTTAGTATCTGCAACAATGACAGACTGATCTGCACATTTGAAATCATTTTTATAGAATGTTGATAATATTGTGGATATAACAAATTTCTCAAATAGAACCAATATATTAATTAGAGTTTGGGTATGGACATTATAGAGATAGCTGGTAATGATGCAAAGGCTGTCTGGTCACACAGTGTTTCTGCTCAGAAAATATATTGTCTATAGTAACTTTGTTTATTTATTTTTTTGTAAGTAATATTTGCCCTACCTGTTTACTAATTTAATCTTCAGCACATCTGCTGTTATTCCTTAAGCTGTTCACTGGCAAAATAAAAGTGTATATTAGGAAGTAGAATACAATGAAACCTTGGTCACAATACATTAACGCAAGGTTCTTAAATATCCTAAATTTTGGGGATCTTTAAGTGAAATTTGAGAGGTGTGCAGAACTTTCAAAGTCTGAAATCATAACCTTGTTTTTTTTCCCATTTTGTTGGAACTAATAAATATGAGATAATTGGATCTCATAAGTTAATACTGTAATTCTGTGACATAAGTAACATTCTGCTCCCCCCCCCCCCCCCCTTCTATGTGGGAAGGGTCTGCTGCCCCAGTTAGGAGAACAAAGGAAAGAGATATGACTTCATATCTGAAACCTGTTTCTACATGTAGATTCCTTAATGCTCAGGGCTCAGTTATGAATATAAACATGCACTAGAGATAACATTGGCAAAACAGAACTACCGTATTTGCTCGATTATAAGACGACCCTGATTATAAGACGACCCCCCAAACTTTGGATATTCCTTTAGGAAAAAAACTAAAAGCCTGAATATAAGACTACCCTATAGGAAAAAAAGTTTAACTTGTATATATTCACATGTAAATTGTTTTTTAATATTTAATAAAAATGATTATATTAAACAAATGCATTTCTTTTTTTATTTCCTTTTATGTGCCAATGCTGCCTCTCTCCCCCCCCCCGTGTTGTCTCTCTCTCCCCCCCCCCGTGTTGTCTCTCTCTCCCCCCCCCGTGTTGTCTCTCTCTCCCCCCCCGTGTTGTCTCCCCCCCCCCCCGTGTTGTCTCTCTCTCACCCCCCGTGTTGTCTCTCTCTCACCCCCCGTGTTGTCTCTCTCTCCCCCCCGTGTTGTCTCTCTCTCTCCCCCCCCGTGTTGTCTCTCTCTCTCCCCCCCCGTGTTGTCTCTCTCTCTCCCTCAGTGTTATCTCTCTTTCCCTCCCCCCAAACTTTTCTCTCTCCCCCATTGTCTTTCTCTTCCCCTCTCTCCCCTCCCTCCCCTCGTCTTTCTCTCCCCCCCTCTGTCTTTCTCTTCCCCCCTCATTCTGTCTTCCTCTCCCCCCCTCCCTCTGTCTTTCTCTCCCCCCCCCCCCCTCTGTCTTCCCCCCTCCCTCTTTCTGCGCCCCCCCCTCACCTTTTTTTATTGATCCCCGGTGGTTAGTGGGGGCAGCTGGGGGATGTCTGCACGATACGTGCAGACATCCTCCATGCTGCCCGACACCTCCGTCCATTATGACGGACAGCCGGTCCGTCATAATAGACTGCAGTGTTGGGCAGCATGGAGGATGTCTGCACTATCATCCTCCGCTGCTGCCCGTCACTTCCGCCGGGACTTTTATGATGAAGCCGGAAGGACCCGGCTTCATCATAGAAGTCCCGGCGGTCGTGCCGGGCGGCAGCAGGGGAGGTCTGCGCTCATCGTGCAGACATCCCCTGGCTGTTAGAGAGGGGGATCCAGGTCCCCTGCAGCTCTGCTGGGGACCTGGATCCATGTCTTATAGTCTGACCTCAATTTGAGGTCAGAATATAAGACGACTTCGAATATAAGACGAGGGGTATTTTTCAGAGCATTTGCTCTGAAAAAAACCTTGTCTTATATTTGTGCAAATACGGTATATGTATTGCAATTAATAAAGCCGATTACAACTCTCTACACAATAAACTAAGCAGATGAAGTGGTAAAATATATATTTTTGAAACATTTTTTTGTGTGACTAAACCCTTTATAAATGTAGCGTTCATTATGATTAATCGTCATAATGGATGGATGCTGAGTAACTGCAATATGTTTCACTGCATGTAGTTAAGTATGCTGATAAAAACCTAAATATGACATAGTGCTTTAAAATAGCGTTAAAGTCGTTTTAATCTTTTGCTTCTATTTAACAAAGTTATAAACTTAGTGCAACTCTCGTGTAAACCTTTTGATGATATATGCCGACTTTATGCTCTGCTCTAGCTCATAGAAGAGGCAGAGCTAATCTTGCGGAAGACACACCGACACTTTGTAACGGTCAGTGAGGTCAGGAGGTCTCTCTGCTAAGACAGAAAGCTTGCTTTTGCATTTAGTCACTGAAGTCCAGATCCCTGTGTCCCATTTATTGATCATAGGTAAAAATGTGGGTCTCTTACGTTGCTTGAAGTGCACAGCAATCCTCAAACAGATCCATCTACATGCTTCTTAAGGATTAGGTTTGCCACCTTTTCTTCAGAAAAATACCGCCCTTGGTACTGTCTCCATAGACTTAACATTGGCTTGAAGCCAATTTTTTTACCGGCCTGCCGGTAAAATACTGGCCAGGTGGCAACCCTATTAGGATGGAGGCTGCCAGTTGAGTGTATAACATGGCATGTATTTTGATAAGTATTTATCTCCATATTAGAGCCACTGCAAATGTTTAGTTGCAATTTAATCTTTGCTCATGTACCAGTAGTTGTGTGTCAGCTATTTTTTATTTTATTTATTTTTTCATATAATTGTTTAATAGAATATTTTTTGGTTCTTTTTTTGTCATGTTATGTCAAACCACATTTTTTGTTTAGTTCAATTGTTTTCATTCTTATTATTCTTAATAATTAACACATGCTGACACTATGAATGTAAATGCAGAATATGATGATAAATATTAGGAACTGGTGAATCTTTTGTTAAGTTGCTGTGGATAAAATAAAATGATATATTGCCTTGTAATCATAATGGAAAGGAATGCCCTCTTGTGGTAATACATGGAATGATGTTCAATCATCTCAATTTTCCTTTACAAAAAGCTACAGTACAATTATTTGGCAAGAGATGTTTTGAAGTGAGCAAGAGAAGGAAAACATGTTAGTCAGAAGTATTAAACTTTAAGCTGTCTTTTTTCCTCTCTATTTAACAGCAAACCTAGACTTATTTCTTGTTATTCTAATTCTGCTGTGCAGCTGTCTGACTCCTCTGTCTGTGAAAGATTCCTAATGGAGTAATACCCAGTTTACAGGAAATCTTTTATTTCAGATTCCACACCACACTTATAAGATATTAGCAGGTGCATTACTAGTTGCAGTAACTCTCCAGTACATTGTTTGTGGGTTGTTGTGTTATTGTCTATTTATTTGTTTTCATGAGAGACATAACTTCTTAAAGACATATAAGATACTAATAAAAATGATTTTAAAAATATGTAACCGTATCTGTTGAATATGTCAACTTCTACTGCCCAGTTTCTGATCTTCACATCTTACATGATGCACAAACAAGTTAGACTATGTGATACAGCCATTAGCAAAGAGGGTTATGAGTTAATGGGGTGATAACATTCTTTAACAAATTCTTTAACAAATTCTAGCCAAATCAAAATATATTACTTTTTTTTTTTAAACTCAAATTTATTTCTGATTCTCATCACCTACTGCTTTATCAAGGCTACATGTTTGCATGTGTTGATGACGACAATGTATTGATGAAAAAGTATAGCTACATCAGATTTTTATTTGTACATGATAAAGCCCTTCTAAAAGGTTTTGAGGTGAGACTGTTATGTGTCCTTGGAAATTCTTATCATTCATATGCTTTTAGACATTTTAATTTTGTATTCTATTTTATTTTTAAAAATGTTGGGTAACTGAGTTATGGAAGGAAAAAGTGAGTACGCATTATGAATGCTAGAAATCCAGTTTTGCTCAATTATCTGCATTTTATTAACATAAACCAAAACTTTATTTTATGTTATGCCTTAGTTATTTATGTAAACACTCGAATTAAATGTGGAGCATGAGCTAATTAAAATATCCACGAATGCTGTTGAAATTTGTGGGTAACTTTTTGCTAATAAAATATCTAATTGCATTTGAGATTACAGTTAATAGCTATATTTTAAAAGTACATTGGTGTAGTCCTTTTCTGTTGGCAAAACATTTAATAACAGGTAATCAAATGTAAGTTAGAAAAAAAATTATGTGGTAGGATCTAAACTCATGTTGGATTTAACCTTGGCAAATTTGAGCAGTGCTGTTTTCTTATGTATTACCACCTCTACACATATGGCATTGAGCAAGCTAACCAATCACAGGTGTACATTTTATTTTTCTTACCATATATATTGGGTCTCCAGCCTAGTCACATGTGGCAGTAACTACTCAAAATAATTGCCAGATGTAATGTGTTGACTATAGCTGTACCCCTGCCAAGACGTGTAAAGACTGGTGTCATAAAGGGGTTGGGAAGAACCTCTTAACCACAGTGCATAGTCAACCATTTTGGTTGTGAGGTAAAAATATGTAGTAACCTCCTAACAGGATCACATTAGCAAGTCTGAGTAAGAAAAATACACTACAAACAAACACACTGCTAAAATAACTAATTATGTGTAAGTAGGTTATGAATACTATAATGTGGGTATGTATGTATGTGTATAAAAATCCAAAATTGGAGCACTCGGCATGACTAAATCAAACACAATCGCGTTGCCTGGGTGCTGTGTCGCCAATACATATGTCCAAAAACACAAAAGTAAAAAAACACGCACTCACAGGACTTGAGAGATATAAATGTCGATATATTAGATAATATAGCTGCAAAGCATCACAATTGACGTTTCTGTTCCCTTTGGAACTATTATCAAAACCAGTCTTGACATTATGTGTGTATACACACACATATTCAAATCCTAATTACACACAATTAGATATTTTGCAGTGTGTTGGTTTTTAGTGTATTTTTCATAATTATATATATATATATATATATATATATATATATATATATATATATATATATATATATATATATATTAACCTTGCCCCACATTGGGAGAGGGTTGTTCTGTCAGAAAAAAATGGTGAAACACAAAATAGTGATTGCATGTAGTTGTTTAACAAAAAAGGCTTTGAAAATGTATTTTCTACTGGGGTATAAGCATGTTTGAGATTCTGAGAAAATCATTTTATAAATATTGTGATGAGTTATCTCTAGCAGTAGCTATGTACGTGTTCCTGAATTGGTTATAAACAAGGCAACACATGAAATATTTGTTGATGAGTATGATATAATGTAAGGATGCATTTTCTCCTACAATAATTTTCTGCTAATTATAGTGTAGAAACAAAAGTTCAGAGTATGCCCTCTTCTGATTGCATGTTGGCGGATATTCGGTAAATTTGCGCATGTAACACACTCCTGTCCACTAAATTCTGTTTACATAGAGAGAAGCAACAAATTGTTATTTTTTTTCCCCCTGTTTTCTGGGCAGGGTTTTGGATGTTAATTGCGTTCCAGTTCAGTGTAAAGAAAAATAAGTGTGTTGTGGTAATCTATGAATTGCCTCCAAGTAGCTAGGCAGCCAGCCATCCATTAAGTATAAAGCAGGCATGTGATGCATTGTAGCTTTTTTTTCTTGTTTTCTTGTAGAAGTATGGAAACATTGTGGTGTCTTTATTCACATACATATTCAAATGAATCTCTATTTAACACTAATTACTAAATTGTAACCAGGTTCTTGCATCCCTAGATAACACAATCCCCAAGCACAGGACTTTATAACTGTTCTAGTTGAATAACCTTGTGCCCCTCTAATATGCAATTAACTTTGCTATGTATGTTACAAAATTGTATTTTGGTTGTACAGCTGCATTTTGTTGGCCAGCTCTAAATTTTATAAATATACCGAAAATGTTAGGCGTCTCACATTTAAATTAGGTCTGATTACAGTGCAACAATTAAAAAAAAAAAAAGCCTTACAAATTTAGCAATTAAAATTGTGTTTTCACAAATTTCTGTTTCTTCACAGTGGGGTCTCTTGACTGTTTGGAGACTGTTAGAATAAAAAGTATATTGTGGTAAAATATTATTTTATAAAGAAATGGATCGCAAAATAGATTTTAAACTGTACACTTTGAGTGGCAAGGTTTGTGAATGTCCCCCACAGACCTGGGTAAATATCCACCTAGAGCAGAGTTGGTACCTACCCCTGCTAACGAGCAATTGTCCCTGCTGACGTGTTGCATCTTTGTTTACATGGTTACATCTGTATCACGGCACAGATTTGTGGTCCTATCGATGATTTATGTGAGATAAAATCTCTGTGGATGCTCTGCATGAAAATACTATAAACTCCCTGAAGAAATGACCACCTGAAGTTCCAACACTATTGTGTTCTCGCTGGAGCATGCACCCCTTCTGAATTCAGTTAGAGGGTTCCCAAAAACGTTTACTACCATTGGCGCTCACAAACCCAGCAAAGGGGCAAAACAACAGTCTGCTTCTTGTGGGAGTTGCAATATTGTGGCAGCTACTGAGATATTTTGACCATTATTTATTTTGAGAAGCAGAGCAAGGAACCAATGATGCTACTTTAATGCTATTCAGTCAGAAAGCCATTCTATGATCCTTAAGGAGCAATCCATGTGTACGAGATTTGACACTGTTTTCATTTACCCAATGGAATTTCTTATGTTGCTGCAATTGCAAATGTCAGAACCAATTGTGGAATAACTTTATCCTCAAATAAGATCGGTATCCTTAAATAAAAATCCCAGTCCCTTATTGAAAAAGCTTGTGAAGAATTACACCTTTAATAAAAATGTCTGGCTATCATTCTAGTTTTGTTCAGTTTGTAAAATGTATATTAAATTACCCAGTAAGTTTGCACATTTCTCAATAGCCTTACGATTATATTAGACATTTCTTGCCATGGTCCAGTAAAAAGTTCAATTACTATTGTTTTGTTTTTGTTTCTTTTTCTTTTCTTGTTCTGCTTGCTTGTATCTTTAAATGTGTGCTGCTAAACAAAGGGAAGAGGTGATATTCCTTTGAAACTAGTGGAATCAATAAAAATGTACGCTCCCTTTCTGTGTCCGTCTGCTTGATACTTAGAACTAGATCCTATGTCAGAGAACAAATGTGTAATATTACCTCTTTGTATCTATTAAGAAAGACCAGAGATGTAATAGTAGTAGTTCCTCCATTAGCCTTCAAATTGTCCTGCCAGTGAAACAATTTATTTTGTAGTCCATGCACTGTATTTGTTAGAGGTAATGTTTCATCATTCCGAAGGGAGATTTTGTCTTCCTAGTCTGTGTTTAGGAAAGTGATATCTGGGTTTTAACAACATTGTCTGTTGGATATCCGTCTGCCTTTTATTGATTCCCCTGGTCTGATTTATCTTTTTACAGCCATAGGCTCTTTTTTATTTTTTATTTTTTTTTTAAAGTTTTTTTGTGTATCCTTGTGAAGATTTATCAGTTGGGTTTCTATGGAAGTCTGAATATCTCAGGTTTTGGGTTCTCACTACCCCTGTTGGCATAAATGTCTTCCTCTTCTGAACTATTAGCAAATAATTGATACCTTGCTTTGTTTTTCAATATGTATGTGTTTTGGAGCCAGCTCATAGATTCTGAACTAAGCTTATACCCCTATGGCAAATAACTGTTGCTTCATGGAGTGAAAGTTTTATTTTTATTTTCAATATCACCATTGTCTTTTGTGTATTGTATCCATCGGTATCAACAAAACTGCAGAACACATGGGTCATGAGGATACAGAGCAATAAATCTGTCCTTCCCATGTGTCCTCTTGATAATGAATTGCATTGACTATTAAGAATTGCTACTCTGTTTTGACAAACACTTTGTTCTGTTTTGATTTTTTTGTCTAGGTGTCCTTCGTTGCTAAGTTCTCTGTCAGATAAAGTGAGGAATTCCATAGAGGATGACGAAGGTGAATACAAAATTCCTTCCTCTAACCCTGTATCTTCACGCCCGCCACCACTTCACTGTCACAGTGTCAAACCTTTTTCAAGGTAAGACATTGCACTGATTATCTCATGTACTTGAAAAGCTATTATACTCATTTTATTATTTACAATATCACCTTACACATAATGTGTAGGCAATCCCTATCAGAAACTTTGTTTCTATAATTATGCAAAGTGTCTGGGGTGTTTTTTCTTGACTTATTACAATTTAATTTTTATTTTTTTTTAAAGCTGCCAAACTTTGACAAATACAAGTCTGTGGGGACAGACTGGGTTCGGGTAACCTTCACTGTGTTTTAACTAACTGATAAAATAAGGAACTAGGCACTTCAAAGTCTTTGCTTGATTCTGCTGTATAACTTAGTCTCAAGTGAAGCAACAGAGTGGTGTGTGCTCTGTTAAAGGTGGACATTCTCCAGTTTCAGGCTTGAGTACATATGATGGGGCTCCACCTCACTAGTATAAGGACATGTTCCTGCAACACTTAACCCCTTCCCAATGCTAGGACATTCTATCCCGTCCTAATTTTTTGGTCACAAAATACAAATGGACTACATAGAACATCCTGCCTTTAACAGCTCATCGCGGCTCCCCACGATGAGCTGTACAAGGACCTCAGACTGAAAGGGAAAATGTAGCCGACAATCAAGCATTGGCTGCTTTTTAAGAATCGCTGCTGTGTCGAGCTTCCGGGTTTGGTAACGCCTCTGTGATGTCATGCATAACGCAGGGAGGTCTCACGATTTTTTGGCAGGAACCCACAGGGTCTATTAAGACCCTGATTGGGTCTCTTCATATGCGTTCCTTGTGATCAGTGGCCAGGAACAATAAGTGGCGTTTTGGTGCTTGTGTCTTCTGGGACACAGGTACCATGCATCACCAAAGGGTTAAAGGACAACTAAACCTCTTCTTCTTTTTTTTTCTCCATGGTTTTCAACATTGAGTTAATAATTAAACTAATGGAACTTATTCACTTTTTTGGGGGGAAGTGGGGGCTGCCTTTAGAGTTTGCTTGATAAAGTCCCCAACCCCTCCTTTCATTCCTGACCCCTTGGCTCAGTTGTATCGCCGACACAAATGAATTAATGAGCCAAATGTGGCATCCGAATTGCATTTCTGACTAAGCATGTGTCGGGAATGCCGTGCTGTAAGATACCAGACAGTGAACTGTGCACAGCTTTTAAAATAAAGCAGCATTAATGGGAACTTCTTTCCCCTTGATTCTGTGGTTTATAAAGCCATAGTCGAGCTAGCGCATGCAAACAGATTGTTGAAAATCATGGCGTCAAAAAAAGGTTTAGTTGTCCTTTTTGTCTGTTTTTTTTTTTTTTTTTAAACATATGTAACTTTTTATTGCATAATCTGATGTCATTTGAGCTGTCATTTGTTAATCCTTTTGCGGCAATTGATGTGCCAGGTAGAGTTCATGTCCGTCGCTATTACAGTGAAAAGAACATATAGCTTAAGTTAGCCTTAGATACAGGGTTAGGGTTAGCATTATTGTTAGCATTGGGGTACCAGTTGGGTTAGGGTTAGATTTAGGGTTAAATGATCACCATAGGAGAAAATGATTAGGAAAAAGCAATACGCTTTTAGTTATTGTCCTATAAATTGAAAAAAAATAGAAACATGTAAACATTGGATATTTCTAAACACAGGACAAATATTAGGTTCTATTAAGGTGTGTTTTTATTGGCATTTGAAGATGTGTAAAATATTTTTCATTTACAAGTTAGTTTTTCTTTTTCATATTTTATAGTAAATTTATATTGTGATATCAAAATAATGGTATCTAAAGAAAGCCTTTCTTATGCTGAAAAAAACCCAATATATAATTTGTGAGGGCACATGCTTACAACTTAGCACAAACTCCACAGAAGTGTAAAAACATCCATTGTCCAGAATACCCAAATGTTTTCAAAAGGTACTGTGTCTAAGGTGTTAATTGGAAAGGTCTGAGGATCCACAATGTTGGTATTTTTAACCAAACACCACAGAAGAAGTTGGACTTTGTTGCTATATTTTACACACAAATGTATTTTATTACTTTATTGCAGACCTATGCTATATTACAAGTATTTCATAGTTATCATTTGTTGTCTTCGCTAACCTAACCTGAAATGTTTACATGGCAAAATGTTTTGAAGTTTAATTTGTTTTCTATGTCTCCTAGATTGTGTGAAAACGGACAGAGTCTGCCCAATGGGACCCACAATGGAACATCTGAGATAAAAAAACTGAAACCTCCAGACCATAGTAGGCAACTTTTTTTCTATGTTGATTATTTTTAACTTGTCTCCCCCCAATATTAAACTAATTTTTAAACTTATGGTCATAAAGATGGATGCATTTCGTACCATACAGTAGTAGTTAAAAAGTGACATGCATCCAACTTGTTTTGTTGTAATGTTTAGGTGACGTCTTTGCCACAAGTTCTGCACCAGTCCCTTTACCTCCATCACGACCTTCATCTAGAGAAAACCAAACACATGGTTTTTCTCTCATCAGGACACCCTCCGATTATGATCTTCTGGTTCCCCATGCAGGTGCAGATATAGATTTTTATTTTGCTTCTTTATTCATAATGCTGTTAGAACAAATTGGAACAAACTCCAAAGATATCCTATCCTAACAAATTCTCAAAGCAATCGGAATATTATCGCACTAATGTTTCTTAGCTCTGTCTGGTGCAACCAAGTGTTAATGTTAATTAGGGAAAACAGGCAAGGCAATTTATGAAAAAGGAATCTGTAGAACGAACAATATTGTCAAATAAAACAACAATGACGACAATAGGCATTTATTGACGCTGGTTAGAATATCCAGCTGGTAGTCAAATCCGTGCAAAGTGGTGACAATGTGGGTCATGCCCATATAATGGTGCTGTTTCTATGTCTCGTCCTGTTTCCTTCTAGTAATGTTTTTTACTCCCATGCCTATGTGGTATTTATAAAGGTGTGTGGCTGGATTATATACACACATAAAAGGGAAAGCGTTGCTAATTTAATTACAAATGTTAACTTTTTGTTCTCATTTCCTGAATTTTTGTGTAATGCAGGTAACACCAGCATATGAATAGGACTGGTAGACAATTGTAGTGTAATATAGTGCTCTAACCAATGGCACACTATATGGTTATTGTTTTTTTACACATGGTCTGCAAATAAAACAACCTTGAACAGTAATACAATAATTTTATACATACACACAGATATAAATAGACCTAATTGTTCTACTTTTCTAACAGAAACACCTTCGTACATAACCCCAAGTAAACTTGGCCATTAATTTTCGCAGGAATGCCATTTCGGACAAAAATCATAACTACAGAATGAATGAAAATCATTTGTGCATTCATTGATGCATTGGTCACATTTTCTAGGAGAAGTGGCTGATTTTTGTGCTGAATAGAGATAACTTCTGTGGTCTCTGAATAGCCCTAATTTATAAGGACTGTATCACCTTAATATTGTTTTTACTATGCATGTAGAGCATACAAAACTATTGAATATTATATATATACATTGTATTAGCAAAACTGCAAGCAAATCCATAAATTATGAGAAAAATGTGTTTTAAGTACGTCTGGGGATTCTCCTGCTTATCACGACATCACCTGTGCCACGGTATGCAATGGGAAACGTGTAAAGTTCACACACTGCCACAGGTGATGTCATAATCAGGAGACTCCACAGACACTTTTTTCTCCTAATTTAGGCATTTTCTTGCAGTTTTGCAAATACAGTGCATACATCAGTTTTTTTTATGTTCTAAATGCAAAATAAAAATAAAATTCAGGTGATACAATCCCTTCAAGATCTACTCTGATCACTGAAGTGATAAGAAATTGATAAAGGGAATCCAATTCCCAAATCGAAAATATTGGCCGAATTACACCCAAAACAAATGCGTCAATTTTCTTTTATCCAATTGTATTGGGACAAACCATTTGGAGCAGGAGCCCGTCCTGCACTTGTGATCTGGGTCTGATAGTTGCTCTACTACCGCTGAGACCTTCGTCTTTGAATGCCACTGATGGAAGTGACCTGATTGAAGTCCCTGCTGTTGGTATCATGTGAAAACAAAGGTCTCTTACTGCACTTGTAGTGAGAGACTGTTGGTGACATCCTGAACCATGATGTTTCCAGGAAAGCATCATGGCTTCCAGTCAGAGGATAAACTGGCATGTACCTTAAAACGAACAATGGTCTTTTCTCCTGTCTTTTCTATACTAGCAGAAGAGCAAAAAAAGCATGTGGCTCCTTTTAATGTACCTGCTTTGACAGATCATGCACTGAGTGCACTGTGTCATATTTAGAAAACAAAATCAATTGGGGCTACTCAATAAAGCGAGAATTGCAACAGGAATTTCAAACCTGAGGCCAAATTAGCGGAGTTGGAAAAACAATCCCATTCAGCTGCACTGGGGAATTTTTCCCATCTCTATTCCCTGCAATTTATTCTTCATTGAGTAAACCCTTATGTCTGCTAAGAGCAGAGAAGCAAATCTTCTCTAAAACTGTGCTACCATTTTCTTATTTCAACAATAGTATGGTGATGATTAGTTTCCTAATAATAATCAAATCTTACTAGTTATCGTAGCAACATGCGTGGGCCTATAAAAGGGAATATTGAACCAAAATATGCTCTATTTGTGACTAATGTAAGTCACTTCCATTGTGTTAGGATGTTAGGAGTAATTTTACTGAACTGCAATGTGTATGTAACAATCAAAGTAGAAAATGTTACATAGCCGTGCCCAATACACAATCTTCTAAAGAGATTTGTAGTTTGTTAAATATGGCTGCAGTCTTAGCCCTGGCTCCGTTTGAGTATCATCATCTTTTGTTCCAGTAAAATGTATGTGAATGTTATCCCTGGATAAATTGAGTCTGAGTCTTGCTCTTATTAAACTGACATCTCTGTGAATCTGGAAAATGCACTTACATTAACGCTAAGTGCTCACAAGCAAGATAGCTCACAGCTTCACATTTAGTCTAAGAGTTGATTTTTGGGCTGTTCAAAATAAAGACTAAAAAGCTTTGGGGGCACTTGCTACAACAAAGATGAAACCTTTTTACTTTGAGGTTAAGGTAACCCTTCAAGTTGCTTGTTAATGTGCATTGATTTTTTTTTTTTTTTTGCACAAAATCGTAAACTTTTCTTATATAATGATAGACTATTTGTGTTTCATATTGGAGGTCTATGGTTTAAACACATGATTTTAAAATGCTATGGCACCATTTTAAAAATCTGTTTTTCTCTTATGCTGGTACCTAACATTACCAAGCAAAAAGTTAGTTTCTGAAAAAATGAGCACGGACTTGTTTTTTTATACATTGCACTTTCCTAATGGTTACAGACTCTTTTGGAAACTACCTTCCTGTCTGCATTAGAAAAATGTAATTATTAGACATATTTTTAACAATGTGTGTGATTTTAAATGTGTTGTTTATGTGAAAAAAAGTTTTCACATAAATGTTCTAATTTTACTTCATGCTTTAATTTCATCACACCAGTCTGGGGCACCTAGACATAAATGTTTGGTGTAAGTTTAGGATCAGTGAAGACCACCATTGTAGACTATTTTATTGCCTCATAAGATTTATTTATAACAACTCTAAATGTAATGATTTTCTATGGATGTTCATAGACCGTGCTACAGATATTTTACCGGTGCTTAACGATCGGTGTTGCTGTAGCAAGTTTATGAACATGTTTCATGAATTTTACAGAAACTAAGCATGCAGTGACTAGCAGGCAACTGTAATATTTAAAAAAAATGTTAGTTCATGTTTTTTTTGGTTTTTTTTAGCAGCAGGAACCACGGTCTTCTGTTTCTTGTAACATTTCAGATTTGCAGTTTTAATTAAAAGGTATCTGTTATGATGTGTTTACAGAGCACATTTGTTTGTTGATCTTTAAATAAAAATGCAAGCTTTTTGTGTACTGTGTAATTGCATTTCAACAATGCCCGAATACTATGTAATTGCATGCTGATTGATGAGGGAAGCAAACATACCATACTTCAGGATTCTTGAACCATTTTTATGCTGTCTTTACAATTGACTTCTTAATTGGTAAGTGAAATATGAAAAAGTTTCAGAAATAATAGGGCTCAATTTGCAGATTCAGTGGACCCTGCAGTGAGCCTGAACTCAGGGCAGTTTCCGATATAGCTCAGTGGTAAAAACACTTCTGAGAGAGCAGACCAAACCCTTCTGATGGGGGAGTATAGAATTAAATAAAAAGCTTTTTTGCTGCAATGCGCTGTCTGACAGGTTTTGTTTTGTCCAAATTCCAGGGGGGAATGGTAGGACCAGTGCTGTATTTACCGCGAGGCATCCTAGGCGGATGCCTAGGGCGGCAAATTTTGGGGGGCGGCAGCGCCCCCCAGCACTGGGAAAAAAAAAAAATTTTTTTTTTTTTTTTTTTAAAACGCGGCACTTTAAAAAAAAAAAAAGACCGCGCTGGCAGGCAGAGACGGAGGTGAGAGGGGATCGGAAGATCCCCCCTCACCATCGCTCTGCCTGCCAGGCTGCACGGGGAGCCGAACAGGCAGCACAGAGAAACCTCCGTGCTGCCTGTTCGGCTCCCCGTGCAGTGTGCCGACACGGAAGTGCCGACAGTCACGTGACCGGCGCGCTGACGTCATACGCGCGCCCGGTCACGTGACCTGTCGGCACAATCGCCGGGAAGCCGAACAGGCAGCATGGAGGGACCATGCTGCCTGCCTGCCAGGGAAAGGTAAGTGTTGATGGGAGACTGTGTGTATGTGTGTGTGTGTGTGTGTGTGTGTGTGACTGAGTGTGACTTAGTGTGATGGGAGTCAGACTGAGTGTGATGGGAGACAGTGTGTGTGACTGAGTGTGATGGGAGTCAGAGTGTGTGACTGAGTGTGATGGGAGTCAGAGTGTGTGTGATGGGAGACAGTGTGTGACTGAGTGTGATGGGAGTCAGAGTGTGTGTGTGTGTGTGTGTGACTGAGTGTGATGGGAGTCAGAGTGTGTGTGATGGGAGTAGGAGTGTGTGACTGAGTGTGATGGGAGTAGGAGTGTGTGACTGAGTGTGATGGGAGTGTGTGTGTGATGGGAGTATGAGCTTGATGTGAGTCTGAATGATGGGGCATGTCTTAGGTGTGTAAGGTGGGTGTGCAGCTTGGGTAGGGGGGTGCCCGGATTTTGTCTGCCTACGGCAGCACAAAATCAAGATACACCACTGGGTAGGACCCAAGGTTTCCCAGCAGAACATTGCCCAAAGCATAATGTTATGGCTTATCGGTGTATACTAGAATCCATCTCATTTAGGTAATAACTATAATCCCTAATGATAAAGAACCTAAAATGGGTATGTTCAGAAGCAGCATGTATAAATAAGCACGGCAAGTCTGATAATCACCACCTTATTAAGATTAGCAGTCTGCATTTATTTTATGCTTGAAGGGACTGTTTAGTCACCAAATGGACTTTGGTGCAAGTTGAAGTCTACTGTCTGTGTATCACATAGGCTTTTTATCAATTTGTCATTTGATGCAGGGATTCTATAAAAAAAATGTTTATGATTATATTTATCAGTGGAGTGAATGAGCATAAATCTCTAACTGCCAGGGAAAGTGGGCGTTTCTCAATTTCTTATTTTAATGCAAAATATGCATTTTAGATGTTGTGGGGAGCCCTGATGAAATCATTACCCTTGTTTTAACTGACATCCTAAAAAACAAAATGCTGTTTAACACCCCTAAAAAAAACTCATTTTGGTTACCAGGCCTTCCATTCTCTATGTACAAGTAATGCAGAAACAGCAGTGAGACGTTTTGCACTATTTACTGCTGTCTGTGTACCTGACCTAATCACACTGATGAAATCACAGGTCTGTGAAGGTCTGTTTTGAGACAAGCACATTGCATTGTGATCAGATCAAGGAACACAGTGACGTGTTTGCAACTAATAAGGAACTAATTAAACATGGTCTTTAAGTCTGTATGGGCCCTGCCAGTGCAGCACTCTCTCTGCCTAATGACATCACTGAGGAAACAGGAAATCCCATTCAAACTAATGGCAATGAATTGGACGCAGCAAAATGAATCCTGCTCAGAGCCAAAAATTCTAAGCAGCAATTGAAGAAAGCCAGCACATTCAAGTAAATATAAGTAGGGAAATATGTGAACTATGGAAATGTAAAATCTGCATATTAACCCCTTTGCGGCATTGGACAGACTAGGTCCGTCCAGGCATGCTGGCACAGGACCGAAAATAAATATGGTGAAATAAGCCTTTTTTTATCCTTTTGTAAATGTGTCAAATTTAGAAAGTTTCATCATATTTTATGAATTTTTTTTTGTAGTTAAATATATCCTGAAAATAAGAGTATATAAAAGTTTGCCCTGTGCTGATAAAACAATATATAATTTGTGTGGGTACAGTAAATGTGAAAGAAGAACACAAACACTGCCGAGATGTCCATGTCACCAAGGGTACGACCAGTCCAAAAAGTAATGTCACAAAGAGATTATATTACTTTGCAAAGTACTTCCGCCTGTTATATTCCTCTGTCTTATTCTGTCTTTATCGTCCGTCTCATCTTCCAATATTTCCCGATTCCCCTTCCTATTTCCCCTTCTGACTTGCCAATCAGATTCCCAGAAAAGTGATTGGTGATCTATGTCTCAACAGCTACTGTGAATTGTGGCTAGCATAATTGTAGTTGTAATGTTGGTTGAGCATCACAAGAAGCTCAATTAATTTGGTTCAAGTACTGAAGGTTTGTTGTCTACTACAGATTCCATGATTCTCAGTCAACCAAAAGTCTGCCTGAGCCTCATCAGTCAAAAGTACCAACGGTTAGCTGTGGTCTGTTTTCCATGATGTTCATTCAGCCACTTACTCTGTGAACCAGACATCCTTTTTCCATCTAAAAAAATGATGTTGTGAATTGGTGATACAAACAAAAAAAAAACATCTACAAGAAGCTGCCCAGAATAAATATATATTTATATAAAGAAAATACTATAAAAAAAGTTTAATTTATTTGCAACAGTAGGTTAATTACAATGCTTAAGACTTAGTGAGAACACTTTCTTATCAGGAAGAGTTAGTTAAGAAGAATGATGGATATTTTTATTTGTCTTGGCAGTTCAAAAGAAATGTTTCCTCAAGTAATTATAGTAAAATATTGACTTTAAGGACATGCAATTCGCTCTGCCATGTTACCTATTAAAGAGTTAAGTGTTTGTGAGAACAACTTTAGAGCTTGTAAACTGGTCCATAAAATAATATGTTCTATTTAAAGCCATAGAATAAATGCTCTTAAAGGACAACTGTCATGCCATAATTAGCTGTGTCTGAAATAAATGAACAATATCAATAACCAATTGTCACCTTTTGTTTACCATTTAGCAGCAATTGTATAGGCGGTTGCTGCCATCTTGCCTCCTAGCTTGAGTCGTATTTCTAACTCTCACCCAAGTACTCTGCAGTCCCCCCTCTCAGTTCTTTGTAGCTCCGCCCCAAATTATGTGGCCATGCCTCCTACCTTGTAGCCCTGCCCCCTTGTGAGATTGCGCCGTTATTACAATATGCACATTCTCAGCTTGTATACTGATATTGCTCAGGCCACACTGAATCTGAAGGCAGAGCTATATGGGACTGCAGAGTCTTTGGGTCGGAAAGTCAGAGATCCTACCCAAGCTAGGAGGCAAGGTGGCAGCAATTGCATGTGCAGCAGTTGCTGCTACATGGCAAAAAGCTTAAAATTGTACACTATACATTATGGCATATTTATTTCAGATAGAGTGTCTAACCCCAAACTCATGGTATCCAGTCCTAAACAATACATATTGCGACCATACTCATTGTTGTTTTAGTTATCTTGACAAGGTCCGTGAATTCCTCCACCCCTTTAGTTTTAATACTTTCCGCCTTGCTAGCTGTTGACTACAGCTTTTTGAAAATCTTTTATTTATTTTTTACTTTTTTTTCTTCCCCCTTCTTATCTTACCTGTACAATGTTTGGAAGTGTCACATCTTTTAAAGTGTAAATCCACAGATACTGTGCCAATAGATAAGGAAAATCCATTGAGCTCCCTTACCATCCTAGAACTACTTTCTTTAAAACAAAATGTTTTAAAAAAGGTGTGGGGGCACTTGTTTCCGTTTTGCCCCCTCTCCGGATGCACAAGTTGATTATATGCTGTGCATAAATACCAGGATGGTCAAATTTCGATAGTGTTTAGGATTCAGGATGGTTTCAAGAGCTCTTTATAAAATCGCTGAAAGGAAAGTTAGGTGACAGCAGTATAATACTACAGCCATGAC
The DNA here is from genome assembly GCA_036172795.1 of Pelodytes ibericus. Classification (NCBI taxonomy): domain Eukaryota; kingdom Metazoa; phylum Chordata; class Amphibia; order Anura; family Pelodytidae; genus Pelodytes; species Pelodytes ibericus. Next base: position 140,472,121 of record CM069857.1, on the reverse strand, counting down.
CACCTAGGTTCTGTGATTTTGGCCAGTCCTGCATATGGTCTTGTACACACACATTTCTCATAGCAGCCAACAGGTATTGCTAGTTTCTCCTTAAAATGCTTACTAAATCATAGGTATACAGGCTATAACTTAGGAGATAAAAGCATCTTTGTCCATCTCTACTCCTTTCATGAATGGCCTTCACAATGACATGCACTTAATTTTCTCTCTGTAACATATGTCTGCTCAACACTTTGCTTTTGACTCCTAGTTTTATTATATGAATTAAGCAGCCATATCTTACATACTGAACAATTATTTGCTCGTGAATTTGCAATATGGTGTGTCTTTGTGTGTATATGTGATGCATTGCGAAGGACGTTTAAATAAAAGTTTGCAGCTAAAAAAAAAATTGAACCAGTGCCTTCACTGACACTTTAAGAACTCAGATACCTACATTTTTGATGGTCCTATACCATTGTTGGATCCCTGCAAAACAAAACTAACATTTGTAGCCATACATAATCTTAATTAACAAAGAGTCCACTTTAAACAAATGCATGAATTCTGTCCATATACAGGTGATGAGTCTTTTGACAGCCCCCCTCCCTCGCAGCCCCCACCTCCACCACCACCCCCAGCACGTGCCTGCATCACTGAGCATGCAAAACCCATTGCGTCGGGAAGCAGACCGAACTCAGGCGTGGATTTCTTTCCTCCTTCCTCGGGTAAGACTGGCGATGCAAAAATCCACCAACGCTGATTAAATACATTTCTATTTCTACTATTTTGCATTTGACATTCTAAATCGATTCCTTCCCATTTGTCTCTAACATTAACATGCATTAAACTGTAAAAACATAAATCATTGCATTAATCTTTTCCACATTTAGGTAAATCTGCTGCAGACCTGCTAAAGAGAGGTCCATTCTATGCATTTGTAAACTTTTGAACATCTCAGCAGCGTAATAAACAGAATATTGATTTGTTTGCTTGAGCCACAGAAACAACATGGTAAATTATTGAATTTGAGTGAGTAAAAAATAAAAGAAAAAAAAACTTTTTTAAAATATTAAATTTACTTACTCCAAGATTCACCAACAGCAAATGTATTATGCAATAAATCTTTCTCTTGCTCGCTCTTGCTCTCTCTTTGTCTCTCTTTTTCTTTGTCTCTCTGCTTCTGTCATTGTTTTTCTCACTCTCTGTTTGAAGATAAAACATTTACTGATCATTGTATTAAAAATAACTGTATCTTTTGTTAAGCATTTGAAATAAATGTGTAAACGTTGCCACAGAGTGACCTGAATAATGTATTTGGAATTTCAATGAACTTATACCTATGCACACAGCAGAAAATGCCCTTTTATAAAATAATTAGCATTAAATACGTTAATTTGATTTTCAGTGTGGCAGAAATGTGATGATGGTGAGTAGTTTATTTTAAAAGGAAGTAATTATCAAGTGCAGGATGTGTATGTTTGTCTCCTAGAGCTATAATTATTGAAACTGTTCTGGTCTTTTAAAGTCATGTGATTGCAACCAGCAATACTTGTAAAACTCAGTGGCGGTTATGTATAAAGGTAATTTCTGGGGCAAAGTTCTAAACATGATCTAATTAGCAGGAACATTCCATTGGTTTCTATAGTGATAGGAACACTTTTATAACTTTGCCCCACAACTGACCTTTATATAACCCTGTTCCACATTATTTGTTAATTTGGATTTTTCCCGCATACAAATGTTGGAAATCTCTGTACGTCCCACTGCCTAAAAAAATCTGGTCACTTGTTTGCATTCAAAGAGTTGTGTTTTTTTTTTTCCCTCATACACTATTTCCACAGGTCTTGAAAGGGTTAAACATTACCCTGCAGGAGTTTTATAATGACAGTAGAATGATTTTGATATTACAAGCGTATAGCGACAGAATGCGCATATGCGCACACCAGTATGCCCATAGCATACATTTAGTCTAATAATAAACAAATTTCCTGGCAGGAAATAGATGGCATGATGTAAAATTACAAGGTTCTTCATCTGTTTTTAAGCATACTACTGTGAACTCCAGCAAATATATGGTATTTTTGGCGTTCTGTAATGTGTGCATGTACAGCTGTGTCTTGTGTGTGTCTATGCATAGATTAACAGTCTATATGTGTGCACTATGCTTATTCAGATGTTTCCACAGCCCTGATGTATTGCATTTTAAATCCTATTGCTAAGGCACATTTATATTTTCTTTCTTGAATTCTGTACTAACCATGAGGGTAATCCACGTGTAACATTTGGAAGGGCCAACTTGGCCCATCTCAGGGTTAAAAAAAATATCCAGGTATGGATCTGGGAGAGTATTATAATATATTAAAATCAATTTGGACGACGTCTGACATGTTTAAAACTCCCAGCTCAAAAGTTACTGTAAATTTTAACACAGGCATGAGTAATTACATAAGTAATAGACATTAGTGCTTTCTGTTTGTGTTTTTTTATTATTAAAACAATCAAGATAGTTTTATAAGTTTAACCTTTTTTTGCACCATACAACATACATTCATTTTAACAACCCCAAAATGTCTCCACTTTGCCCTTTGTTAAATAAAGTAGGAATTACTGTCTCTGTTCTTATCTTTTTTTTTACCTTGCACAACTACCCAAAAATAGTTGAGTGACCTGTTAATGGGGAGCAGATTTTAACCAAGGTGGGTGTGGCTCTTATGAAGCACCACCCTTTTTGCCTTTTGCTGCACCAAGCAAGTGTCTCACTAGCTTTTTGGTTCCATTCAAGTGATTGTGGTGAGTTATAGCCTGTGGAAATGAATGCGTGTTAGCCAGTCACGAAATACATGCTACTATAGTTCAGAAACGGCTAGATTGTGCTAGATGTTAGTGAGTAAAACCTACACTAGATGTAAGTCAGAAAAATGCCAGTTTCCAACAATTCCTTGAACAGCATAAAATACATAAATGACATGACCTATTTGACATACCCTGTCTTTGTAACTCTACTTAACTAATAACCTTAGTGTATATTGTTGGATTTATTGCTCTCCCAAATGCTCTGCTAACTTTATCTTATCTGATTTGTAGAAATTTGCTCTAAATGACCTCCCCATCTTTCACAAACTTAGTCTAACCTTCCTCTCTCTTCCAGCCTCACAGACCTACTTTTTCCTCTACACATCTCACTTCAAGTAACCAAGGCTGTATTGCATTCCCACCCACCCCCTGGTCAATCTTCCTTTATAGATTGCACCAGACACCTAGTAGTTGCCCAACCCACACACAGTTTCTAATTATCAGCTACTAATACAACCTGAGAATTACTTCCCTACAAACCACAATACACTGATAACACCTAGAGTTATTTTGTTAGTTCCAATTTACTAATCAACTCTCTCATAAATAAAACTTATATTAAACACACTGTCTATCTGAGCTGTAGGTGTCTTAACCCACCCCAGCTTCTTTCAATACAAACACATTGCAGCTCACAATAGAGTGAATACCCTGCTCTACTTAATCAGCAACCTACAATCAACACTGACCTCCTAGTGTGATTACCAGCTCCTCCTCTCTTCAGCCTTTTACTCCTTCATCCATGAGACCCCTCATAACCCTGGCAAGAAACCAAATCAGCATTTGCCACAGACCCCGCCTGCTTCGTACTACCAACACCAAATGCAATACTGACAACCTTATATCTATCCCCTGCTATAATCACCCACTCTTCAGTTGTGCCCTGCTAAATGCACGCTCTTTATGCAACAAGCTTACAGCTATACACAATCTATAAATTTCTCACTCCTTTAAACTCCTTGCACTTACTGAAACCTGGCTTACCTCATCTGACACGGTCTCTCATGCTGCTCTCTCTTATGGTGACCTACGCTTCAGCCACACCCCGAGACCTGGGGACAAAAAGGGCAGAGGTGTTGGCATCCTCCTATCTGCAAACTGCTCCTTCCAGCCAGTACCCTCAGCCCCTTCCCTTTCATTTTCATCATTCGAAGTGCACGCTATTCATTTTTTCTTCCCTCTATCCCTTCGTGTTGCCGTTGTCTATCGACCCCCGGGATCCTGCTTCCCAGTTTTTTGACAACTTCTCTGCATGGCTCCCCAACTTTCTTGCCACTTATGTACCATGTCTCATCCTGGGAGACTTTAACATTCCACTTGACCTAACCAACTCTCCTACTACTTCAGAACTCCTTTCCCTCACCTCTACCTTTGGCCTCTCCCAGTGGACCAACTTTCCAACCCACACTGTCGGTCACTCACTAGACCTAGTATTCACTAAATCTTGTGCCATCTCTAACTTTTCCCATTCTTACCTTCTATCCCACTATACCTCAGTCGACTACTGCACGTCTCCCCCCCGGCTGAATTCAAAAGACTGCCATCTAACTCCACCCTCCCGCTACTTACCACTGCTCTTCAAACCTCCCTCCACTCCTTGGAATCCACCTCATGTCCAGAGAAAGCAGCTAACTCTTATAACAGTATCCTCACCTCAGCCCTTGACAACATTGCCCCTGTTGTTGCCAAACGTGCCCGCAGACCCAACCAACAACCGTGGCACACTGAGCAAACACGAAACCTCCAAAAATGTACTCGCACGTCTGAGCGGCATTTTAGGAAATCACGTTGCAAGGAGGATTTCCTTCATTACAAATTCATGCTGTGTTCCTACAACTCTGCTCTCGCTCAGTCCAAGCAACACTGCTTCTCTACCTTAATATCCACCCACTCATCGAATCCCAAGCGACTATTCTCAACATTTAATGCTTTCCTCTGCCCTCCTGCTCCTCCGCCCTGCTCCGCTCTTACGGCCCAAGACCTTGCCTCTCACTTCAAAAACAAAATCAACGCTATCAGGAGTAACTTCAACTCCCGTGACTTGCTTCAACTACCTCCTGCCTCGTTCCCATCCCTCAAACCCACTCTGAATATCTTCTCCCCTGTAGCTGAGAAAGAGGTTGATGATCTGCTCTCCTCCTCGAAATCTACTACTTGTGCGTTTGATCCCATCCCATCTCACCTTATATCCTCTCTTTCCCCTCTACTTTGTCCAACTCTAACCCATCTCATCAACCTCTCCCTGTCCTCTGGAATAGTACCGTCATCCTTCAAGCAAGCCCAAATCGTACCTGTATTGAAAAAATCTTCCCTCGACCCTACTCTTCCGTCTAACTACCGTCCTATATCCCTTCTCCCCTTCGTGTCCAAGTTGCTGGAGAAAATGGTGCACTCGCGACTGACAGACTTTCTGACTCACAATAACCTACTTGACCCTTTTCAATCTGGCTTTAGACCCTTACACTCTACCGAAACAGCCCTAACTAGATTATCAAATGACCTCCTTGCTGCCAAATCTAAAGGCCACTTCTCGGTGATGATCCTCTTAGATCTCTCTGTTGCCTTTGACACCGTTGACCACCGCCTCCTTCTTAATAGATTATCCTCTCTTGGCTTAGGTGGTGTGGCACTCTCTTGGATCGAGTCATACTTTTCTTAGCGCTCCTATTCAGTGTCATTTGCTGGATCGACATAGTCGCCTGTTCCACTCTCTGTTGGTGTTCCGCAAGGATCGGTCCTTGGCCTGCTGTTGTTTTCCCTCTACACTACCTCTCTGGGAGAACTCATCCGCTCTTTTGGCTTTCACTACCTCTCCTCCCCTGACCTCACTGCCTCTCTAGTGTCACGTGTAGCTGAGTGTCTGTCAGCCATCTCCGCTTGGATGTCTGATCGCTACCTGAAACTTAACCTCTCCAAAACAGAACTGATTATCTCCCCTCCCTCAACCGCTGTCCCTACACCTGGGTTCACAGTCACCGTTCGATGTCTTGGGGTCACTTTTGACTCTGCTCTCTCCTTCGTTCCTCAAATTCAGTCCTTGGCCAAATCCTCTCGGCTGCACTTAAGGAACATTGCACGCATTCGCCCGTTCCTCTGCAAAGAGACCGCCAAAATTCTAGTGCACTCGCTTGTGATCTCTCGCCTGGACTACTGTAACGGTCTTCTGACTGAACTACCTCTGGCTCATCTGGCTCCCCTACAGTCTATCCAAAATGCGGCTGCCAGACTCATCTTTTTTGCACGTCGGTCTGATTCGGCAGCTCCTCTCTGCAACGCCCTCCACTGGCTTCCCATCTGCTCGAGGATAAAATTTAAAATTCTGTCTTTAACCTACAAAGCCCTCCACTCCTCTGCTCCTAAGTACATTTCCTCCCTTGTTAACTGTTATATCCCTGCACGACCTTTGTGCTCCTCAAAGGGGTTAACACTCTCTTCTAATCTCATCACCACTTCTCACTCGCGTCTCCAAGATTTCGCCCGAGCTGTGCCCTCTCTCTGAAACTCCCTTCCCCGGAGCATCCAGCTCTCTCCCTCCATTTCAAACTTTAAAAAGTCCCTCAAAACTCATCTCTTTAGAGAGGCTTACTACCCAACCCACTAGTTACCAGTCACTTTGCCTCTAGCCGATCCCACCTAGCTGGAACACACACTCCCTCTTTGACCTATCCCACCTAATGCCTCCCATCCACTCTACTGTTACTACAACTTCAATCCCTCTGACCTCTTCAATCCCTTAATTGTCTCATGGACCCCATTCCCTCTAGATTGTAAGCTTACGAGCAGGGTTCTCTACATCATGTACCAGTCTGTACTAGTTTGTCTAACTTAGTATGTAGTTCCTTTCTATGCTCTGTACCAAGCGCTACGAGAATTGGTGGCGCTGTACAAATAAATGTTAATGTAATGTAATGTAATACCCTTGATCCACTGTGTTTTTCTGTTAAACTGTTCAACTGTGAGTCTATTCACTAGAAAGTGATCTGAAATATTCACAATTTTATATCAGATTCTTTGTGATGTGCTATTTATAAGACAACATTGCTTTGCTTGTGTTGTAGATCATAGTTTGGAAGCACCCTTACCTCCAACTCGAAGAGTATCAAGTGAAGTCAAGCTAAATAGACTTTCCCAGGAGTATGATCAGCTCCCACCCTGCTCAGGTAATATTTAACAGCCTTTCATCTCACATGTTTCATTTCTTGACATTTTGTGAGGAAAAATGCTTTTTTGCAGATTGAAAGCATTTTTAGAAGCCTGACTATTCTCTGGTTACTTTTTGTTTACGATTAGTTTTTAATTTCAACAAAACATACAAACTATCAAAAAATGTTTGTTGTTTGACTCAAAAAAATAATAATAAAAAAAAAAATACAAAGGTGAACAGTTTTTCTATTGTAGCTAAAGCTACAATAGATATTGTGCATAATATCTTTTAGCTTTTATTTAAATAACAATGGCAAAATAATTGCGTTTCTATCTAAGGCAACAGAAGAATGACACCGTAACAACAGGTTTGTAATTGGAGATCAATACATATCACAAAATGATGTTAAAAAAATACAACTTTGTTGCCATGGAAACTTTTTACATGGCAGCAAAATATACTTTAAGATGGATTACTTTTAAAAAATCATTCTTAAAGCTGACCATGCTATAATGCTGACCATAATAAGTGTGTCAGCTGGTTCATGTGTCTGGGGAAATCTGTTCTGAATATCTTGGTATTTCATACTGGCAAAATATATATTTTGTTAGGTTTATTGATCTTAAGCCGCTATTTTTCTAGCATGTACAAATTTAATTTTTCCAGCCCGTCCTTATAACTAAATCTTCCATTCACCTTATTAGTTTTGTAGCCCTCCTCTGCACTTTCTCTAGTTCCATAATGTCTTTTTTTTTTTAAAGGCGCCCATGATTGCCCCACATATTCTAAGTGAGGTATTACCATGGACCTGTAAAGAGTCAAAACCCCTTTTTAATACATGCCAATATCTTATTGGCCGCAGCTGACACTGTGCACTACTACTCAGTCTATTGTCTACAACTACTCTAAAATCATTTTTCATTAGTAGATTTCCATAAGAAAACACCACTTAAACTATATGTTGCATTTTTATTATTGTACCAAAAATGCATAATTTTACAATTGTCTACATTGAATCTCATCTTCCATTTAACTGCCCAGTTACCCATTTCGTCCAAATCCATCTAGTTCAAACTATATGACCTTACTTAATTTTGTTTCATTGGCAAACACTGAGACATGGCTCCCTATGCCCTCCCATAATAAACAAATGAAAAAGAAGAGGACCCAGGACAGATCCCCGTGGTACTCTACTTATCACATCTGTCCAATTTGAGAACTTCCCATTTACCACCACCATGGTTACATTCTATAATTCAACCAATTGCCAATCCACAAACAAACATTTGGCACTAAGCCTATTTCAGTCAATTTATACAGTAACCTTTTGTGTGGAACGGTATCAAATACCTTGGCAAAGTCTAAATTTACCCCATCCACTACAACACTCATATCTATATGTTTACTTACCTCTTCATAGAATGTAATTAAGTTAGTTTGACAAGATCTGCCATGTTGGCTCATTCTAATGAAATTCCTGCTTAATATGAAATCTTGAATAAATTCCCTTAGCAACCCTTCAAACAGTTTCCCCACCACAGATGTCAAGCTTACAGATCTATAATTGCCCGGCTTGGATTTTGATCCCTTTTTAAGTATGGGCACCATATCGGCTTTACGCCAATCTGTGGGCACTGTGCCTGAAATTAAAGAATCCCTAGAAATCAAAACGGTCTGGCCATGGCCTGGCTTAGCTCATTATGTACCTGTGGGTGTATACCATCTGGCTCCAGCGCATTGTCTAGCTTAAAAATATTTAATTGTTTTAACACGTTTTCTTGTGTCAACCAATAACATGCTTGCTGTGACTGTTTTGTAAAAGTAGCTTGCAGGTTCTTATCCACTGGTCCTTCCCTGGTAAAAACAGAAAAAAAATCATTATTTAAAATATCTATTTTCTCTCGGTCTCCATTGACTTTCATATATCATGACTTTCATATAACAAAAACCCAACGTTTTCAGCCGTTAACTTTTTGCAATTTACATATTTAGATATTTTCTGGGGATTCCTGCTGCTCTCCTTAGCAATTATTTTTTCATTTTCTAATTTAGCTAATTTAATTGCCTTTTTACAGGCTTTATTGGCTTTTTTATATTTTGCAAATGCCTCTCCTGATCCCTCAGTGTTATGTTTGAACACTACTTTCTTTTTTTTTCCTTTCCGGATTTACCTTACTGGTTAGACACATTGCTTCTTTTATATTTGTTACCAAAGGGTATACATTTATATACCACTTAAACTATTAGTTGTATTTTTAATTTTTGTATCAAAAATGCATCATTTTACAATTGTCTACATTGAATCTGATCTGCCATTTAGCTGCCCAATTACCCATTTTGTCCAAATCCATCTAGTTCAAACTGTATTACCCTACTTCTGTCATTGGCAAACACTGAGACATGGCTCAGTGTTGTAGTGTTAGTTTGAAGGTATTCCACTTAACTTATGTGTTTTTTCCCCCCAAAACTAATATATCCCAGTCAGCAAGACCAAGAATTGTATTAAACCTGCTAAAGTTGTCCTGTGTTTAAATTCTGTGTTTAGGTGGGACCATACCAATTTGCCTTTTTGGATTAATATCAAAGGATACCATGTTATAGTCACAATTCCCTAAATGCTCCCTTACCATGCTCCCTTATAACATCTGAGACAATCTGGCTGTCCAAAATCCCATGTGTATTTCTTTTTCTTTTAAGCTCTATCCCAGTTCTTTAATGCTGATGGTTCTATACATTTTTGTCTGAGCTTTATAATTTCAGAATAGTCCTTTAATGGTCTTTGTTCTGCCTCTGTTTTTTTTTTTTTAAGTAATTCTTATATAATTGAAGATTTATTTTTTGTTCAGCTCAAATTCCCTTCGTAGTTTAAATGTTTTTTATAAGTGCTTTTATATATATATTTATATATATATTTCCACATTTTATTTTCCCAGCCCATTTGTTTTCCTAAATCTGACCAAAACCCAGACAGATGTTGCCAGGTCAAACATGTATATACCGTTTTAGAATAATATCTTACAATTTTTGATTCAAGCTGGTATCATCCTTCTTTTCTAACATATTTGCTTTTTTGTATATTAATCAAATAATTTAATACATTTGCCATGGGATGTTCTTTTATATTAGGCAGGCTTAATCCTCCCTAATCTATCTTTGTTAATAAATTATTTACATCTCAACGGGAGAAGTCTGAACATGTATAGCCATTTAGGCAATACATATTAATTGATAATGTTTATTTTATCCCACCAATGATATTTATTTTTTTATTAAAATAAATAATATCTTATTTGTTCATTTCGGTAGAGGTAAAAAACAAACAAACAATTATTTTATGCTGAGTCTATGCTTAATTACTGTTTTAGTCCAGTTAAATACACATTTTTATTCTACATCCTATTCTCAACCCATAGCAGCATGGCTGTTTAATTTAGGTTTATAGTTGAGTACTCTACTGAATTATTGTATTACTTTAAATACTAAATTCAGTCTTTCGGGTTATTCAACATCATCAAGTGGGCCATATTTACTTGTGTAAATGGTGAGATTAACGCAAAAATGAAAGAGGTAGATTTATATTTTAAATACAAATTATTTTTTCCATGACCTGTTAAAATTATACATTTAGCTTAAGAGCCTGTATAGATACATACACATACATACATACATACCTACACACACACACACACACACACACACACACACATTGGTAGTTCTTGTAGCAAACTACTTAGCTCTTCAACAAAATAGTGCTCTCAGGGGTGCTGGCATAGATTGCAGTGTTTTAACACACTGTAGTTTTCTTTTTTCTGTTTTTCCTACAAACAAGCAAGGTAAGTTGGAACCCATATGAAATACATATGAAATACATGAAAAAAATAATAATAATTGTGGGGGGGGGGGGGGGGGTGTTGTTCTTTTTTTGGCCTTACAAGTGGAACACTACAGTGGAAGTCTCAAGCGGTTTACATTATATTACAATTCGATATAGAGCAAAGGTGAAAACATCCAATAACAAAGTGTACTTATTTATAATAAATGTTGCAAATAAAGTGTGAATTAAGCCTTTAAGAAATAATCACATACACCTCATTGTAATACACTGTGAAAATTCAGCACATTATAATACAATTCTAATAGTCCAAAAAAAAGAGCGAATAACTTGGCCGATAATATGCATATTTAATCTATTTGGGCATCTGGAAAGTGAAATGTTACACTAAATTTTAAAATCTACTGGTTATAAGCCATAGATTATGTGTTCTATACATATAATTATACAAGGTGCAATTCACATATTGTACACTGTGTTAAATACAAGTGATGTAATATATATTACATCACTTGTAATAAATATAACATTCTGTGCTTTCAAGCCTTTGAATTTACTTCAAATACTGCTTTGAAAAAATTTTTTGTTGCTCAGTGATATGAATATTCACAATATCAGGCAGAGGTTGCATACAGTAACAGTTTATGTGGGCTTAGTAATTGTAAACGGGTGCATTATACAGTCAATAAAGAGTTGGAATTATGGCACATGTCAACAAGGGTATAGTAAACCATACTCTTAACCATGTCAATGTCTCTCTTCCTTTCCCGCGGCTTTATCGCTGACAGTTCAGCGCGGCAGTTAGAACACTGAACTGTCAGCGATGAAGAATAACGTGGCCGTTTCATCGTGGACGCGGCTATGTAAGAGCTGACAATTCAGCGCTGAACTGTCAGCTCTTACAAATGTACAAGTAAAAAGAAAATAACCCCCCCTAATAAATGATTCCCCCCAACCCCCGATACTAAAATTAACCCCAAAACCCAATACTAAAATTAATCCCAAAACCCCAATACTAAAATTAACCCCGAACCCTAATACTAACCCCCGAACCCTAATACCCCCTAAACCCTAATACTAATCCCCTAAACCCTAATACTAACCCCCGAACCCTAATACTAAAATTAACCCCGAACCCTAAAAACTAATTCTAACCCCCTAAACCCTAATTCTAACCACCCTAAAAACCAAAACTAAAATTCTAATCCTAAAACTCTATCTTCTAACTATAACACATTAAAACTCACCTTTAGCAATGAAATGTCCTGCAATGAAAACGAGCTGTCGTGTGGTGAAGTGACGGTGGTGAAGCGGATGCAGCCGCGATGAAGTGTCCCATCCCCTTCTCAGGATCCTTTCTCTATTTTCATCATTCCCCTTCCTCCTCCTCACTATAGCAATCTCTTACCTCCCAGCATTGTTCTGCTTACTTTAAATAGAAGTATGTTGAAAATGATTTGAATTAAAACTGTACAGTTACTACGATTTGTATGCTACTTTTTTTTCCCTGGGGTAACGTTTGAAAATCACAGCAGTAAACCATTCCTTTAACTTTAACAAATTTTCCCCAGAATCAGTTCGCTTACAGAGACTAACTCTAGTCTCTGAATTCACAGTACAAGCTAGGTTTACGAGTTGGAGTTGCTTTAACACCTTTTGGCTGGATTTTTCACATGAATGTTTTTCATAATAAATTGTTAATTTGTTTTACTTTTTATTTTAGATTGTCCACAAGCACCAGCAAGGCCACCCAAACCACTGCCCCGCAGGACAGCACCTGAGATACACCACAGAAGACCGTATAATTCTGACGGTTCAAATGTAGATGCAAAAATCGCCAAACTTATGGGTGAAGGTTTCTCCTTTGAAGAAGTTAAGAGGGCTCTGGAAATTGCCCAGAATAATGTGGATGTCGCCCGCAGCATATTGAGAGAATTTGCCTGCTGCCCACCTCCTGTATGCCCACGTCTTAATCTATGAAACATAACACGTACTTTAGACTTCATTTAAGGAGCAAATGGAAAACAATGGATTTCATTAATTTTATCAACTTTAATTTAAATTGTCATTCCAACGTTAAAAGGTATGACTATGCTCCTGGGCTAGGATTCCATCTTTGCTGGTCATACATCGAAACAACCTAGCGAACAGACGATACATGTAATGTTTACTTCCCATAAAAAAATACCTGTGAATTATTCTTAATATTCTTTTTTTTATGCTGGTAAATTGCCTATGATTCTTTTTGTTTGTTTGCTTCCTATGAGTTTACTGTCCTTATGTAATATTTTTGTTTGTAGCATTTCAGCTACACTTTCTGACCTCAATGCATTCTGGAAAATGCACAATTTATTATTATTTTTTCTTTTCAAGTTTTTTGTACGGCATTTTAATTTATCCAAAACTGCAAACAAGTGGCCTTCACTACTGACATTCTATGAATTATTTTGTATTAAAGTGGGGAAAAATATTTGAATGTAAAATGAAAGCAATGTTTGTTGGTAGGTTGCAATGATTATTTGATACTATGGTTTAGCAAAAAGCTGTTACTTTGGGTGTTGTAACTTTTAATCTTCTTTGATTTTTAGAAGGAAATGCATAATAAGCAAAGGCTTAGAGTAAAGCACCATCCATTCACACCATGGAGTTTAAAATAAATAACAGTCAAGGTGTGGAACAGTTTTAAATAGCTTAAGTTAATCTCTGATAAAACATCTCATTTTGATGTGTGGCATGAAAAGTCAGAGCAACTAAATCAGTTTCATATCTATAAATCTTCTAGAGTTAAAGTGCTTCAAAAATGTTTTCAGTGTTGCCTACATTGTAGCCAAGTTCTTTACAGCAAGGGACATGTTTTTGAAAAAGCAGATGTACCTTGGCACCGTTAATGGCGGGAAAAACGGTTAATATGGTAAATTATACCAATAGTAGGAAATCGTTTGGTTGTACAATTGTACTGTTATTCCAGTTCATTTCTGTTTCAGTATTGTGCTTTAATGTATTATTATTATTTTTTTACAAAAATACTGCAAAATGAAAGACTCTCCTTTTTCAGCTGTTGATGCTGCACCTGTAAACATGGCCTAAGGGGGAACTCTTTCCCTCCATTTATCAACATTTCAGATCCACACTTTTTGAACTGGTCAAATCAGTTGCAATAAAGCACCAGTGTTAAGCCTGTGTAAGAATGCTGGGCCATTCATTGAAAAGAGTTGACTCTTACAATTTTAATATATTATTCCAAAATGGAATATACATGAACATCTGGCACATCATTAAATGGCAAACATGAAAATCATAAATGTTTTGTGAGGTGTTTATTTTGTGTGTTGGCGTCAAATGACAATTATGTAATCTTTTTCAAACAAATCGCTTTACAAAAGGCTGAACAAAATCCTGATGCCTCTCAGTAACTGTGTGACTGGTATTCATGAGAGGTAGTCACCAACATTGTTCATGGTGGAAATCTACTGGATTTTGTGACCGACAATTTAATCATCTTCTTTGGATCTTCACAGACCTTGCATGTTTTTGTACAGAATCTTTGCTTACCCTGATATTCACCACAATATTCAGTATTTTGAAACAATAATGAATGTACCCCTGGTGATGTGACAATTAGGGTGCAATCCAAATGTAAAATTCAGTTTGTTCTCCATTATGAGAGTTGTAAACATACCTATTTATTTTTAGAATGCACAAGCAATTTCATGGGACTGAAAAACAGAACATTTATTTATTATAAATATAGTATTTTAGCAGGAAGGATACATGGAGATTTTTCTCGTTTTCAAGTATGTCCTGGTCTACGAGCAGTGCTTTGTTACAATAGATTGCAAAATAATATTAAAATACAAAAAAAACAGCCTCACTAAATCGAAAGGTGTAGCAATACTATTGTCCAAGCACTTTTCGCTCTCTGATGTGACGCAGATGGTGGACCCTCAGGGTAGATTCATTTTTGTCAAGGGACAGATAGCAGGACACATATACACATTTGCCAATTTATACCTCCCCAATAATGGCCAACACAAATGGCTCTCAAAAACCTTAGCAAAACTGCACACCTTTCAGGAGGGCCTCCTGATCTTCAGAGGGGACATAAACGCTGCACTGAACCCTAGAATAGATACATCCACTGGTAGCACACAAACCCCTGCACATGTCACCCTTAGACTACGCAAACTCCTGACAGAAGCCCAACTTGTGGACTGTTGGCGTGCCATGCACCCTACCGACAAGGATTTTAGTTTTTATTCAGCACCACACTCTCGCTACACCAGCATAGATTACCTGTTCATCCAACATTACCACCTGCCCCTCCTGGTCTTGGCGATTAAATTAATCTCTGCTAGACGAGAAAGAAATCTCGAACTTCATCACGAAAGCCTTGACTGTTTAATTTGAAGAAAATGACACCCCAGATATCCCTATGCCCACTATTTGGGAGGCCCATAAATGCGTTATTCGAGGGTGTTACGGTACCCTCAGCATCAGGTGCACAAACCGCCGTTTAGTAGATCTTCCCCCCCAATAACGAGACCACACTCTGTGTGCTTTTACTGTGGGCTACACGCCCGTATTTATTCAGGTCTTCCACTTGGTGGACACTCCCCTAGGGGACCCAATGGGAGACTGTAACAATAGACAGACATAAGGCAATTTAGGACTCACAGACACAGATTATTCCCAGCAGGCATTATGATTTCCTCCCCCCCTGCCCTGGAGATAATTGGGAAGTAATTCAATTATCTCCAGGACAGAGGCGAATTGCCATTTTAATTTCAACACAAAAAACACATAAAACACATAACTTTATAATGGTTGAACTTTTCCCATTCGTATCACATATCCCCAGATAGCCTGGATCTGTCACAGAGGGCTTTTCATAAAATCCGGGGCAGAACGTAAAAAACAATATGCGACTCGCCTCTGTTCTTTACAGAGTCAAATTAGCACATTGGAAATGGTCCATTAGGAGTCCCTAGATGATACACAATATGGGCGACTCCTAGCCCTTCGGGGAGAACTCTCTACCCTCCTCAATAAACGGACGCACAGACACTATATCAAAATGAAATCGATATACCACCAACATGGTAATAAACCGGGCAAATATTTAGCCAGAGCCCTGAGGAAAAAAACGACAGCTGTCCTATATACCCAAGATCAGAGGCCCGAACAACATAGCCAAACAAATGCCATCCGACATCGCAAAGAGGTTCGTGGAGTATTACTCCGCCCTCTATAACCAGCCGCAGACACAGGTAGATGACAATTCCCACCACATTACACAGATCCGAGACTATCTAACACTCCACCTCAAATCTAAGCTAACCCCGGACGATGCATCTTTTTTAGAACGCGCAATCACAGACACAGAATTAGCTTTAGCTGTTAGACCCGGGCGGGTAGGGCACCTGGCCTCGATGGTCTCCCACTAAGCTATTATAAGACATTCTCTACAGTCCTGCACCCACACTTAGTATCCACTTTCAACTCCATCCTAGCTGGGGCATCCTTCCACCCCCACACATTGGCCGCTATAATCACTGTGCTTCCTAAGGAAGGGAAGGATGTAGAACAGTGCAGTAGCTATCGACCAATCTCCCTCCTGAACTCCGACCTGAAATTATTTGCTAAAATAATAGCTACCCACATCAACAGAATCCTCCCGGCTTTGGTCAACTCTGACCAGTCGGGCTTTGTCCCAGGGCGGGAGTCCAGGGATAGCACCATTAGGGCACTAAATCTTATTCACTTGGCCAAAGTTAAGTGAAATAAAGTAATTATGCTTTCCACTGACGCTGAGAAAGCATTTGATAGACTAGACTGGACCTTTATGTTCGAAACGTTTCGACATATGGGTTTCGGTAACAGCATGGGTTGCCGCCCTGTACTCCCGCCCCTCGGCCAGAGTGCATATCAATGGAGGCCTCTCTGAATCATTCCCGATATCGAACGGGACGAGGCAAGGGTGTTCCCTGTCCCCCCTGTTGTTTATCTTATCACTTGAACCCTTACTCGAAAAGATTAGAAATAACCCGGATATTGCTGGAATACATGTGGGAGCAACCCACCACAAGGTGATAGGATTTGCAGATGATATGCTGTTCACCTTAACAAATCCCCACAACTCACTCCCTAACCTTCTTCAGGAGTTCACGCACTATGGTCGACTATCCAATTTAAAGATGAATTACTCTCAGAAATATTGCCCATTAATGTCCCCCATTCGGAAGCTCAGGCACTTTCCATGGCCTATCCTTTCAAATGGCAACGGCATAAACTAAAATATCTAGGCATTTGGTTAACCACCGATCCCTCTACACTATACCAACACAATTTCCCTCCCCTGTTAACTACGCTCCAAAGGGACCTAGCCGTATGGAACCCATTGTTAATTTCTTGGACTGGTAGGGTTAATACGATCAAAATTAACGTCCTCCCGCGAATACTATATCTCATACAAACTATACCTATTAGTATACCCTGGGCCTTTTTTATGTCACTTTGTGCGTTATTCATTACATTTGTCTAGGCTTCTAAGCACCCAAGATTGGCCACTAAACTACTTCAGAGACCCAAAACCTCAGGGGGCTTAGGTCTGCCATGTATCCAAACATACTACTGGGCATGCCAACTCCTACGCACTCTGGAATGGTCTTACCACCCTTCCCATAAAAAATGGATTGACCTGGAATGTATAACCACGGGCACTCCACTCGGAAAATGCCTCTGGATTTCCCCACAAGTAGCAAGGAAACTAACTAAAACCAACCCATTTGTCTCGACAACACTAGCGGTCTTACATCACCTACACAGAAACCACAATTTGACTTCCTACCCCTCACCCTTGACCCCACTATGCCAAAACCCAGATTTTCCACTCGGACATTCTGGAGGAGACTTCTTAAACACGACAGAGGACTCCCCCACGCTTGTCGCGGTCTATGTAAGCCATTAGCTGAACTACTCCCGGGGCCTCACTCAACCCCACTCTACACCCTTCAATACCTTCAAATGAGACACTACATTTCCTGCCTACCCCAAAAACATAATCTTACACGGCCCACTACACCATACGATGATTTACACTCCTTGGAAACCCTGCCCCCTCATGGCACCTCCATTCTATATAAAATGCTGATCGAACCGGAGTCCCTTCCTTTGCCCACATACGTGGGCAAGTGGGAGCGACTGTTAGACGTGGACCTTTCGGGCCCACAGTGGCGCAAAATATTCACGTTGACACACAAGACTTCAATCTCCACCAGAACCCAGGAAATGGGTTACAAACTCTTAACACAATGGTACCGCGCCCCATCCAGATTACATGCCATGTTCCCGGAGGTTCCCGACACTTGTTGGAGGTGTGGGAGATCCCCCAGCTCATATACCCACATCTGGTGGGACTGTTACGTCATAGCCCCTTTCTGGAAAGCGATACATGAGACTCTCCTCCGATTCACAGATCATTCCCCCCCATTCCACCCAGTAAACTTCGTACTACACCACACTTCCCTCCCAATCCCAGCCTACAAAAACTCTATTGTCCCCCACCTTCTTAATGAAGCCAAGGCCCTTATTCCCCTCTACTGTAGATTGCCATCTCCTCCAACGTTTCGGGAATGGGTGGACAGGGTGGAGGCAACGCGCTCTCTCGAGGACCTAGCGTCCAGAACCAAGCCCCTAAATGAAAAACGCAGGCTTAAATGGTTTTATTGGTTTTAATTTGTCACTAAAATCCGTGAACAATCTGTCTCCCCCACAACAACCAGAGTTGAAAAGGCCCAAATCAGGGCAGAGGATCCCCATCTTGTCAGATTATTAATAACCATAAAAATATGAATATGAGTTATTAATTATGAATCATAAAAAATATGAAAATTGATGATTCATATATATGGGTCCGACTTAAAATACCCATATCAAGAATTCGTTATGTATGTGAGAGTTTGGATGACGTTTTTACAAAAGTAAATACAATGCAACAATTATTAATAAAATAATGAATTTATTGGATATAGAATAAAGATCAAACGGTAAGCAAAATAGCATAACAACAAAATACAATATCAATAGATGTTAATCATAATTCACATGTATGACTTATAACATAAGTAAGTAGGACAAAACATGAATTATGCAACTCTGTAGCTATATCAACATGCATGTAGTATAATTTAATATGCAGTACGTTTCTGACCATAAGATGGCCATGCATTTTATTTAGATACAATCTACATTGATAATGATTAGTATTTAAAATGGTTAATGATAGTACACCATAATTACCTACAAATTACCAACATATACTCTGCTTAGGTAAGGTAATATTACTAAATCATATAACTACTCAAGGTGGCTATTTCTTAATCTGCTCGGTAAATAATAATGTATGTATTCTAGTTTAGACTTTAAGAATGAGAATCTTAGATAATCTCTGGAGATTATATATGACATATTTGGGTAAATAGCTAGACTATAAGAATTTATGGTTCTTGGTAATATCTATAGGATATTCCTCTGGCTTCCTTCTGCAGAATGGATTACAGATAAACACCAGGCTAAAACATATAGATCCCAGAAATTGTGGGATTTAAGTTAAATTTACCCAAATATATATGCTAATATATATACTATGTGATATGAATCTCCTATGTATTGAAATGTTTAGTGTCAAGGCAACAATGACATATGTCCCAATGTGATTGAAATGTTTCCGTTTTTCTTAAAAACCAGGACGACAACGAAATTTGTGTAGTATCTCACAGTGATTGTCTAATCTGTTGTTTGTATTCCTTCTTGCAGCCAGCTGCGTCTGGCTTAAACGTTTCACCACTCATATGTACACCCCATAACCCCCCCCCCTTTTCCCCCTGCCGACCACCCCCCCCCCCCCACATTTTTTTATTATTGTTTTTTGCATACAAATCCTCAATAAACATTGATTTATTTAAAAAAAATACAAAAAAATACAAATGTAACACCGAACATGAACAAGAAATATAATGAAATGTGAGTACAGGTGCATTCTGTATTGAGATCTAGTGACATAGTTCTTTTAAGCAATTTACACAGGGGGAAGATTTGATGGTATTAGTGAGGTTATTCCACAATTGTGGGAACATGACGATCAAGCCACTATCTTTTTTTATTGTGGAAAAGTAAATGATGTGCTGGTACTGAATCAGAGGTTATAATAGCTGGGAACAGCTGGGGATAGCATTCTATTCCGGTAAGGTGGGAGCTTCCCATAAAAGTTATTCAACACCATGCTGGTGAAGGGTGCATCTGGATTCCAGCGGTAGCTCTTTTAACATGTCACAATGATGGGTCATATAATTATTTTGTAGCACAAAGTGGCAGAATGAGTTAAACAATGTAGGACGTTTATGTGGGTATGAGGCACAGGTGCATACATATTCAAATATACCCACAAACAGTCACATACACACACAGTCAGAGTAACATACAGCCAGTCACATATACACAGATACAATCACACAGTCACATGCACACGCACACACACACACAGTCAGATAGTCATATAAACGCAGTCCGTCACATACACAGGCATGCACAGTCAGTCAGATACACACATACATACAGTCAGTCAGATATACATACAGTCACATACACACAAGTCAGCAGTTTGTTTTTTTAAGATAAAGAGTAGCTGCAAATCACTTTGTGCATGCTCTTAAAGCATGGGAAATAAATTAAATATTGCTGCGTCAAACTGCTTCACTGGGAAACACCAGACATTGTGTTTAACAAAAGTAAAATATATATTTTCTTACAATACTGATTCACTGTGAATGTATGAGAACCATTTCTCCTACAATTTTCCTCTACTTTATCCCTTAACACAATGGGAAATAATAGGTCAGGCATTTCATGTGACAGGAAGGGGTTAATAATCTACATTTTAGAGAAAGACATTCGGTAGACATGTGCAAAACTAAAATTTTTGTTTCGTTTTCGTCCATTCGGTAAATACCGATATCGTTCATTACTGCATTCGTTTCGTTAATTTTTATTCGTTCGTTTTATACAATACAATGTAATACTATTGGCTTTCTATAAACCAAACGAGAGCCCCATTCATAAGAAATTCTTATGAATGGGGCTCTCGTTCGGTTCATAGAAAGGCAATAGTACTACATGTTTTCTATAAGCCGAAAGTCTATAATCCGAACGTTCGGTTTATAGACTTTCGGCTTATGGAATACATGTAATCCTATTGCTATTCTATAAACCGAACGTTCGGTTTATAGAATAGCCATAGGATAACATGTATTACATAAGCCGAAAGTCTATAAACCGAACGTTCGGTTTATAGGCTGTCGGCATTTAACTATACAGAGACAGAGTCTCCATTCATAAAATTATGAATGGAGACTTTGTCTCCGTGTAGTAAAATGCCTACAGCCTATAAACCGAACGTTCGGTTTATAGGCTGTGGGCATTTAACTATACGGAGACAGAGTCTCCATTCATTATGAATGGAGACTTTGTCTCCGTATAGTCAAATGCCGACAGCCTATAAACAGAACGTTCGGTTTATAGGCTGTCGGCTTATGGAATACATGTATTCCTATTGCTATTCTATAAACTGAACGTTCAGTTTATAGAATAGCAATAGGAATACATGTATTCCATAAGCCGACAGCCTATAAACCGAACGTTCGGTTTATAGGCTGGGGGCATTTAACTACACGGAGACAGAGTCTCCATTCATAAAATTATGAATGGAGACTTTGTCTCCGTATAGTTAAATGCCGACAGCCTATAAACCGAACGTTCGGTTTATAGGCTGTTGGCTTATGGAATACATGTATTCCTATTGCTATTCTATAAACCGAACCTAGCAATAGGAATACATGTATTCCATAAGCCTACAGCCTATAAACCGAAGGTTCGGTTTATAGGCTGTGGGCATTTAACTACACGGAGACAGAGTCTCCATTCATAAAATTATGAATGGAGACTTTGTCTCCGTATAGTTAAATGCCGACAGCCTATAAACCGAACGTTCGGTTTATAGGCTCTCGGCTTATGGAATACATGTATTCCTATTGCTATTCTATAAACCGAACGTAGCAATAGGAATACATGTATTCCATAAGCCTACAGCCTATAAAACGAAGGTTCGGTTTATAGGCTGTGGGCATTTAACTACACGGAGACAGAGTCTCTATTCATAAAATGATGAATGGAGACTTTGTCTCCGTGTGGTAAAATGCCGACAGCCTATAAACCGAACGTTCGGTTTATAGGCTGTGGGCATTTAACTATACGGAGACAGAGTCTCCATTCATAAAATTATGAATGGAGACTTTGTCTCCGTATAGTTAAATGCCGACAGTCTATAAACCGAACGTTCGGTTTATAGGCTGTCGGCTTATGGAATACATGTATTCCTATTGCTATTCTATAAACCGAACGTTCGGTTTATAGAATAGCAATAGGGATACATGTATTCTATAAGCCGACAGCCTATAAACCGAACGTTCGGTTTATAGGCTGTCGGCATTTCACTACACGGAGACAGAGTCTCCATTCATAAGAAATTCAATTGATCTATTCGTATGAATGGGGACTCTATTTTGGTTTATAGAAAGGCATTACATACAATGTATATGTATGTAATGATATGGGCTTTCTGATTGGCTGCCCTGCAGCCTTTCAAAACGTGCCAATAAATTTCCGAACCCCGAACTCCAACCCGAACATACAGTGAAATGTCCGTGTTTGGGTCCGGGGTCCAAAAACCGTAATGTTCGGTACGAACCCGAACAGTGCAGTTCGGGTTCTCTCAACACTATTAGTGATCTGTCCAAATACAATGTTAGCAGGAGTATAGAATTATATTTGAATATTAGTTCCACAGCAGAAGTAAAACTGCAGATTAGGATGTAGGCTTTACAGTAAGTTTTAACCAGATGCCCTCTGCGTCCAGGGCAGGGGGAACTCCATCCAGTTACAGAACTTTATCAGTTACTAAAGTATAGCCATGGCCCAGAGTTGGAACTTTAAATTCACCTGCATTCCCCTCCACTGCAGGACACAAGGGTTGACTCCGGTAGCTCAGATTTTCTCATGACGTTTCAGACCCGGTGATCTGAGGAACATCAAATTCCGGCTACTCAGAGAGCACAAATTGATCTCGAATCTGCAGGAAAATCAGCCATTGTGGACAATTTTTGGCCAAACATTTCGGAACTCCTACAGAGTTTGGCTGCCTAAATGGTAGCCTCCGCTATTGGCCTATTTCGGGGCCATTTCGGAAATCCAAAGTCCTCTCATAGAAGTCAATAGGAGTACTTTGGCTATAGCAAGACGAAATGGCGCAAAATAACATTTTAAAAAATCTGTAAAATAAGAAAAAAACTCCTTAAGAACTGCTAAATTCCACCGCCACCACTCCCCTGACCGAATGAGTGCCAAAAGAATTGTCAATACCAGCTTGATGAAAGAGCCATTTAATCCATCTCGCCACAGTAGGAGCAGAGATCGGTTTGAACGGCTCAACGTAAGAAATCAAAAGCTGACCTGTGAACAAAGAGTGCAAAGAGACCATAGCTGATAGATAAGAAGGAACATGTCTGGTCACACAAAGCTTGGGATTATCTTTGAAAAACGGGTATGAGATCGAAAGCGAATTGGTCTTTTTCCCATGTAAAATAGCAACTGAAACACCATCTGGTGAGCATGAAAAAAGAATCCAAATCAAAAGCCCAAACATCTGATAACCTATGGAAAGAGATCAAACAAAGCAACGTAGACAGCTCAACTGAAAGTTGTTGTTGTAGAGTGAGTGCATCCCACAACCTTAAACCGGAACATGAGCAGCCGAAATGGCCAAACGAAAACATTAATGGAGTGGTAAGATTTTCCCTCCAAAAAAAGAAGCACCAGAAAATTCAACAAAGAGATCACAGGTGCTGTAAAGAGATAAAGATGTTTTTCCAGCCACCAACTATGCCAGTAAGACCTTCTAGTTCCTGGGGACCAAGAATCTCAAGGAAGTCCGCAAGCTATCCATCATGAGGGAGAGAGGATCCAGCAACCAGCTTACGAATTCTTGCATCTGTTGGTTCACCCTGGAGGCAAACAGATCCAAATGGAGAGGGCCCAGAAGTCTGTCTACTGTACGCAAGACTGTTGGATTGGGAAGCCAGTCGCTTGCGTCCCGCCAATGCCGGAGAACTAATCTGCCACCAGATTGTCCTTCCCAGGAATATATTCCACCCTGATGGTTATGTCTATCCAGACAGACAATTTTGGTACGGGTCCTTGGTAATGTCTGACAGAAGTCGAAAATGGGATCCGCCCAAACAATTTATATAACGAATGGCTGACTTTGTCATTACATAAAACCAATGAGCAATGAGTTCTGTCTTTGGTAAACCGTGGATCATGAAAAACCATCAATTAACTCCAGACAGTTGTACTAACCCTGTACTTCGGGAGACCAAAGACCGCCTGTGGCCGATGAATCACAGGCAGCCCACCAACCAAGAGAACTGGTGTGTAATTCCAGAGTAAAGTCTGGAAATTGCGCTTTCATTCCAGGTCTTCATGTGGATCAACCACTAGCGCTGTTCCAGACAAACCTCGTCTGTGAGTTGAATGTTCTGGTCAATAAACGTAGGTGAGTGGTCTTTAGTCACTATATTGCCCTGTAGTGGAGAGGCCCAGGAAAGATAGCCTGAACAGAGCTGAGAATTCCCAGAGTCCGAATCCCCATGGGCAGATTAGTGAGTATATGGCAAAAAAATAAAAACACGCTTGACGGCAGAGACGGAGGTGAGAGGAGATCAGAAGACCAGCAGGCTACATGGGGAGCCGAACAAGCGGCACAGAGAAACCTCCATGCTGCCTGTTCGGCTCCCTGTGCAGTGTAACGGGGAAGTGCTGACAGGTCACAGTGACCGGTGTTCTGACGTCAGAAGCACCGGGTCACGTGACCTGTCAGCACAAGTGCCAGGGAGCCAAACAGGCAGGACACCATGCTGCCTGCCACTTGCCACCATGGAAAAAAGTAAGTGCTGGGGGCATATTAATGGTAGATACTGGCATCTTATTGAGAAAATTGTCAGGGCCTTATTAATGGCAAATAATACTGGCATATTACTGGGCAAATTGGCTGGGGAATATCAATGGCAAATAATACTGGCATATTATTGGGCAAATTGGTTGGGCAATATTAATGGCAAATAATACTTGCATATTATTGGGCAAATTGGCACGGGCATACTAAATGTCACATAATACTGACATAATATTGGGCAAATTGGCAGGTGCATATTAATGGCAAATAATACTTTCATATTATTGGGCAAATTGGCTGGGGAATATAAATTGCAAATAATACTGGCAATGTGTATGTAATGGGGTGATTGGGCATGTCCTTGGTGTGTAACGTGGGTTATGGGCATGTCGTGGGTGTGCGTCGTGGGTGGGGGGGGGGGGTTGCCCAAATTTTGTCTGCCTAGGTCAGCACAAAACCAAGATACACCACTGCTTGCATCAATGTACCTCCAAGGAATAACCAGAAAATGAATTCTCAGCAGTGGTGTCGCTAGGGGGGGCTACTGGGGCGGAAGCCCCGGATCTCCCCTCCATAGCCCCGGATGGAGACTCTGACCATGCCCCCTCGCGGTAGACCCTGCCCCCTCATGCCCGATCCACCCCCTGCATTCTGCAATCTGGATGCTGGACAGCACCAGACTCCACCCATCACGCTTAGCTCCGCTTATCACGCTCAACTCCGCCCCCTCTAGCTTTGAATGTGAGTCTGGCAGACTGAAAGTGTGAGTGGCAGAGTTATGAGTCTGCATGTGTATAAGTGGCAGACTGCAAGTGTGTGTAAGTGGCAGAGTGTGATTGGCAGAGTTATGAGTGTGCATGTGTATGCATATGAGTGGCAGACTAAGTGTGTGTAAATGGGTCTGAGTGGCAGATTTATGAGTGTGTATGTATGTAAGTGGGTGTGAGTGGCAGAGTGTAAGTGGGTGTGAGTGTTTGGAAGAGAGTAAGTGTGAGTGGCAGAGTTATGTGTGTGAGTGGTAGAATGTAAGTGGTGTGTGTGTGAGTGGCAGAGTGTGAGTGTTTGGAAGAGTGTAAGAGTGTGTGAGTGAGTGCAAGCGTGAGTGGGAGAGTTATGAGTGTGCATGTATGTGTGTGTCAGTGGCAGAGTGTGTGAGAGTATAAGTGTGAGCAGCAGAGTTATGAGTGTGTTTGTGTGTGTGTGTGAGTGAGTGTAAGCATGAGCAGCAGAGTTATGAGTATATGTGAGTGGCGAAGTGAAAGTGTGAGTGGCAGAGTGTGAATCCCAGTGAGATTACTAGGAGAAAATGTGATTAATTACTATTATTCATTTTGAATGTGATAATCAAGTGTGAAACAATGCTATCATCTCATATTATTTTTATTTTCACACTTGAATATTACATTCAATATGAATAATAGTGATTCATCTTTATATATAGTCTTTATATTGATGGCAATGAAAGTCCACACACATGGCATTAAACATCCCATGTACCTCGTTATAGTATTAAACCCATACATTATGAATGAATGTGCTGCTCATAATATTATAGGCTTTACTCATGAAAGAGAGAATTGCAGGGAAGTGAGATGGGAATTTCCAAATTAAGGCTAAAGTAGCAGAGTTGGAGAAATTCTCCCATTCAGCTGAATTCCCATCTCAATTCCCTGCACTTCTCTCTTTTATGAGCTGGTAGAAGGAGCACACCTTCATACCTCAGTCTATTCTCCCCGGGTTTGTGACCCCTTTTTATTAAAAAAAAAAATATTTATGATGTGCTTGTGGGAGTTGCAGGTTTACACACGTGTCTGCGTGGCAGAATTTATGTGTGGATAAGTGTGTCTGTTTAAGATTTTCTGTGTGTGTGTGTGTGTGTAAGAGAGTGTGTGAGTGTAAGGTTGTCTATGTAAGTGTATCTATGTGGGGGTGTAAGGGTGGGTGTCTGTGTGTGGTGTGTGTGATATCCCCTATATTATGGCATATTATGAGACTGTTGGTCTACTTTTTTTTCTCAAAGTCTGGTAAATGGTGTTTACAATGTACACAAAATGTTGTATGCTTAGTTATTTTGAAATTTGTGGAATTTGCTCACATATAAGTGTGTGTGTGATGTAAGTTGGTGTGTGTAAGTGGGATTGTGTGTGTATGTGTGGCTGTATGTGTGTGTATTTGTGGCTGTGTATTTATGTGTATAAGTGTAACTTTGAGTAATGTGAGGGTTTTTTTTTTGTGCTGTGGTACAGTAACGTGCAGCATGAGTGTGTGATATACTCACACACTGCACATTACTATGAGTTTTATTGCTGTTGAGACTGTGATACACTTTGTTGTTGTTTACGATAAAAAAAAAGTGCATCTGTCAATATGTCCCCCTCCTGGCTGCTATACCTCATTCTAGCCTGGTCTGTGCCCTGCTGTTGTTTCTAGCCCTGCTGAGCGGCAAGGGCACCATGTAGGGACAACAATAACCAGGCGCCAGGTATAATTT
Source organism: Pelodytes ibericus (assembly GCA_036172795.1). NCBI lineage: Eukaryota > Metazoa > Chordata > Amphibia > Anura > Pelodytidae > Pelodytes > Pelodytes ibericus. Next base: position 140,444,757 of record CM069857.1, on the reverse strand, counting down.
CCTGGTGCCCAGGATTTGTTGAGCCCTGATATATACCCATATATACCTATTGTTCATTGGCATCATATATATCAGTCTGTATGCCACCTAAGAATGTGAGCTTATTTACTCCACTTCTATCAAATCTATCACAGTCTCCAGCTCCGTCTTTTGGAGACCTAGCAACGTCCCTTATTCTCAGTAAGTATAACTCTCTATTTTCTGCCTTATAAAATTACTATGGATTCTTTGGCTTGTTCATAATGATGCTACGGCATTTCTTTATTGAGTTTACTTTGCAATGCTCTATCATTTCAGGGTACTGTAAATTTTGGAGGTCTGTTAAATATTCCCCTTACAACATGTATAATTGCATCATACAGATTTTTTTTAAACTATGGATACTTATAAAGGTTATTTTTTTTTATAACTCATACATTACTTTTGTATATGCTATTCAGTGATTCAGCTGCTCTTTTAATAAAACTGCATTTGTATTCCTTTAACATGTGGCAGCATTGTCAATTAATATTTCTTTACAATGTGTTATGTGAAAAGCCTTTTAGTGCTGCTTGCTATTTTCTCCTATGAAGTAAGACTTGTTCTGTCCTGTATGCATTAATATTATTCTGAAGCATGCATAACAATTGGATTTTCTCTCTAGAGTTTACAGGATCATATTTTAAAGGCATTTCATTTTAAATCTGTGCTTATTTTTAAAGAACTATTTTGTTTTGTCCTTTTATTTAAGCAAATAAATAAATCCTTGTTAAAATTCAACAGCTGAAGCCAAGCAGAATTAAAAAAATTTTTAAAAAAAAATCTCTAAAACAGGTAAAAGAAAAATAAACATGAGAATTTAACTTGCCAACAGTCTAGAATTTGCCAAAACAGTCCACCTTTTATTTTTTTACGGACCTGTCTTGCCAATTTTAGGCAGGTCTCCTGTGGGATGCATTGTGCAGAACACAAAGGTTTCTGCTTGAAATGTATGTCTCTGCAATCACACATGCTCCTGCCTAAACCTGGCAGACATGAACGCACTAATGTGGGGTTGCAGAGCATTGTATGATGTTACGCAACATGACACCCTACCAATTTGGCCACACGTCCCAGAACACCAGGATATATTGTTGGCAGGTATGACTTAGTAGTTCAAGTTAAATGAAAGCCTAGTAATACGGAACATGATGTTAAAACAAATACCAGCCCCATTCAAATTGTGATGGTTATCTCCTTAATACAGAGACATGAGTGTGGTTAAAAAGAAACACATGTGGGGCTATTCACTAAAATGTGATCTGAGGTGAGTAGAACTCCTTTCAGTTGTCGTACCTTTTATGGCACTTGCTGCAAGGACCAGGGCCACCATCTTTTTTCTTCCCTTGGGACAGATATCTGACTTTGCGACCCAAAGGCAAATAGTAAGAGGCTTCCATCTCATTGAGCAGAGAGAGATGGTCCGACAACTGTTGCTCTCTGTGATTGGCGTGTGTGCTCGTCAGTCGAGCTCCTCCCTGACTGGAGGTGTTGTCCACTAATCAGCATTGCCAAGATGCAGAGAATCATCTCTGCAACATGGCATCCTGGAACTCAATGTTTGACTTCCAAAATAACTCTAAATTGCTCCTGAACAATGCTCCAAAGGAGTATCGCTCAGACAGAGGACACCTTTTGTTTGATTAAAAATATGACAGTAGAGTTTACCCTTTTAATGTGTAACTAGTGTCTGTAATTCAGTTTACTGCTGTGTCTCCCTCACTATGTGGATAATGAAATGCTATGTAGGATAATATCCTTGTTGGGCTTTGAGATGCAAGTCAAATTCCGTTTCTACATCTTGATTGTGAATAACTTAGAGGTCACTGAGGTCAGTCTTTGTTTGTTTTCCAACACAACAAAACTCTTACATCCTGTTCATTTTCCACCTCATAGAGCTATATGGAAATATAGAAAACTGTATATGAAAATGATTGATTGTTGCAGCAACATTTGTGACCTACCTCATGTCATTTAAGATGAAGAAGGAGAATTATAATACCCAGCAACTAATGTAATTTACTGCTTCTTTGGAATAGACAACGTAGTCTATAAGCCTACTTAGTTGTCATTCTAAAAGTGTTGTCATCCTTCCTTGTATATATACACTATAAAATGTACTCCTTTTGTTATATTTTTTTAATTATTCATGCATTTTTTTCTGTACTTAATTGAATTTATATTTCTTAGTTATGCTAAAAATGACCATTGTTTTGTTGCTATGCCACACAATTTTGTATGCACAATATTATGAAACACTAGAATGTAGGTTTCTTTAAATGGTTCAGTTATTATGGTAATCAGTTGTTATTGCTCTTTGTTTATAAACCACTCAAAGGTGTCTATTCACTAAAGGGTGAGTTGCAGGTGAGTTGAGGTGAAAATAGGTGAGATGAACATTTCATCTCACCATTTTAACTATACATTATGCAGGTACAAACCTGGGGAGATTCCCCCGTTAAGCAAATTCACCAGGTTTGTCCCTGCACAATTGGTGAGATTAAATGTTTATCTCATATTAACTCACCTCAGCTCACCTTGCAACTCACCTTTTAGTGAATAGGCCTCATAGTATATCTGCAAGTTGCATATTTTTTCTGTTCCTATACTTGCATGATGGGAGCCTTTTTACAGCTAAAAAAACTAGCCACCAAACAAAAGTAGCAGTTATTGAGATTCTAATATATTAACTTTACTGTGAGTGTTGGATCTCATGGGATATTTTAACAGAGCAGAAGACTTTTGAATTGTTATAAACCTTTTCATCTAGCATTCAAAAAGGAAGCAGACGTGGTGATCCAAAGGACACAGTTACTTCCAGGATGTCTTTAATTACATTATATTTTTGCTCATTAGGCCAACAGCAATGAAGTTATCGATGCACAGTGAGGCAGAAAATGTACAGTAAACATCTGTCCACAGGTCTCTGTGATTCACTTGTCCCACTATACCTTAAGGCTTGGAGGGATCTGATCTTCATACTAGACATGTGCATTCGTTTTCGGACGAATGCATTTTCGGATGAAAATAGCAATTTCGTCCATTCGTCCGAAAAACGAATAACGAAAATTTTAACTAACAAAATCCGAATGAACGAATGGTTAATAAACGAAAATCATTCGTTCATTCGTCCATTCGTCCATTCGTGCAATTGGCATTCTAAACCGAAATAGGTTTACAATACCAATAGCATTGTACTACATTCCATAAACCGACATGAATGACTTTCGGTTTATGGAATGCATGTAATGCTATTAGCTTCCTATAAACCGAAATTGAGTTCCCATTCATACGAATAGGTCAATTGACCTATTCGTATGAATGGGGACTCTTTCGGTTTATAGAAAGCCAATAGCAGCATGTATTCTATAAGCCGAAAGTCTTTAAAACAAACGACGTTCGGTTTATAGAATACATGTAATGCTATTGCTGTTCTATAAGCCGAAAGACATTTGGCTTATAGAACAGCAATAGCATTACATGCATTCTATAAACCGAACGTCGTTCGTTTTAAAGACTTTCGGCTTATAGAATACTATTGGCATTCTATAAACCTAACTAGAGTCCCTCCTCATTCATAAGAATTTCTTATGAATGGGGACTCGACTCTAGTTCGGTTTATAGAAAGCCAATAGTATTCTATAAGCCGAAAGTCTTTAAAACGAACGACGTTCGGTTTATAGTATACATGTAATGCTATTGCTAATCTATAAACCGAACGACTTTCGGTTTATAGAATAGCCATAGGATTACATGTAGTACATAAGCTGAAAGTCTATAAACTGAAAGTCGTTCGGTTTATAGGCTATCAGCATTTAACTATACAGAGACAGAGTCTCCATTCATAAAATTATGAATGGAGACTTTGTCTCCGTGTAGTAAAATGCCGACAGCCTATAAACCGAACGATCGGTTTATAGACTTTCGGCTTATGTAATACATGTAATCCTATGGCTATTCTATAAACTGAAAGTTCGGTTTATAGAATAGCAATAGGAATACATGTATTCCATAAGCCGACAGACTATAAACCGAACGTTCGGTTTATAGGCTGTGGGCATTTTACTACACGGAGACAAAGTCTCCATTCATAATTTTATGAATGGAGACTCTGTCTCCGTATAGTTAAATGCCGGCTTTTAACTATACGGAGACAAAGTCTCCATTTATAATTTTATGAATGGAGACTCTGTCTCCGTATAGTTAAATGCGCACAGCCTATAAACCGAACGTTCGGTTTATAGGCTGTGGGTATTTAACTATACGGAGACAAAGTCTCCATTCATAATTTTATGAATGGAGACTCTGTCTCCGTATAGTTAAATGCTATTGTATTCTATAAACCGACTCTATTTCGGCTTATAGAATGCAATAGTACTACGAATGGACGAATGAACGAATGATTTTCCTTTATTAACCATTCGTTCATTCGGCTTTAGTTAGCTTAGCATTTTCGTTCTTCGTTTTTCGGGCGAATGGACGAAAATGCAATTTTCGGACGAAAATGCATTCGGTTTATAGAATACAATAGCATTTAACTATACGGAGACAGAGTCTCCATTCATAAATTTATGAATGGAGACAAACGTATAGTTAAAAGCCGACAGCCTATAAACCGAACGTTCGGTTTATAGGCTGTGGGCATTTAACTATACGGAGACAGAGTCTCCATTCATAAAATTATAAATGGAGACTTTGTCTCCGTATAGTTAAAAGCCGGTGTTCTGACAAATTTCTGGAGCAAATTCTCCTGCGCAATCGCAGGAGAATTTGCTCACTGCGCATGCGCATAAAGTTACAGCTGATAACTCAGCTGTAACTTTGTGACCACCGCGCATGCGCCAGCTGCGCAACCCACCTCCCGCCCCCCTCACACCCGCCGCACACCCCTTCTTACCAGATCATCGACCACAGCGATACACAGCGCATGCGCACGCCTATCCAGCCGTTTGGGAATGCGCGCGTCCGTTGTTGTGTTCTTAAGGTGGTAAGTAACACGGGGCGTCGGGACATAAGGGGGCAAGCATCCTGGTGAGGGCTGCCTCATCTTGATGGGATTTGTGATACTCCTGCTGTATTATTGATGCAGCCTCACCAGGATGCTTGCCCCCTTATGTCCCGACGCCCCGTGTTACTTACCACCTTAAGAACACAACAACGGACGCGCGCATTCCCAAACGGCTGGATAGGCGTGCGCATGCGCTGTGTATCGCTGTGGTCGATGATCTGGTAAGAAGGGGTGTGCGGGGGGTGTGAGGGGGGCGGGAGGTGGGTTGCGCATCTGGCGCATGCGCGGTGGTCACAAAGTTACAGCTGAGTTATCAGCTGTAACTTTATGCGCATGCGCAGTGAGCAAATTCTCCTGCGATTGCGCAGGAGAATTTGCTCCAGAAATTTGTCAGAACACCGGCATTTAACTATATGGAGACAGAGTCTCCATTCATAAAATTATAAATGGAGACTTTGTCTCCGTATAGTTAAAAGCCGGCATTTAACTATACGGAGACAGAGTCTCCATTCATAAAATTATGAATGGAGACTTTGTCTCCGTGTAGTAAAATGCCCACAGCCTATAAACCGAACGTTCGGTTTATAGGCTGTCGGCTTATGGAATACATGTATTCCTATTGCTATTCTATAAACCGAACGTTCGGTTTATAGAATAGCCATAGGATTACATGTATTATATAAGCCGAAAGTCTATAAACCGATCGTTCGGTTTATAGGCTTTCGGCATTTTACTACACGGAGACAAAGTCTCCATTCATAATTTTATGAATGGAGACTCTGTCTCTGTATAGTTAAATGCCGACAGCCTATAAACCGAACGACTTTCGGTTTATAGACTTTCGGCTTATGTAATACATGTAATCCGATGGCTATTCTATAAACCGAAAGTCGTTCGGTTTATAGAATAGCAATAGGAATACATGTATTCCATAAGCCGACAGCCTATAAACCGAAAGTCGTTCGGTTTATAGGCTGTCGGCATTTTACTACACGGAGACAGAGTCTCCATTCATAAAATTATGAATGGAGACTTTGTCTCCGTGTAGTAAAATGCCCACAGCCTATAAACCGAACGTTCGGTTTATAGGCTGTCGGCATTTTACTACACGGAGACAAAGTCTGCATTCATAATTTTATGAATGGAGACTCTGTCTCTTATTAATTAAATGCCGAAAGTCTATAAACCGAACGACTTTCGGTTTATAGACTTTCGGCTTATGGAATACATGTAAACCTATGGCTATTCTATAAACCGAAAGTCGTTCGGTTTATAGAATAGCAATAGGATTACATGTATTCCATAAGCCGAAAGTCTATAAACCGAAAGTCGTTCGGTTTATAGACTTTCGGCTTATAGAATACAAGTAATACTATTGCCTTTCTATGAACCGAACGAGAGCCCCATTCATAAGAATTTCTTATGAATGGGGCTCTCGTTCGGTTTATAGAAAGCCAATAGTATTACATTGTATTCTATAAAACGAACGAAAAAAATGAACGAAACGAAAATAATGAACGAATTTCGTCTGAAACGAATGCACTAATGAACGAAATTCGTTTTAGACGAAATAAATAACATTTTCGTCCGAATGGACGAAAACGAAACGAAAATTTTAGTTTTGCACATGTCTACTTCATACCCTGTAATGTCGACTGCATAGATATATAACTCTTGATACACTGTTTTTTTGGATGACTACCGTATTTTCCGGCGTATAAGACGACTTTTTAACCCCTGAAAATCTTTTCAAAAGTTGGGGGGTCGTCTTATACGCCGGGTACTGGGATTTACTCACCTATTTTCTGCTCTGTCTCCTCTCCCGCTGTTAAGCCGGTCCGTGGCTGTGAGGGAAGCGTTGTGAGCTCCCCTCAGGCCGCGCGGCTTCAATAAAGTCTGTTTAAACTTTTTTTTTAAACAAAACTTTATTGACCGCGCGGCTGGAGGGAAGCTCACAACGCTTCCCTCACAGCCACGGACCGGCTTAACAGCGGGAGACAGAGCAGAAAATAGGTAAGTACTGGGGATTGGGGATTGGGGAAAGGGGGAGGAGGGTGGAAAACTCTATATTTTAGCCTAAAAGGTTAAAATATAGATGCGATTTTTCCGGCTTATAAGATAACTTAGTTGGGGGGTCGTCTTATACGCCCAGTTGTCTTATACGCCGGAAAATACGGTATATGTTTGTTATTTGTACTCATTATTGTATGAGAATAATGACTTATCTATGAAAAACTCTTTAAAGATTTAAAGATATTTAAATACAAAAATAAATAGTTTTTTTTCTTCAGTAGGCCCTTGTGCACTGCAACCACAAAATCAGATTTTTAGGGTGATGCATTGAAGTTTCAAATAGTGCAGATTACTCATTTGATCTGGGGAAAAGGAACCCAGTGCTTGTAAGAATAAGCAGTGGTGTATCTTGGTTTTGGGCTACCCATGGCAGACAAAATTTGGGCACCCCCCTACCCACGTTGCACACCCACGACATGACCCATAACCCTCGTTGCATACCCAGGACATGCCCCATCACCCACATGCACACACATTAAATGCCCCATCACCCCCATTACCCCCTGGGCAAAGTCTTTAGCAGTGGACCCCCCTCGACCCAATTTTTCTAAAGCCGCATTGTAAAAAACAAAATGTAAATGTAAACTTTTTAATATTATACGCAACCACTTTCAGATCACATTCAACTATTTGTATGTGTAATTAAAATGTTGCATTTCTTGTTTTTATTCCCTTTTTCTGCAGCCACATTGGACTTCACACAGCACCATACAGTACACACAGCACTTGCCACGCACCTATATTGCAGCCACAGCACTTAGCTTGCACTGATATCGCTCTTACACAATTTGGCATTCCACAGCTTCCCCCATAGTACATGTTATTTTGCCCCACAGAACATGCCACAGCATCACTTTGCCAATTAAAAATAAGCCACTGTCAGGTACCAGTTAACATGCCACAGTCACTTTGTCATTAGCATATGCAGTAGCCAGTTTGCCTATTAAAATATGCCACCATTTGTCCATTAAATATGCCACAGCTTGCCCATTAATATGCCAATGTTATTTTGCTATAATATGCCAGTATTATTGTGCCATTAATATACCACAGCAAGTTTATCCATTAGTATGTCAGTATTATTTTGCCATATGCCAGTATTACTTTTGCCATTAATATGTCAGTATTACTTTTGCCATTAATATGCCACAGCCAATTTGCCCAATAATATTCTGGTATTATTTTCCCATTAATAGGCCACAGCCAATTTGCCCAATAATATTCTGGTATTATTTTGTCATTAATATGCCCCAGCTAATTTGCCCATTAATATGCCAGTATTATTTTGCCATTTAATATGCCCCAGCCAATTTGCCCAATAAAATACCAGTATTATTTTGCCATTTAATATGCCCCAGCCACTTTGCCCAATAATATACCAGTATTATTTTGCCATTAATAAGCAGAAGCCAATTTGCCCAATAACATGCCAGTATTATTTTTCCATTTAATATGCCCCGGACAATTTTCCCAATAATATGCCAGTAATATTTTTCCATTTAATATATCCAGGTCAATTTGCCCAATAATATGGCAGTATTATTTTTCCATTTAATATGCCCCAGCCAATTTGCCCACTAATATGCCAGTATTATTTTTCAATTAATATACCCCAGCCAATTTGCCCACTAATATGCCAGGATTATTTTTCCATGTAATATGCCCCAGCCAATTTGCCCAATAATATGCCAGTATTATTTTGCCATTAATAATCCCTAGCTAATTTGCCCAATAATATGCCAGTATTATTTTGCCATTTTAAGCCCCAACCAATTTTCCCAATAAATGCCAGTATTATTTGCCAGTAATATGTCCCAGCCAATTTGCCCAATAATATGCCAGTATTATTTGCCATTGTCTCTGATGGCAAGCAAAGTTTTTTTTTTTTTTTTTTAAAGTAGCTTTTTTTTTCCATTTTGTGCCGTCCCTTTAAGGCATAGAAGACAAGTGCTGCCCTAGGCACTTGCCTTGTTTCCTTTGCACTAAATATAGCACTGAGAATAAGGTCACGTTCAGCTCAAAATGTACTAATGTCGACTCCAAAAGTCATGCAAGGGGCACATACGTTATTAAATACATAAATAATATCTAGTGTGCAGAAACCAAACTTCCATTATCTCAAATATCTCTTACTCCATTATCCCAATTTCAATCATATGTAAACATTTGGACATTTGCCAACCAAAATAAATAGCTAGAAATGAAAAATGTCTCCATTTTACAAAATAAGCACATTCCTGCATAAAGTACATTTTTTTCCCCACATTGCGTTAAGTACTTTATGCTCAGTTTGTTTACTTTAACATTCAGAGAAAGATTTGTACATTTTGTTATGATGTTTAATGCATGATGTGACTCAGTGCGACTATCCAAACACCCTATAAATGCATCTTTATTATACAGGATGGATGAATTTTACTTTTTAAAAATGGAATTTTGCAAATAATTATCGCAGCAGTCTCCGTGGATGTGCGGTACACTGATGTCTTCCCATTTTCTTGTTACATATCTGATCTACTCATTCTATTATAATTATAATGGGAAATCAAGCATGAACCAATCAGCCAGCTTCAAGCTTTACTTTGCATCAGTTTGTCTTGAGGTCTGTTTTCATTTTCTCTGCTAAGACTTGATAGTTCTAGCCTTTTTTTTTCTACTCATGATAAAACACTTTAAATTTGAACTGTCAACGTAGAAATTATAATGGACTGGGTCAAAAAAAAAAAACAAACAAAACAGGTAGTGTTAATAGGGATCACTGAAAACACTTTAATTAATGGATAAAAATGAATTTTATTAAAATTAGAAAAAGTAGTGTGAAAAATGATTAAAATCATGGTTATATTCAAATTGTCAGATTATTAATAACCATAAAAATATGAATATGCGTTATTATTTATGAATCATAAAAAAATATGAAAATTGATGATTCATATATATGGGTCCGACTAAAATACACATATCAAGAATTTGTTATGTATGTGAGAGTTTGGATGACGTTTTTACAAAAGTCAATACAATGCAACAATTATTAATAAAATAATAATTAATTTATTGAATATAGAATAAAGATCAAACGGTAAGCAAAATAGCATAACAACAAAATACAATATCAATAGATGTTAATCATAATTCACATGTATGACTTATAACATAAGTAGGTTGGACAAAACATGAATTATGCAGCTTGGTACCTATATCAACATGCATGTAGAATAATTTACTATGCAGTACGTTTCTGACCATAAGATGGCCATGCATTTTATTTAGATACAACCTACATTGATAATGATTAGTATTTAAAATGGTTAATGATAGTACACCATAATTACCTACAAATTACCAGCATATACTCTGCTTAGGTAAGGTAATATTACTAAATCATATAACTACTCAAGGTGGCTATTTCTTAATCTGCTCGGTAAATGATAATGTATGTATTCTAGCTTTAAGAATGAGAATCTTAGATAATCTCTGGAGATTAGATATGACATATTTGGATAAATAGGTAGACTATAATAACTTATGGTTCTTGGTAATATCTATTGGATATTCCTCTGGCTTCCTTCTGCAGAAAGGATGACAGATAAACACCAGGCTAAAACATATAGATCCCAGAAATTGTGGGATTTAAGTTAAATTTACCCAAATATATATGCTAATGACATCCATAAAAAAATTAGATTATGCTAGAAACAAATTACCACATTTATACATTACCGGCAGACTCATTCCATTGAAGAATTGAGTGATGGGAGTTACTACTGGGACTTAGCTCAATACTATGGGTATGGAGATTTCTATTGTTAGAGTGAACATGTGCTTTTAAAAGCCTCATATTCCTGAGTTCTCCCCAGAAGGAGAGAGACTCAGCCCTTTTCTAAAACATTCCCATCTCTCACCCCACTAGTGGCAGCTCTCCCAAAATCAGTCTCCCCAGGTCTTTTCAGGTATCTCAGTTCTCCCTCTACACCTCCAGTATCAACTTATCAACCAAACCTTATCTCAGATTCACACCCTGTTTCTGTAACTTCTAGCCAATTGAATGTATGGTTGTGTTTAATTTAAATGAGATGATGTCATGATTTATAGCTATACCTGGATTGTGAGTATAATGTGAGAAAATATATATGTTTAAATGTCTAAAAGTGTCAATATTATTTCAAATTAGAGTACATATTCATCATATTCTTATTGTTATCATTGCACATTAAATAAAAATGTATAATAAAATATATACCACACTAATAAAACAATAAAAACAATATTCTAATTAATATGTAGGATTAATTATATTTTAAATATTTATTTAGTGTAGGTGTGATATAATTATATATTTTAATGAGAGATTTGAATCAACTAGGTGTGTTTAATAACCCTTATTAGATTATTCACATCTAAAATCCAAATAATCTCAGTATTTCTGTGTCTGTCAGTTTCTGCCAGTTTGGGTGGGCTAGAAAGCTGAATGTATGCATATAGACACAGCTGTGTCTTAGAGTCATAAACCACTAACAATGGCCACCTTATCTGTTCCGGTAATACTATGAACTTATCAGTAAAATATTTGGTTTCAGATAACAGAGTTAGGAATGTGGAAGACTTTCCTTTTATCTTCAGGGACACAGAATTAGATTTTAACACACAGAAGGATGTCCAAAAACTGTCACAAAATGGAGGCTGCTTGCATCCATCTTGTTATCCTTAGCTTTTGCTTTATTCATATGTACCAGTCTCGAGATTACTGTTCAATACCTCTGACAAAATACAATCGAATGGTTCAATATGTCCAAATATGTGCTGTTCAAAAATGATGATAAAAATAGCAATATGCGTTTTGTAAATGTATCGTAATTAATATGAATCCCAGTCACAAAGCAATCGTAATTCACAGCACCCTGTTATATGTGTAAATTAATGAGCAAAAGCAGTTACTTAGTTGGCATTGTCAGTCCTATCATTCACTAATGCTGGAGTATGATTAAAGCATAACTCTGACTTCAACTTTAACTACAATCTTTAATGCATATTATAGTTTAATGTGTTTGTTAAAATATGAATATCTGTATACGTGTACATTTTCATTCAGAAGTATGGGACCACTTAGATATTTCCTTTTTTGTCATGAAAACATACATCAAATGAATTAAAAATGGATAGGAAATACAGTCAAGACGTTGACAAAGTTATAAATCACGATTTAGAGTCTAAAAAGGGCCAGTTTTAATGGTTATTTAATCAGCAAACCAGTTTGCAGCTGTTAGCAGATATATAAATATATAACAGTCATTTCCATATATTTACAACAATATCTGCGCTATATTTCTGCTCGACTTTGGCTTTTGTTTTCTGATGAAAATACTGTATTTGCTCGAATATAAGATGACCTTGATAATAAGACAACCCCCCAAAATATGGATATTCATTTAGGAAAAGAAGAAAAATCCTGAATATAAGACTATCCTTTAGGAAAATATGTTTTACATATTAATTTATATATTTTTCATACATGGCTACTATACAAAGTGAATCCATTCAAACCCAAGCAACAGCAACCGGATTGGAAGTGACTAAAACACTAATGTCATTACTAGATGAAAAAATTTGCAGAGCTAAAATCGGCTATTGATACAGTCTCAACCACATTCACTGAACACAAAATTAAACTCTCTGAGCTAGAGCAACGACACACAACCTCAGAATAAAACGTTCAATATTTACCACGAGAATTACAAAACCAAAGGAATACCATTCAAAACCTTCAAGATAAACTGGATGATCTAGAGAATAGAAGGAGACGTAATAACTTAAGGTTTATAGGAATCCCTGAAACAATTCCCCCTGCAGAATTGAGAGATATGCTGCAACAATGGCTCCCTAAAGCTCTAAATCTACCTAGTCCGCATGATACACTTCTCATTGAAAGGGCGCATCATATTTTCCTTGACATAAATTACAAATCAGGACGCCCAAGACGGGTAATTGCTAAATTCCTTAATTTCTCTGATAATGAAGCGATTCTTAATAGATATCGTAAAATGAAAGTACTTGCGTTTCGAAATAAGAAAATGCTGATATTCCAAGATTATTTGGCAATAGTTTCAACTAAATGTAGAGAATATTCGCAAATCTGTAAAGTACTCAAGTCTAATAAAATCTGCTCTAATGTCCCAGCACAACTCCGGATCACCCATAACAGTCGCTCAGAACTTTTTAATACACCACAACAGGCAACATAATTTTTTGGTTCTATTATTGATGGGGGTGGAGGTTCTCAGTCTAGAACATAATGCATTCATTACATTCATTCTCTTTATATTTTCAGATTTTCACTTATTTTATAAAATTCGATACTAAATATAGATCATAATTTGATTGTTTATGTTAGATTAATTATTGTTAAGCATAGTTTGATAAGGATCCAGTTCACAACCTTTTATTTACTACAATTGGTCATACACAAATTAAGGCACCTTCCTGCTTGCTGGGACAGGGAAAATGCAAATCTGTCATCAAAAATTAAATCAGGAATTTGCCAGGATTTAGCCACTCTCTTCCTCCCCTTTTACTTACCTCCTTGCTGCTGCTCTGTCTCCCGGTGCTTCAGGTCCGTGGCTGTGAGGGAAGCGTTGTGCGTTCCCGTCCAGCCAATGCGCATTCAATAAAGTTTGTTTAAAAAAAAGTTTAAACAAACTTTATTGAATCCGCATCGGCTGGAGGGCAGAGCACAACGCTTCCCTCACAGCCACAGACCTGCACCGGGAGACAGAGCAGCAGCGAGGAGATAATTAAGGGGGAGGATTATTTTTTCCACCGTTCCGGCGCCCCCTGCTAAGTTGCGCCCAAGCGGCTTCCTAGGTTGCCTTACAGGTAGCGCCGGCCCTGACTAACCCCGAACTCCAACACGAACATACAGTGGAATGTCCGTGTTCGGGTCCGGAGTCCAAAAAACGTAATGTTCGGTATGAACCCGAACAGTGCAGTTCGGGTTCGCTCAACACTAATCG